>CM056993.1:322798837-323477837 GCA_029891345.1 Dryococelus australis | reverse complement strand
TTTTTAATATAAACATTGCAAAATTACTCTTACTTCCCTACTGCATTTAAAGACAATAAACGAAACAACTATAATTTAGCCTTTAAAAAAATTGAAATCTGATAAAACACATCTTTAGAATTCCTAATAATATAAATAATCACACTTCTTATTATACAATCAAAAGGAAAATACTTCAATTATTTCAAACTTGACAAAATATCAACGCAAATTTCCTAGTTATTACAATAATTTAAGTATCCTGGTTATCCACCATTGCGTGTACCTATCGATACAAAACTTGGTATAGTGAAAAACCCAAGAAAATAAAAAAAGACGCATTATGTACGATAATGTCTTTCTTCCCCGTAATTTAAATTTTGTTAATTTTACTACAGTCGCATTTCCAATATCCCAAATTCCACATTCTCTTTTACAAACAAAAAAATATTAGTGTTAATTGTCTGTATAGTGGGCCCACAAAATCATTATTTTACCAGAAAGCGTTATTTATTTGAATCCATTTGAATTCTATTGTGTGAAAGTCACACACGTTTCTTGGCAAGCACAATACCGAGTGTCCACGTGAAGTCGAAAACGTGAATATTCTAAAACACTTCATTGCTGATTTGCTGTAACGACACGTTCTTTATGCATGCCGGAGTAGCACCGTACTCTTTTATTAAACCGTGCTCTTGTTTCAGAGCAGCCTGCAAAGGAAAGTTTTACATTTGGGCAGGATATTGATTAAATATTTTCTTTTTCGAAGTTAACGAGATTTATTTGCCCATGGGAGCAGGCTGATGAATATTCCTCCTACATTTCGAAAAACGCTATATGTGCTCCCAGCACGAACATTTATAAGTATTATTTTTGGTTGATTTTTATAGCGAAACCATTGCGACTACGGTATTGCCACCGTGTCCTTATTGCGAAGTGTCTGGATACCCAGCTAAAGTACCATTAAATTATTTCTCAAACATTTTCTCTTTAACACCGTTCTTTATCTTCTCACGCTGGCCAATATTAAATTATCTACCAAATATGTTAATTATGCTTACACAAAGTAATATTTCTAACATTAAAAAAAGAATAAAATTGTATCTTAATTGTGAAAAAAATACTCGCGGAAAATTATACTGTAATTTTTAATTAATTATTTTTTTTACTTTGATGCCTACCTACCTACCACTTAGTTCCTGGAGAGAATTAGAGGATAAACTATAATTAATTGTAACGAAAATTATGCCCCAACATATATTTTAGACTGGAATTTTGCTTTAAAGCTTGAGCACTTTAAATTACATTTGTAGGCTGGTAATTAAAAGTCCCACCTGAATTTTCAGCGCTTAGTTTTATCTGTGGTTTCAGAAAGTTCCGCCGACTATTTGAAGGGTGTCGTCCTGAAATAAACTAGTGTCTCGGCGTTTCACTACAAAAAAAAAAAAGGTTATAACAACCTTCTTTTAAGGGAGCGTAATTGATTGTGAATGAATTAAGGATGATTGAACAAAACTGCAAGTGTAGGTGTCAGATAGATAGTTGACGTACCCTATACCGAACTATCAAACATGTTTAAATGTAGATGTAATGTAATGACAAATAAATAATGTTATGGTGACGAAATTTATCCGTGTAAAATTTTGTAATGTCGCAAGTGTTGCATGTGCAAATTGCGTTGGTTTCAGATAACCAACGAAGATGCCAGCAGTAAATCACACGCCAATTTTGGTGCCTATAAAATGTGCAGACTATGTTCAGCTTATTTGGTCTAAAATTAGAAAATGGAAAAGGAATGAAATATACGAGTTAATTTAGATTTCATTACGCATGGTTCTGCAAAATGTGTAAAACATGACTTTGCAAGCCAACACAAGAAAAATGTACGAAAAGTCACGTTCTTTTGGATACATTTTTAAGTTGACGATAAGGCCAGAAACTCAAACAGAAATTAAATGACGAAGCTATTAAAATTAAATTCGGTTCGTAATTGAATTATTTCCTTTGGCAAACATGGACAGATTACAGCCAAATCCCATTTCATATACGGAACACAGAAATAGAATTCGAGATAAGAGAATAGCGATTTTCTTTTTTACCCTCGCATATTTTCAAACAACTGTGAACCAAATCAGCATAAAAGAATTGCAATATCAATAGCTGATTTACGTAATGCAGCCCACAAAAAACTGCTCAATATTAAAAAGTATTTTTTTCCATTATCTAGTTTTAATTTGTTACACAAAATCGTCGGGTTTGCTTATCAGGTAAAATACCGCGGATCTCATTTATTCTTTTTTTTTCGTATATAAGTGATAATTATTGGTTTTTTTTTTGTTTAAACATATTTTTTGATTCCATCAAAGTTTAGGTATTAATTTAATAATCTTATTGAAAATAAGCTGCCGATATTAAAAACCGTTAATAATTATTTCAAAAATAATGTGGCACAACATTTTTCGGCAAAATATGCGTGTTATCATAATATAACAAGGTGCTAGAAAAATTGGGATACCTCTAATTGAGCTTAGGTCTTTTACAAAGTAAAAATGCATATACAGGATTTTTCACCTAAATTGTGCCCCCCCTCCTCACCCCCCCTCCAAATATCTCCCGAGAAATTAAAGGTATCGAAATTTTGATTTCGAATTCGTAAATGGCACTACGGGGCTCATAAGACACCGTTCATCTCTGTTCAGAGATGTTTGTACTTCAAGTACTGAGATATCGATATCAACATTGATTCTTTTAATGGGAATATGCCCATTTATTCTAATAGCATAACGCGTTATTAAGAGGCGCGTTCAGTGACGTGATTAATTTGATAATTCCGAAGAGCACTTTGCGAAATAAGAGGGTGTTCATAGGTGTAAAGGCTGTTCACGATAAAGTGAGCACTTTTTAAATCAACCTTAGAAAAAAGTCAGTGTTCCTACCTGCATATATACGGCGGCAATGAGTGACATGCGCCCAGTAAAGTTGGTAACGATGGAGGGAAAGTAGTTCCATATCTTAACGTCGAATAAAATGTGTTAGGTAACTACGTGTGATCACTTACATTATTTATTTTGCTTCCTGGTTTTTAATGCATCGAAGTATAAAATGAGTAGGTTTGTAAAATATTGGATTTTTTAAATAATTTCACAGTTTCACTTGACCGACGCGTGAATAAAGTGATTAGGTGCATGGCAATGTTAATTTTACATAAGGTTGAAGAATACACGATGTGTACACAGGTAGATCTTAAGCAGGGCTTTGAAAAGTGCTCATTTAACCGTGAAAGGCCTATATGCATTTGAGTGTAGCTGTGGCGGGATAGGTTGAATCATCCGCTGGGATGTTCCAGTTGACTGCTCCTACACAGGTGACGCAAGCGCTAGTGATACAGTGACACAGGCATCGAACGCACGAGACCATTGGACCGTATTTGTGAGTTATGGCGAAGCTAAAGGAAATGTACACCTACGAGGAAAAACTTGACATGCGTCTGATTTACGGTGGATGTAAACGAAATGCGTTGACAGCGATAGCGTTATACGCAGAGGTATCCGTTACAACAGTGTCCGTTGCGAATTATATTGCTGAGTCTTTGCAGGAAACTATTGGTTGGTGGGAACTGGAATACTCTGACAGACCAGCAACAAGGGAAACAGAGACAACTGTCATTCTGGTTGCCGCTAGACTCACAATCCACCTGTGAGCACAACGGAACTTGCGAGTGGCTCGGGAATAAGCCAGGTAACTGTTATTCGCATTTTACAACTGCAACTAGATGAGCGTGATTATGCGAGGAGGGTGCGATTTTGTCGTGCTATTCGTTTGAAAATGAGGGGCAATAGACAATTTCTCCAGCGAGTTTTTTTCACCGACGAAGCCACGTGTAGCAAACCATGGAAAGGTGAACTTGAGGAATATGCATTATTGGTCATCTGAGAACCCGCGCTGGTTGAAGGACGCGGAACAGCAGGCACAGTGGAGTGTGAATGTGTGGTGTGGGTTGATCGGCGAGAGTGTAGAGTGTACCTGCTTCATTGAGGGTACATTCAATGGAAACAATTACGATAAATTTATTTCGGAAGTGCCACCTGCTCTCCTTGAAGACGTTCCTCTCGAAATACGCCAGTGTGCTGTAAGTGGAACCAGCATTACGGGTGTCCTACAGGACATTCACCTGTAGCTAGAAACGTACTGGTGGATTGGGCGCGGAGGCATCATCCCTTGGCCAGCACGTTCACCTGACTTGACTCCTTTAGACTTTTATCTTTGAGGTACAGTACAGGAGAAAGTTTACCATAAAGTCCAAAGACTCCAGATAACCTAAAGCATTGTATTGTTGACGCATGTAATACGCCATCGAGAGTAACTGTTACCTCCATGTTGTCATATATCGTCATACGACTGGACACTTACATTGTGGTTGACGGTCTTTTCGAGTACATGATGAAGTTGGCAATAATCAGTCACTTCTCCGGGAGCAACCGATTACAACATTCCGGAACCCTTTGTAGTTGTGACTATCTATGCTAGTAGTGCCATTTACGAATATGCGATTTGGAAGATATTAGGGTTGAACATCGTAGCTGTATAACCATGAAATTAAATGAACTCAAAAAAATAAATTCGTAGTCAAAGGTTCTTTACGTATAATTTTTGTTAGTTATATGTGTTTTCTGCAACAGATACAATTTACAACTAATTAAATATTTTAAGGTTAACGTGATAATTTTAAAGTTTTTTCCCTAACTATACTGTAACGCCAGATTACAAAAATAAGTACATAAAATTTCCTTCTATTTATTTTGTAATGTATTAACTACCTCTTGTCCTGATACATTCGTACATAAATTAATTCAAGTTTTACGTCGAATTCAACAGTCCCACATAGCCAAAGAACGATTCTTCGATTGGCAAGAGACAAGCAGTTTGCGTAAAAACGTACAATTGCAATAACTCTGCTCTAAATGATGTTCACAATAAAGTGAACACTTTTGAAATCAACCTTAGAAAAAAAAACTGCTCCTGCCTGCATATATTTCAACAGGCGCACTGAGCGGCACGGGCTCAGTAAAGTTGCTAACGCGGAGAGAAAGTTGTTTGATATCTTAACGGCGAATAAAAAGTGTTAGGTAACAATCTGCTATAACTTAAATTATTTAATTAGCTTCCTATTTCTTATGCATCAAAATGTAAATGAGTAAATTTATAAAATATTTAATTGTACAATAATTTTACAGTAGCACTTGAAAGACGCATGAATAAAGTGATGAGACCCGGGGCAATGTTAATTTTACATATGGTGGAAGAATACACAACGTGCATACAAGTAGATCTAAGCAGGGCTTTCGAAAGTGCTCAATTTATCGTGAACAGCCTATAGCCACTAGTGCACCGTGCTAGCCGTAAAAAACAACGCCAGAGCAGGCCAGACGAACATCGCTGATGTACATCAAAATGTTGCGGATACAACTGTGCATTATTTCGAAACGTCTTTAAGGGTACTGGAATGAAATAATCCGGGGCAGAAAAACTCGCAGTTTATTGACATCACATGTGAGGTAATTTGCCTCTAATAAAAAATTCCATAGCTTATGCATAATCAAATTACAAAAACAGTATTTAGTGCAAGTGAAAAATAGCAATTTTTTTGGGATTCAGAAACCTAAATGTTCGAATTTCCATAACAGTTTCCTGTTACAGCGGCATTAACGTATTTCACATGTAGTTGCCCTCTGCAGGACAATGTGATTTGAAGACTAGCGGTTTTTTTTCAAAGTGATTAGTTTTATCTAAACCCTATACTTGTTACCTTAGTTGTTTAGCTTGGTAAAACTTTGGAACATCTTTATAGCTATACGGAGGGAAATTAAACAATGACATCCTTAAGTCATACAAATCTAGGATGGCCCATTATTTAAATGTCCGTATGTTAAATTTGGCGAAAATCGTAAGAGTAGTTCCTGAGACATAACGTAAACGCTTTATTTTTTTACACTTCTTACAAAACTGAGGACCCATGAGGTTGTGGATTCGATAATGTAATCCTCGCAATAGATAATACCAGCATATCAAGTTTCGCTGGAGTTAGTTGAATGGTTCGATGGATATGGCACGCCCAGCTAAAATATTTATATTTTGAAAATGAGTGTCAGCTACTGAAACAATAACAATTTAGATACACTACCAGAACACTACTTCAGCACTACACCAAATGTGGAGGGAATGATCTGCATACATGAGTTGACATTTGCGGAACGGCTGAGTCGCCGAATTCACCTTCCTAAAATTATTCTCAAGTTACGTGAGTGTATCATCACATTCTATTTTCTCACGAAGCAGAGTGGCATTCTTTGCACAGAGATGGAACCAAATTAAGGAAATAATAATTTCTATTCAAGGCACACGCCGATTGTTTAGAAATGAAAGCAAATGAAAAATACAAAAGAGAAACTCCCATCAACCAGCTTACATACTAAAATTAACTTTTACATTACAATTAATATCGGATAATTGTCTGCACTGGAACGTCGTTCGTATGTTGGAAAAACCGTAACTCCATAGAACCTTGAATATCGCTAAATAAGATAAACGTTCCGAAATCACGATGTCATTTTTCTAACAATACGGTGCAATTAGTGATGCATGCGTGTATAATACTGGATACCTCTAAATGAACGACACTTGCGAAAGAGCAAAATATATTCTAGCGGCAAGACAATATATCTTTACCATGGTATTTTTAAATTATGATTTTTCTAATTGTTTTCTTATATTTTTTCTCTTTACGCATATTTGAATAGTTTAGGTTTTTATTTCGTAATTTATAATTTGACCGTCGTTCCTAAAATAAGTTACGAGGGAGAAAATGTCTCCAGTCAGTTGTTTTTGCAACGAAATTTTTAGATAAATTAAATACACGGCTATAGGAGAACATGCCTTAACACTTACCCTAATATCTTACCAGTAAGATGTTTTACTTGCCTATCAACCGACTTGTTGGTCAGTTCATATCTGAAAGGGGCTATGGGCATAGCTAAATAATGACTCATGATTAAGTAGAGCACAACAGTATAAGATGGCGTTTACTGAACACAAGGAGTATACAATAACTATTTCTGAGACTATTAATCGGGGGCAGTTTAAATGGAATACAAAGATGCTAATTAGTTATGTTAAGATTATTTACCACACATCATTATTATTACAATATAATTGGAACGTCCCCACCTTGTTCATGTTGCTGGAGGATGATTTTAGGAGGCGGTTAACGACGGCCGGACATACCCATCTTCAGTGGTATTCTCGTTCCGAGGGCCCGACGACAAAAGACGCGCCTCCCAGTCTTACACTGGCCTATATCAGGCGCTCTGTTTAATATTTTCGGCCCACGCTCTGTTTAATATTTTCGGCCCAGTTCACTGGCCGGTGGAGAGGGTTTCTGCAACTATCTTTCGTAAGGTGTTACTACAATCACGCTCGGGCCCTGGTTCAATGTTTGACGGTGTGATCAGACAGGTTGTCCAGCTCAGGCCTGATCGCTTTGTAACATTATGAAGTAGACCCTTGGTGTTGTACCAAAACCTTGTGGTTTTGCGTTGTTTATCTAGGAATGCCGTGGAGATAAGAGTAACAACTTTTCACATCAGTGTCAAGACCTGTCCTTCTAAGACCGTGATTGAATGCATTAGTGAACAGAGGCGCTGCTATCTGGTGGATGGAAATGACACCGCCACTAGGATTTCTATCGAAGATTTCTTTCCAAAATTCGCAATTAGAATTTAGCACCACAAGGGTAAGTGAAGTGTAAGAAACAATGTTAATTGTAGAATCTAAAATAAGCTCATGTCTATATAGAGTATGCCACTATTTGTTTCATCTGTTAATTTTGTGTTTCCTTTAACAGTCTGCTTCTGTTAGTGATACCAGATATAATGGTATCTGGAAGAAGACAAATTAATAGCATGTACCTTTAATGTAATAATATTAAGAATGTTCCGCGATGAAATCGACAAACTTCTCCAGCGTGTTGTAGTGGTCATTAATAAAAAAACAGTCATAGAAACATGTAGGCTTTGAAGCTCGTTTCAGAGTAACAGTGTCGGAAATGCAATAACCACAACACGTGTAATTACTGAATATATTTATTGACATTGAATACGTGTCGGAGGTTTCATACAAGCTGTACAAAATGGGGTGTTATGGCAATGCTCAAACTAATGTGTTGGTGGTGAGGAATACGGAAAATTAACGGTTCGAGCCCAGTCAGTGCCAAAGAGACATGGAGTTCACATGCAGTGAGTACTGGGACATGGCAATGGCCATGGGTGCTTCCTATAGTCAAGCTGCGTGCATGCTGCATTCATCAAACGTGTAGAAAAGTGCATTGCTATGGCAGAGGATACTTCGAACACCTGTTATGACGTTTCGAAGTTTGGTATGCTGATGCTGTGCTTAACGTGGAGTAACATCATTTTATCCACTTTAACATTGTTTTCTCGTTAACTAAGGTCTTTACGCTGTTTTACCAAAGAGTATTTTCTACTTAGTTTTAATTACAGATTCACGTGGTGCAGTCATGGAGGTAAAAGATGATGGAGTGGCAACAGCCTATCTTCTCCACGTTTATCAAGTGAAGCCGATGTATTGTCTGCTTCTTTCATCTGCGCATGCGCAGACCGATCGTTTACGTCAGCCTCCATATTATGAGTGGCAAAAGTTCCATAGTAGGCAATGTAAAACATACACCTTTATGGCACTACTAGCCCTGTCCTTGTCTTTCATTTTCGGCTTCACTTTCGTGTCTCGGCTTCCACTCCATAGACTAATACCTCCCTGGGTGCAGTCCGTATACGCGGATTATCCGACATCCTGTATGCAGGTTGGAGCAGTGATATTTCCCAGAGATACATATCAAATCGTGAACAGCCTTTACTCTGTTGTCTGGAACAACGCCCTCTCTGGGAGAGTTGCTTGCGCGGGGTAACTTTGCGCAGTTTCACGTACCTGTTGAGCTTCCTGATGGCGGACTTGAGCGCGGGGAAGTCGGGTCTGTCGGCGGCCTCCTCGGCCCAGCAGCGCCGCATGATCTGCACCACCTCCTCCTCGCTGCGAAGGTTCTCCAGCGTCGGCCTGAAAGGTGCCTTGACGCCGCCCCCGCCATTCTTCACATTCTCCACGATCTCTGCAAGCACAGCAACCACAGCACTCAACCATATGTCTATACACTTGCGTATTATAGATTATATGAATTAAATATTACGTTACAGATTATATATAAAATATTTGTAAATTTAATATATATATATATATATATATAAGCACATGTCTATATAGAATATGCCACTATTTGTTTCATCTGTTAATTTTATGTTTCTTTTAACAGTCTGCTTCTGTTAGTGATACCAGATATAATGGTATCTGGAATACAAATTAATAGCATGTACCTTTAATGTAATAATATTAAGAATGTTATATATATATATATATATATATTATATATATAGGTTTCATCGCGGAACATATATATATATAACTTTACTTTTACAAGGCATGGTTATCGGCACCTTGAAACAACATATTTTTAGAGTATTCATGATATACTAAAAATTACAATTCACTATTTCGTGCTATATGGCCACGTTTTAAAATTGTACCTGCTGTTTGTATTAGACCCTATGTTAAACATTAATTTCGATTTTCACGCACATGTTCGTTACAACTATCTGATGTGGGGCTTTAGGAATGCATTGAAAACATTACATTTCTTCGATTTTATTCACAAGCGAGACTTTCCACAGAATCATTGCCAACTGCCTTCGCAAAGTGTGTGCTGGCAAGGAGTTTTGCGCTGAAGCAAATGATCACTGTCTCAAAGAAGGGTGGATACTATTTCAAAAACGTTATACACTATACAATGCAAAGTTGAGTTTGGAAGTGAACTAGTCTTCATGGGTTACAATACGCCTGCAGGCCAAAGTTAATCTATTTTATGGTCAACAGGTTCTTGTAAGGAAGTATGTGTACCAGCGGCATGTGGTGAACAGTTGCAAGGTAAGCTGTGCTTTGCTCTGTGTTATAACTAACCTTTTCTAGTTTACACATGTCACTTAGACGTAGTGTCTACTGCATTTGACTTCACAGCACGTGCGTAATGGGCGCCCCGTCGCTCTCTCGTGAGTGACCGCAATATATTTAGTTTCTCCCGGCTCCACTGTGGTTAATGGTTTCTTCTGCGTGCGCCGAGTGTGTACAGCAATGAGCAAACACCAGCTTACCTTGCAACATTTCACCACACGCCACTGATAATGTACACAGACATGGGAGCACTCAACGACCATGACGGTTGATTGTTGTCTATTGGGGTATATGTTCAAACTAAGAAGCAACTTGACATTGGAATGATAAGTTTTAGGATATATATTTAAGCCTTTATTTTCGGACACGAGTGTTGTAGAGCATCATGGCTTCGTGTCACATATGCCTATTCTAAGCGGTAATCCTTCAAAGTTACAAAACAATGTACATATGTATATGAAAACGGAGATTGATTTTCCTTAAATGAGTGTATATGTAGTCTTATGGAAAGTAGTAGAGCCAGTGTAGTGAAATTTCTTGTGAGGCCTTTTCTTATGTACCCAAAAATATAACTTGAACGACGTCGCAAATAAGTAAATGAGAAGGAAGGGGCAATTAAGAAAATAATAAAAGGTAACATGTTTTAACTTCAGTGGTTAGAAAGGTAAAAATAGATTGATTTTCAATGGACCACTGCATCCCGAATTTGTAACATGTATTACACATTAACAAGTTGTATATACTTTACCAGAAGAACTCACATATTTTGTAATGCTGAAAAAATATTTAGGTTATTTGAACTTACTTAAATGTTTAGGATAAAGCAATTATTAAGTCTATTTTTCTCAGAATTTATAGCGCACTTTCATCAGGAAGCACATTTCGCGAGAAAACCTTCGTCAAGTAGGACACTCTTAATAATGACTACGGCTGTACGTAAAAAAAATACATTTGTACTAATATAAAACATTATTTTTAATCATTGATGTTATGTAAATACATTTTTGTTAATTTTCGTGCCTGCAATGCATGTGCATAAAATCAATTTGTATACATTATTACCTATCTTTTATTATATAGCCAATGTTTATTTAATAAGTTTTTCTGTGAAATGTGCGCTTTGGAGCATCTCGAAAGGAAACACGCCTGCATTTATTACTAAATAGACACATTTATACAATATTAAACATTTAAATAGGGAAGTTCTAACATAATAATTTACAATGTTACAAAGAATGGGATAGTTACTTATTTCTTTTTTATATAAATATTGCCATGTAAGTAATAAACAGTGAGTGTATATTCCACCGCACTCTGAAGTTAACATCCGAGGCTGAAATAAAATATATTTATTGACTATTATTCAAAATGAGAGGGCTTAGAAAAGTGCTCACTTTACTGTGAATAGCCTATAAGCACACGACTTACGGTGATAGCATACAGCTCAATGGCACCTTAACGGGGAGTATTGAAACAATAACCAGTTCACAGACAAACCAGTTCACAGACAGAGACGTGAAGTAAAGATCTACAGTCTGCTCCAGACAAGTTCATCGCCGAAGGTGTATTCGCATGACGAGGCAGAACGTGACAGCCACGTCGATGTCACGTGTTATCGTCTCGAGCGCCATTCACCGGAAGCCGAACCGGCGTGGTGGGGGGGGGGGGGAAGGGCGCCCGGAGATGCAGCCGCTCCGTTTCCGTCTTTTGTGAAGAGAAGGATATTAAAGATTCAACGTGGATGACGTCAGCGGGCATCTCGCCAGGCGCCCACAATGCCTTGCAGTATTTATGGTTCGCCTCCGGGCATATCCCAGCCAGTAATTGGATTCCAGAGGGGCTCGCTCGTTTTTGCCGTATCTACCCCGAGTGTTTCAGCTGGGCTCTCCCGCGGGGGAGACCCAAGATTTAGCCCGACGTGCTCCAGGCGCGGATGCGGCCCGAGTTTTACGACCTCGCAAGGCCAAGTTCAATAAACTACGTCTGTAACGACCCCGAGTTACCGAGCCCGCTTCTACGTATGCACGTCTACCGAATTATTCTGAGTCTCTCGCGCTGAGGTGAAAGGTGTGCGCCTTACTTGTAAAGACAGACGTGGCTATTAGCGCTTAGAAAGCGCTACTTATATGGAATGGTCTTCACAGTCTCTTGATATCTTGGACGGTTTAATTCATATTTTTGATTAAATAATATATGCAAACGTGAAGTTTTACAGAGTCTAAGTTTAGAACCACAATTACTAAAGGTCACGCCTGGGCATTTACGTATTATCTCTGCACAGAAAACTGATCCATCTTTCGAGCCATTTAATTCACATTCTTCGGTACGAAATTTTCACTTTAGAACATAACTTTTTGTTACTTCGTGAAAAAAAAAATCAACCATGCGAATAAATATACCAGGAACCGTAAACCACACAAACGCATTAATAAATACGCAACAATATTTTATTGCTAAAACATGGTTGCTTTTAGCAAAATAAATATCACTAAAAATAATGTCGCCTGATTTTATTAATATCATGGCTTATTTTATGCTGGGTTCGATTCGACGCAAAAAAAAAAAAAAACGAAGGCTATAAAATTTTGATACGTTGAAAGTAGATTGGAAAAGTTTGCTCCTGCCTTCTATGCATCTGTAATACCTGTAACACAGTGAGTTATGTACGTATTATATACAGAGTGGGACTGAATTCGACCGACAAACTTCGTGAGGTGTGATTTATTATGCAAAATCAAGTGGCAAATATACACGGCATTTTGTACCTAAACTAAATATTAAGGGCAAAATAAGTCCCCGAAAATGGAGATTTTGGAATGTATTTTTGCGAAATATCGGAAACGAGGTGAAATGAAATTACAACTCGCGGAACATCATTTTATGCTTTCGGGATCTTCAACCTAAGGGTAAATTCACAGTAATAACACACCTCGTTACAAAAATAACAGGGAAGGCCACTCTCTTATTGCCAGCAACTTCGTTACCGTCTGAAATTACCAACGTTTGATGCAGGTTTATTGAGCAGTATGACATACGAAACAAAAATGGCCCTCCTATTGCAACTGCCTAGGACCCGCAGTTTTCGTTTAAAACGCACGCAAAGATTCCGTTAGATTCCTCTGCAGCGATACAGCGACTCGTACATAGGCAATACGCAGTACCTGCGTTTATGGTAAGCTGCTGTACTCACTGTATAAACAATGGCGGGGGACATTTATTACTTACTGTGTACAGCCATTACTGTGCATCAAGAAGCCTACTATACGGTATCTGACAATGTATTCCAGGCAACAGTCGGTTTGAGAATCCCTACAAGAAGTATTGGTATTGCGTACGTGCCTGGAACCGTATTGCTGTCACTGCTGTGTACTGAGAAAGACTATTGTTTATGCGCCTGGACATGTATTGCTGCAGCCGAAGCTTAATGTATGTGCGTATCGTACGAAAGTGGTGGTCGTAGGCAATTGTGACTAGAGGCCCTGTGCGTTACCTAGGTCATAGTGTTAAACAAACAAGCATTACATGTGAATGAGTCTTGACTTCACGTATACACATCTCCCGTCATTAATAAAACAGGGACCGAGCGAAATAGGGCAACAGTAACATGCTGGACTCGCATTTGGGAGGACTCTGGTTCGAATCCTGGTCAGGCCATTCAGAATTCTGTTTACCATGGTTTCTCGAAGTCACTCCAGGCAAACGCTGGGATGGTTACTTAATAAAGGCCATGGCCGAATTCTCCCTCAGTTCCCTTCCAATGCCTATGCATGTTCCTGTGTCTAATGACCTCGCTTGCGACGAGACAAACGCATAAATACGTACAGGTAGTCGTACTGTATTATTAGCTCGTAAATAAGTGTTACTTTTGACAAGCGACATGTCGACAGTTGAAAGTAACGTTCCCATAATGCAACACTCTCAGGCCATTCGTTTACGAGCAAACATCTAACTAGGTGTCACATACAGCATGTAGTACAAAACATGTGTGTACAGGCTGTGTGAGCGGTCTACGTATCCGGCACTAATACCACACTAGGCAGCTCTGTACGGTTTGACGTGTTCAATTCCATGCTTGGCACGACTGTTATCGCGGCACCAAAGGCGCTATAGCACGTATCATTTACATTCCCGTTAGTCAAGGTGCATGTTGTGTCTACAGAATGGAACGCTTTACGTGGCCGGAACTGACAGATATGCTACTCGCCTATGGTGCGGAGGAGGGAAATGGACGAAAAGAGCAAAGAATGTACAGGGATCGATTTACGCACAGACAACAGCGCCACACCATACCACATTTACATCTGTGGAGCGACGTTTAAGAAACAGTAGTAGTTTGGAGGTGACATGACCTAATGCAGGGCGCAGACGAACAGCGAGGACAGCCAGGTTTGAAGAGGATGTGTTTAGGCATGCTAATCCACGTTGTTATGATTGTAATTTCATGATTGTATGAAAGAGCCCTAACTTAAAATCCTCGAATGAACCCGACATCACAACTTCAGTAAACCAGGACGCCAGAAATTACAACAGCGTATTGCAAACGAAGGGCCGACATCAATATCCCCCTCCACCAGCCGGCAATCGGGGACAGCTATGTTTAAATAACGCGCCGATATGGGCCACTGTAAGGCAGGGCCAGACGTATTTCCACATCCGACCAGCAGCCAGGGAAGATCACAAAATGGGTATGTCCGACCGCCACCGTCCGATCAGCTAGACACAGCCTCCGGCATCAAGAATAAGGTGGAGACTGTCCGACCTATATATAAAGATAAATGGCGTGAAATAGTCATAACATAATTTATGTCAATAATTTAATAACGTTTAAAGTCACTCCCTGTTACAGTAACTCTTTCAGTACTGTATTGCCTGTGTTTCAAATATCATGAATAAACCCCCTCAGGTACCATAGAAGCTGTAACATTAACTATCATTTCAGCTACGAAGCTTAATGTATGTGCGTATCGTAGATCAGCTAGACACCCAAACCCTTTTTGTGCGGATATAATCTTAAGTCATATCCATAAAAACGTGTTAGTACGCGTAGCATTGCAAAAGTACTCGACAGAAATCACCGCACAGTTGGTCGAGAGCTTCATGAGCAATTACTGCATCCGTTCCATGTAGAAAGTGTGCATGCCTTGGATCCTGCGGATTATCCTCGACGCGTGGAGTTTGCAGCAAGGTATCTGGAACAACGCAGAACACACCCTGACTTTGACAGATACATTCTCTTCACTGACGAGGCTTCCTTTCAACTTAATGGCATACAGAATTGTCGAAATATTCACGAGTGGGCGAATGTCAATCCTCACACCCCATTCGTCCACGGGGATTAACAGCGATTCCGCGTCAACGTCTGGGGGGAAGGGGACTTAATACATAACATGTTGGCTGGCCCCTACCTGTTACCACATAGTCTCACTGGCAATGCGTACGTTGCATTTCTGCGTGAAGCTCTGCCGACATTACTCGAAGAGATTTCGTTACAAACACGAGCGGCCATGTGGTTCCAGCACAACGGTGCCTCAGCCCACAGTTCGCGACGAGTGCGCGATCACCTGAATCTTGTATTCCCTGGACGATGGATAGGCCGTGGGGGTCCTGTTCCCTGGCCTCCACGATCCTCGGATATGAATCAATTGGACTATTTCTTCTGGGATTACATGCGCAGCCTGTTGTACGAAAACGCGGCGTAATCCGAAGAGGACCTCGTCGCCCGCATCGTTGCAGCTGCAGGGATTATTCGGGACAATGAGGGAGTTTCCAAACGTGTCCGACAATCGATGGCGCGGCGATGTGAACTGTGTGTCGAATTAGGTGGCCGTACCATCGAGTTTTTCCTATAAAAGTGTTTGTGATACATGTTTCTACAATAAAACGTATGGACTGCCATAGCTTTTGTTGTAAAATACAATGTGTTACATGATAATACTTAAATGTGATGAGTTTTAATGACATAGCTATACACTGCTGCACCAAATGTTTCGACATTCAAAATCCCGCACAGTACACAGCAGAAGCGATACAGTTCTAGGTGGGTAGGCAATACTAATATCTTTATGTCCTTTATTGAATCACACATCGACTGTAGCCACAATCGAACAGTTGTATAAGCTTATTAATGTATGGTACGCATTGTTTACAGTAGGTGTTAACCTTGTCCAGCACCATCGGTTGTGCTGTGGCCATACACGCATACTAGGCGCTGTATCGATGCAGCGGAATCTAGCGGGATCTTTGCGTGCGTTTTAAACGAAAACGGTGGGTCCTAGTCAGTTGCAACAAGATGAGCCTTTTTTGTTTCGTATGTCATACTGCTCAATAAACCAGCATCAAACGTTGATAATTCCCTACGGTAATAAAGTTTCCGGCAATAAGAGGGTGGCCACCCCTGTTATTTTCGTAACGGGAAGTGTTATTATTGTACATTTGCTCTTAGGTTGAAGACCCCGTTAACATGAAACAATGTTCCGCGAATTGTACTTTCATCTCACCTGGTTTCCAATATTTCACAAATATACATTCCAAATCTCCTTTTCGGGGACTTATTTCGCCCTTAATATTTAGTTTAGGTACACAGTGTCCTGTATATTTGCCACTTGATTTGGCATAAGGAATCACCTCACGAAGTTTGTCGGTCGAATTCAGCTCCACCCTGTGTCCACGCGAAAAGATACTGAGATTATTATACTTCTATATAGTTAGTGAACTTTGGGAATTTATCTGGACAGCAGCCATTCTGGATGGGAAAATATCCTGGAACGGAATTAAACTAACATCGGTGAAGGAAAATTGCTAGAATTAAAATCTATAGTTTCTTCATGACTCACAGGAGATAAAATGCAACTGAAGTGTGAAAACTACGCAAATGGACGTAATTTAGTCGAAAAAATATTCTCAGTAATCCATTCTCAATATTACGGAATAAGTTGATTTTCCCTTTCATTTTTAAATGCAATATACGAACCTAAAAAAAAACAGCCTAAACTAACTAAGGGTAGCATTCGATTAACTGTTACTACTGTCAAAAAACAATATAAAATAATACGCCAATATTTATTGTGAGGGTTTTAGTTACCTAGTCTAACATTGACTATCCCATGAAAAAAAATATATTTTTTTCAGTTAAAACCAATGAAAACGTACCAAACCGCTGTACGATATGTAAAACAACCTGCACAGCCTATTTTTCTCGAGTGATATTATTAGTAACGTTCCATGATAAGAGTAAGTATAGACCTACCGGTCCAAGATACTGTTCACACATTTCCATCCTAGAAGGTAATAAATATACAAGCAAGGACTTAATCTTTAATGCGCTCTTTCTTTCGATAGTGTTATTACTACGGGACATATTACAATATTACACACACATTATATATATATATGGTATCCCCTGGATGTTTTTGGTTTGCAAACATTTAATTTTGCCAAAGAAATAGACGTTTTAAAAATAATTTGCCGCATTTCGCCAGAGAATAATTCTTCCTGCTATTATCAAGCCACATTATTAATTTTCTTTTTTGTCGTGACTAGTTGTTCCTACGGGATTACTGCGAAGAGCGAGTTTACGCTCCACGCCCCCAGGAAGTGGACGATTTTAAGCACATCACGCACGAGATCAACGGCATTGAGACAAGCGTCCTCCAACGAACGGCCAGTAACAAGGAACGACGTGTCGCGTTTTGCCTTATGTAGGAGGGAGGACAGTATCAGCATTTGCCATGGATGATATAATACCTCAAAGGTACTATCAATGTAAAATGTAACAAATTGTGGTCCACATAATTAGTTTGTAAATATTCAGATAAACATGTGTGTCAGTTCTATATAAATCACCCTATAATCCATGCAAACAAAATTTAACCGAGTCAAGAAATGCACCGCATTCGGCGTAATTACATTTTTCATAAGAACTATTTTTAGTAGGTATTACCAATATACCTATTTTCTAATTTTTATTAATATTAATTAGAAATAAAATATTACAATTTATAGATAAAATGCCAATCAAATCTTAAATTTAAGCGAAAATAAGGAACCTTATGCTTTTTTTCCAACAGAAGTATAAAACACTTGTGATACATACCATATTTATGAAGCAACCAAACACGTCATACACAGGGTGATTATTCAAAGGTTTTGATTACAAACTGTGAAGAAACAGTGAACAGACTATAGCAAAATATGTTCATAAAAAGTGACCGCAAAATAATTAACTTATTTAAAGGTCAAGACAAAAGAAGTTTTCGCAAAAAAATCAAATAAAAACAAGTGAACACCGAAAGATAAAAACAATAAAAATTATTTGGGTTAAATATTTTTTGAATTAATAAATCACTAAAATAAAAACAGTATCCTTACTTGGTGTCACTTTACAGATACGCAGACATACTGTACACAAATATCCAAGTTTTAAAGCAGTTTTGTTTTTCATTTCAGGGAAAGTTTTCCTGCCAGACACACAAACCTTGCATTTTAAGGATATGAAAGCAAATTATCTGATAATGGTCACAGTGAGTATTTTAAATTTGTGAAGTAAATTTCTGAATTTATCGTAAGTTAGTTCAGGCTTATACTTGTAAGTTTAGTAACTATAGAAACAATGGGCATTAAATATGCTTCTTGCAATTCCTGGCTTTAGGGACGTTATTTTGCCAATAGCGATCATTTTAATACTTTACTTGTGATATTCGCTGCTCATTTTCAAGATTTAAATATAAAACAATCACACGAGAATATGCATCTTAAAGAAAACATTGAATGAAGGGATTCAAGCTACGCTCGTTATAGGATGTGTACATTTTTATTTTGTAAATGTCTTTTGGCCTAATGAATTATAGTAAAACAGTGTAACATTCAGAAAACAAGGAAAAATTACAGCATGAAATACTCAGATTATAATATTATACTCCTGCTGCTAAGAAAAAAGTTCTGTTTATCACAGATATCACGAAAACAACATTTTTAAACAATCAGCACGTTTTGTAAGTCAACTTTGGCGACTTAAAATGTTGAAATAGCACTAATATTTGTTTGTATTTTCAATAACCTTTTATTTTGTAATGACATATTAAATTTTTTAAGCGAAGTAAAAGTTTTATGTGTTTTTTAATGAATGAAATAATTATATTTTTTAACTTTAATAACTCACTTCAAAAAGTAATTAAAATTAGTTTTAAAAACACTATTTCGCTATAACTCAAAGTAATTTAATATATATTTTGCTATTTTTTTTAAATTACTGCATTCACTAGAAGTTTAAACACAACTGCATTTGAGTCAAGAGTTTCTTCTTTCAAATTTATGTATCATATTTATAACCTAAACTAAATATTATATATATATATTTACACACACACTTTAAATAGGATATAAATCCCAACCATTTGTTATCAGTTTTTGAAGATTATTTTCATCCGCTGAATTTTTGCATTTTATTTGATAGACAGTAAAATATCTTCAAAATATAGAAAAATATATTTTCAGCATCTAACTAAACGAGGATTTCCGATGTGCCTTTATCTACGGATGACAATGGTAGACTATAAGTAGAGGTGCCGCTTACATAACATTAGGAAACCGCCAAATCTACGCTCAAAATGCTTTGACTTTACGCATTCGAAGCACGTTCGCTGCGTTTAGAGCGATCTGAGCGCATAACAGTTGGTTCTACATGCGGCCTCTTGCTATCGTACGTTATCTCTAAATCCAACTCAAATGGTCTGGAAAGGGATGTTCGTGATGCAAGAGTATCGAATTCCCATACAATTCCAGAGTCAATGCAGCTTCTGCCACAACGGATTCAGTGTCATCCAACCCTCATCACAGTGGCTCTGTCACTTTAAAGTGCACGTACGATCAAAGCTTTTGAGCCGTTTTCTGCAACCGGACCCTCTCTACTCTCTACAGTTTCATCTACCTGTTAACCCTTTGAAGAGTATATATATATACATATATACATCATATATATAAATATATATATATACATATACACATATATATACATATACATATATATATATACATATACATACATATACATATACATACATATACATACATATACATATATATATACATATATATATATACGGGGCTATGTTTATATGGAAATGTCTTCGCTCTATGAGACAAAACTCACACATTTATTGTTTTACCAATTCTCTAGACTACACCGGAATCGAATTTAAAATTACAACTAGTCAACATTTCATTTCGTAAGAATAAAAATGTTATTATTAATAATTTCTCAAATGAACAAGATGGATTGTAAAACAAATTAACTACGTCGCGGCAC
Organism: Dryococelus australis; assembly: GCA_029891345.1. Lineage (NCBI taxonomy): Eukaryota > Metazoa > Arthropoda > Insecta > Phasmatodea > Phasmatidae > Dryococelus > Dryococelus australis. The sequence continues at coordinate 323,457,484 of CM056993.1, read as the reverse complement.
ATTAATTGGCACACAGTCAACGCGCGAATTCATTGGCCGACGGCCAGCCAATAATAAAAGTTGCAGGGCACGGCACAGTAAGCATACTCGGTGTAGCCAGGACTAATAGGGCGATGGTATGTGAAAAAAACACTGGCCAACACAATTGATATTGCTGAAGTGAGAAATTTAGGCATCTTACTTCAATCTTGTCCTCAGTACCAGTACATCTGTGCAGTCCTTAAAGGGTTAAAAGGATGGAATCCAAATGAAACTCACCCGTAAACAAAACTGCATAGTAGGCACTCCTCGCCAAAGAAACGAAACAGAAATATAATTTTTTTGGATTAAGTGCGAGAATCGATCGCAGGTAATAAGCCAGAACTGCTCGAAACACCAGTGCAGCGGATGGTGTCCTAGGGTTGCTAAAATAATAAAAACAACTTTTTTAAGACATAGGCCTATATATTCCTTCATGTGTTGCATCATACAGTTTTTGGAGTTTTACAACTGAATTTGCGAGTTGTGAAACAATAATCATGACATTTTGAGTTTACATTTCAACTCGATCAGAAAAGTGAATAATACCTAAAAAAAAATTAATTTATATTTAATGGTTCTGAATGTCCATGACAATGTCCATGACAAATCACGTCTAAACTTACTGGCATTCTGCTAATTCATCAGCACTTTCAAACAGATACGGAACAGTTATTCTCCTGTAGAATTGGAATTTATCGTGATATACAAAATAGCTGAAATAACTGAAGCGATCGAGGACCACATCTACAACAGAGGTTCTTAAAGTCTGTGATTTTCCTTACCCCTTTGATATAAAGTACAATTTTATTTTATTTTCATTAACACACCTGTTTATTTTTTACTATACAATGCGGTAGTTTGTTTCCATTTTAATTTTCAAATTCACTCTTTTATACGAATAAAATACTTTGAGAATCAGTCACATAAACTGGGTACCAGTGAGTGATTTAAGGTAGTGGAATTCTCGACATCCAGGTAGAATCAGTTGTAAATCATTGAAATATCGCCATCAAAACAATCGGTTATTTGGCTGTGATCATAAGCGAAGTAATTTTCGCAGGTTTCCAGTTACTAGGCACTATTTTCACTTTTTCAGGGTCAGGGTAGAGCTATTGCTTAAGGGGGCGTGGGATATAAATGAACAACAAATACGTTAATTGATCTTTACTGGTTTTTGAAAGCCAAAATAGGAAAAAAAAGTAAAAATGGCAATCCTAGATAATAGGTTTTGCCAACTTAAAGACCAAGTATTTTGCAGTATTACTGTATCAATTTGGCATAGTGTCTTGCACCACGAAAACATACAAAATTGAACGGTGTCAGAAATATCTCGGCAGAATAACGTCACTCAGGTAAAATATTTGCTCTCATAGTTAGTAAAAACTATTCTGTTTGGTTGCCCTTTGTTTGTTTTCTCTATCGGCTTCCATAAAATTTGTGAAATATGATAAACCTCAACAGCATTAATTTTATGTCCCGTGCCCTCTTAAGTTTTTACACACCATGGTATAACGATAAAGAGAGAAAGCGATCACGAATACTGTTTTGTAACTATCTGGTATCCTTAGGCGAACCGGTATCACGCAACCATCTTCATCAGGAGTAATTGTGTTCTGTAAAGTTGGATTTACAATAACCCAACAGTCCGACAAAACAGCCCCAACACAGACGAAAATTTTTCATCAGCCAATCTGGATTAAGGTCACCCCGACAAACGCAACCACGACAAAAGTAGATTCTATTTCTACCTTCGTCATGCGTCGGCGGATCGGTCGGCCTCGCTCGGCAGTAGAAAAAAAAATATAACCTTACAAAACAAAATGTCTTGCGGATTTCACTACTGTGATAAAATTCATATTAATTATATGCGTTTTACGTGTACATCCTGGTTTTCTTGTTACACAAAGGTAATTAGCTGGCGAAAATAAATATTCGTGGAAACATAACTGTTCCAAAAACCAAAAACACTTCGTTTAAAATGTTATAAAAACGAAATGTTGTACAATGATCTGTGATTGTTTCTACATTCCATAGCAAGTTACTGGGCATTCTAGGATTTTGCCTGAAGCCACGCAACACTTGTCGGAAAGAAACTGTCGGGGTATTGTAAACATTGAACTAATTTTGGTGGCGCAAACGGTCGGGCTGTAACGTCGTGTCTAATGTCGGGAAAAACCTTGTCGTGGCATTGTAAACCCAGCATAGCACAACACGTCACCACGTCTGAGTTCATTCATACGGGGTGAGAATAATCGCTAGACAACACTCTCTAATCAGCTTTGTATAACTACATTGTTCACACCGAGCAACCTGTCGCTAGCATGGCAACAATTGTGACCTTGGTATAGGCTATTCACGGTAAAATGAACACTTTTAAAAGCCCTGCTTAAGATCTATTTGTATTCACGTTGTGTATTCTTCTGCCTTTTGTAAAATTAGCATTGCCATGGCTCTCATCACTTTATTTGTGCGTCGATTAAGTGTAACCGTGAAATTATTTGAAAAGTAAATACATTACTAATCTTGTCATTTTTACACTTCGATGCATCAAAAAAACATAAAGCCAAAGAAATAATATACGTTATCACAAATTGTTACCTAACACTTTTTATTCAACGTTAAGATATGGAACTACTTCCCATTCATCGTTACCAACTTTACTGGGCGCATGTCACTCAGTGCGCCAGTTAAAATATATGCAGGCAGGATCAGTAACTTTTTTTTAAGGTTGATTTCAAAAGTACTCATTTCATCGTGAACAGCCTTTAGTTGATTGTGGGGAAGGGGGGATTTCGATATGTACTTATTGTGGATTTACGGATGTTTGTTGGGAGGAGGGAATCCTAAGATTTATTTTTATCTGGTTGGTGGTTTGGTGGTATTTGATGGGTTGAGAGGGGGGTAGGGGGAGATTATCCTGACCTACATTTTGTAAAACAACTGGGTAAATTAAATTAACGAGTTAAATATATCGCAACACTTATCTTACATAGATGCGAATTATTAATATGCAAATTCTATATCTTATTTTAATAAAAAAGCAACTGAAGTGAATAACAGACGAACGAAACTCGCATTGCTTGACCGCGTAACTTGGCCAGACAGGTACCGCAACAGGGAATAGGGCGAGGGTGGAGGTGCACTACAGTGTTGCCAATTATCACAAGACAGATAGGTTTGAATTTCAATTTTATTGAAAGTTATGCCATGATGTGTTTTGTCATCCGAATGTTCCTGTTTATAAATTCACCCCACCTGTCTGCTACAAAATAACGTGCCTTTATTTTTAAACAAAGCTTGTACGACATTGAAACATCATTGATTGTCGGTCGTTTTAGTTAGGTTTATATAAGTTCACTAAAAAGAATGCAGTGGTTCTAAAAAAAAGGATTGATTCGAAATACTTGATAGTTAAGTCAAGGCTGTTCAGGATAAAGTGAGTGACATGCGCCCAGTAAAGTTGGTAACGATGGATGGGAAGTAGTTCAATATATTATCGTTGAATAAAAAGTGTTTGGTAACAATTTGTAATAACTTATATTATTTCTTTGGCTTTATGTTTTTTTTTATGCAACGAAGTGTATTTTAGAACGAACGAAGTGTAGATTAGTAATGTATTTACTTTTCAAATAATTTCACGGTTACACTTAATCGACGCACAAATAAAGTGATGAGAGCCATGGCAATGCTAATTTTACAAAAGGCAGAAGAATACACAACGTGCATACAAGTAGAGCTTAAGCAGGTGCTTTCAAATGTGCTCATTTTACCGTGAACAGCCTATAAAATAAAATTTCACACAAGCTGTTCTCGGACGGCGTTAGAGCACGTTCTAGCTCTACGACACCCTTGCGCCCTAAAAGCCACTCACAGATTTATAAAAAAAAAACCCTACTGGAAAAGCCCATATCTTAAAAAAAAAAACTGATAAATTACCTGGAAAATTCGATTAAATTTTTATATCACACGAATTTCGGAAACAGGTTTCTATTTACCAAAACTGACTTGACTTGAAAAAAAAGTTACTGCCAGTAAAGACGTAAACACAAAACATATAATCACAATGTAAGATATTGATGATACTATTACTTTTCAGCTTGCGGCGAACTTAATTCACTCATGATTAATGTCGCAAAAACATTTACACCAACTTCATAACTTACAACTTGCAAGCAAGTAGCACAAACACAAAGGCAGGGAAATAAAAACCATAATAAATGAAAAAAAAAAAAAAAAAAAAAAAACGCACCAAATACTACATAGCACTTCATGAAGACGATAAGTAAACGAAAATAATTTGCATTCAAAACTTACGGCTACTGATGTTGCCAACGTGCTAATATTGTTAATATCGCACTAATTGAAACACCAAACTCAAACTACAGTACCTACGAATGTATTTTTATTTATTACGAACTTTTGGTTATTACTGTTCGTAAAGTTGTTAAAATCAATTTTCATGGTGCATGTGAACAGCAGTTCAAAATTTATGAACTACTTGTAAAAACCCAAATTTGTTCAGACTGTGAATTAAAAAATGCAGAGACCCAGGGGACCCCGAGATCTGGGAGGGAAAACCAACGAGTGGCAGCACTACTGAAAGGTAGACTACTGTTAAAGCCACAACTGCTGGCGGGTGAATATTCGGTGAGCGAGGAGTGGCCGCCGAGGGGATAGGTAGCTGCATTTAAAAACAGAATCCGAAATAAATAATTTAAATGATCACACTTTTTATTCGACGTTAATATATGAAACTACTTTCCTCTATCCTTACCAACTTTGCTGGGTGCATGTCACTCAGTGCGCCCGTTGAAGTATATGCAGGCATGGGCAGTGACTTTTTTTCTAAGGTTGATTTAAAAAGTGCTCACTTTATCGTGAACAGCCTTAACAGTTTGTACATAGCCGGGCCGTCACTATCATGAGATGCCGCCAGCCGGGCCGTGCCGGCAGCCGAGCGCAGGCGTCTAGGGAGGCGAGCTGCCAGCACTTGTGGTGCTTTTAGGATGACCCAGCAAACGATACGTGTCTCCGCTCGTTCCCTATGGGTTGCCAGTTTTCTCGCGACTGGCCAGGGGTATCTGCCGTGATGGTTGGACCGATGGATGGTACCAAGGCTCAACCACTTGGCGGGGTGTTGGACCACTTAGCACTCAGGCTGTTGGGGCGCAAGGTCTGCACTTCAACGAAGAAATACAAAGACGTGGAAATGAGTGTGGTCAACGCCCTTCCGAACTGGGAATAGGTCACGTAACACCTCGGGGGTCGAGGAAGCAATGGCTTAGTTGCAGTGATGAAACCATGGAGTTTATATGATATATGTGATATAAACTCTCCAATTTCAGAGCAAGGGCTGCTAACCACGGTGGGCCGCGACACAGGGGAGGGGTCATGAATGCTCTCTTGTGCCGGTCACCGGGGTGGTGGCCATTTTGGGTCATAGTAACTCCCCGCCACTTGGGATGTGGCTCCCAGGTAGTGCAGTGTGACTGGCCCTTCATTTGGTGTAAGGCTATACCCAGTGAGGTCTTCTCAACCACCTTGTGTGGAAGGGACTTCCTCTTGCCACTCCATTCGGGGGAAAATGTCGGCCGTGAATAACCCACAAGTGCCATGGAAATTAGGTGGTAGCACGGGACGATCGATTGGCCCCACCATGAGGTTCTCCCTGGTGACCGATCATAGGTTTCGACTCGTGCTGGTAGTGGTTGACTCCGTATGCTGGAGGAGGTCTGGAGAGATTCCCACTCTCCTTGACAGGCCGGGCGGTGAGCGGCAACCTGCTCCGGTTGTGCCCTGGAGAGGCACTAGGAGTATGGATAGAACCCTGGCCAGACCAAACGCTTGGTTTCTGAGCGCGAGAGTCTCAGAACCTCTGTGGTAGAAGAGGCAGGGATGTGCGGAAATGCCAGGCTTGGGCTTAGGTCTGGCCAACGGTCGCATTAATCCTGGTCTCTTTGCGGTGAGAGGACGTGATTCCTCTTCCCTGCCTATTGCGAGGTCGAAGCGTGGTAAGGCCGTAAGGCTAAGAGCGCTGCGTAAAAATACAAAATACAAGACCGAGAGGTCCACTGTAACTGTCTCCACTACAGGCAGTCCATTAAACAGTAAAAAGGGGCAGCGTGGTATCTTTAACACAATTCTAGGGAAAGGCACAAAATGATCAAAACAAAACAGGTGAAAAATATCTCACATGGCAGGAGAACATCGTACAATCTCAGGGGGAAAAAATGTTAGCCTTAGCCAACAGTGAAATTCGAAAGGCAGACAAAAACACAAACGTACAACAGATTATTTTCTTTATGAAGTCACGCATAATTTTAGCGCGTTTTGCATTGCATTATTATTATTGGCTGTTTTGTACAAAGGACGTTATCTTTGTAGATGGCGCAGTAAAATAACTTTATCTGGCATTTCCCTCTTTTAAGGGCGCTTGTCTTTTTATTCACATAATTTTATTTTCACAACTGGAGACATGTTGGTATCACTTTTGTGGGCGACTTCAGTCTCTATGAATGGCACTGTAGTGAAAATGTTCCCCGTATTTATGTTACGTTTTGGAAGCAAATCCTCTATGTTATATATATATATAACATATATGATTCCAAATAATTTTTTCGTGATTAATCTACACCCGAAGTTTGTGGGTCGAATTTAAACACATCCTGTATAATATACACACAGTTTAGGGACAAAAATATTTAGGCTCTTTTTTTAGCAAAAAAAAAATTGCTTAAGCGCATTTACAAATTAATGTGTTCAATATTTAGTCACAGTTAAGCTAAAGGTAACAACAATACAACCGACACGAAGTCGACCACAAATTCAGTGCTGTCATTTTACTATGCTGAAGAATAGCTAGATCATTACGGAAACCTATAGACCCTACCTATAGACCAGAAACCTATAGGCCCTACATTAGTTTGAAAATGCTGTACGCAATTATAATGGGAGACAAAACGATGTCTAATTCATAATACACTAAACTAAATTAAGCCGTGATAACAGACAATCTGTACGAGAATATTGAAAGTATATGTATATCAGCAAACACATTGTGGTTTTCATAATAACAGAAATAGGGCCTAGGCCTATGTGCCTTGACAAATACACCCATAAAGAGATGTCTTAAAGAATACCTTTCAAAGACAGTTTCGAGTTACTGCCTTTATCATAAGGGTATTCGCAGTTTTTACTTTCGAGAAAGCTGAATTTATAGTCTTCAAAATGTTTCAGTTTAATCACGAACCAGCTATAATAATATTGCTTGTATCTCCCAAGTAATGTTTCAATGCCGTATGCTAATCTGATATGTACTTCTTACTATGAAAGTTTAAGTATACGTACAAAATCCTCTCCACTTTTTTAGTTGCGTTTTTGACGGCCTCGCTTTAACACCAGTAAGCTAATTGAGCGATGGCTTAAAAGTTATACTAGGAGTCATCATCCGCTGGGATGTCCAACGGAGTGATCCTACATAGGGGACGTATAACGCTAGTGATACGGTAACACAAGTAACGAACGCACGCGAAGTGTGGCGGTAGTGTTCAGATTACAGACAAATAAAACGTGTGTTTAGTTTGATGTTCACAGCTTCACTCTAAAAAAAATATTTGTAAATTTACCGTATCAGTGTATACGTACAGTGACAAAGCGCGATTGGTAAATAATTTTCCCAAACATCCATGGTAACGTTTCTACAGTTTCTAGGGAAAGAATCAAATGCGCAGGGAAGTTCCCAACTTTGTATAGTAGTGATGTTAAACATTTCCGTGCTTTCAGCCTGATACGTAAATTAGTACTATTCCCAAGCACTGTTTAGGTTAAAAACTTCCAAGAGAGTTTGAGAAGTTCTCCAGAAATTTTTTTTACAGTGCTGATTACAATTAACTCACCGAGCAATAGTGTGTGTTCACAGTCCACACCAATGCAACGTCTCCAAGCGGATGACGCAACATACCCCGTCATAGCTACAGTAAAATGCACGCATCTAAGAAAACCCCTTTATATCTCATAAAGCGCACGTCGAATCTTAAAGATAATCACAACAATGAACTCTCAGCTTAAAAAATGCTATGCTATTGTTGGGTGTATTCCCATTTAAAAACCAAAGTTGCTACCATTATATCAGTACTTAATTAGATCTCGGAACAGACATCAGTGGTGGTTTATGAACCCCGTGGTGATATTTACGACTTCTACATCAAAATGTCGATACCTTCTGAGGTTCTGAAGATATTTCGGGTGAACACCTTAAATTAATATTACTGTGTATATCCGGAAAAAACAATATAAAATAATAAACATCTACAATTTTTAAGTACTAAAGTGATATTGCTATTTTGCTGTTTACAGTTTTTATATAATATTGTTAACTTCTAACTTACAATAAAGTTTACGTAGTGACTTGATTTTAAACTACGAAAGAGTAGTCACTGTATAGTCACTACAGGCAGTGGTCATAGTCTAAGTTATTTATTAATATAATTTGTCGTGCATGGTCTTGGAATGGCAGTATGGCAATTTCTATAGGCGAGGTCACTGATATAGTTAATTTTACACTGTGAAGTTTTACGTTCGAATTCCAGAAATGGCTTTAAACATGTTTTATTTTTTTGTAATAGGAGTATGTGTGTAGTATAGTAAGCCGCCCTCCATTTGGCTGAAAGGCAAATACACAGTGCAGTTAATAAGTTTGTAACCGGGCGTCTCCACGCCAGGTCACAATTGCTCCACGCCTCCTGCGTTCCTATCACTTAACTTCAGGGATCAGGAAAAGGTGGGGAAAAAACATTTAAATCCTTAAAAACAACAGCATAGCACAAAATATGAAAGTACACTTTGTGTTATTTCAAAATGCAATGCTTCTGTCCAGGATGGGAAGAACCTGGTGCTACCCATTTGATTGAGAAAGACACTATCATTCTTTTTTGTCTTGATTTTTACTATCAATGCTCATCAGAATTCTCACAACCTTTCATGAGTAGGCTCATACAAAATTCAACATAATACAATAGCTCTTTCAACAATTTCACTCCAAAACGTACATGTCAAATTTTACAATCTTTATAGTTTCACAAAAACTCTACCAATCAATATGATTCCCAGTTTACATCGGAAAAAAATCACGCCATCCTTTTAATAATATGAAAACTTCATATAAAACTCTCAAAAACTCAGAACAATATCATTTGTACAAACGACCAGGTATGATTTTTACTACCCCTGTGAGCTGATAATTTTCTCAGCCGAGACCCACCAAAAGTTTGTTGTTTTGTTTTACACTTTAAGTCTCACAAAATTACCCTTCTAAAAACAGCACCTAAAACAATCTTCCAAAATCACTTTATCTTCACAAGTTTTCAAACTTCCTTTAAAATCAGGTTTACAAAATGTACGTTTCCTGTACAATATATTATAATTGAAACCTCAATTAAAATCAGTTTTTACAATCTTTATATTCCCCTTTCAATATATCGTACAATTTTTCCCCAGCCCAAAATTTTACAATCTGTAGCTCCAATCATCACAGACACACCCATTTTTACACTAGGATAAATTATATCGTGCACAACTAACGACGAGCGAAGTGAATGGTCTCAAGGCAATCCTCTTTTAAGCGAATTACACTCCTGAACAGAGACTCGTTCAACCATCACCATTTCCATCCTTCTCACACTCAAGCATCATTCCATCTTTCAGGGACCAGTGCCTAGGGAAACTCTCCTTACGTATCTCCACCTTGCAGCGGCAGTATTGCACTGGCCTGCAACTCACACTCAACACAAGCATTTGTGGCGGCCTGAGGATTTTCTCCCCACGAGACACACTGGTATGACCGTATTGCCACCACAGTATCACACAAGCTCTGTGAAGCCGGGCCTAAGGATATGCTCCCCACGAAAACACACAAGTGTGACCGTATTGCCCTCCATCACACTCACATCCAACACTATCACCGCACCACTCCCAAGACGACGCCCAAACTCCGAGTCTCAGTCTTCCTCTCTAGCCAACGTTCAACTCGTACGCCTTCGATCAGCCCCAATTCACACACAGCATCAATTTTCGCTGAACAAGGTAAAAAAGAGCCCCGGCCTCGAGAAAAGCCCCCTGGAAAACGAGTCTTTACCAGAAATCCATCAAACCCCAGTTCACCTCGGTTACACTACTCAACTCTTCTCACTGTTCCAAAACACGCACCCAGACCTACTGATCTTCCCTACTACCAATGTCCTATCGCAATACTCATTGCCTAAGCCCATCTCTCAAACCACCATTTTTTTTTTTTCAAACTTCCGATTCATGCACATGGACTAAGTCCAAATTTCTCTCATTCTCAGGCTAAGTCCAATCTTCTACGCTCGCGAGAATTTTTACAAGTCTCCGCATCGTGTGCAGAAAAAAATAAGTTCCAATTACTCCAATTCTCAGATACGTCCAATCTTCACTACATCTGACTATCACAAATTAACTAATTTTTCGCAAGTTGCATACTTAAATGACATCACGACGACTCTCGAAGTTCTCTTCTAACCAGGGGCAGCTCAACGCAGCCATTGGTACCCAAGCCGAACCCCTACTAACTTGATACCACAACTCGCGCGCATGTTATACGCTCGAGACGCTCTCTTTGCCAACACAAATACACACAATATCCCTGTGACAGGAAACGGATCACAAGCCCCTAATCGGCAGCAGTCGGCAACCTGCCACACATGCCTGCTCAACAGGCAATCGCGCCACGGGCTTCACTTAGCTGAAAAACACACAAGACATTACTGAAAAAAACCTCTTAACATCGTGTCGGACTCTCAACCGTCACAAACTGCCATACAAATTTCTATGTAATCTTGGATAAAAATTCGGTGATTCGGTAACGTTGGCACTACAAACTAGCCCTTGGGCAAAATCTCAGCAACGAGTAGCGGCATCAAACAAAAGGGACAAATTGCGTAAAAACAATGGGCACAAATTCTTTTAAATTTTGTTGGCAAAATAAAGTCATGCATAAGTCTTATTTCAAGAAGAGCTGCTTTTTTTTACTATCAACGATGCAAATAAAACCAAGGATGCGAATTATTGCCGAATTTACGTAAACGATAAATGTTTTCATATCGTCAGTCGTTCACCAAACTACAAAATTTGAGCACCAATATTACGTTAGTTGAATCGAATATGAAATACATACTCAGTAATGATCTTTATATTAGGTATTTTACATACGTGTATACACACTGTACAGAAAGTCATTAGAATGTTTTATTAAAATATTTAGTGAAATAATTTTCCTTCTAAAAGTCTCCATCAGCCACCACTCATATATTTTAATATCTGGTTCTTCCTAACAGCCTTTTATCCTATATTAGTGGAAATTTTCTTTTTCATGGCGTGTTTTTGTTCTGTACCTTGTTTCTATCCGTTGCATTATTTTCGTGCGGGAAACGTTTAAGATCCTTTGCAGCTTCTAAGAGGAAGGACGTAAACTTTTTCTTTTCTTTTTCGAGGTTTTGCAAGCATAATACGTATGGATCAGATGTCATCACCAGCCTGAAGGAGAGACAAATGTCATTACAAATTTTTGAAACGACAACTTCAGTGATTGCAAAAATATCCAACATATTAGTTACGTTCACTTGAACTTTTTCTTTATATCTTCCATTGATAAAGCTGATTATCAATAACTATAACCACAAGAATTAATACTCTGTCCATATTATTCCAAGTGTAGTTAACTACCTATATTTGTACCCTTTTGCGTATATATGGATTATTATTCCTTTTAAATATGTTGTGCATTAAGTAATTAAATTCTATTACTAAGTAAACAAGTCGCAAATTTTTCTTCGCATTCGTTTGATTACTGGGAAAGCTATCTATCTGCATCTATTTCTGTCAATGGTCGTCTCACGACCTAGTTTATACATGCAGAGCATTAATCATGTTGTTCTTAAATATTTTACTTGAATAAATTTCTTCCGCGCATGATACTGCTTTCTACATTATCCTATCAACATCCACGATCCTTCGCGTTTTAATTTGGAACGAATTATGTATAAAATAATGAGTACACGCATTCAAGATTGTGTTGTGTGTGCAATCTCTATATTACCCACGGATTCCATTTTTAAAAAGGAGGGATTGGCAGGGAATTCCCCCTAAAGATTTGTTTTCTGCTAAGGCAATAACGCATGATGATGAAATTAAAAAATACGTTTTTTTTTTTTTTTTTTTTTTCCCCCTCGATTACGTTTGTGCGGCTATCATTTTTGAATTTCTGTATTGCCTACCATTATTTGCCCTACAGAATATTATTTTTAAAAATAACTTTAAATCATAGTATTTGTATTAGTTTCAAATATTTTAACCCGATTTATCTCCAGTATTATTACTTTACGTATAAATTAGAAAATTAGAACTCAAAAAATGATGTACATGTTATTTTAGCTTTCAATCGTATGCCATAAAATTGTGTTTGTACAATTACACGAAAGTTCCGAGTTCACTTAAAAAGGGTCCTCGCCCCCACCCCTCATGAAAAATAAGTTCAATAATTCGCTCCCTGTGTAATACAGAGCGCGCCGTTGATATTCCGGTACATTTTCAATTAATATGCAATATCTATATATCACACAAAAAATAAATGCCCTGTGAAAAATAACCTAATAATCAATTGACAATAGTTAACAATTTACAAACTCGTAAAATTTTTAAATTAAATACTGTATATAAAATATTTCTGATATTTAAATAGCATATAGATATAAAGATAAAACAAAACAAATACTCTCTAAAGCTAATCCAAATTTTCACAAATAAGCTTTTATTTTTAGACGTAATTTACCTTTGAAACAATTGCGTATTTTTATAAATGTAATTTTAATTTTCCCGGCGAAAAAGAGAAACTTCGACAGAAGACTGTAGTCTACACAATCCTTCCACTTCCTCCAGAAAAGTATATTTTTAAATTAAATTCGTACAGCATTTTCCCGCAGTCAGAATTATTTCTTGAATTCAGCATAGCCATACGCTGTAGCACGTGTTCACTGATCTTGTTCGTGACAAATTTCCAACGAATAAAATCATCTCGTCTCTTTTGGCTGAAAACGCTGTTTGTAAAATCAAAATGTCGCAACTAAAAAAAAAATTCATCCAATATTTTGCACACAGGAACAATTATGATAAAAATTTTGAGTATAAAATTTCTTAAATCGTCATCTGTTTGACCTAAATTTTCCGAGCGAACAACAATTATAACGTGAAAAATAAATACATACATTAATTTTTACAATTTATAATATGTGAATGAAATTGCTACGAGTGTACATACGAATTGAAATGCAGATTGAAAAAAAAAAAAAAAAATCCGATACGTATTATAGCTTGCAGGAAATAGAAAATGTTAGCGTGTTTCGCAAAAAAAAAAAAATATATATTCAACGTCCAGCACGCCAGTTACATTTAAGGCTCCTTACCGAACGTCTTTTGTGTTATCCTGCTCACATAATTTTATTCGAATTTTCTTGAGAATTTAACAACGCGTATCTGAACTTGGCATAGACCTACATGCCTATATTTTGAGCTACATTTTTCTGGCAGCATCGTCAGTAAGTCGTTTATCTATAGGCTGTTCATGGTAAAATGAGAACTTTTGAAAGCCCTGCTTAAGATCTACTTGTACACACGCTGTGTACTTCACTACATTATGTAAAATTAACATTGCCATGGGCATCACTTTGTTCATGCGTCGGTCAAATGAAATTGTGAAATTATTAAGAAAGTAAATACTTTTATATATCCGCTCCTTTTTACAATTCGATAAATTAAAAAAGCAAAAAACTAAAGAAATAATTTTAAGTCGTCACAAATGTTTACCCAACACTTTTTTTAACAGACGTCTTAGATATGTAACTACTTCCCATCCATCGTTACCAACTTTATTGTGCAAATGTCACTCGATGCAGTAAGTAAAATATATGCATGCAGGGACAGTGACTTTTTCTTAATGTTCATTTCTAAAGTGCTCACTTTATCGTTAACAGCATTAATTTTAACTAATGGCAAAATGAGACAAAAATACAATTTTCAAAGCCAAACTGTGTTGTCAACAGCACACTAAATAATTTACAGTGAAGCAGTTCACAGAAAATCGCGTCGTGTGAGTATACAGGCATAAGCAATACTTCTCTTTGAAAATGAAACCAACTCTATGAATTTGTGAAGTTTATTAAGAACTAAAATTCCAGGAAACGGAATTACACTAGATCCCTATCAGCTTAGTTCGTCGGTGGACATAAATAATGTCTCAATTTGGTTGAAAATTGACGAATCTGTGTAACATACGCGGGACGATAAAAGTGAATCATTTTGAGTTATTTGAGCGAAGTACGGTTTTGAACGACTTTTGCGCGTGCAGATCTTATGGCACCTCCGTATATAGTAATACTAGGATTTCGAGAGAAAAAAAAAACACTATAACACACAGCTGAGAACGTACCACTTACAATTCTCCTTTTTAAAAAAATTACTGTCGTAAATGCAGAACAGCAGAAAAGCCCTTTGGTAATATTTGCAAATGCATTTGAGGAACTTAATCTCATCTGAAAGGCAGTTATTTAGTTCAGTGCTACGAGAGCGAGCACCAGTGTCCGTTGAACAGTGGAGCAGCAGTTCGCTAATTTAGGGCCTAGGTGTAGGTATATGTGGGAAAGTTAAAATTTGGCGAAATTTTTGCAAAATGCTTTGTGTGAAACAAGCGAATTGCGAATGTTTTGTGACATCAGCCAAGTGTTCTGAGAGCTTCCAGTTGAATATTTATGACTGATATCAACTACCGGATAGTAGGAGGATGTGAAGATTCTTATAAGCTGTTCACGGTATAATGATGAACACTTTTGAAAGTCCTGCTTAAGATCTACTTGTATGCGTGTTGTGTATTCTTCTGCATTATGTAAAATTAACATTGTCATGGGCCTCGTCACTTAATTCATGCGTCCGTTAAGTGAAACTATGAAATTACTGAAATAAATAAGCATTTCATAAATATGCTCATTTTTGCCCTTCGGTGCATTAAAAAAATCGAAAGCAAGAGAAATAATATAAGTTATCATTCCGGCCATCGTTACCAACTTTGTTTGGCGAATGTCACGGTAGGCTCAGTAAAATCTATGCAGACATGGGGAAGTAACTTTCTTCTAAGGTTCATTTCAAAAGTAGGTACCCGTCATCCCCGTACATTACATTAAATGAGACCTTAGGATGGAGTGGCACTGGAATGCAAGGGCGGGGGAAACGGGAGTACTCCGAGAAAACCTACCGGCAAGTGGCATCGTCCAGCACGATTCCCACATGCGAAAATCCGAACCCGGATCGCCGTAGTGGGGGGGGGGGGGGGCGAACGCCCTAGCCAGTGCGTCACAGCTGCCCCTGAGTAGTGTTATGTATTGAGTGATGGTTGAATTGTGTCAATACTAGGCGGATGTTATTTCAAAATAAATAAAAAATTCAAATGTAACACTTTTCTTTAATTGAAAAGACAAATTCGATTTAATTACGAGCACGGCTACACACAAAGTTTGTTAAAATATTTGCGAACAGATATAACGAAATTGATGGAGCAACTGTTATTAGCAAGGCTCCGACTATTCGAGTTGGAGGCACTAACTGTGACCTGCCGTGAAACGTTCAAACAAAACCCTGACCAGGCGACGAACCGTGGTCCACCTGTTGGTTCTGCCCATTGAGGTAGGAGTGGTAACCGTCTATCTTCTCCACGATTATCAAGTGAAGCAGATTTCTTGTCCGAATTCTTTCAACTGCGCATGCGCAGACCAATTTTTTTTTATGTCAGCCGCCATATGTGGCAAAAGTTACATTGTACGTCGGTATTACCAGTGACGTAATTATTGCGTTTTATTCTTGCGGGATATTTTCAAATGCACGTGGCCTAAATAAGCCTGCGCATCAAAATGCTATACAAGATTTTGCCACTATCCGGAATTAATTAAACGAAGAACACGCCCATTTAACTGCATTTAAACATGCACATTTTTGCCACTACTAGTCCTGTCCTTGTCTTTGATTATCGTCTGTTGGCCGGCTTCACTTTCGTGTCTCGGCTTCCACTCCGTAGACTAACACCTCCATGGTTCCGCCCTGCTCGCAGCGCGCACCTGCCCGCGGGATTCGTCGCTTCTATTGACGGAACCCTGGGATGCGCGCCCACCTGCGCCGCTTCCTCGACAAATACACAGGGAAGAGTTCTTCCCATTTTGCATCCTCCGTTTTTCCTTCCCGCCTTGTTTACATCCCCCGCTTTTCCCCAGCAACAGTGGCAATATCGCCGAGCCGCGCCAGCCCGCGTATAAAAAACCACACCTATAGGCTGGTCACGGATAATTGAACACTTTCGAAATCAACCTCCGAAAAATGCCACTGCTCCTACGTGCGTATATTTTAACAGGTTGGTAACGACGAATTGAATGTAGGTCCATGCCCTGACATTGAATTAAACGTGTTATAGTCTGTTAGAAGTTTATTCACACTTTTGACGTGAATACGTTTTTAAATTTGCGACCATAGTGGGAGGCAATCCAGAAAATCCGATGATAAAATCGGGGGATACAGTTTGGCATTGCAGCTCCGAATCTATCGTCTACATTCAAAATTAAGTTAATTACACCACTTGATTGCCAAAGGATCAAAAAATATGTTACGTTGAGTGAGGACTGCGAAGCATTGCGCACGGCAGGGGGAAGGGGGGTGGGGAGGGAGCAATTTTGAGTTAGTTTTGCCTCATCTCATAATTACCGCGTAGTATAACTTTTGACTAGGAGAAGCTACGACGTTCGTTTAGCTTTCAATCGACAGCTATCGTCAAGATCAATCGATTGCGCGAAACATTTATGTGGCGTGGTTATGGTAAAATTTTATGCGTTTACTGTAAAAAATTAAATACTTATCACAATTTCGGCCTATACTCATCAAAAAGCCAAGTAGAAGTGCAGAAATCGTATACAGTTGGAAAGAGCATCTCAAAAGCAATCCAGTTATACTCATAAAACCCCATACGATCGAGTGAAGCGGTGCCGGGAACGTAAAATAAACATCAAGGCGTCCGAGCGCGTCAACGTAAACGTATTCACGCAAAAAAAACGGCCGTATCACCAACACAGCCACACCCAATTTTTTTAATCAAAATTTTGAAAAATTACCCCATGTATGTTGTGCTCGGTTGTTTCCTAAATACATGTATCACAAGCGTTTTAAACTTCTGTCAGTATAAAAATACCTTATTCTTTATCAAACCGAAATTTAACTTAGGCTATATTTTATGTAAACAATAATATAAAGTTTATAATCAATACGAATAAAACGGCGAGAAAATAAGTGTGTTGGCAATAACTAGTCAGAAATAGGCCTTATGCAAAATATTATTACACTGAGTGCGCACGAATGCTGTGCGCTGTCCCTTTGGTGTAATTTTCTACACTCAGTAAAGCTTTTTTTTTTTTTTGCATGAGGCGGAGGAATACCCTGGAAGTAGAACTTTAGCAGGGCTTCAGGAAAGTTGGAAATGACCGTGAATGGACTACAGGTAAACATTTGTGAATACTTAAATTATTTATTTTGTTTTTTAAAACGTATACTTGAGTGTAAGAACCAGAAAATTTTGAAAGCATCTATTTTTCTAATAATTTCAGAGTTTAACTTAACATACGCATTGATAAAGTGATGAGGCCCATGGCAATGATAATTGTAGGCCTACATATGGTTGAAGAATACATAATGCGCAGCAAGTAAGCCTAGATCTTAAGGGGAATGGTGAATGAAAGTAGTATATCACGATTTTTGATATATAACCTTTTTCCAAAGAGTTAGTTAAAATTTTTGGCTCGACATGGCGTAAATAATAATTTTCAACACCTTTTTACTTAGTTAGATTCTCACTGCCTTCATCCTTCTCGGAGCACTGGTGGAAGAAATGAAATAATTTTATTTTCTTGTCTTCAATCAGAGCTCCGATAATAACGAATGCAGGGAATTTTTAACCATGTAATAAGATGTTCAAAATTGTTATTTATGTCTTGTCGAACCAAAAATCTCGAAAAAATTTTCTGAAAAACGAATTGTGACAAAAATTATATAAATATGCGATTTTCGTGCACCATTACCATTAATCAGTACTTTCAAAGTCCTAGGTTTAACGTGAATGTCCGTGGGTACAGCCGTATTCGGGTGTTAGGTCGCATGGCGCTAAAAAATTCCGGGAAAAGGGGCAAAGAGTAGAGAAAGAGGTCATGTGGTTGGCGTGGAGAGGAAGAGGAGGAAGCGGAAGGGAGAACTGGGAAGTAAGAAACGGGAGGGATGAAATTTCCCCTGGAGCATTAAAGGAGGCCTACTGATGGCCCGGGGATCAATATTCAGGTCGGTCCTGGGGCAAACTTCGAGCGGACGGGCGGGAGCGTTTGTGTGGGTGGCCAGAGAGCTGAAGATTCGCCGTGGCAAACAAATTAAGACGGTGGCTCGGGAGTGAAGAGATCTCCCGTCTTTCGCACGTCACAAGAAAATGTTCAGACGTGCAGACGATATAGGTCGTTCACGGCAAACTGAGCAATTTTGAAAGCACTGCGTATGACTACTACATATCCTTCCACCATATGTAGATACATTGTCATGGGCCTGATCACTTTATTCATGCGCTATCCACGCGAAACCATGGGGATGCGAGGAATATGTTCAATTAACATTGCCACGGGCCTCATTTAATTCATGCGTCGGTCAAGTTAAATTGTTAAATTATTAGAAAAGTACATGTTTTGCAAATTCAGTAATTTTTAATATTGTATGCGATTAGAAAGCTCCAAAGAAAAATACATTATTTCGGTATTCACAGATGTTTACTTAACAATTTTAATTCCACGATAATACATGGAATAACTTTGTCTCCGTCGCTACCAACTTAACTGGGGCACACGTTAGTCAGTGTGCCCGTCAAAACATATGTAGGAATGGACTCCTGAATTTTTCAAACGTTTATTTCGAAAGTGCTCGCTTTACCGTGAACAGCATTTACTAATATGCAAATTCATACTCTAGTGTGAATAAAAAAACATTAACTTTAGTAACTTCATTATGATTCAAGTGAGACCTGCAAAATTCGCGTTATTATAGGCTGTTCACGATAGTGAGCATTTTTGAAATCAACCTTAGAAAAAAGTAATTGCCCCTGCTTGTCTATATTTTAACGGGTGCGCTGAGTGACACACATCACGGTCACAATATAACTTCGAGTGTTATTCCAACCAAAAAGAAGCTGGCTACTTTTATGATAACGGCTACTGCCACTCGTTTGTAGCAATACCAGACAGCAAGCCGTACCGGCAGGTAAAAAAATTTTCACGGTAAAGTGAGCATTTTTGAAACAAACCTTTGAAAAATAATCACTGCCCATATCTAGATGTATGTTACACTGGCACCAAGGCACTTAGTTAAGTTGGTAGTGACTGAATAACTACAATCCGTACTAGCCTCTCATAGTCGCACGATACAGTTGAAATGTCATAGATCGTACGATTAGTTATACATGCGTAGGGTTAGTGACAGTAGGAACTGGATCATTTTAGTTTCATTCACATTTGCCTAGTACAGAAAAAAATGATTCTTGCAATTCACTCCCAGAATTACTTTAAACTTCAGTAACTGTGTACGCTAAAATACATTGAATCATGGATATACAATTTATTTCAAAGATCTGTCTTTAAAGTTAACCGCGAAACAACCATAAACTAATAAAATAAAATAAATGAAAAACAAAGCAAGTAAACAGAAACGTGCGACAATAATCGCTTATAAATTTTGACGTTTTAATTTTATTAGAACTAATTTTATATTTATTATTATTTTCTATGGAACAAGAAAATAATACGTGAACCTTATACATTTATCTATTATTTTGTTTTGCCAAAAATAATTGAAAATAAATCTCTAAACAGACTTGAAACAAAGTGCTAGGGTTATTCTGAGGTAGTGCATGAAGTTTACAAATAATATGAATGACGGTGCTTCAGTTATTTGTAAGAACAACCGAATCATGATGAAATTAGTCAAACTAAGCAAATTGCTTTTTTACTTATACATTAAATTTTAATGTTAAGTAGATGTGGAGACGAAGAGGCCATTTTTTTTTCGTAGCCAAATATCTGCTTAGAGAAACTGCGTTAAATTACGTTTGAAATTCTGGAAAAATTTCGCTATTCGGAACTTGTATTATGGTTAAAACGTATGTTATTGGGGAGTTTTTTTTTAATGTCGTAGTTTTATAAGGATTTCTACACTATTACGGTATTATTTTGAGAGACAGTGAGAAAGGCCAACTTTTACACCAATGTAGGAATAAGTCAACGGATTACTGTGTTGTGCTGCAAACCGGGTAATTCATAATTTATACAAACATACAAAATCACTAAAAAGGGATTTTTGTAATTAAATATATCCATCATAGTGGAATGTGAAGAATACACTTATAAATATCGTGATGGTATGTAGAAGCCAGGATGTGTACTCATGTACGGTGTTTTGGTCTGAGTTGAAAACAAATATTTTCTTAAGAGTTCGCATGAAAAGAAAGTACAATAGGGATGCCGTTTTTAAATCCCATAATCATATGAGTAATATTTATTTTGTGCGATGTTTTGACGTCACAGCAATCCTATGATATATTCGGCAAAAACGTATGTTGATTTAGCTTTTGCGGCGACATTCAGTTGCAAAGACTTGCGCATGACTGCCTTCAGGAAGAGCATAATATTAAAATTTATATGCTAAATAGATGAAAAAATATTTTAAGGGGATTTCGTGATTTTTATTTATCTCTGTTGCATTCTGTAGTAGGTCGACATCGTCAGCGCATCACGATTTTTTACCTTACAGCGTTACGTAACACTCCCTTATTATGTTGTGAGCCAGTCACGGCATTTATGAGGCGTGTCATGTAAGGTACTTCACAGCTCCTTCCTTGAATATTGTAATGCAGAATATTTCCCTCTTAATTACAAGGCCATTATTTGAGTGCCATAACATCCATTTCATTGGCTGTGCGGGTAGGCCTGCATTCTCTCGTGCTCCTTCTGGTGGACGACTGGCTTTTATGCACTCTTCAAGAAAGAAACGACTTGCCCATAATTATCTCGTGCACACGATGTGGATGGTTTTGGTTGTTATTCAGTCTGTTGCTGTCAGCTGAAAATAGTAAATGTTTGGCCCACACACATATTTTAACCATTTCATTAATTGTAAGTTGCAACGAAGGCTTACATCTGAGTGTTAACCTCATGACGGTGGAGATGACGCAAGTGTAATGTTTGATTTGTTTACGGTCTTTCGAATGTGAGCTTACACAAGAGCCATGTTTTGTAAGCACTACCTCGGATAACAGAAGTCTAGGACCTTGTTAAACTTTATGTTGGGAAAGTAAATTTTAAAGCACTGAGGATTTTCTATGGTCAGTGGTACCCAAGAAAACTGTTAACGGTGTGGACACTTTTCACCTTTTCTTGACACGCAGCCTTTGTACACCGGAATACAAATAAGACAATCGAATTGCCCCTCCACAGCGTCTGGTGCCCATGTCTGCATTTTTGTTCATTTTAGCTCTATATGCACAAGAGTGAGTGAAGAGATTTGGATGGCTCTTAACAGCGAGGCCTTGAGAGCCGATGAGGGTGATTAAGGTGAGTACGGAGCAGCACTGGAATGAAAGGGCGGGGGAAACAGGAGATTCCCGAGAAAACCCGCCGACCAACGGCATCGTCCGGCACGATTGCCACACGCGAAAATCCAGTGACCCGGCCGTAGATTGAACCCGGTTCGCCTTGGTGGGAGGCGAGCGGGCTAACCGCTCGGCCACCGTGACCCCGATATATGCACAAAGGGGACATTATTTTAACTGATTAAAAATGATTAGCATAGATAGTTCCTTACAACTAAAGTAGGACCTTTTTATTACTCCACAAAAACTCCTTCATATAATTTTCTTGAAATAGTTTAATTTATGACAACTTTCAACAAGGCAACATACTTCATTTTAATTTCCGACACGGTCTGGTTTTCATTTACAGGTTGCAGACTGCTTATAATTCTAAGACAAGTTGAATGACGTCACAAATACACTATAAAATCAGGCTGTCCTCACAATGAAATTGGGGACACTCAATTTTTAACTTCATATACATGTATGTTTGCTCGTGGCTACAAGTTGCTTCGCCAGAAATAAAAAATCCAGGTGATCACACTTACCTTCTATATATCATCACCAATTTTAACAGGCTAACACGTAATTTTAAACTTACTGTTGTATTACACACGATGCAATTACACAATGGTGGAAAACTGGGTCTTTACATTCGATAAGTTGAAATCACTAACACAGCTAGTTGTTTCAGATAATACCCAAGAGCCGTAGAGCGATAAACCTGAAGTATTTATTAAAAAAATATCATAGACATCACTTCAGACGAAGACTTTGTGTATGAATAATACATTATAAATTGAACGAAGGATAGCAAAAACTGCTACTCTCTTGCTGTCAAAATTATTACACGAAAAATATTGTAGTTGCTACATTTGTTTAGCAATGAAGGATGGGTTAATAATAAGCATACCTATACAATTTAACAAGAAACATTGCTCCGAGTAATTTTCCCAAATTTATGCCCGTTAGTATTAACATTTCAATGAAAGCGTGCAATGCCTTGGTATGCAACATTCATCCATTTGGAAAGTTTTGAAAACACGGCTCATTTAACATGGACTAAAACGGAAACACGTGTGCGAGTTGCAAATTGAATTATACATGAGAAGTATGCCGCACTACAGATTCCATTCATAAATTACAAACAAACAGATAGCGTTAATTACTCTTAACTATTCTCAAAAAAATTTCGACGATCGTATTTAAATGTACAATTCGCGTGTTTTCAAACGTAATGTTTCTATCAGTAGTTATTATTAATCATCATTAATTAAACCTTTATCCACTAATTTTATTACTACATGTTATTTAACTGTTGGTTATAAATGAGTCACCATTTTGCATTTTACACAACTCACAAGCTCCCCCCCCCCCCCCCCCCCGAAATGTTGCTGTCAGCACACTAACGAAGATGATAAACTGTCTTGCCCATTTTTAGGGAAAGATTGGTAACAACCCACATCTTTGAGAATAGTACGTACATGCGCATTTTTTTTTTTAAATGGGAACCTCACATATTGATACATTGTGTCTTTTGTTCAAAATACATATCTATATTCCCGTATCGCCTCTATTTCTTCTTGCACTTCTACATATTGTATTACTTGAATATGAACGTAATACTTCTAATAGAACGCTTTCGAACATTCGTCTCAGATAACGCTGTGGATAATCACAACGGAATATGATCATACCGTCCCTGGTACCAACTGTTGGGTTACAATGAACGTAGTGTCGCCACGTACATCCAGGTTGACTGACTTGAATACCTGGAGACACTACATAATTTGCATAGTGTTTGTGTCACTTTACATACATTACCGCTCAGTTTCAGCTTTTGCTCTGCAGATCTGAGACACATGACATCTAGAAAGCGACACGTTATTACGCTTACCAACCATTAACGAAAATTTTAATTAAAATTACTTGCTATTGCGTCTTAAGTAATGTCTCGGCGGAGGAGGAACAAACATTGTGAAATTTACCGTAAAATTAAAGCAATAGTCCACTTATCCCATCCCAGCTCCCAAGGACTAAATCTTAAAACGACTATATTTGTATACATTACTAAACAGGCCGTATCACTGAATACGCATTAAATAAAAAAATAATTTCATAATTATGATCCAACAGTTATAAAACAGCATTCTGATTTTTCTTTACGTGTAACTTTCTGTTAGTGATATACGGCGCGTGTGGTTATTACACACAGACATCAGCAACATTTAATATGGTGTCGGTACCTAACATTGAAATGCTGCAGAGTTGTGGTGAACATAAGTTGGCAGGGTATAATGAATAAATTCCCAGCCGTATATATTGCAAACCGGGGCCAACTTTGAACCAACTGGGGTAACTTTGCGCCACTCCATATTTTTGTTTTGGAGCCATTTAGTAAAGAAACTGAAAACACTGGAGCTAGGTATTTTAAATACTTCAAGTTATCTACAATAGTAATGTTTGCTACCTCTTCATAAATTGGCACCACCCGGTTCACGGTAAGTGGGTCTTAAAATATTAAATTCCGCCGCACGATAATGTTAAAGTTTAATCGCGGTTTCTTCACCTTTATTTGAATCAAAACTTTGGAAAATCTCCCCATGTACGACGTGTTCGGTTGCTTCCTAAATTCACCATGTATCACGAGCGTTTTATACTGGTGTTCATAAAAGTAGCCAGCTTATTTTTGGTTGAAATAATATTTTATTTATATTTTTCTAAAAATTATAATATTTAATTTATAATTCATACGAATAAATACAGCGAGGAAATATGCGTGTTTGCAATGCTTAGTAATAAATAGTTCTTACGCAGAATATCATTGCACTGAGTGTGCATGAATGCGGTGGGTTGTCCCTTCGGTGTAGTTTTCTAGGCTAGGTTAAGTCTTGCTTGTTCGATGCGGAGGAATATCCTGGAAGTAGAACTTTAACAGGGCTTCATAACAGTGTTATGTAACCATGACTGAAATATATACTGTCACATGGACGCCTGAGGGACGTATCTGAGTTCGTGAGGGATGGAATACTTAATAAAAAATAAAAGAAGTAAATTTGATTTTAATTTATCCACACAGCTAATATTTACAGCATTAACATATCCATCTCCCTTTTTGCTCTTTTTATTTTTCAATGAGTTCAATATTTAATGTCTGTTTTTACTCTAATTAATGTTCTTATTAAGGTCTCTGTTTAAAGCCGATTAACTCCTACTCATTATTAACACACTTTCAGGCTGTTGCCAACATTTGCAGTGTCTTCCACTAACGCACGCAGTCCAATAGTCCAGGTTGCCAGCCGCACCCTTCACTGCTTGATACTCGCAGTCGCAAATTTCCCTTCCGCTCGTCGTCTAGCGCTGAAACTCAGCCACTCATCTATTCAACAACAACAAACTGACCAGGAGGCCCGTCACACACAATTTATACTCTACTGGCCTTGACCTGGAAAGTTTGATACCCCCGAGTCACGCTTAGAGAACTAGGGCAGCAAACCGCTAGAACATTCTTCAGATAAATACAGAAACTCAATACAACAGATGTCAGCAGCGCTCACCGCAAAAAAAAAATTATCTTGTCGGTTCGCTTTTTGGTAATAGATGCGTGGCTCTTGGTTTGGTGGATACCTGTAATTCAAAACACACTATTGACTTGCTGTCGCTGCTATCATATAACTACTGTACTTCACTTCCATTCGCCCGCGCGGGATGCGAAGCAGTGAGCACGTAACAATACTTTTTCGCAGCTCTACACGACAGCGGAGATGAAAATTTCTTCGATGCGGGTACAGAACAGGCAAATATCCAGATGTCAATGGTTCCTTTCATGTAAGAAAATTCTTTCTATCTTTGGCTGTGCGAAGCTGCGGAAACGGGTGTTGGATCTGATTGGTTGTTGTACGTTGTGAAATATTCCCCCCTTTGGTCGGGCTGCCGCCTGGCAAGTCAGTCTCTAAGAAGCTGGTTGGTGAATGTCGTTCCATCATCTTGCTAGCCAGCGAGGCCATTTTGAAGGCGTGTGTGACTAGAGTTCGCAACATACGCTGCCATTTCGCATCCGTATTTCTAAGTGGGGCTATGGTTTATTCTACTCAGGTTGGTAAGCTCGATGATTTTAGTTTAGGAACTAAAATTTTTCGCCACTAGGTAAGCGCTAGTGCCGCATGTGTACAAGATTTTCTCTATTTTGTATGTTAAAAAACCAAATCATTGCATTAATAATAATTCAGATATAAAATAATGGCGTATCTAAATAAAATATTTCTTTTATTATACACGCAAAGTAAGATTTTTATTAAAAGTTACCTCTTTGGAACACTGCGTACCTAGAGGTGAAAATTATCCATACGGCAAACTCACCCATTAAAAACTAGTTTTGTTTCTAGCCTGAGTATAATTAACCTTAGTGGAGCCTACTATGTGACGGCTTTGAAAACGAGTCTCGTGTCTGATTGGTAGAGACTTGAAGAAATCGCTAATGCGGTATTTGACACCTCCTGGAGAACGGTAGCCCAATCGTCGCCTTCTATTGTGACAGCAGACAACCAATGCGTAGGGACCTGCAAAATTCGTGTTATTTGGGGACACGTTAAACTTCAAAAACCCAGGTACCTTTGCAATACGTTTGTCATTTGACCATACTTTGTTTGACACGCCCTAGGTAACTGCGCCAATAAATTAACACTTCACATTTGTCTAGTCCAAACTCGTGCAGTCCAGTCAAAAAGGGAATGGCTGCACATTTATACAGCAACCAATGGAGAAACGACGTCGGCTCGAGTATATATAGTACTGTAAATTTAGCTTGATGTCAATAACGCGAATTTGGCAGGTCTCTATCAATGCGCATTTGATATCGGCATATTAATATATAACACTATAGAGTCTAGCCCGCAGGTCATTGAACTTGCGAATTTTTCATGTTTCGTGTCTGATTGGCAATCGCGTACTGCGTAAGCTTCCCTTTATGCAGGGCGGCCGTCCAGTGGTATTCGCCAGACGCTGATTGGCCAACGACATTCAGCCATTTCGATGGCCGGCGAGGCCTTTTCGCTGGCGTGTACGGCTGGAGTTCGCGATGCACGCCGCAGTTCTCGCATATTTATTCCTAAACGTCGCGTCGCAGGATACGCAAGGATTCAGAAGTAAAACAGCAGCTGACGCCGTTAACCCTCTTTCATTAACTTGTCCTACGACTGAAGCTTTCTCCTACTGGTAGCAGCGGTTTACGCAGCTCCGGAAGTAGCGAAGTAGTAGGGAAATGAGAACGGTGGTGCAACTGGATGCTGGATGGTTACGAGGGGAGTAGCGACTGCCATTTTGGCAGCCAGTATGCCAAATCACCGGCTGCCATCTTGGCAGTCAGTTCGCTTCGAAACTTCATGCTCTTACATTCAACTTCGAATCTTCCAGTTCAGTCATTCCTCTCCGACGGTGGCCATCTTGGATTATACTTCTTCCTGTCGGGTCAAATTCACGCTCTTGCATTCCAAGTGTTTCCTCAGAGTCCTCCCGATTTTATTTCATATTCCACCCTTTTTTCTCATGGTCTTTCTCTTTTCCCCTCCCTCTTCCTCTCTTCGTTCTTTTATTTTCATTTCTCTCGGAGGGGCTTTCTCATATTCCTCTCACCCTTTAATAGTTCTCTCCTGCTAGTGACGTCCATCTTGGTTTTCGTCTGGCGTCCATCTTGTTCGCCATTTCAACAGCGAATGATGTTTCCCACACGTAATGGAACCTTTCTCATTGGACGGTATGTTCTACTGTGTACAGATCAGGCCATTGAAGTCACTTCATATGCAACGTCCCATAAGACAAAACTGTGGCCGAAAGAGTTAAACTCCCTGCCGTATGCGATAGCAAGATGGCGGCGCTGTACACGTCGGAACCATAGACTAAAGATGGGTAGACCGCTTATTCGCCTTCTACGCATGTACCCAACATTGAACTACCCCAAAAGCAACACAACTGTCAAAGTCACATGGTCTACAGTGTTGAAAGTGTTTGTTTAAAAACTTCTAAATGACAATCACTATTATATGAATAAAATACTTTTAGAAGTTTGAATTTAATAAAAAAAGCATTATAAATTGTTAAGAGGAATTATAATAACATCTCAAAAGCACTTGTTTACTAAAGAGAGTTTTAACCTCAAACCCAATCCACGACATTTCTGCTAGCCGTATTGGCAGATAAGCAGTTCGGTGTTGGGGCACGGAGATTAGTCATGCACAGCCAGCCAGATCGGTTTACCTCATCTTTAGTCTATGGCCTGAACGCCGTTCGCCAATCAGCGTCTGTCTGCAGGCCAGCCAGTAGGAAACCTGTCACAGCGCACGCAGTCGCCAGTCAGACACGAGCCCACGTCTCAGAAACTTGTGTGTGCTCGACACGCTGACAGCAATAGTCGTGATACGGCGCTGCCTGATTTCAACGGGATTTCACCGAGTGAGAGTGGGCGCAGAGGTTTTGGGCGGCTCTTAACATCCAGGTCTTGAGAGCCGATGAGGGCGAAGCGAGGTGAGGATGTAGCAGGCCCCTGAATGAAGGGACGGGAGAAAAAAAAAAGGGGGAGAAACCCGCCCGACCAGCGGCATCGTCCGGCACGATTCCCACGTGTCGAAATCTGGGAGCGACCTCGCC
This sequence comes from Dryococelus australis, assembly GCA_029891345.1. Classification (NCBI taxonomy): domain Eukaryota; kingdom Metazoa; phylum Arthropoda; class Insecta; order Phasmatodea; family Phasmatidae; genus Dryococelus; species Dryococelus australis. The sequence continues at coordinate 323,429,073 of CM056993.1, read as the reverse complement.
CGGCAATCGAGCCCAGTTTGTTTAGGTGGAAGGCGCGCGCCTAGTAACTTCACTCGCCAACCTGCAGCCCAAACAATTACTAATCTTTCTAAGCAGGCAGTAGCCAGCCAGACACAACGCCCGGTACCAGAGCTTCGCGCAGCCGATCAGAGAACGGGTAAGTGCACATCAACGTGACCGCCACGCCTTTTTGCCTTTTGTGTACTTAAGTGATGGGATAATAGCTTTCAAATAATCAATTATTAAATTATTTGATTATAATCGGTTCATCCATTATTTTAAAACAATCAGATTATTCACGAATTTCAGCTGTTTATACTTAAACAAAACAAAACATTGCAGATATCCACACGTTTCATATTTATTAAAAATATAGTTTTGAAACAAATTTTCAAAATAGCAGAAATTATTAAAAATAGACAGAAATTTTTTTTGTGAGAATAGTTCCAAACAAATATATAGAAATATAGACTACAGTATTTGCGGTCAATTTTTATTTATGTATTAGAATAAGACAGTCGATTATTTTTACCCATTATTTATTCGACTAAAATGATAATGTAATCGATTCATTTGAATTACAAAATTATGTGTTTTTCCCATCACTAAAATGCTGTATTGCCAGACGGCGAGCAGTGTTGCACAGCGCACCTTGAAAGCTCGTGTTCGTCGCTTTTTCTATTGGTCCTCGGTTGTCCAAACACTGCCGGCCCTCAGTGATGTTGAAAGAGGAGGCGTGGTGGTAGGTGAAGGGAGGAGGCTGGGGAGGAGGGAAGACATGGCTGCCGGTGAATGTCGCCGTTTGTCCGTTCCGAGCATCCGCCAAATGGAGCGCGACAGTGCAGACGCCGGTTTGACACTTGGGCTGATTGCGACTGTGCGAGTCGACTGCCCCGAGAGGCGTTGACGAAGGCCAGTGTCCATGAGGTGTGGCCGGAATGAGAGAAAGGTACTGGGGCGTGTGGGGGGGGGGGAGGCGCTGGTTTGTTGCTCACCAAGGCTACAAACGGTCGCGCTCGGCGGAAACATCAGCTGAAGTGGTCGCACGAATCAGTTATTTCTCAGCGTCAAGAACGCCCATCTCAGCCACTTCTGGGTGTGGTGGAGCAGGAGGGGGGGGGGGGGGGGTCATGCAGTGTGCCAATCAGTGTTGAGGATGCCAGGGAATTACTTTATCATAGTATTTTTTTCCCCTTGGATCGTGCAGGGTAAATTAGTGATTTCCTTCCCTTAACAAATTGTTCCGGCTACACTCGTTCAAGCCTGAAATGTTCCATGGATAGGTGAATCATGTCTGGTACTGTACAAGTTCAGAAGATATAATCCATTCACGATTACGTCAGCCTTTTCTGAAGACCTGCTTAAGTTATACTTCAAGAATATTCCACCGCCTCGTGAAAAATTAGCTTAACTACGTCTGGAAAATAACACGAAAGGGACAACGCACCGAATTCGCGCGCACTCGGTGTAACAGTATTTTGTATACGAACTACGTATTTCTCACTAGGCGGCGCTACCAACAGACGTGTTTCCTCACTGTTTTTATTCAAGTTATTTGTAAATGAATCATTACAACTCATAGATTAAATATTAGTAAAATCTCAAATTAACAGAAAAAAAAAGTAACTCTTATGAACACAAGCACAAAACGCTTGTGATATATGACATATGTTCGAAATAACTAAACATATCATACATTAAGAGATTTTTTAAAGGTTTGATTAAAAACGGGTGAAGAAACCGCGAATAAACTATATAACCCTTTACACCCCTGGGTATCGCTACTGGTTGCTATCGGCACACAAACTGTTTTTAGACACATGCAAAATTCGCGTTATTATTTGCAATCAGGTTGAACTTCACAGTACTGTATAGACCGAAGTCTCCGTCGTTTTTCCATTGGCTGCTGCGTATATGTGAATCTACGCCCTTTATAACTAAACTGCACGTGCTTGGGGCACACGATTGTGAAGTGTTCATTTATTGGTGCAGAGTTATCCAGGGCGTATCAGATAAAGTGTGCTCCAATGACAAACGTATTGCAGAGGTACACGTGTTTAAAGTTTCAACATGTTCCCAAATATAAACGTGAATTTTGCAGGTCTCTGAGTATTTTATAATTCTTTGATTCTTGTGCTATGTATTTAATGAAACTATTTCCATACGGTCAAAAATGTCACTTGGTATAAAAAATTCGTAAGCACGTTTCGCACCTCTTTTGCAACATTTGAATAAAAAATTAACGCATACGTTATAAAGTAAACATTTATTATTGTTCGTGAGTTCTGAAGGGAGTGTCGGATGAGCGGAAGTGCTACACCGTAGAAAAATTTATGGTAGACATCCTGATCTGTAAGGGAAGTTTTTAACCTATAACGTGAATTGAAATAATACCACATGTCCGGTTGAAAATATGGGAATATTTAGCATCGCTACTATACAAAGTTGGGAACTTCCCTGTGCATTTGACTCTTTCTTGAGTAACTGTAGAAACGTTAGCATTCATGCATCGGAAAATATTTTAGCATTCGCGCTTTGTCATTGTACGTATACACTGATGTGGTAAATTTACAAATAATGACAGTGTACGACTTACATAAAACTAACGTGTACTTGTGTGTAATCTAAGGTGGTGCCGAATTACAACACAAAATGACAGGGTCTTTACCCATAATTTACGTTTAGAGATAAATACGGGCTACTCAAAGGTTATTTCAAAGTTGTATCATATTACTATATAAAAAACAAGGATATTCATAGTGTAGTGACAGAGCTTGTACCGATATTTCCCGTTCATAACAGATGTTGAATGCTCATGGCCAGCGATATGATGTTAAACATTGAGCGAGACCAAACGTGGGGCTTTTTCACTTGACACAACGTGTACAGTAAAATGAAAACTGTTGATTTCCTCCACGACTTTAGCATTCCGGCTGGGCTACAGTATATTGCTTGCGAGAGTTATAAAAGTTTTCAATTTTCTCGGAAAGTAAAATAGCATGTGATGATTCTAAATCATGCGTTGCAGTTTTGCATTTCTATGCCCTATGGTTTATGTGCATATTATGTGAACGACCGTGGGAGTGGAATAGCACATAATAAAGTTTGCCGTATACTGTTTCTAATTTCCGCTGTTCAGCGATTCGTATTCGTCATGTTAAACAAAGGGCATAAATATGCCCGTAGATGGACAAATGAAAGTACGTATAATTCATATTCACAAGATACATAAAAAAACTGACAGCTATAAAGCGGCCAACGATTGGTCAAGTGTGTAGTCGAATTCGAATACTGGCAATTTCTTTAAGCGGGCAAAAATTTTTTGTCTATAATTTATTTGTACACCGTGTGTATGTTTCTTTCATTTTGCGATTAATGCTGTGTACTGAAAATCATAATGAAAAATCGCATACTGCGCGGTGATCGATTTTCCTGCTTTTGGTAATCATTAACATAGGAGGAGAAAAATGATTTAACACTCCCTCTAATAATCAGGGGCTCGCGAATTTGTGTACAGAGCTTTCCACTTTGGAAGTGAAAAGCCAACTACAAAATGTCTGCTGCGTGCTTTGAAAAAGACGTACGTATATGTTATTCTGACCTTGCTGCGTCCTAAACCAAGGACGTGGTAAGGCATGATTTGCATAAGACCTAGTAAAATCATCAGAACACTAAAATGGCAGAAGCCATGCAAAATACCATTTTTCTGTACAATGTAAGGGTAAGTTGTAAACGTTTTGTAACAGAAACAAAGAAGTGTGGTAATATTCTTTATTTTGAGTATGTTCTTTCAATTTATTTTTCGTATGTCATAAATATTACAAGAGAAAACCTTCCATTCATTATCATTCTTACATTTCATGTTGAGAAGTTAACATTATTATTTTCCCTTTCCCAGATATAACATATTTATTTAAAACATTTACCTAAAAGCCCGGTTTGTCAACATTTTAAATAAAATGCAACCAGATTCTTCAAGTACCAATACGTTCGCTGATATTCAGCTAATACTTGGAAATTTTTCATGCAAGTTATAGTTATGCCCCTTACTGGCCATTTTAATAAGTAAATACAAAATAAAAAAGGCCATCACAAAATGTATTGAGCAAGTGACCCCAAATTACTATCGTTACAAAATGGCAGCTTTATTTCGGTCGCATCTGCATTTACTCTTAACATTACAACGAAGTTTTATTTCCTACACCAGGAAACACCCATTTTGGTAACACCTTACTGGTCATTAATGAACAAACATAATACTCAATGGTTATTTCCTAATTTAATCGCGATCCCAAAACGATGGGAGCAACTTATAAGCAATGCCAGCCGTAACTCCCGCGAGTAAATGTGATTTTTGCAAAAAAAAAAAAACCTTAAACTTCGTAAAGTTTCCTTTAAAAACGTCATAAAAACAAGGAGTTTCGCATATATCCTACGTGATACAAAAAACTAAGTCCATAATTTATACCTTGGTTACGATTGTTTGCAAGTGGTATCAAATGTTTGCAAGTGGTTACAAATGTTTACCATTATTCGCAAGAGGTTACAAGTGGTTCTTAGTGGTTACAACCACTTTACTTCTTGGTGACGACATGGTCACTAATTTCTTTATATGGTTACAAAGGGTAACAATCGGATTTTGGCTGAAAACCCAACATTTCATAACAATTTAAAACTTTAAAAATTTCCGGCCAGCATGGCCCTCGCCTAACGTCAAAGTGACGTAAGTGACCTGTTCGCTTTATGAGCCTACATATGTGTATCGATAATAGTGCTACTTATCTAGCAGAAAGCTTACCCCATCGAGGTCGCTGACTGACCCCGATGGCAGCGTGTACCGGCATTAAACACACAGGTCCGCCCTCTTGCGCTACCAATCAGATTAATTTCCCCTCAAAATGAAACGTATTTCTAAGAAATCGTTGGGGTTTTCAATTACTCCTGGGAGGGTTCAAGCTAATCACTATCAATAGCGGTTTACATTACCATATATGGTGGCCGACGCAGCGGACACCAATTTCCCTTAGGGGCCTGACACAATGGACATTTAAACACCCAATAATACTGCAGTATGCCCTCAACTTCCGTCCTCTTGACCAAGTTGTCGGAAACAATGTAACGAAATGTCACGTTTTTGGGCAGCGCACACACCATCACAAGCTGGTCACCAAGCTTGCCGGCGAATGTGCTGCGCTCCGTTGACGAATCACTGAAACATCAGTCCGCTGCACACTTCTCTGTCAGGACTAGTTGCTGCTGCACGTGAAAATAAGCACGGACATTAACAGCAAGCACATGTGCGACGTCCCCCCCCCCCCTAATATATAGAGAGTTTATATTTGTTGCAAGTTGCTAATCTACACTACTAAATAAGATTAAAGTGACTGTGATTTTCGAATTTTTCACTTTTAATTACTTTTTCACACAGTATAATTGATGATAACTAAGCCATATATAATGTTAATTTTTTCGTGTGTCTGTCTGAACGGATTTAACTCAAAAACCACTGAACGTATTGACATAAAATTTACACAGTCTATATATAACAACACTAGGACCAACTTAGTCTTTGATTAATCATTTTCCCCTTTTTATGTCTATGGGCTGTAAACCTCTATTTCCAAAACACCTTAGTGGCCCAGTGGCGCGTTAGTGGGTTCGCAGAAACTCAGTGGGTAAAGAACCAAATAGTGGGGCTGCAGTAGCTCAGTGGCTAGAGCACCCAATAGTGGGGCCGCAGCTGGTCAGAGGCTAGAGAACCCAATTAAAAAAGTGGCAAGGTCAATTCTTAGTCCTAAATATCATGCTAACATAAAACATGTGCGAAGCGATGGCAGGGTGTAATTTAATAACTCCATTAAACCTGAAAGAAGACATATTAGTATTTTAAACATGAAACCTTAATGAAACTATGGTGGAATTTATTTTAATAACTTTATAAAGGTATTATGCGAACGAAGTCGCGCGGTCAGCTGTCAGCGGTCAACGTGCAGTGACGTGACGCTATCCTTCACATTATTAAAACAGCTTTAGTTTGAATAATTGACTTCAATTACATAATCGGAGATACATTTTTATAACATTATTCTACTAATAACTAAAGCCAGTAAACTTAGCTGGGCAATTAATTTAGCACCACTGCCTGTATACAAATTATAAAAAGTATATGTGCAAAATGTGTTAAATAAGCGATGGACTATAATATCATATAAAGTTTTTAATAAGTGTCGAACTGACAAGAAGTTTAATTCCGAAACAAGTAATATTGCATCAGCACGTGCAATTAAATAAAATACAACAAAAATTTGGGACTAACAAGGAATAACTTCGGATTATAACAAACACAACGGAGCCAAAATTGAATTACAGCTCATTTAAATACTTCTGAATCCAACGGTGAACAAAATTTTTTATGCTCCACAGTTGACCAGTAGAGGTCTCTGAAGACAGTAAAGAGCGACCCTGGATTAAACTAATTACGTATATAAGACTATTGATTTAGGTACCATAATTATGAATGGCCAGGCTGTGCAAGTGTCCAAAGAATAATGCATGCGAAGGCTTCCTATAAAATGATAAAAGCAGTAAATGGTGCAGCAAAATACGCAAGAAATAAATGTAACGTAGGGAAACCCACAGCATGTTTAATAACAAAGAGTGACAGAGCTTGAAGCCACGTTGGTGACGACACTGAAATTCTACACAGTTTTACCACAATGGTGGCCAGCTTTCTGCCATGCATGACGAAAAATCGGCCTATAAATCTTCGCAGCCAGCCGATTGTAGACCAAATAATGCATTTTAAGAATGAATATTGTCTCGTGTAATTTTTTGGAACGCAAGTTCCAGCTAGCGTGTGCAACTGGAGTTGGAGGGACAAGCGGCTGAATCACTTGTGTACATAACATCTTCACATCTGGTGTACGCAAACGCGTACATATCGCGCATGAAGGTAATACTCGACGGGGACTGCACACTATACTTACGTCCAATAATGTTTCCGCGAGCGTAACTACTACGTACACTGCGCAACTTCTCTGGGTTATAACAGGTTTGTTTCGCTATCCGAAAATAAAGCCTACCGTTCATGAGATGAAGAAACACGTACTACGTCAGCTTAAGCTTAACCCCTCAGCCCACTTTAATTTCCGGTTTAAGGTGTTGCGAATAAAATATTTAATACTTACTGTACTTAAGCCGACAAAAATTTTGGTTCGTTATCATAACAAATAGGCTATACGTGGAGACTCCAACATTTCGCTTTAAACGACGGCACCAAGTTAAACTCCACAATCCTTTACACGAGGAGATGCCACTTCCCCAGAGGCTGAACTAATTCTCCTGTTACAGCTGGCCACGCGAAATAAAGCTGCTAGAGTGCCGAATTGTTATTTGTTTTGAGTTCTTAACGGCGTGTCGAAAGAGCTGGGGGGGGGGGGGGCAATGGCGTACGTAGTGCCTACGCTGTCTTCCTTGCCGCCGAATTATATAACGAGAAATTTCAGGGTCTCTAGCCGTGGCGTGTGGTAAACTGTTGCAAGGTAAGCTGGCGTTAGCTCTGTGCTGTATCCTGTTGCTTGGTAGTTTACATTTCCACAGTTAAAACTTAGTTCGGCAGGTGACGTCACATGCCGTGCACGATGGGTCCCCTTGCCTGCTCGTTGTGAGTGGTAAAAACACATTCAGTTTCCCTAGACTTCCACAGTTGTTACTTGTTCCTTCTGGGTGCACCGAAAATATATACAGCAGTGGGCAACCACCACCTTACCTAGCAGCAGTTCATCGCACGCCACTGGTCTCTAGCTATACGCTTTGTGATCGGCAGGGACATGCGAAATTCGAGTTAATTTTGACATGAATACGTCTTTAAATTTTCAACCATAGTGGGAGGCAATACAGAAAATCCGATGATAACAAAATCACAAAATCGGGGGATACAGTTTGGCATTACAGCTCCGAATCTATCGTCTACATTCAAAATTAAATTACACCACTCGATTGCCAAAGGATCAAAGAATATGTTACGTTGAGTGAGGACTATAAAGCATCCCGGGGCGGAGGGGGGTTATCGCAACTTTGAGTTCGTTTCGCGTGTCTCATTACTTCCGCGTAGTATAACTTTTGACTAGGAGAAGCTACGACGCTCGTTTAGGTTACAATCGACAGCTCTCGTCAATATCAATCGATTGCGTGCATAAAAGCATTTGTGTGGCGTGTTTATGGTGAAATTGTATGAGTTTAATCTAAAAAATTAAGAAAATTTAACACAATATCGGTCTATACTCGTCAAAAAGCCAAGTTCAAATACATAATTCGTATACGGTTTGAAAGAGCATCTCAAAAGCAATCCAGTGATACCCATAAAAACCTATATCATCGAGTGAAACGGTGACGGGGACGTAAAAAAAAAACAAAGACGTCCGAGCGCATCAACGTAGACGTATTCACGCAAAACAAACGACCGTGTCCCCATCGCAGCCAAACCCAATTTTCGGCATCAAGCTAAACTTCACAGCGATGTATTTACTGGAGCCGGCGTCCTTCCTTCACTGGCTGTTGCCCAGATGTGGAGTCACTCCCTTTCTGAGTGAACTGTACGTGATTGGGGCACACGATTGTGAAGTGTTCATTTATTGGCGCTGAGTTACCCGGGACGTGTCAAATGAATTATGGTATGGTGAAAAACGTGTTGAAATAGGTAAGGACGCATTCACGTAAAAACCCTAGTCCCCGTACACAATCGACGTGGTTTAATGGTTTAAATAGCATTACTTACAAAGCATAACAAGCGAAACCATCTGTCTACAAACGGCGTTAACGAGAAAGAAAAAAAAACCTTTTCTCACCAATCAGAAAGAACAAACGGATAAGAAATAATTTTCCAGCGCAAGAATTTTTGTTTGCATAAGTTGGCTACAGCAGTTTTTACGACGTTTCACATTCTCATTTGCCGGCGTTAAAAACTTGGCGTAAGATGCTCAGAAATGATCATCTTAACACCAAGTCACGTAAACAACGCCAAGTAAGTCTTAAGTCACGCCAAATACTAGTCGTGGCCGTTGCAATCTCAAATACGGGGTCTTACTTATTTATGCTGTGCATCTTATGTGTGCAATGTTCATTGTAGACGGGGCCTTATTTGCAAACATAAGAGTGGCCAGAGTAACGGTAATGGGTGGACACATTCCTAAATCCCATGTGCATACCCGTTAACTCATATGTGACCGCGGCCTAATATAAAAATGGTGGGAATGGCCCATTAAAACATACTGGAAAATTTTCTTTTTCTGGTTAAATAAAATTATAGTACATTTGTGTTTAATTCCAACTTTTTAAAGCCCTGCTAAAGATTCGCCTTCAGGCTATCCTTCCGACTCATGAAAACAAACCTTAACAAAGTCTGGATAACTTCATCAAAGTGAAAACGCATCGTATCCGTCACCACTCAGTTTAATAGTAGGCGTTTTCGCTATTCTGCTAGTTTAGTACTATTTCTGCTGTGTTACTGGAAGCACTTTTTATTTGTACGCTGTACGGGTGTCGGTAGCAGCGAGTATTTGTGCTATGAAAATCGGCTATTTCTGCTATTGCTTGCCGAGGTACAGCATTATTATCAAAACGAGCAAGATTGGAAGAGGGGGGGGGGGGGGGGGGAGAGGCCGCCAAAATAAAATCACAAACGTAGAAGTGTCCTGAGAGCAGCGATTGCGAAAAGTATTTTGCTTTTACGCAGATTGATGAAGAGAATATGTTTGGGTATCCTGTAAGAAGTGCACAGCAATATGCACGTAGTAACGCAAATAATTGAGAAAGACAAATTTATCTACGAAGGTAAGTTATCTTGAGTTGTCAAAAAATTTTAACACTAGAAAATTACACCGGGGCAATAATGACTATCGACATTTTTCAAATATAATTTTATTTATATATTTTCGGCGTGCCGTTTTTAGCTGTTCGTCGTTCGTGTCGACATGTCGATAGTAACTTTTGTTTTTGCTATTTTTGCGGATTGTGAAAAATATTACTTGCTTTCAGATATTAGAAAAAGCATACCACGCGAACAAATCTAATAAACCGCATAAGAACCATTTCTTACTAGGCATTACCGACACACACATTTTCTCTCTCGTTATTCCTATCGGTTATAAATGAAATATTAAGCAATTATTTATAAATAAAACTTTAGTAAAAGTTAAATATAGCCAAAAAATTAGATAGTTTTATGTTAATAGAAGAATGGCATTTATAAACAAGTAAACGCGTCATACATGGGGTGATTTTTCCAAGGTTTGATTCATAAAGTGTGAAAAAACTGCGAATAGGTTATATATATATATACATATATATATATATACATATATATATATATATATATATATATATATATATATATATATATATATATATATATATATTACTCAAGCAACTTTGGTGAAGTGAATAAATTTGGGCGGCTCTTAACATCGAGGTCTTGAGAGCCGATGAGGGTGATTGAGGTGAGTATGGAGCAGTGTCGGAATGAAAGGGTAGGTGAAACGGGCGATCCCCGAGAAAACCTGCCGACCAATGGCATCGCCCGGCACGATTCCCACATGCGAAATCCGAAGTGACCCGGCCGGGGATTGAGCCCGGACCGCCTTGGTGGTAGGCGAGCAGGCTAACCGCTCAGCCACGGTGCGCCCCCCCCCCCCTAGCCACAGAGAACGGTCTCTCGACGTGGCCGAGAGCGACGCGAGGCGCCGGGTCGATGCCGACCGCGGGTAGGAGTGTTGAGGCGGCCAGCAAGGACGTGGTGAGGCGCGAGTGCACGGCAGAAGGATGCAGCGTCCTCCCAGGACTCTAAAGGATTACGGCGTAAGCTCTGAGTGCACTTCTCGCAACACTGGCCACCTGTACGGCGCGTAACACGAGGCCGCTCTGCCCCAGTCGCCTCATATCTCATCACCACTTGCCGGTAGCCAGAGTGCAGGAGAGACGACGTTGGTATGCGTGGAGGCACATGCTGTTCACGGTAAATTAGCACTTTTGAAAGCCCTGCTTGGGATCTAGTTGTATACCCGTTATGTGTTCTTCCGCCTTATGTAAAATTAACATTACCACGGCCCTCATCACTTGGCTCACGCGCCGGTCAAGTGAAACTGTGAAATTATTAGAAAAGTAAATATTGTACAAATCTGGTAATTTTTACACTTCGATGCATTAAAAAATACACAAAGCGAGAGAAATAATTTAAGTTATCACAAATGCTTACCTAACACCTTTTGTTCGACGTTAATGTATGGAACTACCAACATTACTGGACACATGCCACTCATTGCACCCGTTAAAATACATGGAAGTAGGGGCAGTGACATTTTTCTGAGGTTTATTTCAAAAGTGCTCACTTTATCGCCAGCAGCCTTTATAGTAGTATAAACTGCAGATAAATAAATGAACTTTGGTACAAAAAGAGAGCAAAAAAAGGAGAAAAAAGTTATATTTTCTTGGATAATAATTCCACACCGTCTATCCGAAGACTTTCTATAACTAAAAAGGCAACTTTCTAGTTACAGTGGTGGATACAGATTCGTGTAGTATCGGCTTTATTAATTCCCGTAACTCAAAGATATAGAATTTACGTAAACATTATACGTATGTTTTGTTTACAGAATTCTGCTCTGTTTTTTTCATTACGGAGCGAGTTTACGTATATTAAATTAATATTTCCGTGAATATATGGAAAGTTTTAACCCTGCAAGTGTTCCCATATGTCGAAAAATCCATAAAGTTGTGTCTCTGCAACTTAATAGCTGATTAAAACCTATCTCCAAAATGAACATCCGCTAAGCAGCGTTCCTGTCCAACAGATCTTCCAGATTAATTCATGTATTGTCAAGCTGAATTTTAATGGAAGTTAACAATTACATCATTACGATGGTCATTATATTTCACAGCATGCGCATCACCGACGTACCAGTTTCTCAGCTGTACACTTATTAAAATTTTCCATTGAATTACAGAAATTTACTGACAAAAAGTTGTTCCCAAATTTCCCTAAAATTACGGACACTTGGCGTTTCCCTTAGTATCGGACTTTCCGTTAATTTATAGTTGATTTTCCCCTGTGTCCGGTTTATTGCAAATAATATAGAAAAATGAATTTTCGTTTGGCAGGTATTTCACTGTGTATATAAAGAGTGAAATTGTTTAAAACTTCAATTATTAAAATATTATGCCCTTGTGCGCGATTTGAACACTTTCTCGTGAGAATTGTGGATATAGGTTAAATATGGCATTTCTTGTGACATACTAACTTTTACAGTTTCTTGTAGCATTTCAGCATGTTAAATGTTGCTAACGTAAGTGAATCAGGTGCTTTATGATGCTTTTTCTTATTTTAAGGAATATTTCTAAGCGGCCTGAATATTGTAACTGCCGCATAAATTACAACTTTCGTGTTCTCTTCTCACTCCAAAATAACATACATTAATTTTAAGATTTTATTTTTTATCTAGGGAAAAACACCAGCATAACTAACAATAGAGATTTCTCCAGCAATATTTATTTCTAAACAGGTAGTACAGAAAAACTAACAAGCATTTTACAGAGATGTTCCGTGTATTCAAGGAAAGTAATTTGAATATTTACGGAAAGTACGTTATTATAAAAGTGTCCATAAATTTACTGAGTGTTCTGGTGAATTTTCTTTACGCTTTTCAGTAAAATGATGGAACATATTTTTGACAGTGTGGAAAAGCGGGATTTTGCATATTGCACACACCCACTCCTGCTCTACAACTAACACAGTGGTAAAAAAAGAACAAGTTTCAGTCGTACCAACGTGGTAGGCGAGCCGCAAGAGTTCTGGCATATGGATTTTTATGCGTTCTCAAATCTCGTTCTAGGACAAAATATTAAAATAATTTACCTTTCTATTAAATATTAAGTTTTTTCATTCACAGTTAAACACGCGCAAAACGAAAATAATTTTTTTCCATTCCATTTTTACAAACAGGAAATAGATGAAAATAAAAAAAGAAACGGTACACATAACGGAATGTCCGTTAGTAAACACAAACGAGGTGTCCTTGATTTTAAGAATATTTCTGGACAACTATTTACCAGTACTTTTCCGTAAGTGAACAAATTTATTTTTCTAACAGTGTATTGCTGACAAGCTGGATCGCCAGTGAGACGTATACTGTGAAATGTAATTACCATCGTAATGAGATAATTGTAAAGGTTGCTGACCGTGAATGAATCTCAGTGTGTAGTCGACTACGAATTGATAAAGGCTGTCCACGATAAACAGAGCACTTTTGAAATCCCTGCTGAAGATCTACTTGTGGGCGCATTGTGTATTCTTCCACCACATGTAAAATTAACATGCCACGAGCCAAGTAAAACTGTAAAATCATTAAGAAAGTAATTATTTGCAAATGTGTTCATTCTCACACGTATTATGCATTAAAAAAACCTGAAAGTAAAATAAATCGTATCAGTATTCACAAAAATTTAACTTAACACTTATAATTCAGCGGTAAGGCGTGGAACTACTTTCCTCTCCGTCGTTTCCAACTTTACTGGGCGCGTACTGGGCAGTGTGTCCGTTAAAACACATGCCGGTATGGGGCAGTGACATTTTCCCAACGTTGATTTCGAATGTGCTTAATCAATCGTGAACAGCTTTTACCTTATTGTCTGCTGTTTTTTTTCCCGTGCAGTGTAACACATTACATACACACACTTGTCAACGTTCACTATACAGAACATTGTGGCTGAAAGGGATGATTTTCAAGTAGCTAATCATAAATGCCACAGAACATCAAATTATTGTTACGGTAATCGGAATGAGTCGGCTTAAGAGTGGGATCGACCCCCGTGGGAATCCCGCGTCCAAAGTCAAGAAGCGAGCGTGCGATACGGGCGACACTAACACGCACGCCTAGTGCGTCATCGCTCCTACGCGCATGGCGTGCAGTGTTTCCGTCGCGACGCTGTACTGTGCAAATTAGATCTGTATCACAGGGGTTTTATTGCACGCGATAAAAGACCACGGATTAAATTACCCCGTATATTTGTACTTTTTTCTTGCTGTTCAAGAAAACTGCAAGGCCAAACTTTAAAAATGCCATATTGGATCATTTCCACGATTTGTTTTTCTCCAAGAATTCACTTAATATGACAAAAGAAAAAAAACAGTGGCATAGATAATTTTTTTTTTCTGGCGAAAGATCCTATTGCAGAACATTTAGTTAGCGAGATAGGCGCATTCGCGCAAACAACTACTTCACAAAAAATTGCGGGGTCCATCCCACTCTTAAGGACAAAATGTGTAAAGTATTAACGTATTAAGAAGCGAAGCTTTTTGCACAAGTTTAGTTTCTCGAAGTGTTAATAGTTAATTCATCTCCTCTTAAGATATACATAAAGTTGCTTATCATAGCCAATTTATTACCACCGAAGGTGTTTAGCCACGCGGTAGCGGACTTAAAAAAACAGAGAAACAATTCACGGTTGACGGGGAGTTCAATGCGAAGGCCGGTCTCGACAATAAAGTGGTAATGGGTCAGTCCGGAGTACGGTTGCGAGAGCAGCCGCCTGGTAAATTGCTACAAACATGCAATTTATGGCCAGGAACATTGCAAATTGAATGATATCCCGCTATCTCAAGCCTTGCCAGTACTAGATTGCCCACAGCAAGGATAATATCCTGCCTCCTGCAGCTAATCTAAGCCCTACCCACCACTCACGCAAGTGGGCACATCACGAAGTCCAGAGCATTGATTGTTGGGGAATGCAATCGTCTTAAAAGACGTCTGCGTGAAGCAGCGAAGCTATAAAGGTATATTTTGTCCGTTAAGCCATTTTGAAAATACTTTTGAATTTGTCTTCTCACAAAAGCATAGCAGTCATAACAGCAGCTCAGATTGGAATCGTATGATGAGAAATTTATCGGACAAAGTAGAACGAGCGAATTTTTCTGAAAGTGTTTTATTCTAACGGGTTCCATGGCTATATTTGAAACAACCCGTTGAATATACTACCAACTACGATTTACAGATTTTTTTGAAAACTTGAAACGAAAAAAATTAATTTTGTTCGTTTGACATAATACACGCTTGAATTTACAAATCCTCTGTGTTGGACGAAAAGAAATTAGACTGTCAACAAAATGTTTCGTTCAATCAACTGTACATATTTGTTTTGCCACTCAGTTTGCTGCTTTGTTTGAAAACACAGTTCAAGAGTTGGTTTGTATTTCTGTAACAGATAGGATAAGAATTTATTGATGCTTAATAATGGTATTGAAATAAGTTCAAATGAAACTAACAAGTAAAGCTGTAAAACTTGAAATATTTATCCAAGCACGATGTCTAATATTCTAAACGTATGCATATAAAAACTTTCGTGCTCCATCAGTAGAACAGGAGTATTTCGCGAAAATATTTCACGTACCAGTTTTACTCCAAAACACTTTTGTTCATACGCACTGTCGTGGTTGGATGATTTTAAATGTCATGTGCCTCAAGTGTGTGCCCGCGAATCATAGACGTTCAGTATCTGGGTACTTAATTACGATTGGCCCAGTCAAATAAGAATATGTCTTCTCATGTAGACACGTGGCCAACCACCAAAGGAAATTGTGATTTTGGACGTAGGATATTGAAGTCTAGCATGACCATGCATATTTTTGCGAAATACACCTGTCCCTATTCATCAGTAGTCTGATAGCTGAGGTTGCTAGGGCGTAGCTCTAGGGTGTAAACGACCTAGGTTAGAATCTCGGGCAGGTTTATAACTCTTCTCTATAATAAATTTAGGTTAGAATTTCGGGCAGGTTCCTTACTCTGTATTAGAACTAGGTTAGAATCTCGGGCAGGTCTCTAACTCTTCTCTATATTAGAAGTAGGTTAGAATATCGGGAAGGTTCTAACTATTCTCTGTATTAGAACTTAGTTAGAATCTCGGGCAGGTCTCTAACTCTTCTCTATATTAGAAGTAGGTTAGAATATCGGGCAGGTTCTAACTATTCTCTGTATTAGAACTTAGTTAGAATCTCGGGCAGGTGTCTAACTCTTCCTTATATTAATTGCAACTGTTTAATGCACGTAGAGCCAAACAAATCTTTAGTTGTGCCAACTAAATATTTATTCTGGGGTAACCAGTTAAGAACAACAAACATTGCTGCCATACAATCAATTAATTTGGTTGAGCTAAACAAAATTTGCTTGATTCAACAAAACCTTTTTCCTAATGTGGTAACAATCGGACACATACTGTACGTGTGCACTGTTTCGAGGTGTAATAAATGGAATTGTGTAAAATGATATGCCTCTCTCGAACAGCTGAGAAAATATAAATACGAATATTTTTATACACAACAGTAAAATAAAAATAATTTGCATATTATAATCATCCCTGTCCCCGCTTTGGACCCCGGGGAAATTTTGATATCAGTTCCAAAATCGTGCAGAAAACAGCCATATGACAGGTACCTCGGAATCTCAGAAATGTCCTGTTATTAAGTTCATTTATTTATAGATTTCAATACATGGGTTGATCCAAGCTTTGAAATATTGATTACAGCAGGAGAGAGGAAAATGCAAGAAAACACATACTACACAACAAACTACACTCAACATAAAATCCGGTACCCGATGCCAAGAAACATGTTTGATACATTTAGTGTTCATCTTTTGAAATAAATTCGATTTTTGCTAAACATATATAATTTTCATGTAAAAATTGCAAAAAAAAATACTGTGTTAATAAGGCAACTGACATGAGATGATAGTAAATGAAAAGAGGGGATAATTAATTCTTCCAAGCAAAACTCTTATTCCTTAAGAGTTACAAGACTGTTTAAACATTAGAACATGAATACGCCTTTGTAACTAATTTCTAAATAAAAGGTTTTTATTTTGCATTGAATTCAATATTTACTTAGCTTTAGTTAGGCCTTAAAATGGCATTTGCCTCTAAAACTGATATATGGGCGTATAAAGAAGATGGATTAAAATGTTACAATTGTACTAAATACATTGTCGAAGACTTTTATTTGAATATTTTTGCTTCGATGTTTGAACATACAACTCGAGATAAGAGTCGTCTCTGTATCAGTCATAATGCTGCTAAATTGAGCTCACTGATTTTAAACCGATTCCTGGCTACAGAGAAGACGTTTGATAATTCAATCTTCTTCAGCTGGATATGAATCAAAGCGCCTCTTCTACTTTCTTTCTAGATGTCTGCAAAACGAACCTCCTAACTCACTTATTCTGACACTTTGGTCTTGTTCACTAATGTCTTAAAACCACCCGAAATGAAGAGCGATGTCTTAGTGCACGGTTCCTGTAAGATACACCGATTTAATTTTCCATTGCGGAATCCTGGTTATTAAATAACTCCTCGGCCATATCTACTAGACAAGTGTAGTGAAATACATTAAGATTTAGTTGCTACTGTTTTAGTTAGTGCAACAATGCAAATTGATATTCGCTTACTATGCTGTGGTAATTTTATCAAGCGCTACACTAATAAGATACATACAAAATTTTTGCTATTATTGAAGTGCTATGATAAATTTCTGCATGTAATTTTTCATCCACAAAAAAAAACTTAACATCTCTTTTAATGAACTGAAATATCAATAAGCCATAGAATGAAAGTATGGTAGATGCATGTTTTCTCATAGTAAAGGCAGATAAAAATTAATAGAAAGCATTAAGCACATTATAAAATAATGATGCTCTTCTTATGTGGTCAAACATTTACACAATCAGAATTAGGATTAGTAGTACAACTTCCTAAAAGTATATTTCCGTGCAGTTACATGGGCCGCGGTGGCTGAACGGTTAGACTGCTCGCCTCCCACCAAGGCGAACTGGGTTCAATCCCCGGCCTGGTTACTCCCGGATTATCACCAGTGGAAATCGCGCCGAACGATACAACTTGGCGGGTTTCTCGGGGATATCCCGTTTCCCTTGCCCTTGAATTTCGACGCTGCTCCATTCGCACTTCATTTCACCCTCATCGGCTCTCAAGACCTTGTTGTTAAGGACACTGCCTACCGGCAGAAAATCCCATGTCAAGGAAAGTTCGCTTCAGAGCATTAATTTTAAAGATAGGCGTTTCAAACAAAATGCATTCTTGGGTATATTTTCAATATAGATAGGCATCACGTGCCTTTTTTGTAAAACATAAATTTTAAAAATTCCCTGCAAATAGGCTATACATGTTATGGAAACATCTCAGCTGTAGGGAGCTTCTCCTAAAAAATTAACGAAGAATAGATTTTGCTTGAAACTCCTATCTTTAAAACTAATGCACTGAGGCGAAATTTCCTGAAGGGATTTCCTATATAAATTTCGCAGCTGCCAGCCGCAGGCAATATCCTTGAGAGCCGAACAAATCTCTCGACTTGGTGCAGTTACAACGCCAAATATTTATCTATTCTCTCTTCAACTTAAATACCATGTGCAATGTGAACAACTTTGATAAAACTTATTTAATGTATTTTCCTTGCCAGCAAATAAAAAAAGAATTTAATCACAGAAATGTTGTTAAAAGGATAAAGTGAAGATAAAAAAGAACCAAATGAGACATAACATGAATCTTTTCGTAATCTTTGTGGTTGTATACGACAGTAACTTGGTTATGGAATCTAGATAAAATAAAGTTGCAGTATTAATTCGTGGCTTAAAGCCAATTATATCATAGTTTGGAAACCCGCAGTCGAAGCGGAGAGTCGCGTACGAAGTGCTTTCATACATGCTTCCTGGCATTCACTTGGGTTTTAAGAATACATACCGAAATTTTTTTTAGTTTTGAGGTTATATACTAACGTAAAGAAGTGAAGAACTGCAATAACAATAATATATTTAAACTGGAAAACACGCCTATATGAACGCTTATTATGTTTGTTTGTTTTACATAATGATGGGAACTAAACACCTGAAAAAGAATTATAGTACTTAAGTATCAGCCTTGGTTAAACCACGAACTAAAAATTTAAGGAAAAAATATTTACAATCGTAACTTATAGCTATCAAGTACCACATGATGAAACTGGCTCACTGAAATCAGTTTACTTCCCCAAGGATTTTTGACTAAAATTGTTTTGCCTAAAATTAGGTAAAACCACTTTAGGCGAAACTACTTTTAGGCAAAACTACTTTTAGGCAAAACGACTGGGCAAACCGACTTAAGGAAAAATTACTTAGGCAAACCGACTGTAGGCAATTCGACTTTCTGGCAAGTTAAAAGAGGAGCTAGAATTTTAGGCGAAATGGTTTTAGGCAAAACGACGCGCTCCCATATTTTTCTTTGTTCGGCTGTGCTGGCTGGCCGGGGCGAATACGTGGATCGCCCGACGTAGCTGGTAGCCGACGACGGTTGATTTCAAGGTCCTATGGGGACCGACGTATGAACACCGAGACCACGAGTACAGCAGTATGACCACGCCTTCCGTTTGCAGAACAAAGACTTGTCCTAGCTCCAGTGATGTGGGGCGCTACTCGCGTTGTGACGTCACTGTTTGCTTATTGGCTCAGTTGGTAGGCCAATCCTAGATGATGCGACGTGCCGGAAATGTTGGAACCGGAAGTATTTTTTAATGTAGTTCTGGAAGCAATCTATACATTCCTTTCCACGTATGTTGGGGGGGTTTATTTCTATCCGTGCTATGGCCGAGGACGAGAGGATCTTCCCCTCAGCAGTCGTGGTCACACAAATATTAAAATAAAGTAATGCTTAAGACCCCTTACATGTTTAAGGAAAAAAGTTATGTTTCTTTGTTTTCATTTTTCCTCACACTGGAGTGACATTTAATGTGAGGTTTTGAACACCACTTTAAATATAGAATTTTCCGCTCACTACTGTACGAAAGTATTACAATTTTACATAAAAGCTCATATTTTGGAGCGGAAATTTTATAGGGATATAGATCGTGATTATATGAATGAATGTCAATATAAAAAGAATGTTGTAAAAAATTAAGTATTTGCGCTCCAATGTAGAGCGGAGATAAAGCAATTTTTTTTTGTAATTTTGAAAATTTTAATTTAAATGTTCAGTGTTTTGTAATTATGAAGAATGCGTTTATATATGAAAGTAAAAAAGAAAAAAAAGATTTATTTTATTTCCTCATGGTGCATATACGTTCTTGGCCCGGTTAATATTCATTTTATGCTCGACATAACATCTTACCTAGAAAATTGCCATTAAATCTTTTTGAATAGATGTTCTCATTAAAGAAAACAGGAGAATATATCTTGTGAAGGCTGTTTGAAGTTATCGGCATTTGGCTGGCGTTTACTGAGCCCTGTTGACCAAGGAGGCGAAAAGAGGGTTTTGTCGGGGTCACAAAATATATAATTTACTCCTCACAAAAGAAGCATAAATACGCTCTCGAAAAAATAAATTTGACTGGTAAAAATGCTTTTGCGGCGTTTGATGTCTCAATTCACTACTAGAGATGCTCAATAGAGCTTCAGAGAATATTTTTTATAATGCATAAATTAACGCTGCCACAGCGACCACACAAATACACATGAGTTTTAATTAATACACTGGATACGAGGCGCAAAAATAGAACTAAAATAGTTCTAGTGATTCCGTCTAATCTGGCACTGATTTTTGCTAGTCGTGTTCAAACTTTCTTGCCTTGAAGTTTAAGATCCTGAAATCAAACGAAGTATTGAAAGCGCAAATAAATTAATACAGGACAGTCACTAAACCGGGGGTGGGGAAACATCGTGAAATCATAGACGGGGACATATAGGGAGGGGGAATTTTGTTTGGAACAGTAATAACAGAGCCATCCGAGCTCGCGAACTGTTGTAGCGGGAATTGCTACAGTTTACAGTTTTGTTGTTGGTATCGCGAGATGGGAAACGCAGGGGTTGGTGGAACATTTCCAGTAACAAAGTTAATCTGGATGGAATTAGATTACAATTCCACATATGTTGCGTTGTGCGCTAATTGCGGGTGCAGTGGCTGTCTGCGTTTAAACGCCAGCTGGCATCGCAATTAAGATATCTCAGTTCACTGCAGTTGCACAGAAATATCGTCATACCGTCGCGCGAGGCTTCTTACGAAGCAATAACAACACTGCCGCCTCACAGAGTAAAGACTGTTCACGATAAAGTAAGCACTTTTGAAATAAACCTTAGAACGAAGTCACTGCCCATTCTTGCATATACTTCAAAGGGCACACTGAGTGACATGCGCCCGGTAAAGTTGGTAACGCTAGCTGGAAAGTAGTTCCATATCTTAACGTTGAATGAAATGTGTTAGTTAAAAATCTGTGATAATTTAAACTACTTATTTCGGTTTCTTTTTTTTTTTTTGCATCAGGTATGTAGAAATGAGCAGATTAATAATATGTTTACTTTTCTAATGATTTCACAGTTTCACTTGACCGAAGCATTAATAAAATGATAAGGCCCATGGCAATGTTAATTTTACATAAGGCGCAAGAATACACAACGTCTATACAAGTAGACCTTAAGCAGGGCTTTCAAAAGTGCTCATTTTACCGTGAACAGCCTATAGTTAACAATACAGACGTGAAACATGCGCTCATCTCGCGAGCTCCAGTCACACACGCGCCAGCAAAATGGCGCCACTGGCCTGCGACATCGTGCAATATCGTTCGTCTGTGCAATGGTAATATACTCGCCAGCCAGCAGACCAACCAAAAGAGAATCTTCTGCATCACAAAGTAGCCAATCATAATTAAAGATCCGTTCCCAAAGCATCCCGTAAACAGTCAAACAATGAGTGCGTACATATCCAAGAAACCGTCACGGAATTTCGTCTCTGTAAAAGTGTCTACTCTATAGCTGTATGTTATTATTCGATATATTGCCCACCTACCGGTTGATGGCGGGGTGCTAAGTTTAATCATGTGTCAATTTCAACAATATATTCGCCAACAGCTGGTAACTTGCAAAATTGACCGAGTATTGCTTGTCGAAACCTCTTCCTCTTGACAACAAAAAATTGAGGTTATCTCCTAGTATAATGACGCGATTATTTTCAATTACGTCACTACCCGGCAGATATATGCAGTCTCTAAATTGGATAGCCTCAATTTAGCTAAAATTCAAGACAAAATGGTTTCACAAAAAAAAATCCTTAAGCAGAAACGATTGGATGGAAACAGAAAAATAATTAATTAACTTACGAATATCCATGTCGAAATAAAGTAGCACTGAGTAAAATCTTCGACCACACTGAAACTAGGCCTATATTGTTTTAAACAAGCCAAAATACTAAAATCCAATAATAAACATAAGATCAAAGATAACGTGTTACACGACCATCGTGTAAAAATTGGTAGAGAATTTCTAAAGAGAATGCATATAATAAAAAAAGTAACAGGTCTGACGAGACCCGTCCACAAAAATAAAAAACGAACACAGTGGAAATACTTCGGAAAACACTGGCTTCGAAAGGTCGCAAAAACAATCCGGATTGCTATCGAAACCAATAATGTAACAAAAATAGCAGTCCACCCACGCATTTAGCCACTTTTTACCCGCTGTCTGATATGTGCAGCAATGTCATTTACGATCTTCGTAGTAAAGAAAATTTAAAATTTGTCTTTTACGTTACACGGTTTCGAAGACGAGGCCTGCGAGATTACTGCGGTCTCCTAACCACCGCTTAAATTGCGACGCAACATCGGTCAGACACCCTCGTAACACGAAAGTGTCAACTTGGCGTGTATGGATACCGAAGACACTGGACTCTTAGAGGTAGTAGGAGTTCGGTACGAAGCCATTCTTTACCTTAACTCCATACAACATTGCCCCGAGTACACTCATGTTCTGTACCTCTACAAGAAAAATCCCTGGAAACCCAGTTGCCAAGAAAATCAAAACTATAAAGAGGTTTCTTGTGAAATCTGCTGAACATTTATTTGTAATATTACAAATGGTAGCCTTGTATTACAACTCTCATCATTGAGAATTTTTTTTCTTCTAGAAAACAAGCGTGATAAATTAATAACAGAACAATTTAAAACAATATATTTTAAAATATAATTTACGAAAAAATAGTATACTTTTCCAGCACGGGACTAGAATCCACATCCCTTGTAATATTAACCGGCATCATTAACCACAAAACCAACTCGACTTACTAGCTTAAAACTCATCTTTACAGTAACTATAGCTGGAAGTACAAACAAAATATTAATGAAGTTATTTGGTTTAGAAGAATAGGTACATTTATTTCATTTTAAGAGTTCTGCTATTAAGTTAAGAGATATGGACGGCTCTCAATAACGAAATAGTGAGAGCTAATTTAAGAGTTCTGTGTAGCTAAGAACCATTAACTATTAATGAATAATACGGTCACGTTTTATTGAAATGGTCGTTTTATTATTATTATTTGGGTTGTTTTATGTGATTTACATTATTAAAACTTACAATACATTTCTTTTCGCACGCACTTATACTTTACTTCGCCCATAGTTTCTGCACGCACACAGCTATATTCTGTTTTAAGTCAAGTATCCGCCATTTTGCTGAAGCTCGTGGAAGCGGGTCACTATAGTACAAACATTTCTTGAGGTATATTACAAACACGGCCCTTGTAGTTTTAGAAAATAGTAGTTTTACACGAGAAATCTTTGTATACTGTTATAAGCATGGGTAAAATTACAAAGAATTTCCAAGTGAAAATTAAAATTTTTTACAGTGTGTACTCGTTCACATCTGACATATTTCAGTACAGGCGAAGTCATGGTCCTTGCTGTGCAAGATCAAAAGCTAGCGTTAATACAGACAGCACCCTTCTCAGGGTGATGGTATTGGTATATACTGACACTCCAATTACGTTATAATTGGTTGCTTCTTCTGCCACGAATCTACAGACACACTTTCCTTATGTTCGAAAGCGTCAGTTACTGTCAGGAATTCGCAAATACGATACACGCCATAAATTTCCTATTTTTCAACATCTCATCTGAAAAATTAATTTCTACGTTAAGGGGTTAAACTCTATCAACGACAAGACTTGTTTAGGATTGTTGATAACTGTAGTTTACGAAATATGTCGCACGCTGATATGTGCGTGTGTTGTATTATCACAAATGATGAACATCAATTGTGAATGCCTTAACACTCTTTTTTATGTTAACCAAAGATGAATTAAATAGATTTTCTAGTACTTAAGCTGTGGAATACAGCCGAACAATAATAATTATTCTAGGTAGTATTTCCTAATAAAATTAGCTATAGAGATTGATATTTTCCGCGTTTATACACTAATTACTGTACCAATTTATTTTACATAAACGAGAAAGTTTATTTTCAGTACCACGCAATACAGTAAATAAATTGAGCAATAAAGTGAGCATTTTGTAAATCAACCTTAGCAAAAATCCACTGCTCCTACGTGTATATATTTGAATGGGAGCATTGAGTGGTATACGCCAAGTAAAGTTGGTAATGATGGAGTGAAAATAGTTCCATATCATAACGTCGAATAAACAGTTTTAGGTAACCATTTGTGATCATTTAATTAATTTATTTTTTCTTCCTTTTTCAATTTATTGAAGTGTAAAAGTGATTACTTTTCTAATAATTTCACAGCTTCACTTGACGGATGCATGAATAAAGTGACGAGGCACATGTCAATGTTAATTTTCAATTAAGGCGGAAACACACACAACGTGCATACAAGTAGATCATAAGCAAGGCTTACAAAAGTGCTAAATTTACCGTGAATAACATAAAGCAATGAAAGAATACTATTTTCCTCAGTGCAGTACATTAAAAAAAAACACGTTTTGTTTCAACCTAGTCGAAAGCGCTACAAAGTCTCCGTGATTTTCCCCTTGGGGACAGGTTAATAGTTTTAGAGTGTTTGATTTAACCCCGTTGCTGCGGCGTTATTTGATGCTCTCAAATATACAGTCGCCGTGGGAGCTGCAAACAAGATGGATGGTGTCCGAATATTGCCAATAATATGCGCGCAATTTTCTCTCGCGCGACTGACAACTGGGCGCGTTCGTTGCGATTCATTTACCTCTCACTGTGCCGGGGCGTGCATCACAAGATAAACATCCCTGGACGCCGCTTGGTGTATCATGTGAAGGAGTGTCACTAAATGAGGTGACAAGACCTATCGTTTTGAACCTATATATACCCAGACAAGCCGTTCATGTAATGCTGTAACACATTTTATAGCTTGCATCCCTGGAGAGCGAGACAGCATCTTACTTTAAATAAACAATAACTTCCTTCTCCTAGTAGCTATAGGCTGTTCACGGAAAAATGAGCACTCTTGAAAGCCCTGCTGAAGATCTGCTTCTAAACCGGATGTGTATTCCTCTGCCCTTTGTAAAATGAACATTGCCATGGGCCTCATCACTTTATTCATACATCGGTCAAATGAAACTATAATTATTAAGAAAGTAAATGCTTTTCAAATATGCTCATTTTTACCCTTAGAAGCGTAAAAAAGGGGAAAGAAATTATTTTAAGTTATCACAAATGGTTACCTAACACTTTACATTCAACGTTAAGATATGTAACTACTTTCTCTCCATCATTACCAACTTTAATTGGCGAATGTCACTAAGAGCGCCCATTAAAATAACATGGATGCAGGGTCAGTGACTTTTTTCTAAAGTTCATTTCTAAGTGCTCATTTTATCGTGAACAGCCTTTGAAGGGTATTTATTACCCCAGCCGTCTTCTTATTTAATTAATTGAAACGCCCTTCTAGCCTGCGACGCAGACTCTCTCTCTCCTGAAGTTCACCACAGAAAACAGAATTTCGGGGGAGGGGGGGGGGGGAAGTGTTACGAAGAGCAGCCGCATTTCAGACCAAGAGGCGAGAGATTGGCTCAATTCTCGTGTAAGCTGTGCACGTATGTGATGTTTATACACGTAGGCTTACGTTGATTTACTTCGTAAACATTTTTTTGCCTCCCTTGCCATTCTCCTACAGTCATGAAGCAATGGCTTTAAAAAGCGAAATTAAACTTCAAAAGCTTTCGTTATTCTCCTGCACGTTTTTACATTTTTAACGTGATATTTTCTGTGCGCTTCCAAACCGATAAAACAAGCAATCATTTTGGCCGGCCTTTTGTTTATGGGAGTTATAGTTCACGATCGTTGATATAAACACATCGTATGTATGGAAATCTCGGATAAATGTATACAATAAAATGGAAGTTAAAATCTATATGTTATGTGCAACGTAAATTAAACACGTAGAATGAAATATATAGGCACATAGAAACCCTGAGTGATTCAAAACACCGATCATCTTTCAAGAGAGGACCCACGGCCAGAAAAGGATGATTTGGGCTCTGTGGGGCCACCGTGGTCACGAGAATTGACACCTCTGGACTGTTTTCCTAAAGACTGTTTACGGTAAAACGAACACTTTTTAAAAACTCTGCTTAATATATACTTGTGTGCACGTTGCGTATTCTTCCACCTTACGTAAAGTTAACACTGGCAAGGGTCTCATCACTTTATCCATGTGTCGGTCCAGCGAAACGGTGAAATTATAAGAAAAGTAAATATTTTACAAACATATTCATTTTTACTCTTTACTACAGAAAAAAAAAAGGCGAAAAAAAATAATTTAAGTTATCACAAATGGTCACCTAACTCATTTATTCGACGTTAATATGTAGAACTACTTTCATTCCATCGTTATCAACTATACTGTGAGCATGTCAATAAGTGTGCCCGTTAGAATATATGCAGGCAGGAGCAGCGACTTTTATATAAGGTTGATTTCAAAAGTGCTCTCTTTATCGTGAACAGCCTTTATGAAGGGTATGGCGTACGGGACACCTGTACTGAAAAGGAGGAACTTATCGCACATACACACAAACTACCACGCGCACAGCCACATGTACGTCACAATCTGTGCACCGCCGACGTAGGCTCTGTAACCAAGTAGGGCGTAGACAATCCAAACCACTTTTGTTATTTTCTGCACAATGTGATGCTCTTGTTGGGCTGTCGATGGTTTCGTGACGGAATGTACATCCACCACCATATCCGCAGCGTTTTCAAACTCTTGACATGCCACAGCGCCCAAACCGTGTTTCTCCTGACATTAACATCCCCTCTTGAATAATGATAATTTTGCTGACCTGCACGACATACCAAGCGTTGTCGAGTGTTGTTCGAATCATCCGGCGTATGCATTTACATACGTTTGTGCGTGTATGTTTGTCTTTTTACGTTAAACAAAACAACTCTGACATACTAACCACTAATAACCAGGCGATTAATGAATTTGATTGCCCTCGAACAAGAAGAGCGTAAGTGTTGACTGTATGACATTGATTGAAAATGTGATTTATGGTCTGGTTTGATGCATCACAGTCGCATCCTGGCGGGTTTACCCTGTCCCGTTAAAGCACCAAGTCCTGACATTGCCTTTGACATCTCCAAATCGATATAGACGTATCGCAATTTGACGTCGGAGATCCAAGGCCGGTAGTCGCACTGGCACTTCTCTGATAATGCCTGTGGTCCTAGTCTGATATCAGAGTTACGGAAGGTTATCTCATTCCTTCTGAAGGCTCATTGTCCATCCATATTGGATGGCGGGATTTAAGGCGATTAAGGAGGAAGACAGTTACAGATTTTCAAAACGGCCAAGTATATATATTATTATTATTTTTTGCTGGCCATTCCTCGCTTTTTACGATTCTCTTTGAGCTACTGCAGTTGTGAAACGTTGCGGAAGAGTAATAGCAACATTAGAATCGGAAGCCACAAAGAGGAAGTGGATTTCAGAGTGCGGGTAATGATGCACGTTGAATCATTAAGCTGTTCATCGATTTTATAACGACTATGTCCTTTGTAGAACACCAGAACGTATTATTCTGTAACAGAGTAAGTCAATGATAAAGTAGCATTTTTCAGTACGTTTCCTACCACACCTCATAGGGTTCCTATGACCTTATGAAGGATATTATTTTTTAATTTAAAATTCTTTTGCGCCCTTAGTAACTGTGATAAATCATCAGTAATTTTTATTGTTGTAAAATTAACTGACACACATTTCATTGCCGGGCTGTCATAAATAACAATCCATTAACTAAATGACAGAAAAATCTCCAGTCTTAGACAAAGTTTGGAGCTACAATTTTTTTTATTACAACAATAATATAATGGTTTTGGCGGAGAAAATTTCCCAACAGCTAATATTAGATAATCAGTTTAATAAGAATGCAAGAATAGCCAATTTTGAAAATAATTACGTTCATTCTTCTGAACAATGTTATGTAATAAAATTTGTAATGTATCTAAAATTGTTATAAATTAATTTATTTTGTACATTTATATTAATTTTCTGGCTGTGCTCGCATGTGCGGGGAACATGCCGAAATTTTCCAACGACATGAGTTAGAATTTGTAAATTGTGCTTAAACCTAACGAAGCATCTTTCTCGTAAAATTAAACATATTTTTTCACAAAAGTTAATCGTTTATGCATAGCGATTAGTACTGTAAACCCTTTCAAGATTTTTGAGTTTTATATTCAACACGAAGCAATAAACAACACGGCTTATTGTCTAAAGTAATTATTGAAGAACAACTAAAATCTTGTATTTAAAACATTACAAACTGCGCTCATTTAAACAGAAAATTATAAAGTATATCGAATTGTAATGAATATTTAAATGTGTGAGTAGTAGGTTAGGGATATCATCTCCTTTATGAGTATCATCGTGGATGCAATGTTGTTGCAGTAATTATATAACCGAGATATATAATATATTTCTTTAAGCAATTTATTAATACTCGTGTTTTAATTAACATGAAAGGTTGTCTTGGTGTAACATTTAAAGGTCAGCGGTTGTCATTGCAACAGCACACGAGGTTTGCAGGATTGCGGCGCAACGCCTGAAAGCTATGCAATCTTGTTGTGCGTAAGCTAACGAGGCTGTTTACTGCGCATGTAGAGTAAAAAAAAAAAAAAAACTAATGACCAACCAAATGTATGGCCGTTGGAACGTCATTTAAGCTGATACCATCACTGATGCAGTGAGTGACACCTGTTAAATGACAGAAATATTTGTTCGCCGTATTTACTACAGATATTGATTGGAATTAATATTCGTACCTCATACATCAAGTTATAATTCCAGTAACGAGGCCCCCTAAACGTGATTATTCTTCGAAGGTGTGACCTCTGACGTCGACAGATAACTGGCAACAACAGAGGAAGGATTTCTGGGTTCTACCAAAGACGTCTTGCGCGTTTTGATTAACGTCACAGGCATCTATGGTCCGTGGCAAAATGATCTCTTTTCTACTGTAGTATCGTATACCAGACGTCTTAAATGGCTACGCGCGGAAAAAAATTGGAATTGGGTCAGGCGAGCGCAAAGGCCAGTTGGAGTAATTATAACCAATCTGTATATCGTAAAATGTTGCGTATTGGCACATCCTTGTATTGTATTGGCATAGCCATGCTCAACAATAAGTGGTACGCCGATCTATAACACAGGCAATCCCTCAGACGAAAATTCGAACTAGAGTTCTTCGATCAATTAGTTATATCGTACACATTGTCCGGTCAGGTGGTCGTCGAAAACACCTCGTGGGGATAGTTTAGTTCAAATGAGAACATTAAAAAATGCTTGCAGTCAAACTCCAATGGTGTTATCCGGCGTAACATGCATACATATAAATTATCTCTGTGGTACAGGATTAAATATTTTATTGTCATGAGAATATAAGCTCTCAAACATTTTTTCCCATTTCATAAGACGGTAGTAGTTGGTGACCTAAACTAAATATGTTGTAGTTCCAAGCCACTGCAAGTTAGGTATCAGTGTAAAAAAGAGAGTAATTGATTCACTGTAGTCTGTATAACACAGAAGAAATATTTTACTCAATGTTTTAATCGTAGCTGCATACTTTAATAGTAACATATATAGACTATTACAGTAATGCTGAAGCAACATCAAAATTCAAAACAAAATTCTGATAGAGTCGAAGTACTTGAAATACACTCGTCTGCTCACGATAACTTTGTGCGGAAATCTTCGATAGCCATAATTTCACCGTTCATACATACTGTTTTATAAAGCCATTCCCTAAAAAAAATTTTCAGCCTACCTCAAACATTTATTAAATTATGGGAAACGCCGGAAGTAATAAATACTACAAATATTTTCTCGATGCGCAGAAAATCGGGAAAAAAATATTATTCATTAACTATTTTGTTCTTCAAAATATTCAAAAACATTCAATTATACATTTAACTTGTACGCTTTATTCCTTTCATAAAAGCTTTGGCTTAGTGTTTTTATGTATTTTTATGCCTATTCTCAGTTTATATTTATAATACCGTTGCAGCTTCTTTGAAAAATGCGTTTTTCTAAGAAACTAGTCTAGCGCGTAAAGGCGATATCGCTTTACGTACGCTGGTCGGCGTCGCCCATAGTGTTTACTCTAAGTTTGCATCACTCATACAAACATACCCCTCACTAAGCGATTGCCTTAAGGTCGTCTAATATCAACAAATTAATTTTTTATTTTATCATACCAAACATTGTTCAGCTTGTACGCACTGTATGTACATATATTTTCCTAGATTAAAAATTCTACACTTCATATTTTTTTAATAATTTGATGTAAAATTCAATTTTTTTTCTTTTTTGCTGCAACCATAATAATAAATAAATACTAAGTTGTACAAACTAAAAACATATGCAACGTTAACTAACGCCGTGAGCAATCGCTTGACACAGATAATTGCCAAATAACAGTTAATGATTTTTAAGAAATTTTAAAATTAGGCAAACGTTCTTTTTATACGAGGGCTGATTCAGAGGTCATGGTAACTATTGTTTATCTCCCGACAATGACCCAATACAGATAATGCACCATGAACGTTGGAAGTGTATGACAAGTACGTTCTAAAGGTGACACCACATGGGGTATGGATGCAGGAATGTCCGGCAAGGAACAAAGACAAAAATGGCTGCTTGAAATCGCCGTTTGATTGATATATTCTCGCACATTCTGTATACACTCATTTGAACGGGTACCTATCATACGTGTACGTTATATTTAACATCCTTTAAAGTAGTCTCCCATGTTGTCCACGGTTCGTTGCCAGCGATGAGGCAAAGAGGTGGCGCACATTGACGGATCTCGACGGATCTCGTGCAGCCGGTGGTATTTGCCGTCCGCCTCATCGCTGGCAACGAACCGTGGACAACCTCCTCGGAGACCACTTCGAACGATGTTAAAGAGCTTGTACACGTACGATACGTACCCGTTCAAATGAACGTATACAGGTTGTACAAGAATAAATCAATTAAACGGTGATTTCAAGCAGCCACGTTTGTCTATGTTCCTTGCCGGACATTCCTGCATCCATACCCCATGTGGTGTCACCATGGGCGCACTGAGTGACATGTACCCAGTAAAGTTGGTAACGATGGAGGGAAAGTAGTTCCATAGCTTAACGTGGAATAAAAAGTGTTAGGTAACCATTTGTGATAACTGAAATCATTTCCTTTGCTTTAAGTGTTTTCAGTTCATCGAAGTGTAAAAATAAGCAAAATTTGAAAATGTTTACTTTTATAATAATTTCACAGTTTCACATGACCGACGCACGAATAAAGCGATGAGGCCCTAGGAATGTTAATTTTACATAAGACGGGAGAATACACAGCGTGCATATAAATAGATACTAAACAGGGCTTTCAAAACTGCTCATTCTACCCTGAATAGCCTATATAAGAATGGCATCTACGGTTGCGGCGTCCCTTACGACACGTGCGACTTCTGCCAGGAACGGGCAGCATGACAGCTTGCGGATTAGCGACAAGTGGTGTTGGGCAACGAATCGCGGTTCTGTCTGAATACAGACGACCGCCAAATTCGAGTTTAGAGACGACGTGACCAGCGCTGTGATTCATCTTTAATTTTAAAGCGGCACACTGCCCAAACGAGAAGTGTCATGCTGTCATGGGAAATTTCCTACGATTAACACACCCTACTGGTGGTGGTTGAAGGAACCCTGACAGCGCGGCGACACCTGCAAGAAATCCTGCGATCATATGCGTTCCCCTTCCTGGTGCAGCTTGGCAACCCCATTTTCCAGTAGTATAATGCCCGGCCTCACACAGCACGGGTATCTCAGGCCTGCCTTCGCGATGTCATCACGTTTTCTTGGTCAACAATTTCCCCAGATCTCTCGACCATCGAGAGCGTTTGGGATGAGATCGGACGGCTACTTCGGCCAGCGGCAACTATGGCGCATTTGAAGGCTCAGTTGCTCCAGCTATGGCATGATCTTCCTCAGGAGAACATACGGCATCTATATGCCTCCATCTCCGACCGTGCCGCCACCTGTCTTCGTGATACGGGTGGTCCAACACCATACTGCTGCAATAGCATTGTGCAAACATTGGTCCACTGCAATACATGGTTGGTGTGGTGCAATATTTTGATGATTTCTATGTATGTATGTATGTATATATATATATATATATATATATATATATATATATATATATATACACATAGAAATCATCAAAATAGAAATCAAATCAGGATGATACATTTTTTTTAATAAATGAGTGTAATTTTGAATAAACGATGCAGTCAATAATATTGTCCAGAAAAATTACATCTGACATTTAAATGAAACTACTACTAGCGACGTTATTCGCGGTCTTCCAACATAACAAAATGTAAGTCTGTAGTTTTCTACGTGTTATAACGTTGGCAGCACCGTTGAAAATACTATGGAAAACAAATGAAATAAGGTAAGTTTCTCTATGAATTGTTTAGCAACTTCTTTTTACTTTTATGTTTCGCGGTGAAGAGGAATAGAAGGGATTGTTATAAGCTTAAGTTAATTGGTTGTCTCATGATGGTGCTTCGAGGAAAAGTTATTAAAATGATATTTTATACAGTAAAAATCAACAAGACATGGAATAATGTAATTAATAATTATTTTTTGTAGTATCTTTCTCAATGTTATTTATATCCTTCTATACTTATTACGTCACACGTATCTACTCTACTTTGTTACCTTTTCAGTGAAGCAAGCGGGGCTTTAATAGCCGAGAGAAACAAAACTTTGTATCAAACAAGTTTGTAAGACTATAACATCTGCACAGCGCCATATAAACGTTAAGTTGCTAAACGAATTGGCATGAGTTCACTAGTGTCGATAGCATGCTATGTAATTTCCTAATAGATTTTATTGCCATTCTCACTTAATAGGGTGATTTAACCGGCCAATTTCTCAAAGCTTGTAAAATGTTCACCATTTTAGTGGTTCATTAAATTATCCAAAGTGCTGACTGGCGTCGAGATTTTAAAGCAACAATGAAGTCTTTGTAACATGTATTTTTTTAGTTCACAATTTTACGTCTATTAGAATTGATGTTGACCCCGAAGTCTCTAAAAGAGCATTTATGGAGTACTTTATCCTTTTGGCACTTATGTTTTTATCATTTGCCGAATAACTTAATAATTTAACTGCTTGTGGTAAATTTTTTGAAATGCAGAGATGAAAATATATTTTAGGCTACATTTTTCGCCATCCTAATACAAAACCACGAACATATGTATGATTACAATGGGATTTAACTTAAAACCTTCATTTAGAAAAAGCAATAATACAATTCTGCAACCCTCTGGCGTTCCGTTTTCTGGTTTTGTGTCAGTTGGCGTAGAGCCAAATTTGGGTCGATTTCTACTTACAAATTGTGTCAGTCTAAGTTCTAGCTGACCACATCGCTGTGCAGAAATGTTCCTTGAATTCTTCCTTTGGCATTCTCGTAACATACCATCCACAATAATAATTACGTACTATAATTAACAGTTATACCATGCAAAATAAGTTTTTTTTTTTTTTTTTTTCGTATCGCCAAAATTATAGGATATATCACTTTTCGTGCTGCAGTTACCTTATTCTGAACGCTGCAGACTTAAAAATTGAAAATAATCTTTCTAGGAGTACACTTTTTT
Organism: Dryococelus australis; assembly: GCA_029891345.1. Classification (NCBI taxonomy): domain Eukaryota; kingdom Metazoa; phylum Arthropoda; class Insecta; order Phasmatodea; family Phasmatidae; genus Dryococelus; species Dryococelus australis. The sequence continues at coordinate 323,395,094 of CM056993.1, read as the reverse complement.
TTCAGTACATGAGAGTAATTATTCAAAAGTGTATTTAATATATACTTTGAAAGAATTAATTATTGAGAATATTTGAGAACACATATTGCATTTTAATTACATTTCATAAAATATTATTTCTTGCTTCAAGCTTCTTGGTCAAATATAGAAAACAATCACACATTGTAAATGAAAATATTTTATTGGTAGAAACTACAGACGTTAAACTTGCATGAGATTTTATCACATTTTTTGTTTGCAAATCTTAAATTCGTGCAGAAGTTGCTTTTCTTTTCTAAGATATAGTCAAGGATTCTCTACAATGTGTGGTTAAACAATAATACAAACCTTCAAATGAACCACAGAACTACCAAATATTTCCTACGTTCTGGAATGCATTTTTGGATGTCTTGTGAATTATACTTAAAATTGTTTCTTATTGACCTGTAAATCAATAACGAAACCCTATTGTATAGAAAAGGACACAAATAACCATTAATATTTAAATATGAATCCAATGGAACTGCAAATGAATTCATATTTTAAAATACAAGTTTTATTGTATGACCTTACGTTGTAGTTTTATTCCTACGTACAGATACAAAGCAATTATCTATTCTAAAGTTTTTAACTATTTTGTAATATTTTGTCTGTAATTGATGTCGAAACTAAATACCGCAGTATGACGAAATACAACATTACGTTCATTAAAAAATTTTTCAAAATAAGAACCTAGAAGATATTTATATAAATGTATACCTCTTAACAACACGCATTTCAAAAGTCAAAGAGATGGCTACATATTTTAATTTTAACGAGCATTAGGAAAAACAGAAGAGAGTATTATAAAACGAGCCCTGCCAGTAAACAACGCTGTGGTATTATCGAGTGTTTTTAAAGTGCTAGGGTGCACAAGTAAGAGGTCCTTTACATCCATTAAAAGTTCGCTCGTAAAAGTTTGTTACAGAAGTGATTAACGGCCTTGTTGAATGTTCTCCAGAGTTTTAAAAAGGAAAGTAGCTAAGCGTAGAAGAAGTAAGAAATTAAATATGTGATGAATATTATTTTCAGGCGCATAGTTTAAGTGGTTTTCGCCACATCTGTTTATATTTTTCAGTAAGCGTAGACGCTATAGAAGGAAAATTTTCCTTTGGTGTTGTGTAGCGTGTAAAGGGAAGATGATATTTTGATCGAGCAAACAGCGATGTTGTAAATTTCCTTGCGCAGTTCCAGGACTCTCTTCGCGTCACGGGCAGCTGGTCGTTTCTCACGCATTCCGCGAAGGAAGGTCAGTGTCAAACAGCAGTATTTCGAACTTCGTGATAAACTCATCTTCACATCTCCTCTAGTCTTATAACCGATGCAGTTTATTCCACGGCAGCTGTTACCTTAGTCAGACATTGAACTTACCCGTAAAGACGTTGCACATACAGTTCATTCACTCTTTTCTAACTAAAGCTCTCCTTTCAGGTTCACATTAGTATCTTTCCACCATATGTAAAAAATATTATGACTTCTAAGTTTCAACTGTCAATTACATTATTTTCTCTCAGCTGTCCAAAAATGCTGTCATGTTTCAAGAAGACTAATACTTACATTTTCATAATTTTTAACATATGTGTCGACTTCATGACTTTTAATAGTGTTCTATGGTAATTATTTTACAAATGATGAAATTATTTTGTGCTATTACAGATGTTACATTAAATATGTTGTGATAGTGTTCAACCTTGTTAAAAGATGGAAATGGGCGTTAAAGTTGGCAAAGAAATTTTTATATCCTACTCGTGAGGTGGTTTTGAATATTTAGATTATAGGACATCCTCAACCTAAAGAAATAGTAAAACAAACAAGAATTCGGTCCTACGAAAAGAGTGGAAACTCTAGCACTAGACTCGTGCCGCTTATTTTAACACGTAGCCTAAGTTCACGCGTTAAGTGCAGCTTCATCTTGTTACCGTTTTAGCATTAAAAGAAATAATATGTGTGTCTATTAGAATTGCAGTCGATTTAGTTTGAAATGCGTTTCCCGGAAAACTGGCGATATTTGATGGGTTCGTCATAAACTTGACTCGGGACAATTATAAAAATTACGATTAAATCATTAATTGCGCCCGATTTCCGAGAACGCATTTCAAATTAGAGTAACTGAACGTTTAATATATAGTGCAAAGGCGATTTCTAACTTTTAATGTTTTATTTTGCTAGAATCATATCAATAAAAGTTTTGAAGTAAGTGGGGCTTGCTGTGGATTGTGTAATGCATATGAAACACTGGAATGGCATATTAAGAACAGCGTGCATCAAAAAGCTTCGTATTTTCAACACCTAACTCCATGCAACAAAGTGTGTCTGTAAGGGCGTAAGCGTAACTTTAGCGTAGGCTACTGTAACTTACAATTGAGATAGCAAAAATGCGCAAAATTCCTCAATTGGTTATAATGTTTAACAGTAGCTACGTTAAAACGTATTTTAATACCGTTATGACAGACTACATAACATGTGGCAAATTGATGGCGATGAATATCACTGGCAAAGTGAGCCTTACATCAAGTCTAAATTATATGATGGCTCGTGAAGTTTATCGGAAATTCATTTTATCTTTGTAGGAGTTTACTGGTTGACATAGATGGATGACTTTATGAAACTAATATTTCAAACCAGCAGTGATGGAGATTAGGTTATTGATGACATGATGGAATTTGTTATTCAAAACAGAGTAACGATTTCACTTAAATGGATACCAAAATATATACTCTAAGTAACGAAAGGAAAGAAATAAATTAAAGTGTACAGCAAAAAAATTGAATAGCTCAGGTTTCCTACAGGAGAAATGCATGCGTAATGATCAATAACGAGAACGAATGTTGAAAAATTATCTGTAGATGCTTATTCACATATTGGAAAAGGAATGTAGAGCGGTATAGGGCAAAAAAGACGTAAGAATGTCACCGGATCATGCATAATAAGTAAGGTGAAAAGAGAAATCTTCCTCGTAGACGGAGTCTTGGTCCCTGGGCGTATATGACCTACCCAACAATCCTCCAGACGAGGACACGAACGTCCGATCACACACTAGAGCTATTTAGTGCGAGTGCACTGAATCCACCGAACCCACACTTGCGCCATTTAAAATGCATTGTACCAAAACCAACCAAACCCTACGTATCCCGACAATCACAATAAAATTATTTGGTACACATTTTATTTGATGTTATTCGTCTGTAGCATTCACAAATACTTTTTTTTGGCTGAGATTACTGTGCATTGGACTAACCTTGGCACACAAGTAATGACTTGTGGCCGGGTGCACCATCGTGGTTCGAAACTCGATCCGAGATCGGATCTAAGATCGACACAGAAAACTGTTGCACCATTCGAGTTCACAACTGGACTGGAGATCGAGATGAAGTTCATTTCGAACCACCGAAATTGGCGGTTCCAAAACTCGTTCGGAGATCAGCAGCCATCGTCGACAAATGTAGTTTGGAAATACGCCATCAGGCATAACTACGGTCGATTGTTTTCTTGGGAAATTAAAACATCATTATACGCACCTGTAAATTATTCAGTAAAATTTGTACAACAATAATTAATTTAAAACAGATAAAACATCGCATATATAGTTCTATCTATAATGAAAAAAACGCCTACTTCCATGACGTCATATATTACGAACCAACAGCAAAATTTGTCTCGTACTTAATCTCGATCTCTCACTTTGAAACCGAGATCGAAGAATCGGAGATCTGGAATCATGAAATTTCGTTGGTGCAACACTTTTACATTGGAACCAAGATCAAACTGGATCCTGGTTCAGAACTAGGATCATTTGATCTCGGATCGGGGAAGATGTTGGTGCAACCGGGCATTGGAAATTCAAGCGTGTTCAACTAAACTGTTACAATTTACTTGCGACTTCCATTTTGAAATATTTTAGCTATGTTGCTATAATCACTTTGAAATCGTTTTCACAATGAAAATGCACACAATGCCGGCCGAAAATTTTGCTAATTTTCCAGTTATAATTAAATTTTGTTCAGGTTCTGCATTGCCAGTTTGTCAATGTGTGTGTGCACGCGTGAATGTAACGGCAGAAGCGAGACTTTTATTCACAAACGCCACACGAGGCCGGACCCTGACTTGCAGTGCCGTATGGACTGATGCGACAAGCTGGGTTGTCGATGAGCAGCAACTCGGGTTGTACAGGCTCACCGAAACACTACATGCGAGTTTAACTACCTACTTGCAGACAACACGACATGTCCTACAGACGTCACGACACTACAACACGCCAGTCGTGAGACTGGTGGGGAGCTTCACTCTCCCGCCGATAACCTGCACGTCAATTTACCAAGATCACAACCTTGGTTGACAGCTATAAATACGGGTCTGAAGCCCAGCTCAGACATAAACAGAGCAGCTCGCCACTGGCTCAGTGGTTAGACTCACGTATGACTGGCTGCAACTAGATTAGAAAACCCACTTAACGAGTGAGTGAGTGAGTGAAGATATTTGGACGGCTCTTAAAATCAAGGTCTTGAGAGCCGACGCGGGTGATTGAGGTGAGTATGGAGCAGCACCGGAATGAAAAGGCGGTGGGAAACGGGAGATCCCCGAGAAAACCCGCCAACCAGCGGTATCATCCGGCATGATTCCCACATGCGAAAATCCGGTGTGGCCCGGCCGGGGAACGAACCCGGATCGCCTTGGTTGGGGGCGAGCACGCTAACCGCTCAGCTACCATGCCCCCCCTTCTTAGCGAGTTATAGGAATTTTGGTTCCTGGTCTCGTGATAGCACGGCATTCCGGGGACGTATGAGAGATCGGCGGCGGCAGCTTATATCAGAAAATTCCTAGTCTATGATTTTTGAAGGCAAACCACGTGTAATTGTTGGCTATATTTTACTAATGATTAAGTACGTATGCATGAACACCCATTTCTTTATACGTACTGCATTAACTTACACGTTACTGAGAAAACAAAATGTGTACTCTATAGAGACATTTGCAGGAATTATTTTGTATATCATACATAAAAATAAGTAGTCTAAGAGTGCACTTGAGATTTCGTTGGCGCCTCTGTAGAATATTGAGAACACAGTTTGACTATTCAACTACAATAGACAACAGAACTATTGTACCTATATTGCTCAAAGGAATACGTAATTTTTTAAGAAGGAGAGGATGATATTGTAAGGTGAAATGACATAAATGTTCAACATTTCACATCACGTTAACGGAATAAAAACATATGAAGTACTATTTAATATTACTTTATATTTATCGGAAGTGAAAACATTCATCAGTAACACATTCACGGGAGTTTATGCTCTGGTATTGAGGCAACTGTATCTTAAGTTCTGTACTTGTTGAATACTAGCCAGATATGGTAATACTTAGCTTTGACATCTATTCATGAATTTATAGAAAACTATGAGCATATAAAGATATAAGTTGCGATTTTTGTCGTTTCAGACAAGCTGCTTAATAATCTGTAAGAAGTCAAATGTGCTTCCACGCCACGAAAAATAATGCAAAATAATTGTGAAAACAGCAAATTATTTCCGTGGAATAATTTGATAATAGCGACAGTATTTGCAGTTCTTGCAGTTCTTCGATTTAATATCTAGATACTCAGTGCTCAACCATCAATCAATATTTTTACACATGCACTCCAAATCGGAATCAAAGAGAATTTCATTGTTTCAATCAGTCAACAGTTGCTGATTGATTCGACAGTCACTTCAATGAATTTAACTGACGAATCAGTGAAAGAATTCCAGATTTCTTTCACTTATTGATTCAGTGACATTTCCCACTAATTCATCAGTCATTTATTTCGCTGTTTTTCGGAGGCTTGTTTCCTAACTGATGGATCAGTTAAACAACGTGTGAAAATGGCCGTCAAACTACGTTTAAAAATGGCCGCTAAACAACGTGTTTCAAGTGAAATAACGACTAAAATAATAAAACCAAAACAAAATATTTTCTAAAATGTATTTAATCTTTCAAAACACCATTTTACGAGGTAATATATGAACATTCAACCTTTCATTCCGTTTTTAAGTCTTTCATTTCGTTTTCATGAAATCATCACAGCGCTCTGTTTGAATGTTTAAACTGTATATAATGTGGTGAAGAGAGTGCACTGATATATACTATTTGTTTTAACAATCCTAACGGTACCAATAAAACCAAAAACGGAAAGGACATACAATTTAAATCTTCACTATTTCGATATGAACTATGAGAAATATATTTTTCTCTATTTATTCAACTTGATTTCGTAGCGCAGATGGTACGGCAACGGATTAAAAGGGAAGGGTGTGAGTTTAATCTCAACTACCTCCAAAATTTGTTTTCTTTTTTAAATTACTGTAAATTGCTTAATATAGATAGTAAACTATCATACATATGTTTACTTCACGTAATTATTTGGCTACATTCAATAAAAAGCAAACTATTATTCATCACTGCAGTCGGCCATCACTCATTCATAAGTAAAATTGTTTCACGTCACTAATTCAATCAGTAAAATTTTTTCACTGAAACAATCAGTTTTCCACTGATTCTTAGTGGAGTCATTTTCACTGATTCGAGTAGTTGAATTTCACTGAGAAACAGTGGTTTCCCACTGATTCGAATTTATAGTGTGTACGATAACTTGCATGGAATGTAGGCATGCCACACTGCGTATATAATAATTTTCTTTCGCGCGCCTAGACCTATGCAACTTGTCTCACAACCATTATCGAACAACTTTGTTCTCCAGGCGTTGTACACGGCAACTTTGAACACAGTAATTTGATATAAACATACGTTCCGGATATAATTTTATGTGGCTTTTGTGTTACTATCGGTCCAAAGAAACTATGTCTGGAGTTTGGGCACACTGTTACATAACATCCTGGAATGGAATGCTGCATAAGAAAACGGCTCGCAGTAAGGTAAGCTACAGATCTACATACATCTGCTGCAAACACCACCACACTAAAACACATTTTTTATTGTGCCCGAATTATGACAAAACGGTACATTAACACTTGAACACTTCCAAACAAAACAATGATAAAGGCTGTTCATGATAAAGAGACCACTTTTGAAATCAACCCTAGAAAAAAGGCACTGCCACTCCCTACATATATTTTAACGGGCGCACTGAGTGGCATGCGCACAGTAAAGTTGGTAATGATGGATGGAAAGTAGTTCTATATCATAAGGACGAATATAAAGTGTTAGTTAAATATTTATAACTTAAATTATTCCTTTCGCTTTCTTTTTTTATCATCTAAGTGTACAAATTAACCAGATTTGTAACATATTTACTTTTCTAATAATTCCACAGTTTCACCTGATCGACACATAAATAAAGTGATCAAGCCCATGACAATGTTAATTTCACATATGGCGGAATAATACACTGTGCATACCAGTAAATATTAAGCAGGGCTTTCAAAAGTGCCATTTTACCGTGAACAGTCTATAGTCGCAACAACTAATTTGATATATTTGCCCGTGAATGAAACTGAACACTGTAATGTGATCTTATAATCAATACACTTCGTTCTTGTAATATGAGAATAGTAGGTTATATAGAATTGGTTTATAATCCTTGATATGTATTTATGTTATTATATATGTATGTTTATCATATGAGATACAATGTATATTAAAGGGTTTTTCCATATATAGGCAGTTTCATTAAATAATACTTCCCGAAGGACAGTGACAGCGGCCCTAGTTTTACGGGCCTCTGCCGGGGAAACATCTCCTAATTGGCCATTTCAGCCGTATATTACATGTCATTCTCAAACACTTAAGACTTTATAGCATGTGAACTTTGATAACCTCATAGTGTGTGTTGACAGCTTATCGCTTGAACTATATACTCTGTACCCTGCAATGATGCAACTCTGACAAGAGAATATATATAGAGACATGTGTTTATGGCCACTGGCGAGTGATTTATCAGACTTGAAGGAGATCACATTACAGTTGTAAGTTATATGCAATACGCAATCACACAAATCCAAAACCTCCAAATTTGTTTCAGGAATACGAATCCGAGTCTGAGGTGGTGGCGTTGCCCTCTTTTTCGCCTGATTTGAACACTATGACGGCATCCATGCCCTATCGTGTTTGGCTCTTCAGTGCACACGGAATAATTCGAGACATTATTTCCACATTAATAAGAAAAGAAGTAAAATGAATAATAATTACCACTTATATAAACAAATGACGGATAGCGAAATAATCATTAACTCTCGTGAAATACCATAGCAAAATTTCGAAAAAAAAATTTCATTCTTGGAAGACCTCAGATTTCTTTTAACCGGCAGCACTGATCGGCACTACAAGAAACGCTGGCAAAGACAAATGATATCAGTCTCGTGCAGTTTCATTATTTTAGCTTTCGTTGTATTATTTTCACATCTCGCAAATCAGTATACTTAAGGCGAGAACTTCAGGACTAAAAGCCCCTCTCACACTTTCAAATTTTCGCCTTCAACTGTATTTGACGATAATATTTGAACACAAAATATGGCCATCCAATTTTTCCTTCCAACAAATTTTATCAAAAATCTTGAACGTCTTTAAAAATATGTTACATAGTCAAACTTTTTTACTGGGAGAATTTAATTTGAATTATTATCTTTAAATTATTTTCATAGTGATATCTATATTGCTATTGTTTTTTTCATGCTGTTGTAACTTACTTTCGCTTCTTTACTAAATTACAATTTTATTGTCAAATATGCCTGAAGGCGAAAACTTGACAGTATGACAGGTGCTTTAGAGATGTTTCCTGCACAATGAAATTTAATGCCTCCGAGTCCGTAATATTATGTACAATATTCACTTAAAACAGCATTCATGCCCAGACAGTTTCTGCATAAATTAACTATCTTCATCACCTCCTTCCTTTCCAGCAATTGTTCATTATTTTAAAGTTTCTTGACGTCCATATTTGTCGTGAGCAATTCTGATAGGATGAGACCATCCAAAATCAAATAAATTTTAGAACCGGCCCAATTTTCAAATGTTTGATAGAAACTGAACACGTGCAACTTTCCCAGACAGATATGGCGGCGTTTATGACGTTTCGAAGACAAATTTATTGGGAGCAGTTTGACGAAAAAATTTGACAGTGTGACAGGGGCTTAATGATGGCTGGCTACGTCCGGGAAGCTAAAAATAATATATTCCCTGGTTATAGCCGGCTCGAAAATACGTATTTTCTTCGCATGGGAGAAAGCTCCATACAACCCGTCGTTACTGCTTCCACACTTCGGCCCACCTTCACCCGCTCTCAAGACATCACTGTTAAGCGCCGACCGAACCCTCTCAACTCGGCATCTTTCCCTGACGCTGTGCCCACAATTTTATAGCCGTGCAGAAAGCTGAGCCTAGACCATTACCATTTCCAATTCGGCCATCCGGCCTTTGCAGCGGGACAACCTAACGGACACCGGACATGTGGTGCGATCAAGGGGTTGCTTTGACTCTGAATGATGCTTGAAAAAAAAAAAAAAAAAAAAAAAAAAAAACAATGAAGCCTGTCCTCCGTGTTGTGACATCCGGGAAATTTGGAAACCTAATAATGTCAAAATCAAAACGAAACTATTGCATCAGAGCATGTTGATGTTTGGCCTGAAAGTTTAGATTCATTAGTTGTTATTTTTTTTTAAAAGAGACCTCCACATTTTACATGCATCAAATACAAAAACCTGCGACGACATTTTTATTGTTTTGGGTGTCACACTACGGCGATGGAAGAAAATGAAGCTTCAATGACGTCATATAGTCTATTCGTGGTTTATTCACAGTATTTCAATCTAATCTTTAAAAAATCACACCATTTATGACATGTTTTGTTATTTCCTAAATATGACATATATCAAAAGCTTTTTATATTTCTACTCACGTAAACATAGGATAAATTGAATATTTGCATAGTTTATCTATAAATTATAATATATATTTTATAAAGTAGGCATATATAAATACAAACAGTGAGAAAACAGGTGTGTTGGTTATGCCTGGTAAGAAATAACTTTCATGCAAAATATTATTACACTGGTTGCGAATGAATGTGGGGCATTGTCCCTCTGGTGTAATTTTTCAGACTTGGTTTAGCTTTGTATGCACGAGGCGGATGAATATCCTGGGGGTAGAACTTAAGCAGGGCTACTGAAAAGTTTTGAAGTAACCGCGAATGGACTATAGCATGACATCTCCGGTTATTCCTACGCCGGTGGGCGCGAAAGATGATCTCTATACCTCGCCGTAGCGCTCATCCTCCGCGAGGATTTGTAACTTTCTGCGGTGCGTCAAGGGCGAATCGTGCGGGGGAGCAGATATGTCTGAAATCCGCGAGGGGTTCCCGCGAGAGCAGAACTAATCCGATTTCGCGCCACTTCGTTCACCACTCTCCCCCCCCCCCCCCTTCTCACCTCACGCACGCAAGGAGATCGGCGGACGCGAGTTCCCAGCGCGCGAAAGCACGTGGATAGGCTCCTTCCCCTCCCCGCAATCCTCTTACAGCGCATGCGCGAGCCAAGTGGAACAATATGGCCGCCGCCGAATGCTAATTTCGGAGACCGGAGCGTTCTGGAAGTGTCGTGGGCGCGAGGCGCGTAGGCGTCTGCCAACCGCAGTCGCGTCTATCCACCTGCGGTTGTCAGCTTACCTTTCAAAACACTTCCTCCCCGTAACTCCCCTTCACCGGTACACACCCTTGTTAAATTAATTACTTCTGGTCGGGAATGGATAGCCCATGGTAATTAGCCGCGGTGAATGACGCGGGCACGTATACTGTGGCCACCATTCTGTGCTCATGAGGAACCTCTGGATGTTTATCCCTTCACAGACACGTATCAGAAAAATAAATTCACGTTAACATTTAAAAAAATGTAATCTAACCCCTTAAAATACTACCTCGAGCATACTCATTCTCGTCTGTCGAGTTGCCGAAGAGGCGAAGTCATGTTCGGTTCTGAACAAGTCCATAAGCTAGCATCAATACGGACATCGCATTTCCCTGGGCAATACAACTGGTTGATGTTGACACCAACTACTTAATTGGTTGCTCCTAGTGGGGTGGATCTACTGAAACTAATTCTATGAGCTCGAAACTGTCAGTTGTTATAATAAATACGTAAGTAGTTTTAACACCATAAATTTCCTGGTTTGAAACGCCTGAAAAGAAAACTTACTGTGTACGTTAAGGGGTTAATAATTCAATAATTGACTTTTACTGGTCCAGTTTGAAGTTGTTATTTAGCTCATTACGTTACAAATTAACATAAAATTGTAGACGTTGCAACTTACAATTCTTTTGTTGGGAACTGTACTAAAGGCTGTTCACGATACAGTGAGCTCTTTTGAAATCAACCTTAGAAAAACGTCACTGCCCCTGGAAGAATATATTTTAACTTGCGCACTGACTGACATGCGTCCAGTAAAGATGGCAATGATGGATGGGAAATAATTCCAAATCTTAACATTAAATAAAAATAGTTTTAGGTAACCATTTGTGCAAACTGAAATTATATCTTTACCTTTTCGACTTGGGTTTTTGACGCGTATAGGCCGAAATTGTGTTAAGTTTTCTTAATATTTTTACATTAAACGCATGCAATTACACAATAACCACGCCATACAAATATTTTTATACACGCTTTCGATTGATCATGATGAGAGCTGTCGATTGAAAGTTAGACGAGCGTCGTAGCTCCTCATAGTCAAAATTTATACTACGCGAAAATTATGAGACGAGGCGAAACGAACTCGAAATCCCCACCCTTCGGCGCGAGATGCTTCACAGTTCTCACTCAACTTAACGTATTCTTTGATCCTTTGGCAATCGAGTGGTGTAAAGCCCCTATCACACGATCAAATTTTTATGTCAAAATGCTTCCAATAAGTTTGATCAACTATAGATGGACAGTTATGACGTCATCAGAACATCAAAAACACCTCCACATTTGGCCGAGCAACTTGGATGGCTTCAGTTTCCATCAAACATTTGAAGAGTGGACCGGTTCTAAAATTTCTCTGAAGTTTGACGGTCTCACTCAATCAGTATCGTTTATGATATTATGATCACGTCATAATTGTCCATCTGTTGTTGATCAAACTTATTGGAAGCAGTTTGACGGAAATATTTGACAATGTGACAGGGCCTTTATTGAATTTCGAATGTAGACGATAGATTCGGAGCTGCAATGCCCAAATTGTATCCCCCGATCTTGTTATCATCGGATTCTCTGGATTGCCTCCCACTAGTGTTGCAAATTCACAGGCGAATTCAGGTCAAAAAATAATACTTAAATACCGACAAATACAACTGAGCGACTTGTCTAATACATTGTAGGCCCATCTCCGGATCACCGAACAGTGTAAACATGATGCTGCGGGGCGCCACAAGATCGGTCCAAATGTCTATATTCTTCCGATGAGGCGGATCCCGGTTTTTAACCATGCGCTGGGAGTGCATCCCACATATGCGACTTAACTTTCAAATCAAGTAAAAGGCGGGGCCATGAGAGAACCTCCAAAAAGGAGAGATAATTTTTGATTCAACTATACGCCTCGAAAAATGTTTTGTGACACCTGAACTTCAGAGTTACCAGGTAGCTCAAGGCCCGAGAGAAATAATGATATTAAAATGCATACTGCCTGTACGGAATCACATGCAAGACTTGACGAATGTCTTTTTATAATGGCTGTTCACAATAAAGTGAACACTTTTGAAATCAACTTTATAAACAGTTATTGCTCCAACCTGCATGTCACTGAGTGTCATGCGCCCAGTAAAGTTGGTAACGATTGAGGGAAAGTAGTTCCCTATATTAAAGTCAAATAAAAAATGTTTATGCATTAGTGATAAAATTAAATTATTTCTTCTGCTTTGTTTTTGTAATGAATCGAAGTGTAAAAATAAGAACATTATTCAAATATTAAATTTTCTAATAATTACGCATTTTCACTTGATTTACGCATGAATAAAGTGATGAAGCCCATAACAACGTTAATTCTAAAAATAGACTCGGCAAGCTACATCCTGGCAAGATGGCTGCTATACATAGGGACTGAACTCCGCGTCGCGACGCGGTAATACTAGGAGTACGCGACGCAATGTGGTGCCCACTTTGAGGTTATGTACCACCTCACAACTACAAAAATTCATAATCACTAAACTACTTGACCGATTTAAATAATTCAAATTATATTACAACATATACTGTATGAAGAACACAATTGTACTAACCATACTGATTATAAAAAGAATTTATTATTTTATCCTTAATACTTAAAGAAACATATATATTAAGAAACTAAATGTGGACAATGGACACATGATACCAGTTCGAACTGGATCCAAAATTCCATTCAATGAATACCTTGTATTATGTCCCATGTATTACTGTGTATGTCAATGTATCACAATATCTCATGTGTCACTGGAAATCCAGCATATCAGTGTTAAATGTGTTTCACGGGTTTTTTCTTGATGGTGCAAGCAACATTTTGATGTGTGGGTTATGTATATGGATGTTATTTCTTTTAATGACATTATATGAAATTAAATATTCTTCTTTTATAGCAATACGAGATATTATTAAAGAATAAGTGGAAGCTATTTAAAAAATTGATTGTATTAGCATAATAAAACAAAAACCAAATCGAAAAAAGAAAATAATAACGAAAGACCATTAATTACGATCAATACAATTTTTTACGGATTAAAATAAAATTCCATATGACCAAGAATATGCATATTGCCAGCAGTACCAACTAATTTACGATACAACCAAACCTTATCACCAAGCAATACAACAATTAGTAAGCTCTGTTTGAGTTCGAACTAGGCGAGGCGCGTCAGGAAGAACCTAGGAAGAATGGCAACAACATGCCAAAGGGCTTGCATGTAATAATAACCAACTACAGAAGTCTGTAGGCCTGCTAGTATTCCTAAAACGTGATGTTTAATACATCCCATGCCATCACGGAACTACCGTAATCTGGTAGATTTCCTCTCTGGCATGCGAGGTACATGGATTCGTCGAATTTCCTCGTTTGTTCTCGGTACCAGTAAATTTGAGAAGTCTGCAATGGGTTAGTGCGATTTGAATTTCTGATGATAGTTGTTTTGAAAAAGTCGACAGCAGCACACACTGGAAGGGAAGATACTGTACACATCTTGGCAAGCTCTACTTCCCCGAGAATGCCACCTGTCGGCGTCAATTGTAACTATCTGTGGCAATGGTTAGAGCATCAGAGCAAATGTACTTATAGAAGAAATGTACTTGAAGAAGTGTTAAATTACTGACAGTGTTTTCATTAATATTCAGTTTATTTTCGAACATGTCTGAGATACGGGATATACGACGTCCCATTTTATGTTCATACGGGATAATTGTTTCAGCCACAGGATTCGAGAAATATCGTACAATACGGGACAGTTGGCAGCCCTGCCAGCGACTGTTCACGGTAAAATAAGCACTTTTGAAAGCCCTGCTTAAGATCAACTTGTATACACGTTGTGTATTGCTCCGCCTTATGTAAAATTAACATTCCTATGGGCCTCTTCACTTTATTCATCCGTCGGTCAAATGAAAATGTGAAATTATTAAGAAAGCAAATACTTTTCAAGTGTGCTCATTTCTACACTTCGATGCATTCAAAAAACAGAAAGCGAAAGAAATAACGTTAAGTTATTACAAATGGTTCCCTAACACTTTTTATTCGACGTTAATATATGGAACTACTTTCCATCCATCCTTACCAACTTTACTGGGCGAATGTCACTCAGTGCGCCCATTAAAATATATGCATGCAGCGGCAGTGACTTTGTTCTACGGTTCATTTCTAAAGTGCTCATTTTATCGTAAAAAGCCTTCACCACAGAAAATACTCAAGACAGACCACTGGATGCCTGGGTAGGCGTTACGAAAAGAAGCTCCACATCACTTCAAAACTTATCGCTTTTATCAGATTATTTGAACGATATATTTAGCGTCGCCACCTTGATGTTACATAAACGTTTCAATGACGGATAATTTAAACTTCACCGGAAATGTCACCGTGTTATTACTAGAGCCACGAGTTCCACGAGTTTTTCGCGAATTCATTCGGAGGCAAGGTAGGCTACAAAAACTTGTTCTTTTCTCCTACTGCTGTGATTGGATAACAGTTTTTTTAGACACACCCTGTTTATTTGTGAGCCAGTGATAGATAAGCAGGCATCAGTAGCGTGAGTGAATATTTCAGTCCTGTACAGAGGCCTCACTTGATGACAGCAACCAATAAGCAAACGATAACGTCTCGTGTGTATAGAGAGTTGTCCAGCCTATCTTGCTGCCAACTCAATCCGGGAAATACTCGGGGCTCTAGTTAATATTTAAAATCTCGCTGTTGTCGAAGTACAACTACATAAATTTTATAACCCCAAGAACGACATCTAATATGAAACAGGTGTTTGACTGCTTGCGTACGTTTTGTGAAGATGCCTCAGTACTAGGCTCACACACTTTAACTACAAATAATATTTCTCATGAGGGGTGGTTGTATGTCAAAGAAGACGCAAGTACCATTTTTAATTATTGACCAGTATTGTATATTTTAATATAGAAATTGAAACCAAATTCTGTATCAACAATGAATCTCTGTTAACAACACAGAACAACTTGTTTGATTAAATGTAACAAGTTGATTAATAATCCTATAAATAAACACCAATTATGGTCTCGTGCTAAAAAATCTAATGCAAAAAGATTTTGGCCATCCCATTTGTTTTTTTATATACCCTGATGACAGTGTCAAGGTTTAGTAATGGTAGCATATCTTCGTTTAATTGCCCAGAACAACAAGCCCAATGGTCAAAGTAAAATATTTTCTGTAATGTTAGCAATGAAATTGTGGTTCTGCGCCATTCTCAAGGACGCATACCTAACGTAGAAATAAATAGGCCTAAAATGCTTAGTCGGGTGCATTCTGTTTAGCACTTGTACAATGATGGGTGCCATGGAAGATTATATTCGAGTTGGTATATGTGGGGAAAAAGATGGTAAGCTTACACTGCTTCCTAAAACACCTTTAAAACACCTTACACAAAGGATAATTAAAAAGTGCCATTTTCGCTATGCTGTCGTTTTTCTATTGTACTAAAGTGCATTCATTTTATACATCTGTAAATTTTTATCGTCGATGATCCTGTTGCCTTAAATATATCTATGGTGAAAATACGAAAGTTAAGTTTGCTGCTAATGTGTTATTGAAACTGCAGTTACGTTTTTAAGATACGCTAATTGTGTGTAAAATTTAAAATACTGAATTTAGTAATTCATGTTACTTGAATAAATAAAAGTTATTTATTTAAATAAATGTATGGTAGACAACAAAACACTGTTGCTAATAAAAGAAGTAACAGTCGCTGTACTATCTACGACACGAGGTCATAAGCAATGACCTTAGGGATTACTCTCTACATAAGTTCGGAAAGTTTGGTCAATTATCCTTGGAAGCAAAGTTCTTGTCGATTTTTTTTTCATTACTCTCTCTACAGTGTCTTCATCCACTCGCCCGCTTCCTTGTGTTTGATCTTCCCCTTTGCTCCGGCACGTTCCCTCTCCCCCTCTTAAACAAGAACGAAGTTCCTTTGGGGAAAATTGTATTTGAGGCCACTCGTACTCTGGTGCGCGCGCGCGTGCGTGCGTGTGTGTGTGTGTGTGCGCGCGCGCGCGTGCGTATATCTGCTTAGAATCCCCCAGTCTCGTTCCCCATTACAGAACTTTTGAACTTTCCAAATGGCTGCAATCAAACTTACAGCCAATCTACTCAAAATACGCAGACGAACCTCATAACTTTTCTGCTAATTCAGGGCCGCGGCGGAATAGTGGTTAGACTACTCGCCTCTCACCTGGGAGAACCGGGTTCGATTCCCGGCGGGGCAGTCCCCGGATTTTCGCATGTGGAAATCGCGCCGGACGATGCCGCTGGTCGGCGGGTTTTCTCGGGGGTCTCCCGTATCCCCCACCTCGCTTCACCCTCATCCGCTTTCAAGACTTCAATTTTAATGGCGATCCAGATCTCTCCATTCCACTTCACTCCACTCTATTTACTCAGTTTACCAGTTACTGCTTTAGAATGCCACATCCATACATATATATTTTTTTTATAAATTGTAACTACACTTTAAGAAAAATCATAACTTATGTACTTGAAAAATATGGTGTTATTAGCTCTACATTTTGACAAATGTAAAGAATGTGTTTCCTTACTGAACCCGGCAGACGTCTGGGTACGGCGTTCCCTCATGCTCGCTACAATGCAGCCGTCACGGATCGGTCTGTGCCAAGAGACAACATAACGGCTCGGCAGCAAACGCATGAACACTAAAACATTTGAATTCAGTCTACAGTAACATCAATAAGGACGTACCGCAATGTATATTCCCGTAAAACAGGCGGGATGGAAACTTCAAATATTATGAATTCAAAATTTAGGCATAAAACGTTACTAAAAAATAAAATAAGAACAAATGGTACGATCAGTTAAAAAGTTAAGTCTACTTGACAGTAGAATAACTCATTTTTATTTAATATCTAAAGGGCGATGTAAAATATAATATTAGTTAAAATATATGTGCAATGTTTAAATCCGCATATTGAAGATGATGTAAGCTGATTTCCGTTTGCTGCACATTTCCGCCAACATTTAATTACGAGCTTACACCAACTCAGTTGGGAGCACAAAACAACTAAATGTCGGGGTATCCGTAGCCGTAATTCGGAAACTAATGATTTTACTAAATCCCAAGATGGAGTACTAGGCTGTCATCATATTTGAAATTAAATCGGCGGGCATCGCTGGTAGTAGTTCTATGCAGCAAGAAATTGTTATGTTCAACTCAAAAATAATACTTGAAAATTGTAGCCTCTAGAAGGTCTCAGCTGTCGGTGTCGATGGTTCAAACCCTGGGTCTTCTATGTCCAGGTACACGGACCTTTAATGATCAGCTCCTGTAAGAGCTAGGGCAATATTTAATACACATAAACCTTCCTCGATAAATGCAGATAGTACACTCTAAATCGGAACCAGTAAATTTTTACTGATTGTCAGTTGAAACTGCTCCATCCGGAATCAGTAGAATAAGAAAACTACTAATCTCTTCAGTTAAATGAAATCCACTAATACAAAAAGTGGAAAATCAGTTATTTATAGTCGAGTAATAAAAAGCACGAGGGTTAAAAAACCGCACATTACGGTTTGAAATAAATTATGAAGAATTATTTTGTCGCAAAACAAAATTATTAGCCTACATGTACAAGGAAATTTTGGAAGTGGTTGGTATCGAACCGCGATCCCAAAATGCAACACATTCTATTGCTTCTTTTGACTGACGTTCTACCAACTCTGCTACTTTGTCGCTGAGGTAAACGGTCTCGCATTTGCGTAGTAACATAAACTTACAACGGTGAATGGCTGTAAGTGTCGCAATGTGAAAATACTTCATGTTGTCGAAATATACACACATTATGCGTACGTAGGTAAATGTCTTTGTAAGGCTAGAAAGCCATACTAGGTTAATCTTAGCTCAGACTGTGTGCTTTAAAAGATAAATATAGTGGTTTTAAGGGCGTTGTAGGTGTTTTATATGTATCTGCCATTTGACAATGAAACGGGATTTTACAGAATGAAACTGTTATTTTGAAGAGACAGATTGACTAGTACTAACTGTGTTTGTTGTTTCCTCATTATTTGATCTGTTAACTTGCAGACCACAAATCTTTTGTTGATGTAAATCCACCTTTCTTATTGAATCACCGCACTATCGAGTCAGTAAAATTATCACTGATCTATCTGTCACTAAAAATAACAGTTTAAATCTGCAGTGTCTCGTTGCATTGTAAAATGTCGTATACTAGTTAACATCGACAACCTCGTACACTGAAACCACTATATTTATCTTTTAAAGCACCTAATCCAAACTAAACTAAAGATAGTATATTGACTTTTGAACTTTGCAAAGACATGTACTTGCGTTAACCAACTATAAAAAACTAGTTTTCTACTGCTTGAATTAGTATATTTCTTTTAACTGATGAATTAATGATATTTTTTCTACAGATTCCGGATGGAGCAGTTTCAACTGAGAATCAGTAAAAAAAATAACTGATTCCGATGTAGAGTGTAACAGTAAAAACTGCATCCAAATCCGTTCAGTGGTTCTCGAGATTAGCGCAGCCATACAGACAGCCAGACAGACAGCCAGACAGACGCGCGACAGGGACCTCCTTTTATACTACGTATTGATAATGAAATAACTTGCAAAAATAATAATCTGAATAAGAGTTACACGGAAAATAATATTTTCATCTACCACAAATAATAATATGCAAATAAATAAAATATTACGTAATATCCATAATTTGCATAATAAAATAAAGTATCGTGGAGTGCATAAATAAATCAAAACTGAGGCGTTACAATTTCCAATTTCTAAGAAAGTGGATAAGATATGAAGAAATGTTTATGCATTAAAAATCGGTTCTTTATATTTGAAATGTAAATTATGCTTCATGGAGATATACTCCTAGTGACTGTTTAATTGCAAAGCGTACTTGAGTTAGAGCAATGCATTCCTCTGGCGTTATTGCAACATACAAAGCTTGTGTTCTATTGAAATTACTAAGTCATCGAATAGTATGACTGAAAAACAAAAGTATGAGAAAATTTATCAGAGTGACTCCCCAGTGTATGGAAAAGCGTGTCAAATTTGCCCCACATATAAGGCTGCATATTATTTGTTGGATGTTAAGAAATCTTCTATTTTTTTTAATAACGCGAAACTGTCAGCGCAATAAACACTTCATCCATTGGCAACATCTAAAAATAAAGCATTGCGCGTCCTGGTTGCTCTAGTCTGACATGTTTTATTTTCTTCCAACTGTAGGCGACCAGGTTGTCAAATATTTGTTACACTAGCTACCTAGTTGCTAGTACGACACCACCCTTATATCATCTTGGGATAATAGCCGCAATATTTGGCGCAAGTGTCACCAGTTACATAGGCCTACTGGTCTGAAAATAAATATTTATTCATATATTTGTTTGTATTTTTAGTTCTACGATGCTTCGGTGATCGAAGTAACTGCAGAATGAGAATGCTGAATCGCGTAGGTTAACTTTTTAATGGAGAAGGAATTCCCAACTCTCTAGTTTTACATGGTTAGGAAAAAATACTTATGAGTGTGTTTATTTGATGGGGATTACTGTAGGTAAATTGTTTATAGCTAATGTAATATTTGTAGTACAGCCTTCAAAAACATTAATACTGGTATTTTTAGGTTAGCCGTTTATCTCATCAGGAAATGTTTCGCATAATTTTCTAGCTTTGGAGAAAATTCGTCGCTACGAATATTTAGGATTCAAAATGGCGACCAATAAATATTTAAATTCAATATTATCTACGTTATTTATTACATACCAATGGAAATAAGTTCTTAACTAACAAAACAAGAAGTACACATTTCGTTAAATTAAACTCAGTATTTTTGGGAACCTGGAATATATTTTTCAGGAAATGACAAAATCTGCATTTGATCATACTGTTGTTTAAATTACCAGAGCTAGATTTTTTAGGAACCATCAAAACAAAATTTGGTTATGTCTCAAAGTTAGTCTAAGCACGTGATGCTAAGCTGTCAAACACGCGTAGTAAATGTATTGCTCGTTTGTGATTAACACTGTTGGATGTTGATCCCATAGTTATCTGAGATTGACCAAAACTACGGGTAATGTCTAAGCTTGTGACACGGTAAATGGACTGGCGGAGAATCTGCAGTTTTTAATAACAAACAGCATTAAATACGGTGTGTTTATCACGCCATTAAAATTGAATTTTGCAAACGCTATTTCCAAGACATGGTTTTAATATAATTCTACTAAAAATTAATCCAAGGTTTTCAAGTTTATTAAAGATGGATAGGTGAAAGAGTTCATGAATTTTGTTATCATTTCAACTCTAGCGATTTTTAATGTATGTCACGCTACTGTTGTGACTGCTAGCAATATAACATTGATGAATAAATATTATTAATTGCATTTAACTGCGAAAATATACTATCAGTTATTTGACCTAAGGTAAAATTAAAATGCATCAGAAATATTATTAATAGGAATAAAATATCTGCACTCCAGCCACTTGAAAGCTTTTAAATCTTTTTTCCCGCCTGTAATGGAAATAGAATGCATCACGTGTCAGCAAACAGACATTTATATTCTCAGTGGCGAATGGCAGGAAGAGATCGATTTTCAGAGCGAGAGCACATCGTGATGTGGACGGCTATATTTGAAACGGTTAACGAGATATTCGCTCGGAGATGGATACGTGGGATGGATATCGATTTATACCCTCGTCAGGTTCTATTACGACGCTCAGAGGAGATGTTAACTTATCCGCTTCTGCATATATGTCCTAATGTATGTCGTTCATGTAAGTTGCGCTCCAAAATAAACGTCACTATTTCGCTACTTAAGCAAGATACCTGCATTTACATTTTGCAAAAATTTGCGCATAAAAATAGAGAAATGTAGGAGTGCTTTAAACTTTCAGCATAGTAGCTGTGCATTTAAAGCTGGAAATTAAGAACATGTGCGAGAAATATTTTTGCTTAAATATTCTGATTTATAATTTCCTTTGAGGAGTTTAAGAAGTTTATATTACGCATTAGAGAATATAACATCAGGAAAACAGTTTTCTTAAAGATATATGCAAATACTTAAAATAGCGTCCGTGGTCTTCACGTAAGTTGTGGTATTCATTGTTCTAATGAGGTCGTAAATTACCAAGTCAAGCGTTAGAACGAGGGAACTGATCTGATAAAGGTGAACATGTATTTTGTAGATGCAAAAAAATAAATCAGTTAAATTGCGTACATTTAAAATAAAACTGGAAAATAACCCCACCAAGTATAGATAGGCCTGTATTTTTTTGACTGAACTAGATTGTGCAGTTTCGTTGCTTAAATTATGCATGTTGTTGTAGGGAGTGGATTGGAGAGATTTGGATGACTATTGACACCGTTGTCTTGAGAACCGATAAAGCGAAGTGAGGTGAGAATGGAGCAGCGCCGGAATGCAAGAGTGGAGGAAACGAGAGATCCCAGAGAAAACCAGCCCACCAACAGCGTTGTTGTATGTAGCGAGTTTTGCTCGAATGAGAAGTTGATAATTTTGCCGAAGCGGACTCTCTGATATCTATAGACGGTTCACGGTAAAATGAGAACTTTTGAAAGCCCTGCTTAAAATCTACTTGTATCCACGTCGTTTGTTCTTCCGCCTTATGTAAAATTAACATCGTCATGGCCCTCATCACCTTATTCATGCGTCGGTCAAGTGAAACTGTGACATTATTAGAAAAGTAAATATTGTACAAATCTCGTCATCTTTACACTTCGATGCATTAAAAAATACAGAAAGCGAGAGAAATAATTTAAGTTATAACAAATGGTTACCTAACACTTTTTGTTCGACGTTAATATAAGGAACTGCTTTCCGCTCAATCCTTACCAACTTTACTGTACACATGTCACTCACTGTGTCTGTTAGAATATATGCAGATAAGGGCAGTGACATTTTTCTAAGGTTGATTTCAAAAGTGCTTACATTATCGTGAACAGTCTTTACCAAGAAACCTTCACCTATCTTTTCCAGGAGTTCATAAATGCAGGGTTCGTTTAATGTAATTATATACAAGAGAATGCATGGGAATGAGTTTTTACACACTCTTATTGGCAATTGTATAAAGAATATAAATGAAGTTATGTTACTCTATAATGGAGTGTGTTCAGTGATCCAGAATAATGGTACTTTGATTCACTTATTGCCGGAAACGTTTCAAGAGTGTAGTAAAACCCAGCGTTGTGCACCTAGCAGTTCACAAAGAGCCATTGCAGTTAAGGGATCATAAAGGAGTTAGAACACTCACGGTAGTTGCACACAAGCAACTTCCGCATGTCTTACAAAGAGAGCGGCAGAACATCGTCAGCAGAAGCACTTTATATTCCGAGGACACTGGCCGCCACTTTGAATAACTTCGCCGTTCTACACGGAATTGCAGCTTAAACAGACCGCCAAGAAGTAATAGGCAATAAACGAACACATTCCCCTAAAACAAAAAGTACATTTGTAAGATACATATTGTAATGTGAATGACACCCTCACCCAAACTTCTACCGCTACACGAGTCGTACCCGGTATTATAATACGCTAGTATCATTACTTTGGACCACCGGACCCTCTTGACCCGTTGCGACATTACAGGCTGTTTAAAGTTAATTGCACAATACTGACAGCGCTTGTTAGGTTTACTTTTCTTCTAATTTGTTATCACTCTGTCATAGGTAAAATTAACATTACCATGTACCTGATCACTTTATGCGCCATGCAAGTGAAACCCTGAAATTATTAGGACTATAAATGCGTTACTAAAATGCAAATTCGTATTATAATGAGTATTAGAAAACAGTGTCTTCAGCAGCGATAAATTTAATTATTACCGTAGTACTGTACAATGTCAAACATTGAACTGTATTGATCAACTTGAAACCAACGTAATTGGAACTGGAAAATTGTAAGTTGTATCAGACTAAGTAAAGTCACAATAACATATTAACAAACTTTTCTAACCTTATTACATTTTTTAAAGAAATACAATTGCATATACTTTTCGCTATTTTTCCCTTCTTACAGTACCTTCAGTTACTGTGTAATTAGTTCAAAATACGCTCGTTTTATTACATTTATGCCTTTTTTTTTATTATTATCACCCTTCTCTGCGAATCTCTAGGTTTCACAAGGTCTTATTTATCTCATAGGTAATTTCTGTACCCTTAAGTTAGTCATGTGCAAACCATTTATAAATGTAGGTATGGGCAGCGATATTAACTCCAAACGTGAATTTGAAAATTGTGTACTTTACACGATAACATAGCACAGTAGCTACTCTCCATGTTCCAACATTGAACTGTATTACTGCCAATAACTATCAGAAACAACGTCGGAAACTTGCGGTTAGAACACTATTCAAGGAAGTTGAGTTTACATACTACTTCTAACATAGTTTTGACGCAAATGACATATTGTCAGGTTAATGAAATAATTCTATTTATATATATAGGTGGATCTCTTGAAAATACAAATGTATATAAACACATGCATCACTGGTGACCATGTGAGCGTGGCGGCTGTGTCAGTTGTATTAGCGATGAGTAAGTCAATGTGGAAACACGTGCAGAAGGAAAATTTCGGACTACCTAATATTTAGTCAATAGTTCCTGCCAGCCTGCGCGTTGTCAATCTTACTAACTTCTCAGTACCTTTTCAGGTCATTTTAAAACTCCATGTTCACTCCGGCTCCTTCGAGTCACGACGTTTCAGGTTCAAGTTAGTTTCAGCTTCAAGTACCAGGTAAGCAGTGGCTGCGTGTGCCGTTTGTCGACGTAAGTTGAGGTTAGGACGTCTGTCAGGGCCTGGTGAAAGTGATCTGTCCAAAAATGTGTCCATTAGAAATAAGATACGTATTTTTTCACGAGGCGGTGTGACGTCGCGTGTCTTGTCCTTTGATGTTCCGTTGCCCCATAATTTTGTCCCTTGATGAAATGTCTCGTAGAAGAAAAATATTTTCTCCACAAAACGGGCGTGAAACATAAACGAACACAAGGATATTGTCGATTGGAAATAGAAATGACTATAACTACTGACGAACAGTCGGCTGCTAAGCTACACTGCTGGTATTCAAACCAATCCAGTAAATAGTTATTTAAAATTAATCGTTAAATAAACTAACTTTCTAGCCTGCTGAATGCAAGCATACAGCTAGAAAAACCAACTAAACTCTATGTAAAATTATATTTACACATTCAAAACTACCATACAGACACAGCAGTAATAAACAAAGAAATCATTATATAGAAACCTGCAAAGGAAAAATTTACAATTCGCACATTTACTGCACTTCAGTATCATTCTTCGTAATGTAGAGATATGGAAACTTTAGACCATGTTGGTTGTGGCAACCTTGTTGTTGTCGGAGGACAGGATAAAGAACTACTAAAGGCAAAGGGACACGTAGCGAAGCTCTTAGCCATTTCACGAATTATCCTCCGGAATACATGCAGGGCTGTTAATTTGTTCAACAAAATAAATAACTCTTAAATTTTAACTTCACAAATATCTTGGGTAAGAATTTCTCCAAAAAAGAATTAGTTTAATAATAGATTATAATAATCACATACCCTTTATTGGTAATTAAATAAGTTTGACATTTTAAATTTCTTCGAAATGCGCATATTTTGACAAAGTCTCTCGGTAATCGCAACGTTTGAGGAAATCGTCAACTTTCATTCCACATAAGATTTGTTTAAACAGAGGAATGTCCCTTACCATGGGATACGTATAAACGGAATGTTTATTATTTCTGAAGTAAACCACGTCTGGTTAAACTAATGCGTTCGACTCACGTAACAGAATCAAGCGTGCATCCCTACCTAACAGTGGCTTTAGGAATTTTATTTTCTGCAAAATTCAAAACGATTCCCAACTCCTGTTTTTCCCCCGACGTTCCATTTCAAGGTCACATTTCAGGTCACCTCTAGAATGACGAGCACCCACGGGTCCAATTTGTATTACCCCCGCTCGAGGGTATAAACCTCATAACGGCTGTTCACGGTAAAGTGAGCACTTTAGAAATGAACCTTAGAAAAAATTTCTGCCCCTACATGCATATTTTCTAATAGTGACATTCGCCCAGTAAAGTTTGTAACGATGGATGGAAAATAGTTGCACATCTTAACGCCAATAAAAAGTGTTAGGTAACAATCTGTGATAACTTAAAATGATTGCTTTCGCTTTCTGTTCATTTTTAATGCATCGAAGAGTAAAAATTAGCAGATTTGTAAAGTATTTACTTTCTTCATAATTTCACAATTTCATTTGACCGACACATGAATAAAGTGATGAGGTCTATGTCAATGTTAATCTATACTAATATTATAAAGAGGTAGTGTTTGTAACTTTGTGTGTTTGGATGTAGGAGGTAATCTTCGAAACTACTCATCCGATTTTAAAAATTCTTTCACCAGTAGAATGCTGCGTTATCACTGAGTGTCATAGGCTATATTTTATTTTTAAAATCAATAGGGATCCCTACTAAAACTCCAATAATGTAACCCAAAGTGTAAATAAATAACCTATAAAATTCCTTACATTGCGTGCGCTGCGAAAACTATTGATAATAGGACAAAATAATGTACTACGGCTTTGCAGGACGGACAGATTCGGAAAATAAAACATGCTGTGTGCTGCGTACGGCGCCAACCTTAGAAGCTCTACTGCCATTATGGGGGGGAGTTACTTTTGTGTTTGCTGGGGATTTTCGGCAGACACTCCCTGTAGTTAAAAAAGGGACGCGTGCAGATATCATCAAAGCATGTCTTAAATCATCTCCCTTATGGAGTTCTATTCAACACCTAAATTTGCGAACGAATACGAGAGCCTATCTTGGTGGAGACACGCATAAAGATTTCCCACAACAATTGCTCAGACTTGGAGAAGGAGTTTTTCCTTCTCTAAATATGGGAACTAATTCTGCTGAAATCATTTTAAATTAGACATTAGGTCAGATAGTCCACAGTCTGCAGCATCTTATAGAAGCAGTACATCCGGGCCTCGAAAATTTACTAGAAAGAGACTTTCACTGGTTGTGTTCCAGGGCAATAGTATCGCCTAGGAACGACACTGTCAATGAAATCAACAATCTCATTATACAAAGAGTTCCCGGCCAAGTCAAAACCTATAAGTCGATTGACGCAGTCACCAATGTTGACGATGTGGTCCACTTTCCTCAAGATTTTCTAAATTCGCTTAATCCTTCTGGCTTGCCACCTCACGAACTATCATTAAAAGTCGGTACTCCTATCATGCTTTTAAGAAATACAAGCCCTCCTAACATGTGTAATGGCACAAGATTGCTCATTAAAGACTTAAAAGAAAATTTGATTGTCGCGACCATCCTCACCGGTCCAGCAGCCGGCCAGCTGGCAAACATCCCGAGGATTCCCATGATTCCCACGGATTTGCTAATATCTTACAAGCGGTTGCAATTTCCCGTAAAAACATCTTTCGCGATTACTATTACTAAGTCCAAGGGTCAAAGTTTCTCTTTGGTTGGAATCGACTTACGAAAAGAGTGTTTTTCCCATGGCCAACTATATGTTGGTTTATCACGAGTTGGAAGTCCCGAGAAACAGTACATTTTGCTACCAAACAATAACAGGATGTCAAACATTGTCTACAGAGAATGTCTTAGCCAATAACATATTAAATACTTCTATCTCAGATAAATTGCATTGTAATATAATGTATATTAATATGAAAAATTATAAAAAAGTAAAAAAATATCAAATAAAAATAGCAAAAAAACTTTAAATTATAAATTATTTAATTAATTATTAAATTATAATGTGCTTTTTTAATGCTTTAGGAGAGTTTACCCAACCTAATTAACGCCAGGTTAAGCAGTTTTTTTATCTTAATTGCACCCGTGCGAAGCCGGGGCGGGTCACTAGTTTTACATAAGGCGAAAGAATACACAACATGTCTGCAAGTATATATTAAGCAGGGCTTTCAAAAGTTCACATTTTACCGTGGAAAGTCTATACATATTTATTTATTAGATCGGTGCTACTGAGAAACTGCGTGAACCCGGGGACGCAAATTTCCTCCGAGGCTGACGTGGCAGGAGTACTGATATAACTTCGTTGTAGCAACGTAACGCTATAGATGGCCATATTGTCAAGACCCCACGCTCATGGCTAGAGCGTAGGGCTGGAGATGGTTCGCTGTCTCCGACATAAATCACTAGTGCCGAATTATTATAGCCCATTCACGGATACTTCACACTTTTCTGAAGCCCTACAAAATTTCTTCTTCCAAGATATCCCTCCTCATGCAAATAAAGCTGGACAGAGTCTAGGAAACTACACCAAAGGGACAGCGCACCACATACTTGAGCACTCAGCAAAACCTATTTTTGACGTGAATAGGTCTTTAAATATGCAACCATAGTGGAAGGCAACCCAGAAAATCCGATGATCAAATCGGGGATATCTACAGTTTAGCATTGCAGATCCGTATTTATCGTCTACATTCAAAATTCAATTACACCACTCGATCGCTAAAGGATCAAAGAATATGTTATGTTGAGTGAAGACTGCGCGCGGGCACCGTCAAGGGGGGGGGGGGGGAGCGAGAGGGGGACGCAATTTTGAGTTCGTTTCGCCGCGTCTCATAACTTCCGCGTATTATAACTTCTGACTAAGAGAAGCTACGATGCTTGTTTAGGTTTCAATCGCCAGTTCTCGTCAATATCAATCAATTGCGTATAGACAAAACATTTGTGTGGCGTGGTTATGGTGAAATTATAAGAGTTTAATGTAAATAATTAAGAAAACTTAACACGATGTCGGCCTATACTCGTGAAAAGCCAAATCGAAATGCATAAATCTTATACGGTTGGAAAAAGCATCTCAAAAGCAATCCAGTGATACCCGTAAAACCCCATATGATCGAGTGAAGTGGTGCCGGGAACGTAAAATTAACATCAAGGTGCCTGAACGCACAAACGTAGACGTGTCACCAACACAGCCAACCACAATTTTTCCTCTTTTCTCATATCAATTTTAAATTAAATATTATAATTTATAGATATAATATAAGTAGAAGTTCTAGTCAACTGAAAAAAGGCACTTTTGTGTTAACACAAGTGTAGAACACTTGTGATTCACAACATATATAGGAAACAACCAAACACATGATACATAAATTGATATTTCATAGGTTCGATACAAAAAGTTTGAAGAGACCGTGAATAGACTATAGCCAGTTGGCTTGAAGCCTACTGTGTTCAGGCGTTTTCGAAACATTCATATCCATGAGAGTTACAACCTTAACAACCAAACATAGAGTTCCCATACCGGTCAGATATCTCAGCTAAGCAGGGTGTTGTAATGGGCATAGTTAGCAGACAAACGTTTTTGACAATTAAACTTTATTCTTCGTCATTTCCGAGAAAAACATGTACATATAAATTATTCGTTTATTTATTGTTATCACCCATCACGATAGTCAGACACTAACGTCAACGCTAGAAACGGGATTGCCGCAACAACCCAAAACCAGACCATTGACTGAACATTATACTAAATATTATCTGTGTTGTTATAAACAAAAGGAAGATATCGAATCATTAAGAATGTTACTTAGGATAGAATAATCAATCTTTTGAAAATAGAGTTATTTTTTTGGTACGTTCTCCAGCAAGTTAGTTCCGTGTCAAGTTTTTGAAATTGGTTGGGTTACCGTGAGGGGATCATGTACATTAGAGATAGCTTAAGTAAGTTTACATACAGTACCATTAAAGAGCTTCGACATTCTGAGAAAAGGACGGAAAATAATAAGTTAGTCTCTCACGAGAGATTAACCCTAGGAGCGACGGAATATTCAGGCATGATTAGTAAATGAACGCCGTGCCTGAAGCTACGAAACGAAATGAGACCCTAAGATGATTAAGCAACGCAATGGATCGGCGGAGTAAAATGAATACTCCTAGATCATCCTTCAGTCATCGATACATCGGCGTTAAATAATTTGTACAATTTCAAAATAGTGACTGTTGGGAATACAAACCGTATTGACGTGTTGTTAAGTCCGGCATCCTTCTGCCTGAGCCAGAAAGACTCCCATCGGACTTAATTTGAACCGAATAAATAAGTGGAGAACTTTTTATGAGGGCTTCGTTAAAATTAAGTAAACAGGCGGTACATATTTAATGTCGTCTTATTGGGGACGGATTACGTTTAAACATAATAAAAATTATAGAAACTTATATAAGTGTTTAATACACTGACACCACAAATTATAAATAAATCCGTGAAATCCCGGTTAGCAGAACGTAAATGATGGTGGAGGTTTTTTAAACAATACCTAAATTTGACGTTTTCATAAAATAAGCATTAATTCTTTATATTTTAAATCGGTGGTCGTACCTTCTCACTACATGTTACACTCAGCTATGGCTAAATGACGCAACTGCCCAGCCCATGAACGAACTAATTTGTAACCGAATGCCGGCAAGCACATTACGCATTTATTAATTTGCGAAATATCCTTCGCAGTGCTTACCTAACACATTATAGTTCAGCCTCGTTGTCGATTAGGGGATTATTGGATATATTATCCACATTTTTATTTCGGCTAAATCTGCTGTATTATTCACAATAGCAGCCCGTGTTGAATTAATCGCATATAATAGGCAACATGCAAATTTCGCAATATAGTTGACAATGATACGAACACATTTGTATATGCAAATGAAAATGAGCCGTTCGTTGCATAAAAAGCGGTTTTCACAGACTTATTTGAGTATTAAGAGGAGTGTGAACCTTCACGTCCAAGGTCAAGAAACGAGGGAGCGATACGGGCGACACGAACACGCACGCCTAGTGTCTTATCGCTCCTACGCGCAAGGAGTACAGTGTTTCCGTCGTGGTCCTGTACTGTGCAAATCGGATCTGTAACAGTGGGATTTTATTACATGCAATGAAAGCCCCCATATTAAACTACGTCCGTATGTTTGTACTTTTATCTTGCCACTTAAGGAAACTGCATAGGCAAGCTTCAAAAATGCGATATTTGACCATTTTCACGATTTTTTTTCCTCGTGAATGTACTTAATATGTTAAAAGTAAAAACATAAAGTCATAGATAATAGTTTTTTTTTACCTTTTATAGCAAAATGTCGTGTTTACAGAACATATATTTACCGAGATACGCGAATACGCGCAAACAACGATTTCACAAAAACATGTTTCACTTCACACTCCTCGTTTAAAAAAGTAACTTTCGCGCAAACAACGATTTCACAAAAACATGTTTCACTTCACACTCCTCGTTTAAAAAAGTAACTTTCGCGACCGCTGTCACGTGATTGCGGAACGAGCTTCATTGGTGTGACGTCACTAGTCATACGCCGGCGGCCGGCCCCGGCACGTTGCAAATACGCAGAACTAAAATGAAAGACAACTTTATGAAAGCGCAGTCCGACACTATGTCACGAGTAGATACCGATATGGTACTTGATTACTTCAATTCCCGTTGTTTTATGGAACCTGAAATATGAAGTGTACAGTTACAAAGGTAAGAACGCGTCTCATAGCACAGATCTGATCTTCAAAGCGACAGTAGGTCTACACGACGCATGTTAAAAAGTTTTTGTTTGTACGTATTATTTTTATCTGTGTTTATATGTTTACGATTGCTAAGATTCAAAGTTGGAAATTATAGTATGGAATAGGTATTACATTCACTAGATTATAGGCCGTTCACGGTAAAGTGAGCACTTTTGAAGCCCTGGTTACTTTTTCCTTTCGGCCATTTTTTATCCTTTAACCATTTTTCTTAAATAAATATTACAACGTATGTAATAATCACAAAGTGCACATTCCACCGTACTCGAAAGTTAACGTCCAAGGCTAAAGTAAACTATATTTATGGACCATTATTCCAAATGAGAGGACTTTCAAAAGTGCTCACTTTACCGTGAACAGCCTATAGCAAAATTGTAATGAAGGTGACTGCAGTGAGCGTACTGTGTTGTCGCGCACCATGTTTGATGTCTGTGATGAATAAACTATATTATTTACAGATAAAACATAATGTTGAGAAAGAAGCGTTACAAATGTTTCTGGATTCTAAACCACGTTTCAGTATTCATAAAACACTTATTTTTTTTTTTTTTGCTTTATAAATGTCAGATAACGAGCAGTATGGTCAGAATAGGCGTAAAGCTATCACGCTAGCCTCTACCCGACACCGCTTGACTTCTCGAACAGCTGCGGGTCAGAGGCGGGCAGATCGCCGCGCTGCCGACCGGCAAACCTGTATTTACGTGTTCCGCCTCGTTTCTAAGCACTATATCCGAGGCATCACATATAGTGTTTAGAAATAAAAAAAAAAGTGTTTTAAAATAGCTTGGTTATCTTATTGTTTCTTAATGGTAACATACCATTCATTATTCTGACATCACGATATCTGTGTCTACACATTCTTTTTAAAATGTAAGAACTGTACACATAAGCTGAAAATATAGATATGGTAGTTTGAGAAACACTTAATAACTGGGATGAGATTAAGTGTAGCGAAGAAAATCTGCATTAAAAGCATAGTAATTTTTTTATACCTCAAAAGATGTTTTATTTTTTGTTTATTTAAGGGAAACGGTTATAAAGGTAGCACAGCTTACTTGCGTAAAACGCGTGGGCATATCTATTGTCATTTTTGTGGACCTAATCTCGTATTTTTTTTGTAACGTCCATCCCAATAACTTAGAAAAAAGGGTAAGGTCAAATATTAAAGTACGATAATCTCTGATGAGCATTTCTAAAAACATGCCTTTTAGTGTTCTGAAAGTAAGAATTAAGATGCTATTTAATTAAAATTGATATGCTTATGAAAACTAACTAGAGACAAATCAAAACAACTTAAATTTATTAGAAATTGCTATGTTTGAAAATACCGTATTATATAAACCAAACTTTTTGCAGGAGGGTCTCTGAGCCCCACCCAAATAATTTAATGTTAAGTTTGCATGGCTTAACACCGTGAGATGTTATTTAGGTATACAATGTGAATATAGCCTAAATATAATAACTGTGCTCTTGAAACGAATGTTGGCAGTTGTATTAAATTAATAAACAAAGTATATGCACCTAATTTGGTCTGTTAGGCCTAACTTGGAATGTATAAACTTACAAAACGTAAAATTTATGTTGTGTAACTAATTTTGTTCAAATTTATTTATTTGCCTTTATTATTATGAAATACGTTAACATAATTTTTATTCTCACGTCTACATCACATACGAATTGCTAAACTCGATGTGGTGTGTATTAAACAATACCATAGTACCGAAATGAAGGTTAGGTCAGATGTAAATAGTAGACTTAAGAAGTCCAGGGTTAAAATTACCCACATAGAGGAAACACAAACACCTCAAATATAATTACGTACATCAAAATTAGCCTTCGTAAACAAAAATAACTGATTTTGGCGAAGCATCTTCAATGCCCCGCCTAAATGCGCCAAACCACGACTTCCTGTTTGTTTCGTTTTCTGTAGGCCTAACTAAAAAATATTTTATAATGTGTTTTGCAATATGTACTAGTACACTGCGGTAAAATAAATCATTTCGATGATTTTGGTATACTTGACTCTATTTTCTCTTTCCAATAACTTCGAGTAACTTCTATTTAACCAAGTACGCATCGCCGCTGTAGTAAATAAACGCGGCGGCCGAGGTTGTATATGACTTGTGACGTAACAGAGTGAGTGGGCGCGACAGGCGCGTTTTGGCGGGCCTTTCAAACGTAAAACTTTCG
Source organism: Dryococelus australis (assembly GCA_029891345.1). Lineage (NCBI taxonomy): Eukaryota > Metazoa > Arthropoda > Insecta > Phasmatodea > Phasmatidae > Dryococelus > Dryococelus australis. The sequence continues at coordinate 323,361,609 of CM056993.1, read as the reverse complement.
TTCAAACATAACTTTTTAAAAACTAATTTTTGAATCGTGATACTTTGTAAATACATTTCTAACACATAGATGATTGAAAATCAAGTGCCAGAAAAAAAAGGCGCATGTTGCCTGTTAGGCATTTAGATACTTTAGATACTATAGCATATTGGTGGCCCCATCATTTAGCTTGTAATGAAAATCCCGAAGACATTAAATATTTGTGTTGGGTGGTAAGAAGGGGGGGAAATGGAGGGGGGGATGTCCAGAGAAATTACGAGATCAATTTTCAATTCAAATCATCACCAAAGAAAATTTTCTGAGAATCAGCTTTAAATACATTTTTTACAGCTTTAACGCTTCAACATACTTCAAAATCAAATCACTTGAATCAGAAATACCATCACTGATATAAAAAAACTTATATACAAAACCAAAAAAACGTACTGTCTGCCATTAAAGTAGCAGTTTAAGGAGTTATCCATCACATGAGGATAGGATAGTTATTTCCGTTGATAAATTCCTGGACTCGAATTTGTTACTTCTGTACATACAGGTACATTAGAAGTAAACATGAAATGTGTAGATACCTGCAACATTCACGTTATTATTCGGGGACACGTTCAACTTCAAAACACACGTACCTTTGCAATAAGTTTGTCATTGGACCACACTTTATTTGACACACCCTGGATAACTGTTCGCCAGTAAATGAACACTTCACAATTGTGTAGTCCAATCACGTGCAATCCAGTCAAAAGAAGGAGTGACTTCATATCTATGCAGCAATCAATGGAGAACCGACGCACGCTCGAGTATATACAGAACTGTGAACGACAAATAATAACGCGAAATTTGCAGGTCTCTACTTATGTGATATGAAATAGGCTGCAACAAAGATTTGTGTTTTAGATGTTTCAAGTAATACATACTAAACATCCTTCACAAAAAAGGCCCACATCAATGGGCTAGACCGAGCAAAGAAACCCGCAGAAAACCTATCATAGAACATGCTGCAAATGACTGCCTTGACACTATACACACTTCTGTGCATGGTTCATGGTTCATTGTGTTTCGAGTACACGGCCTGATATGAAACGTACTACCACGGTGAATTACAATGCGTGTGTTTTCCAACGTGTACGGGTTGTTGGCATGTTTCCATAATGGAACCGGTAGACACACTTGTATGCCATCTCAGTGACATTCCTTTTTCCCCTGAAAATATACCATCATCTGGAATATACCCTCTCTCCATCTCAACGATCTGTAATCAAGGTGAGTTGAGTGCTTTTGATCAGTTAGGTTTTGACAGCCGGTGAGCGTGAAATGAGTTTAAAATGGAGCAGCGTCGGATGGATTTAAAGAGCATTGCGGAGGGGGGAGAGGGAAAACGGTAGTGACCCCGCCGAGAATAGAACATGGTGCGCCTTGATGGGAGGCGAGTTGTGTAACTACTGCATCTGACTGAATACGACTGACCTTTCAAACGCATTTTTAATGGATGTAGCAGAGTATGGCGAAATATCAGAACGAACGACGCATGTTAGTTGTCGCATTTTTCCCCCATATATTCCCACAAATTTGGAGCTTGCCTAATTTTACATGTGACATTTTACATTTTCTCCATTCGATTCAATTAAACCCTTTCCGACCGAATGAGCATTGAAAGTTCACCACTATAGGCTGTTCGCGGTAAACTGAGTACTTTTGAAAGTCCTACTTAAGATCTACTTGTATGCATATTGTGTATTCTTCCGCTTTATGTACAACTAACATTACCATGACACTGATAACTTTGTTCGTGCGTCGGTCAAGTGAAATTGTAAAATTATTTTAAAAATGTAAATATTTTACACATTTCTTCATTCTTACATTTAATATGAATTTTAAAAACCTGAAAGCCAAATATGTAATTTCGGAATTCACAAATGTTTAGCTATCACTATTATTTCAACATTAAAACATAGAACTATAGCTTTGCAGCCGTCGTTGCCAACTTTACTGGGCGCACGGCAGTCAGCGTGCTCGTTAAAGTATATGCAGGTAGGAGCAGTGACATTTTTCAAATCTAAACGTGAACGGCGTATATAGGCTGTTCACGGTGAACTGAGCACTTTTGACGACCTAGTTACTTTTTTTCTTTCAGCCATTTTTTAAATCCATTTACCACCTTTTTACATAAATATTGTCATGTATGTAATAAAAACAGTTTCTATATTCTACTGTCCTCGGAAGTTGTATACGGCTAAAATTAAATATATATATATATTTAAATTATTCTAAACGAGAGAACTATCAAAAGTGCTCACTCTACCGTGAATTGCTTATAGAGACCCATTCCTACATTAAGGGAGGAACGTGAAAGCTTGTAAAATAAGTTAACAAACCCAGATAATAGTTATACTGCAGACCTCACAGCTCCAGAATTAGCAAAATAGTACAATTTAAAAAAAATCTGATTCAGGAAAGGATAGTGTTACGAATACTTCACTGCAAGAAGCGACATGCAGAACCAGAAAAAATACGACCAGTGTTCGTTTTAAAAACAAATCCAGTCTGCTACACAATAACACGAAACTCACAAATTTGCTAAGAATAGAAGAATATGTGGGTTTTGGCTAACACGGTACGAATGCACCAAGCAAGCGGTCAAACTTTTCGCCGCCACAACCCCGCCCAGGACTCGACTGCAGACCAATAGGAAATTAGAGCGAATAGCTGAAGGGATGGGGACAAGTAATTAGGATACGGAATGAAAGAAGAAGGAGATAGTCGGTGATGTAAATCGACGGGAGGCTGCCACATGATCTGGTGATCTGGGGGTGAGTGTCCACCCGCTAATATGTGAGAACGGATCGGGCTCCCTTCTCCTACATGTTCCTTCCGATAACCTTCCCTAGTAGTGAACCATGCTGAAACAATAGTATAGGCTGTTCACGGTAAAATGAACGCTTTCGAAAGCCCTGCCTAAGGTCTACTTGTAAGCACGTTGTGTATTCTTCCGTCTTATGTAAAACTAACATTGCGATAGGCCTCATCACTTTATTCATGCGTCGGCCAAATGAAACTGTGAAATAATTGTAAAAGTGAATATTTTAAAATCTGCTCTTTTTTACATTTTGATGTTGAAAAAAAAAAACGGAAAAGCAAGATAAATATTTTAACTAGTCACAAATGTTTACCTAACGCTTTTTATTCGATGTTAATATATGGAACTACTTTCCCTCCTTCGTTACCAACTTTATGGGTGCATGTCACACTGTGCGCCCGTTAAAATATACGCGAGCAGGGGCAGTGACTTTTATTAAAGGTTTATTTCAAAAGTGCTCACTTAATCGTGAACAGCCTTTAACAATAGCCCATTCCTGGTTACTTCAAATTTTTTGAAGAAGTCCTGATATAATTATATTTCTACATAGTTTAACCAAGTCTAGAAAATTACACCAAAGAGTTCACGTACCACATTCGTGCCCACTCAGTGAAATAATATTTTGCGAAGGACTATTTCTTACAATGCATTTACTAAGACACCTATTTTTTCTCTCTATTTTATTCGTATTAATTATGAACGAATTATTATACAGTAGTTTATAGATAAAAATTAAAGTGAAATTTTAATTTAATCAAAAATAATAGATAATTTTATGTTAACAGAAGTATAAAACGCAAGTGATACAGGATATATTTAGGGAAAAGCTAGGCACATCATTAATGGCGTGATTATTCAAAAGTTTGTTTCAAAAAGTGTGAAGAAACCGTGAACAGACTACAACCAGTTTCTTAATACATCTCTTTATAATTATTGATTGTATTTGAGAATTACTCAAGTAAAAAGAATAATAGAATCATTCATATGTCGTGTTTATAGAGACTCCATCCTCTTTTAAATTTTCCTGGTTATACTAACTATATTGCTGTATAGTAATGGGAAAAGTTTAAATGGAGCGGGAAGGTTTTTGTGAGTTCAACTATTATCCAATAATCACGCACAGAAGAGCGAAAAAATACTGCGGCAGTAAAATTGTTTTATATCTGGCTTGTCGATGAACAGAATGCGAAGTTACAAATACCACACCAATGTCTGCGAATGAAAGGCTAACAAACCCATCACAAACTAAGAAGAAATTGAAAGTCACCAGAATATGCGAAAAATTAAAAATTCGTAATATGTCAATTTACAGCGATGAAAAGTAGGATAAGGAGATTACGAGTTCATAAATCAATGATAATCTTTCAGAGGGGTGTATACAAAATCTGTGTGGCTCTGATGACCGAACGACCAGCGCCATTGATTTACAGTAGGGGAATGGTGGCCCGGGTTCGGTTCGCAGGGATGCACACCAGTATATTCGTGCATGGGAAAAACGGCAGGCACTGCGTTGAGTTTTTCTCTGTATACACCTGCTTCTACGCACTACTGCATTCTGGGACCGACCGTTCCACCTCGAAAATCCCATAATTCACGAGATGTCACCACAGCTCTTGGGTAGTCCCTACATACGATTGTTATACTAAAAAAAAAATCCATGGCATTGTGTATGTAAGTTTTCGGAATTGCTTGGTTATAAGTGACAGTTTTTTAAATCCTAGGCTGGGTTAGGCTACTTTACCTTATAGAGTGACCAATATCGAATTAAATTTATATCGTGAAAAGTTTCTCAATTGATGTTAAGTTTAATAGCAGTTGCTTTTAACGCAGAGACCAGGTAGGAAAATGAGCACCTGGAATGCAGAATGACGAATCGTTGACAATATCAAAACTGAGAGGACCATACATACAGTTTTGACTACTGGGTTAAACTTTGGACAATTTAGCGCAGAAGGAGCTTCGGTTATTGTGAGATTTCTACGGCAGTCTCCCACCACAGCGACAAGAATCCGATTTCGGGGTTTCCTGCACGGCATTCCATCTCCTCTCCATCCGTACTTCGTCTTACATCATCCATTATTGAAGTTGGTCGGGTAACGACATATCGGTGTCTTAGGAGAGCTGACTTCATTAAGCGTCAGCTTACGTATTATCCAAGTCTACATGGCCTTACAGGTTGTAACATGACGTGAACGTTGTCTGTTTAGGCGTAATACGCTCCCAGTAACAGGGCCACCTTACTACGTTGGGTTCCAAGCCATTTTATTACGAGCTCATTGCTAATACCTACGTTGACTCATCCCGGAGAAGGGAGAAGAGGGGGAGGGGGATATTATAAAACACTGGTTCAGTCTTCTTGCCACATCAGCGTGACACCTTAGTGATAACCGTTACCGAAAACTCTAAACGTTTACATTAAAGTACGTGTTGTAGCGGCCAGAGGAGAGCCGCACACGAAATTACATGCTAAAGTACGACGCGCTATGGTTGTTGATTTCTTGCGAAACATCACGCTGACCTACTGAGGGCGCGGCGTAATTAATAATTGGCAAGGCTAGGGACTTGAGGTTATTTCCCTATATTGCTACTTAACGGCACCGAGCCACTTGTGAATAACAGTTATTTGAATATTGTGTATTTGGTATTAAGTGTAACGTGTTGTATCATTCCTTATTGTATTTCTATAAATGTATGTTAAAGTGTTGTTTTTATGAACCCCGGTTAGTTAATTATTTATTGCGCTACGCCCCATTCCCATATGCATGTTCTCCCCTTCCCTTGTATTGGTAATACTTTAAATAACTTGGTTCAGTGGTCAGAGATAGAATTGGACAGAGGAGACATTACACTGATGGAGGCACTGTTTTATTCCCAACTCTTTGCAGTCAAGCTCCACCTGTTCCCAGGTCATCTCATAATCATTTCGTTACGTGCTTGACACTTAATTTTCCGTACTTGTGATACTACGAGTAAGCCACCTCCTCCGTTTGTAATGACTGCCCCGCCCGCCCACGTTGACAGCTGTTCTCCTCCAACAGTACGCCAGCGTACGGTAGGTCAGTTCGCCATGCGCGCGCGGCAGCTGCTTGCGTAGCACGCCTTGTCAGGCCAGCCATGTCGTCCTCCCCGCCGTGTCTAGCTCTGCTGTTGCTTTTACTTAATGCCTGTATTCGCTTTTTGTGCATGTGGAACTCTATTCTTGTAATTGCAAGGTTCTCTCTACTTGTGTTGTTTGTTTTTTCGGAGAGCTCCTATATCTCTTACCCTTGTAGCATTAAGTAATTTTAAGTATACAAAGTGCGCGGCACCAAGTACATTCTTACATTCACAAAACACATTCCCAACAGTACATTGAAACACGCAGCCGTCGCAAAACGCACCTATTTAACATCATCATGCGCGTTTTGATAGACACCTCAGACATCGAACACACACTTGACGAGCGGGACAAACAACACATTCTTGCACAAACCACTGACACCACCACAAATATTCAATTAAAATCAATCTTTAGACTTCTCTTTCGACACCTCTGAACAACCTTACACTACTGACACACCACCCGCAACACAAATTGCCAGCAGCACCACCTCAGCATCCCCTATAACCATTACCGATTTCTTTGGATTCTCTCTCTACGAAGACATCGGCAAACCATCCCATCCCTCCTACATACAACCACCCCCACCCGCCACCCACACACATATATCAACACTCCGCCACACAAAAACACTACACGTCATGGTAAATGTGCAACCCCATAACATAGTTGTCGCGCAGGCAGAGAAACCGCCCACCTTTTCCGACAAAACAGGAGAAAACATCGCTGAGTTTCTGTCAGCATTCAATGACACAGCTGACGTTAATCAATGGACTGAGGCAGACCGATCTCGTCGTATTTGATCTCCCTTTCAGGCTCTGCCAAACACGCCTTTGATAACCTCTCCCGCGCTCATCAGGAACCTCTCACGAGGCAACAAATCTGCGATTCCCTCACTGAAACATTCACCACCACGGCTGATACAGAATGCCTTCGGCAACTCTTATGCACAAAGAAACAGACCGTCGGTGAAGATACTATACAACATGTCCAAACAATGCAATTTTACCGCCACGAATACCACGCCCGCATGACAGACGCGGAATCCATCCCTGTATTATGGCGTTCGGTTCTCCCTCCAATCGCTGACAAACTAGCTGGATTACCGAATTATGATTTTCAAGACATGTTGGCAAATTTACGGCGTATTGATGTCGGACTCTACCGTTATGGCCAGACATTGACTCCATCTCATTCGCACCCACACACTGAACATGTAGAAGCGGAGATAACGAAACTCTAACAAGAGTTAGTACAGCTCACACTGGACCGTCAACATGCACGCCCCGCTCCCGACACAAACCCGGGCCACTTACACCGCCCTGATGGCTTCCGCTCCACCCCACCCCGAGGACAACAGACAACATTCCCCCTCTCGCGGGACCTACCACAATCACAACCAACACGGTAACTATCCTCACAATGACTCCCACATGTCCTTCCCACAACCACACCCACCACAATTCTATCAGCCACGTGATCAACACTACGTTGACAGGGGTCGAAACACATATTGTGGCCATGCATACACCACTCATAAACCCCCCCCCCCCCATCACACACGCAACACCATCACTACACGCCTCAACCCACATTCAATACCCAATACAACGATCAGGGTCGTACCAACTACAACACACCAGCGGGTCACTAAACGACAAAAAACAACCATATGAGGGGTAAGGTACGCAACCCCTGCGGACCCAAACATCCAAGTTAAAGACCGGTGTCGTGCAAATTTTCAACACAGTTGTCCCTATCAGATCATACGCAGACATTGCGAAAATAAATGCCTATAGCCACAGCGCGTTACCACACCTAGTCCCACGTTTCAAAATAAAGATCCTGTCAGCACAATTCAAGACTCACGCCCCGCTGTCCCTATTGCACCGCATGCCACACCCGCGAGCGCAAGTAGACCACGTAGAAATCCCCCTCAGCAAAATTTTCACGCGTCGCCTGCCGCGCGCGCCATACGGCCCCCCTCCACCCCCCCCCCCCTCCTGTGCAACATTTCCGCGTTGCCACATCCAATACTGTGCGCGCCCCAGATTGCAATGTTACCGAATCGCGGCTTAGTGCACCCGTGCAGCAAAAAGTCATCGGCTACCGCAGCCTCACTAGCGACATCTGCGCACTTTGTTTCTATGTCGGCCATAAAATTCGCCATTGCCCCCTCTTCCCACGCCAATATTCTGACTTTTCCAGACATTGGAGACTGCTTCATTCTGTTTAAGCGCACATTTGGCCTTACGCCACAGAAAGTGTATCTGGCACCCAGCACGTAAAAGTACAGTCGACAACTCTGGTGGTTTTCACATTTCGAGTGCTGTCCGCAATGATGAAACCATGTCCCAAGACATGCTGAGCGATACGACGCCTTGAAGTGTGCCAAGTCAACTTTCGCATCCCGTATCTACTGTTAGGTGTCAGCACATCATAATGCGCTCTACGACCCCATGCGTAAAGGTTAATATTAAAGGCAAACAATATTTTGAGCTTCTTGACACAGGTTGTTCGCGCAGCAGCATAGCCTCTACCTTCGTCACAACTCAACAAATGTCTCCCTTACAAGAACAAATTACTCTAATTGCTGCCATGTCCGTTTCATAGCCCCCTCTATTTGAAACTGTCATTCATTTAGATATTGCAGGGCGTACTTACCCTCAGGAATTTTCAATGGTGTACCACCTTCAGCGAGAAATAATTTTGGGTATGGATTTTATTACCAAGTATGATGTGATCCCCATTCTTAAATACAACATTATGCTCATACATAGCCACTATCTCCACAAACTTGTACAAGTTACACTACATTCTGGGCCCTCACCCCTACTTGATACATTGTCTGTTGAGAACTCCTTAACTGCCCTAGACACTTTTCACTCCCCATGTCCTCCCACATTCCACATCAACCCCAAACTTAAAACCCAACAAAAGGATGCGCTTACCACCCTTATTAGGTCTCATAAAGACAGATTCGCTGACTCAATTTTGGAACTTACTGAGGCTCGTAATTATTAAATTAAACTTGATTTAACTACAGATAAGTCCATTTCTAAAAGGCCATACCATATAAGCCCTAAAGTCAGAGACAAGCTTATAGTTCAAATTAATGACATTCTATGAGCCAATATTATCGAACCTGCGGATTCTCCCTACTCTCTCCTGGCTTAGTCGTTTCCAAGAAAAGTGGTGGTCTCAGGTTTTTAACTGACTTCAGTAAACTCAATCAGTACCCTACGAGAGTTCAATATCCTCTCCCCCGCACTGAAGATATTTTGGATGCCTTATAAAATTCCTTACATATCACTAGTCTCGATCTTTTTTTCAGTTTTGACAACATCCCCATTAGGCAACAAGACTGCCACAGCTCAGTTTTAGTATTGATGGGGTCGGTTTATTCCAGTACAAAAGAATGCCAATGGGCCTCAGTATGTCCCACCAATACCTCCAGATTTTCATAAATACCCTTTAAGGCCCCCTGAGATGGACAGTTGCAATTGCCTATATCGAAGATATTTTTATACTAGGCAACACCTTTGAGGAACATTTGGATAACATTAATAAGGTTTTTGAACGGCTTAAATTATTCAATGTTAAGGTGCACACCAAGAAATGTATTTTTGCGGAGGAGACCATCAGAGTTTTAGGCCATATTATTACCCCCGATGTCATCTCTACCGACCCCGATAAAGTTTCGGCCATAGAACACATGTCGCCACTACTAATCTGAAATAGTTAAGATAATTTCTTGGCATGACCTCCTACCTCTGCCGTTCCATCTAAAACTATGCCATAATAACACAAACATTTATAGATTTGACCAAAACTCAGTACCCTTCAAATGGCAAGACGCCCAAGACAGAGCTTTCCTTAATTTGAAACATGCTATACTATAGGCGCCTATCTTAAAGAGGTTTGATGATGATAAACACCGTTATCTTAGCTTGTGATGGGTGCGAGCAACGATGCGATCGGCGGAGCCCTCCTACAGGAGAAGCCACACACTAAGCAGAGCGCGATAAAATTGCCTTTGCCTCTAAGAAACTATCTCCCCAAGAAGCGCGTTGGAACACGACCGAGAGAGAGCTAGGGGCCATTCGATACTTGTGCACTCATTTCCGACAGTACCTTTATGGCTGAACATAACGTCAGGACTCAAAATATGGCGATAGTGCTTAGCGAATATGATTTCTAGGCCACTATTCTTTGAGGCAAACTAAATACACTTCCTGATGCTCTCAGTTACATTATTACTACCCTTCATGTGCCAATAGACACAATCATAGTTAAAAACCCGCCTTTCCAAGTCCGCGCCGATCTTTTAACTTGCACCTCACCATACACTGTGTTTGCGGAAGCCATTTTCCAGACTACACACAAGGCATCCGAAATACGTACTACTGTTGTTAAATACATTACAACCCACTGGGATGAGGTCAAACACTATTTCATTACATATTACCCTGGCAACGAGAAAGAACGATACCGATTAGCCACGGCTATTAACAGTGAGGAAATCCGTCCATTACATGCTATTTGCCGCATTCTCATAGCCCTGTATCAAATTAACATTCATGTTTTTCAGGAAAACATGACCACACGCCTTGACATCACTTGTATTGACCCTGTGTTGAAATGTACTATTCTTATTGTTACTGATTCAGGCACACGTTATTTTTACCCAGTATATACCCATGCCCAGGAGTATGTAAGAATAGATGACGATTCCATTTTTCAGTTGTGCCCCCTTGTTAATACATCGCCTTTTGTCAGCGAATATGATAATGATCCCCATATAAAACAGTTAAAATTAGCCTTACTCCATCTTAATCAAGCGGACAGCAAATACTGCAAACTATATTGCTGCTATGGCATAACTGCGAATGGTGAAATCTTTTTCAAATTAAACATGCATAGCGGCACTACTAAACTCACTCTTGTGCCCAAATTATATGTACCAGAAATCATTGAGGCCCATCATGATTCTATCTTTGAGGAGGGGGGTGGGGCACTTTGGTGTTATTAAAACATTGCAGAAAATCAAACAAACCTATTATTGGGACACTATGCAAGCAGATGTCCAGCAGTATGTCGAATCATGCCCCATTTGCCAAAAAACCAAAGCGACCAACGATAAGCCTACGGGTATGTCAATTCTATCCCACCGCAGCCTCTGTTATATACGTGGGCTTTAGATGCTAAAGGTCCCCCGCCTGTTACGCCATGCAAGAATCGTTACATTCTGGTTATGACTGAATACACGATCCGTTATATCGTTACTACAGCTGTTCCTCTATTGATGCCGCCACATGCACAGATTTTGTCAAGCATGCTATACTCCAGTTTGATTGCCCAAAACAGATTTTGACTGATAGGCGAACTAGCTTTCAGAATGAGCTCATTGGCAATCTTTTGAAATCCCTCGGTGTTAAAAAGTTGACCACAACAGCGTACAACCCCAGGTGTAATGGGCTCGTTGAATCATCAAATCGGGTCATTGGTGACCAACTTACTGCTTGTTCGAACACTGATCAGACAAATTGTGATTTGTACATCGAGTTTGTACAATTTAATTATAACACAAGTGTCAATACCGCCACCAAATTCACTCTTTTTTATTTATTACATGGTGCTGCCCTTCCGGCAGAGGTAGTGGCCGCCCAGTATTCGCCATGTGCACGATTGGTGCGAACAACTTTAGAAAGACCGTGACACAGCCAGAATTAATTTATTGCATGCCCAAGCTAGTCAGAAAGCCCAGTTTGATCGTACCCATCAACAGAATACCTTAAGAGTAAATGATTACGTCTGGTTACGCAATAGAGGTCGCCAGAAGGCCTTAACACATCGTTATCGCGGCCTTTTCCGTGTGACAGACTTGCTAGGGACTCTACTGTGAATGTTCGAACCAATACTTCTGATCCGCCCAAGTTCGACACTTCTGCACATGCCATACCAAACCGGCGTTCGTGTGATAATTTTTATGTGTTCAAGTGTATTATCAAAGTTTTTCTCTCTTTCTTGTGTGTTCAGTGTTTAATGTGCACCTTAAAATATATTACACTATATGTAATTCTCCCCTGGGAAATACACAGGGCCTGTTTCACCAACAAGGAATAAACAAGGTTCCAGCAAAGCGATACTTAAGCTTAAGTGGCTCTTAAGGATGTCGAGGTGTTTCACCATTATAAAACTCAGTTTTATAAGCGCGTCTTAGCTGGGAGTTGCTTAAAGAAATAAGTTGCAAATATTCTCATGTTGGTAGTGGCGCATTGTGGTCATATGACTAAACGAACCAATGAGAATTATTTCAACGAAGGAAAAAAAAAACATTTTTTCCCCTGAAATGTTATGTTTACTTTAATTATGAGCTTTACGAATACTAACCAAATATTTGTTTTATAATAAACGATTGAAGCTTTATTGTTTGCCTGACTAATAATAAGAATCAATTAAAATAAATTTCACTGCATATATGAAAAGGATATGTGTACTCGATTTGTTTTAACTACGCGTACCGATATCTATTTATGTTAAAGTTACGTTCGTGAATATATAAGTTTTTAATTTTTCGAGGCTGATTTATTATCGCGGAAGTGTTATGTTGCAATTCTGTGATGTTTTATGATCGTTTTTATTTATTATCAGTGCCAAGAAGTGTGATTTTTCGCACGATTTTTTGTTACGATCTATATTAGGCCTGGGCTGTTTTTAACAGTCAGAATGTTAATTGTTTTATATTTTATCAACTCGGGTAATGTTTTAGACTCGTTACATATATTTAAGTAGCTTTCTTCAAGCATTTATATATTAAATGCTTTATAAAAATAATACGTGAGGTTAATAACGAATTTTTAAAATGAAACTGTTGTCTTATTTAGGCACGGATTAAATATTCCCTGAACGAAATGTATATTCTGTGTAAAAATCGTAATGCCCTCATAAACAACATTGGACCTACATCTACTACAGTCTACAAGGTCATCCCGAATTTTTCTACTTTAATAGAACTATTTTATGTTTTACGTAAGACATTAATGCTATGTTTTAAAGATTCAGTTTGGCTTTCATCACTAACCAGAATAGAACTTTCTGAAATTGTGATAGTTTGTTGATAATAGCATTGACGATATTCATGTGCAATTTAGAAATGCCCAGTGCCCGATTTTGAATAAATATGATTATCAAGTCACACCTGTATGACATCTTTAATTTGCCCCTCGTTAACTTTTCTAATTCAAAACAAAGTCGAATGTGTGCAAAATTTGTACTGCAAATTTGTCATGTGCAGTAAAACGTAGGTGTAAATGCATTACATTATGTCCAGCCTCAAATTCTTTCGAAGTAATCATATATTTTTAGGCCTACATATCGTACATACTTGCAGTGTAGTGAAGGCAAACATTTTTTCCATTTATTTCAAATAGGTACTTCCGTAGCTTATGCGTACTCAATAAATTCATATTTTATCAATCAGCTACCTACCCTTACACTCAATTTCATATATATATATATATATATATATATATATATATATATATATATATACATAGGGTTTACCTCTTGAAAATACATGCAAAATGTACATAAACAAATATAAACCTGCCACGAGCTTTGTTTTCGACCATCATCGTAGGTTATTTCAGCAAATAAAGACTTGCACACAGACTCAATAACTTTGATACACAATATTTTCTTATTTTTTTATAAAAAAAAATAATTTATAGAACTAAATACTTTATAACACATTTGGGGTTATCAACACACAACTATTTCAGTAGTAGCCATTTACTTTTTAATTTGTTTTCAATTTTTTAAGCAGAGCTGAAAGAGTTAGGCATCCGATTTCGGCTGCCTAAACTAAGAGCTGCTTAAAACATTTTAAGAAGAGCTAAAGTTGGTAAAACGGTACAAGGCGCTAGGGACAACTTATTCAGTGTTTAAGTAGTGCTTAAATTTTAAGATGTGTTGGTGAAACCGGCCAACAGAGTTGTACAAGACTTCGTCCGTGAGTTGCCTGTGCAGCCAGCTCGCGTCTTGTCCAGACGTGTGCTGACACTAGACGCCACTCAGCACAGCATGCCGCAGCTAGGAGTCGCCCCACGCAAGGCGTCGCCGACTTCCCGGGGGCCTAAGCTCGAACTGCATTCGTATACGAAATCTTCGAATTGCGGCTGTAACTGGCACGATTTTAGAAAACGGCAAGATCGAACCATACGAGAGCCATCTTGTACGTCTCGACCGTGCGAGTGGCCACTCTCTCGATCATCGCCGTGTGAGATGTGGAGTCGTAGACGAGTAGCGCATCAAAACAAGCAAAATATTAGACATAATATAACTGTTGACGCTGAGTGAATTCAATTTACACATCATTCATGCTGTGCCGAATGTACAATCGTATGCAAATTAATAACTTGTTGAATCGACAAGAATTAAAATGTGTGTTAAGAGTGCAAATGAGGTTATGAGTAAAACTGTAATTTACATAGGCCTACTACTAACGTTCATTATTGTTCAGTGACTCGTATTTGGTTGGTTAGACGTCATAAGTTATTATTTAGTTAGTCTTGCATGTAAAACTGTGTAAATAACATGTTATTATTACTGCACAAACTTTCAATTTCACAGAAACTTCTTCCCACGACCGGCTGGCATCCTTGGCTGTCCAGTCAGCTGTCAGTTTGCCTTGGGCAAGTTTGTTTCCTACAATTTCTTTTAACAGTGTAAATTAATTAAATTCAATAGCACTTCAGACTACTAGCCAAAAACTACAGCCCACTACCCAAAATAACTGATACCTTAATCTACGTCTGCAGTATTATTACACTAAAAGTATCTATGGACTTCACAGTTGCTCCTACTCAAACACGACATCTAGCAAAGTGCCATGTAGGTGCTAATACTCTCCAAACGATGGGCAACTTATATACATTCACATTTCATTATTTATAATGCAGTGTAAACATTATGGCAATGTATGATACACAACTGTGTTCTCTTAATTAAATTGTATGTAATTTCCACAGGGAAGATTTTGCAGACCAATCCCTGCCACTTAAACTATTTGAAAGACAAAAAACAAATCTGCTGTTCCGTGTAACATTTTATGCTCCATATTATCTGTAAGGCATATGAATATTGCATCAAGTCATGCCACTAACAAAGACAATAACCTAATTTCGTTGGTATTTCCAACGTACGTAGAGGTTAAGGGCAACACGAGATCTAATTTTCAGAATTAATTCTCTGTAAATATCATAAAGAATGGCACAACACCATATATTCAATTACGTAAGTTACATTTTCCTTCTACGAATTCGAGAAGAATAAACTTCTGCTCGTTGGTTATTTTGGTAATATTAGCCATTTGCTTATTCAACCGCGTATAATTTAAATAAACAAACGCGCGCGATACAAGTGACGCTTCTGACTGGCTGAGTTCCGCTAATATTTGGTCCCATCTCGCCACAGGTTCACCAACATGACAAAATGGCACTCGTATACGCTTGTCTGGTACTCCCTTCGCGCACTGAAAACGTATGCGAGTTCCAGGGGTTGGAGTTTACAGCAATTGTCTCGTATACGTTGCGGACTGTGCGAGACGTCTCGTATACAAACTGCACTCAAACGATATCGAGATTAAGGCCCCCTACTCACCACTACACCCACCCGACAACTGCAGCTCTATCGAATTCGATAAGTGATTGGGGGGGGGGGGGGGGCACGTGTACCAACCTTCACGCCAGCGCTACACCGCTACAGCAGCCCACAGACGCCGGAGTCCTGCCGCCAGGCGCAGACGCGAATGTTGCCATGACTCCGCCAACCACAGGCCGCTTTCCCTTAGCAGAGTGGGGACACTGCCCAGCTTGGCGCGCCGCCAAGGTCATTGTCAAGCTGTCTGCGGCACTATCAGCTGTCCTACCGGCCCACGCGCCGTTCAGGACACATGCTGGTAGCTAATATCGACCTGCCTCTTTTGAGTTCGCACATGAAGAAACGAATCCACTCATTTATACAATTCAATTGCATTTGCCGAAAATGCCCGCAACGATTTCACAACATTTGCACGTAGCTTGTACCGTCCGGAACTCGACACCCTGCCAGAACGGACAGATTATTCATGACTATGTACGGGAGGTGGAGACGGGCATCCTCCGAGAATTACTTGACGAGATCCATACTCAGTTCTGCCACGCACGAGGAATAGAGTTCCTTGGCGAACTATGTACGTGGTGTTGCGATTGCTCACTACGAAACATTTACGCCATGCTTGACGCACAGATTACGGCCCTTGCCGATAATGTAGAAAACCTGAACTCAGCACTTAATACCTCTTTTAAAGTCATCCATGAATTGCAACACAAAAGGGTAACTAAAGTCAATTACCTTACTGCCACGATAAATGGCATTTCAAATACGCTACAAAAGCAACTTGCAAGTATTAGTAAACTTGACAATATTGAGGCTCAAACTCACTTACTCTCCACTAGTATTCTGGAACTCCTTAACAACGTTCTCTTAGGACATTTGCTTCAATCATACATTCACGCATGCCAACTGAACAGATTGCCTTTGAACACCGTAAACAAATGCCAGCTCACTAACGACTTAACAAAACTGAATTTGCAATTTCTCAAACTGGGCCTTACAATCAGTATTCCTCTTTCTAACATCATTCAATACTACTCCCATGATCTTGTTGAATGTTCACTCGCAAAAACACACACGATTGTCAAATATGAAGTCCCTGTTAAAGGCGTACACTCCGCGTGGTAGATATTCGATCTCATTTCAGTCCCTTACCATTTCAGTAATCATTCTTGCATCATTCACACCCCCTCACCCATTATCGCCAATGACGCTGCTGCGGTCACAGTCAAAGCTATTTCTCGTTCCCCCGATGCCCCCGCGGATGTTATAGCCATCCCTCAGCGATCCCTTACGGGCGAAAGTGCCAAATGTATAAAGTCTGCTATTTTTCTTGACGACACTCAGTCCTTTTCCTCTTGCCACTTTAAATGCTCCACAGATATATCCTTAACTGTGACCCGTATTCTCCCTCATCAATATGTATGAACGAACCGCCCTCCTGATACCTCCGTGTTGTGTTCTAATGCATCCCTTAGCTCCCCCATCATAAATCACAATTTGGGTAGCATTGAGCGTCATGTGCCATGCGGATGTCACATAGTCACCCCCACAGAAACCATCATTGAGGCCCCGCGTATGTGCGACTTCCGTGCGCCCTCAATTATGCTGCAACAGACAATAGTACCTGTCCACTGTCTAAACTAACAGTCTTTCCACCTTCAACAACTGTCCCCGACCGCTGGAATATAGTTTTCCAATATCACCGTCGCACAATCTGTTCATTCTAATCACCACCCAGTGGTGTTACGTCACTCCAAGCTTTTCTCTATAATCGAGGCCCATCATTTTGACTATGCCTCTCTTGTCATTGTTTTACTTGTTTTTGTAGTCATCACAATTTATGTAAAACTTGTCAAGATTTCTGTTATCCTGGCACGTATCACCGCACCCCTTAAGAAACTCCCGGCGTGCCTTTGTTTGCTCTATGATGTCCTAAATCCATAACAGCGCCATCTCAGGTTTTTCACGCTTTGTTAATGTTCACCACTGAGAATTGAGATAGCATGCCTCCTGGCGTTATGTGTGATTACAAATACTTGCTCCTTAGGACTTATTATTAATATTATTACTGTTTGATACTTAGAACAATCTTTTCCTGCCTTCAGAGCAGTAACTAGTTACTGCACCGTCATTTTCAAGTGATAAATTTTTATTATTAATGTCATATGTATCTGCTCTTAATAGGCAGTTGGGATTAATTGCTTTTACTCCCTATCGAGGAGAATCACACTATTATTATTTACAATGCTTCTCCCCTACATCTAAAGGTCTACAAGTATTATTTCATAAGCTAGGACTTGAGTCCATTGCCTCAAGGCGTTTTCATTTCAGTGGTAAATATTATTTTACTTTACAATGGAAAATAATATATATTAATTTTCGGTACTTAACAGTCAATGCCTGTTTGTGTGTGTGAGGATTCGAAATATTGTTTATGATATTTTCAAGATATGGCATAGTCTTGCCTTATGACATCTAATAGCAGTTCACAAACGAAAAAAAAAAAAAAAAAAAAAAAAAAAAAAAAAAAAAAAAAAAAAAAAAACTCTGCCATCATGTAACCTTGCATAGCTACATACTGAGCGTTCAAGTCCTACTTATCACTGTGTTCATGAATATCTGCCCTTGGTGCAGAATACACACACACACACATGTATATATATATATCTATATATAATCTATATATATATATATATATATATTGATTTTACTCCTCCCAATAGTCTTACAGTTACGCGTTCTTATACTATGGGTACCTTCCAGTATTTTCACTTACGCCTACAGACCAGTGTATCATTACTTACGATATATTTTTTTAACATACCTCATGGCATTCTGCACTAACAATCTGCCTTGTGTGCAGAGATGTGTCTTGATATATTGCATTTACCTTATACAGGACGTCATGTGTTCTCTCACTTGGTGATATTTTCTCCCTAGGTTCTAAGGAGTACTCCACCCTTTTATTCTCCATTTCCAATATCTTCAGATATTTCATATGCTGTTTTATATGTATACGGTTCAATAAAACAAATTTTCAAAACTGCTACCAGCTAGTAAGATGTTTGTACATATGTTCTAGTGTATAGGTTAAGGTTGCTATACTAAACATGAAATGTTTTTACAAATTCGTTTACATAATAACATATATTTAGTTTGTTTTTGTTGATATCGCCTTCGGGCATAATGTTATATTTCTTGCCAAAGTGCAAATTATTGTTCACCTTCACCATTTTCGTGGGGTTCCCTCTATATCTCTCTCATCAATGACGGACGCTTATGAAAACTTTCAGTGCTGTGAAATTTCCTAAAAGACAGTGCCACGTACAAATAGCGCTTTCAAAATATGCCATGTGTCTCCACTAAAGAGTATCATAATACCCTTAAAATATGCTACGTGCGTTCAATTCGAGGTTCTTGTCTATCTCTTTCCTCTAAAATGCTATTAATTATTGTTGTTCTATATAATTTTCTATTTATTATCACCTACTTATTGTTTATTGTTTACGTTCAGTCCTTATTGCTATTGCTACTTGTCGTGCATTGTTCAATTTACAACTTCACCTCGTGGCTACGCTGTGTACTACATCACAGTCCTTACCGCCTACAGTTTTCACCAAAGTTTTCTCATGTTGTGTTACTATGTAGAATTTTGTACTTATCTGTTTGCAGCGACATATCCTCGTTGTACCAGTGTATGTATGTAAGTAATTACTGTGCACAAACAAAGCACGCACTTGAAACGGGCTATAAACTGCCCCGCAAGTCTTCTTGCTCCTGCAAGACAAACAAAACACGGCGCAGCCGTTCGGCACTACCAACCTTTGGAGTGCGTGCCTACCTTTCATACAGGTAGTCTTTCCCCATTGCATTAATTTTGCCTTGTGTACTTTAAATTTGACTTAACTGATGATTTTCACATTCCCTTTTGTCATTACTATTGTCAGCTTATTGTTACTTCAGCCAGAAGATGAAGAACTTAACATGATATCTCGTTATTGCTAAGCCATTCCTTAATTTTTAAATCTGAAATTATTATAATATGATAAATACGCATTCTTTTAAAGTGCGGCATACTTTGACAGAATTTGTGAACAAAAATATTTTCACATTATTTTGTTTGTTAACTTGAGTAAAACGTTTAGGAATTAGCCCTTTTGTTTTTTTTTTTTTATGGCGAAACTCAAATTGTTATAACTTCGCCACAAAATTAGTATCTTTTAAAAGGGATTATGAAATTATCACTTTTTTTTTGGAATCCTTAAAAACAGTTCAGTAACTACCCTAACATAGTTTTGTTAGAATTTCCACAGGTAATTTCGTTCCTACCAATAGATGTATTGTTAGGCATATGCATTAAAAGAATTGTACCATTAAAAAAAAAAAGTAATTCTTTTCAAACGACAATGGTAAACCTGTAAGTAACGTAAGAGTTGTAACTTTGTACGTTTCTAAAATTCTGAAACGTTACCGTGCTACGAAGTTTGTATCCGATATACTTGATTCAGTAAGATGTTCGGAAAGTGCAACTGGAAGCCTCGTTGCCAGGGGTGTGTTAACTTTGTGCACCATCATGTTTTCGGTTCGAATACCGAGTTATCCCTTACAAGCCTTCATCTCTTTAGCCTGCCGGAATAATAGGAATAACAGCAGGGTTGTTAATAATATATATATATATATATATATATATATATATATATATATATATATATATATATATATATATATATATATATATATATATATATATATACGAACGCGTGTTGAAAACTTTTAACATGTACAGAATGTCACATAATTTGCGGATACGGACTGCACCACGCGAATATATGGCCAAGACTACGCAGAAAATATTCTTTGGTAAAAATGCACAAGGGCCTTAATTGAGAAAAACCAACATTAAAGTAGACAAAATGATTTTATTCCACGTTAAGCACAGCATACGTAATTAGCATAAATACGTCGAAACGTCATTACAGATGTTAGAAGTTTGATCTGCCCATATCCATGAACTTAACTGAAATACCGCATGTTTGCTACAATAGATGACTCTTTCTAGTAAACGAAGCGTCTAATGTATTTTTACGTAAGAATATTTTCGACTTAGCATAAACTCTTGTTTATGCGTTTAAGCACAGTAATTGTGTATAGTGCCATTGTTTTGTGCATAACGCTGTATATCTGAGATTAGGCAAGTATGAAATTACACGTTGCAGCTCGTAGAACTCCGGAGCAGTTAATTAACTCTTTACACGTATCCCGAGTTTCTAACTTAAAGGCGAAAGATCCGAATATAAAGAATCACGACTGGTAAAGTTTTAGTAGCTGCTGCTTGCACCAATTCTCCAGACATTTCACTTTGCTCGTGAGTTTATAGAAGGTCGTCCAAAACGAACAGAGTTATAGATTCTGATCCCTCAGCCCTCAAATATTCCCCGACATTGAAAGAAAATAAATAGTAAAACATTAAATAAAAAGATTTCAATATCATATGCCACTAAAAATATCTAGCCACATTTTTCCTTTATTCGTGCTTTATATTGTTTTTATCAAATTATTAATTTTTATCGTCTCGCAAGACCCTGCTATTAAGAGCCGTCCAAATCTCTTTACTCACTCTTTTTTGTTATTTGTGTCCACTAGGCGCGAGGGCACTCACATTTTTGAAGTTCCAGCTAGATTTAGTGCCTTTGAAGTGATACTATCTGTTTTGAATTTAGAACTGGCATATAAGTCGCTTATCCGAAATTTTCAACCGATTTACTATTAATACGTTTATAACTTCAAATTAACCGAGTACTTCGATTTCAGAAATGGAAGAATTAGTGTAACTGTTCATTTCACGAAGACCAATCAACAACGAATTCCGTCGACTTTACAAATACGCAAAATTTTAATAACAATTTTCTGCAAAAGTTGGAAACAGATTTCACACGCGCAAATCTAAATGCATGTAGTCTCCGAATCACAACACATTTCTCACTGGAAAAAAACTAGAGTTTTGGTTTTTATGTCATACGGTCAAGTGTAAAGACTAAAAATGACGGCAGATTCCATTCACAGTGGTCTCCGAACCAATACGATACTGGCAAACTGCTCACAAAGCAACAGCCGGCTTGATCCCGACACTCGGTATGTGTAGGGACTGCGAAAGTACGGCCTATCCATCCTTTTCGCCTGAGGAATTTTCAGCAAGAAGTGTCAGACATGCACCTTTGCCGGTCACATCGTGGACTAAACACGAGGTAGACATACTTTTTTTCTTTTGGGACATGTCCCCAATATTGACTCTCCCATAGGTTGTAGGTTGAGGCTGTAGGTTTTAAAAACGACATATTGTTTGTGTACAGTTTTTACAACAAACACAATATTTTCCAGAAAAAAAATTAAAAATTTGAAAACTGGTTACACTGGTTTTTTGCATTACAAATGAGTTGAAAGTAGCTTACTACCATAAAAACCACATACTTATCTAAACAGTTCGCTAACCTCAGTCTAAGTCACGTGATTTTGATAATTCTGAAGGAAGAGAAGCAGTTCAATTTTGGAACACAGATATTGTCACTGCGCCGCTAGCATGCGGTCTCTAGTCCGTTCACGATAAAGTGAGCACTTTTGAAGCCCTAGTTACTTTTTCGTTTCAACCTATTTATATCCTTCCACCACTTGTTTGATGTAAACCCTGCCATGGGAGTAATAAACACAGTGTATATATTCACCATAACCAAAACCAAAAGCCCGTGGTTACCATGAAATGTATTTCTTGGTAATTATGTCTAATGAAACAGCTGCAAAAAGTGCTCACTTTACCGTGAACAGCCCATAGTTAATATTTACTCCACTAGTCACGTGAGCTTGAGGGCCTAGCGAGTGCGGTCAGAGAGGACCGTGTTTATCACTGGAGCAGCGGCACGGTGGACATCTGCTGGCCGTATGTCTCTGGTGTCTCAACACCACTCGCTAAACCATTCGACGAAGGATCAGCACGAGTCAACATTGCTCCCAAAGGACCCACTCAGCCTTCCTCTCGTTCGGAAAACAAAAGCCTATTTTTGCTACCGCGACTTTTTGTAGCCATCCTGCAAACACTCTCAGAACGTTATTCACACCTCAGCACGGTTATGAAATGAGATAAAACTGAACTACAGGACTTCCAAAGGTCGGAGGTGCTAGTTTCGAATGTATTTTTTTGTTAGGCTACTCACGGTAAAATGAGCCCTTTTGAAAGCCCTGCTTAAGATCTACTTGTATGCACGTTGTGTATTCTTCCGCCTTGTGTAAGATTAACATTGCCATATACCTCATCACTTTATTCATACATCGGTCAAGTGAAACTGTGAAATTTTAATAAAAGTAAATATCTTACAAATCAGCTCATTTTTATGCTTCGAAGCATTAAAAAAGCAGAATTTAAAATAAATAATTTAAGTATTATCAGAAATGGTTACCTAACACTTTTTATTCAACGTTAAGATCTGGAACTACTTCCTGTCAGTCACTACCAATTTTATTTGGTGCATGTTAAAATATATGCAGGTAGGAACAGTGACTTTTTCTAAGGTTGATTTCAAAAGTGCTCACTTTATCGTGAACAGCCTTTAATAGTCAACGCTTCGAACTCTGGAGGTTGTGAGATCCCGATCAGCTCAACAAAGATTTATAATTTTTTTTTTTTAGAAGTTAATACGTCTTTAAAATCAGACCGACGCATGGGGTAGGCCTACCAATACAAAAACGGAAATTTAACGATTGCAGGGTGATCAATTTCAATACTGTAAATTCCTGACTCATAACACATGGAAATAAATGTTATATTGTAACCTAAATGTGAGCCTCTCATCTGATATTCGTCCCAAATATCCAAAACAGCCCACACCACTTTATGATGGACGTATACCTGTACAGTTGATTCACGGTATCTTCGGCCTTTTCTGAAGCCCTGCTGAAGTTCTACTTCCAGGATATTCCTCCGTCTCTTGCAAACTAAGCTTAACTAAGTCTGGAATATTACGCCAGAGGGACAACGCACCGGATTCGTGCACACACTGTTGTAACAGTATTTTGTATAAGAACTATAAGTTATAGATAAAATATGAATAACATTTCAATTTAACAGAAAAAAAAGTAACTTTTACGTTAACACAAGTATAAAACTCTTGCGATACATGGCATATGTTGGAAACAACCAAGTGCGTCATTCATGGGGAGATTCAAAGGTTTCATTCAAAAAGGCCAAAGAAACCGAGAATGGTTTATACGCACCTCAACTGCGTAGGAATCCCTCACAGGGGGTTTAGCTAGAGACTCGCTTATATAACTTATCAATTAATCTTCCATTCCCAATTAACACATTAACTTACGGCTAAAGACTGCGCCCATGTGACGCAAACGTGGGTCATTCCATCACCCATAGGGTTACCCTACTAGTATACCTCCAGAGCTTACAGAAAAAAATTAAACATTCATTTATTCAACCAGCTAGCTTACAGTAGTTTCCCATACACTAACTATGCATCAACATTAGTGAACTGCTAACCTGCGGCATTTAATTTTCTTTAGTAATTAAATCAGTCTTCAATGAAATCATTACTAGGGGGCGGAAAGAGAGGTACCTTGAGAGCCTAGGCGGGTGTCCAGCCCGTACGCAAATAAACAACCGTAGGTTGCGGCAGAAACTAATTGCAGTAATCTTAAAAAAATGAAACCATTCGGAAAAAAAAACTTAAAGCAACTGCACTTACGTTAATCATGGTTTATCGGCGTATCCGCGTCCGTCGACTACAATCGGCCTTGAGCCGGTCGGTATTCTTCCAGCTGCCATCACACTTGATTCCTCGTCGACAAAACACTTACACACGACACAAACCCAACGGCAGGTTACACTAAATTTCAACTAAACCAAAACAACGCAAAATTAACGATTCTAGGTGGGGTCCAACGGCCCCGCGCCTGAATTTATTAAAACCACTTGGCGACTACATCTTACTCCCACGAACGCACGAAATGAACTCCCCTGACCCGAAGCCAGAGAGACTCGCTCGACAGCGGAGGTATGCAGAACGATGCGCAGTGATACCGGATATGGCCATATCCACTGGGCAGGCTGATTGGCCACCTGTAGGACTTGCAATGGCGACACGAGCGGAGCGTTGAACCCTCAGAAAGTCACATTACATCCCCCAGCTAACCGCCGATTGCTCCTCTTCAAACACCTAACACACTAAATCAAATTCAGGTAAAGTTCCCTTACATGTAAGGGAAGCTAATTACCTCTACACGCAAAGTAAAATTACCTCTTAAATATTGAATAATTTACATAACAAGTAAAGTACTATTCCCTAATCGTACGGAAAAAGTACCTGACATAAGTGGGGGAAGATCACATACAAGTAATGGAATATTAACTATATTGTACAATAAAATTGTATTAAAAAATATCCCGCAGTATTATTACTGTTAATTTATTATCTACATCCTTAGGCGATTAGTAACAGAAAAATTAACGCTAAAATCTTCGACACTTGCTGGTGTGTGGGCACGAACCATCATCTTCTACAACCATAGGCCGATGCGCTACCCACTACAGCATGACGACAACGTAACATCATGCGTGAATACGAGTGTGTTAGAGGAAAGTTTCTTCCGCTCGTCCTCCCAATTAGCTGTTGAGACAACGCTGAAGCGATGGACACGTCGTAAGGTAATTTTATTATCTGTGTATGGGATTTTCCACTACAATGTACGTGAATTTTACTCCAGAGTGGGTAATTTTATCTTACCCGTAAGGAAAACTATGTTTCCCACACAAGTTTACGAATAATTACCTTACACTTGTCAGGTAATTTACCCATAACTTTTTACAGTGTAGCTTCGCAGCTCCTGCCTCGTCGCCGTGCGAGAAGTTCAAAGATGCGAAAATTCACCGCGAAACAAACTACCCCGTTTACAGGCAGCGACATCTTTCTGTCTGGTATACAATTTTGGGCGCGGGCGAAAATTTCTGTCTAGCATAATTCACGGCTCAGATGTGCTAGCCCGCTGACGTTCGTGCCAACTGAAATTTTTCGCTTAGCCTAAAAATCCAAGCACCTAAGTCGATACTTTCTTTTCATTCCCGTATCCCAAAGAAAACAATACCCTGTGACACAGATGTATAAAACCCACGGTCGTGCCCTCGACACAGCCACACACAGATTTATTTTTCGCGTGACTTTCTTTTCCAGTATAGGCTGAAACCGGTGTCTTTTCTCCCTGCGTTTGTCTTCGTTTTTCTAGCAATTACACTAAAGTCTTAACCGAATACGAATAAGACGGGAATTAAAGATTACTTTCAGTATTATGAAATTGGCGGCAGTGGTGACACTTCGGTGAATGACTCATCTAAAACACGCATGATATTGCAGTATTTCTAGATTAAAATCATTCACCGAACATTCGTATCTGCTTCACAGTCCACATCAATACGTCTCCCAGCGGTTGATGCAATCCACCCCACACCACAGCTACAGTGAAAGGCATACACCCACGAACCCCCTCCCCTCTATATCACACAACTGCTCGTCGGATTGTCAAAATAATCATGTCTATGAACTCGCTGCTTTATGACATGTTATGATATTGGGAGAAATGAGTATATTCCTATTTTAAAACCCAAGGTTGATATCGTTATCTGAGTGATTAAATAAAACTTCGGAGCAGACACATTGTGGCTTATGAGCCCTAGTGTTTGTCATTCAAGACTTTTCATACTGATTTTTCAGTGTTATGTATGTATGTTGGAAAAATGTTTTCGAGTTATAATCCATAAATAGGAATTAATGCAGATTTATAGTTAAAAAGCATTTTTAGTTTCAAAATATTTTATTAAATAGCGACCTTTCAAAATATTTTTTAAATATTTTTTTATCAAAATTGTTTTTAAAATGATAAATTTTAT
This sequence comes from Dryococelus australis, assembly GCA_029891345.1. Taxonomy (NCBI): domain Eukaryota; kingdom Metazoa; phylum Arthropoda; class Insecta; order Phasmatodea; family Phasmatidae; genus Dryococelus; species Dryococelus australis. Next base: position 323,335,062 of record CM056993.1, on the reverse strand, counting down.
TTATAAATAACATAAATACCTTTTTAAAACCAAAATGTATGTTACTTAAAAATTTAATTATTTTATTAATAAACTTAAAGAGTTTTCAAAAACAAAAAGCTCTAATTTTCTCAATCAACATACTTATAACATTAAAAATTCATTGATATTTTTAAAGAAATAAATTACACAAATTAAAAACAATAATCTACAAAGTTAAAACATACAAAACGGAATATGCATATATATATATAATATACACACATACCCACACACATATATACACAATTAAAATAAACACAGCAGTTATACAAAAATATACAAAATGAAATACACAAAACAAAATATACAAAAATGTACAAAAAATATATAAAAATTAAACAAAAATAAAAACACGAAACAATATTATACAAAATAAGAATATGCAAAACTATTTTATACAAAACTAAAATATATAGAATAATGACATTGTAATTTTTATTCAGCCCTGTAGTTCCTCTTTAAACTAAATTTTCAAAAAGGAGACTTCAAGGAAATTTAACTGGTGGCTACTATGCCAAAAGGGGTACAATATCTCATATTTAATTTCCACATTAAACAAAAATAATAATTTCAACATACGGTGATTCATTTTTCGAGACGTACTTTCAATTCACATCCTCATTAAAATAGTGTCATGACTCTTAATTTACTTCGAACAAGTGTTTAACATCTCATTTTCAATAACGCCTTTGTATAGAACATATTTTATACAAAGTAGCCATTACTGAAATGTAATTATACACTCTCACTTATAAATTTAATACACTTCTAATACATTTTTTCCAAAAAACTATAATATTCTAGTTACAACAATATTTTTCCGGGGTGTGAATTATCATTTAGAAATAGTTATATTCTACATAGAAAAAATTTCATTTCCTTTTATATTTTTTTCCTTTTACATTCAAAAATTTGCAACCACTACGCACAATGTTGTTATGGTGCCAGATCGTTCCCAGAATTCATTTTATTTTCATATTTTCGTCTTTCATCTAGAATAATTAGTTTACTTAATTTTCTTTAGGTGGATTTGTACAAAGAAGAGCGGCTAAGTCACGACAAACATTCATGCAGAAAACACGAGGTCATGAATTGCGTGTTCATTAATGCAGAAAAAAGCGCAGCGACATGCGGACAATAGCCGCAAATTAAGAAAAAAAAACGTAAGCATTTTGCCTGTGCAAAGGCGTCGTAAACTGTCGGGAGGAAAAACTGCACACACATGGCGCAAATAAGTGTTTAACATTCCAATAAATATCACAAAGATTCGATTGCCCCGAGACTCCTGCCTGAATGTAGACAATACCAGTGGGTAAAAAATATGGCAAAAAATACGAAATAAAGCTCGTGATAAATAACGGACTGCAACATCGCTGACAACAACCAACAATGCTGAAATTTTAGAGGAGTCGTTATTCATGAGCCATAACTACAAGACATTTGCCTCACGAATGTAAGCTTCCGGGCTGTACGCAGCAAAGGGTAGGAGAAAACCGATAATCTAGCAGCCTAGCTAAACGATGAAGACATTATCGCACAGGCGAATGCTAATTCGCAACCGCAAGAAGGAAACTTTGATTGCAATGGGTTTACAACTTCTTAGTACACGATGGACAAGCCTGTAGAGGTCTCTTATTAAACCTGAACAGCGTCCTAGCAATAAAGATAGGGGGGAAATGTCTTAATCGCAAACAACGCCTAACTAACACAGAAACGCGAAAAAAAAACCTTCACATGCAAGAGTTTTACAACACAATTACGGTTACATGGATGAAATGTAATGTTTTAGAGCCTAACATATTGTTTTCATAGTTTTAAAGTTTTAAGAACCCTGTAACAGGCTATCGTAAGTAAATAAGAGTGGTTTATACTTCTTATTTGAGCAAGAAAAATGAATAAACAATCATCGCCAGGGCAAATATGTAGCTTTAATAATGTAGAAACTGTGGGTAGAAGTATAAATGGTCGACGTCATAGTGCCGGTGTAGCAGGCGAATTTTACCCAGCCGATTATTACCCTATGAATGCCTGAGTGACTACACGTGTCAAAGCAGCTTGGCGGTCCGCTGACAACCACGACAACAGTATAACACTGTTTACAACCTTCGGCTGAAGGTTGACACTAATCGCCGAGAGCATTACCCTCTTGGCGGAATAATTTAAGGAACAAGTGTAGCCCCTTTCAAATAAAGCTACTGTTCAAACGTAGCCAAATATTACGCACTGAGCCATAAGTCCTCAGCGCCAGCAGGGGGGAATACCCAAAACAGTGATTCAAGGCAGGTCGGCTGTTTTTTGTAGATGTTGACAGCGAAGCAGTCTCGCATCAGCGAAGTTTCAAGTTTCCCCAGAAATAATTTAAGCGTAGTAATTTTGTGTTTCTGTGTAATTAGTAGAGTGTAATTGTACCACTTTCTGAGAAAAAATTATGTTTTTCCGAAAAGCCCCTATTCTGAACACCCCTTTTCTTTCCGTACGGCACCCCACTGTGCCGACATCACATCAATGGCATAATTATGTACTTAGTACGTTCTTTTTCTGTTTCGATCGCGAGAGTGACCATCCTTTCCTGGCTGGGGGTAAAATTCGCCGGTTAAACCTAACTAGGCGGGATTCATCCTCCGTGAGGCAGACACGAATGTATAGCAGGGCGGTGGCGAGTCAGCCCATACAGGGTTGCCAAGTGTTACGCAAGTTCGCGAATGTTCTCTCCTACACGTAGATCAGTCCTTGCGAAGCTTCTCCGTGGGAAATACATTTCCGACTAGCGGGCATGAGAAAAAAAAAGAAGCCAAACCAACATCCTGCATTGTCTGTGAAGAGAAAATCGAGGTGAGGAACAAGATGTCTCGAGATCGTGCCTCTAAAAGATTGAAATCCAGGTAATGTGAACACAGTTTCTTGAAATAGTGTGTACCGAACTACTATGTGCACGAGCGAAGAGAAGTGTGAACGACGACTGGAGATTGCGGGACGACGGCGAGTGAGGTGTTCGTGGTTTGAATGGACGAGAGGGTGTGAAACCGACGAGTGAAGCCTACTGTGCGTGAGGGCACTTGGAGGACTCTAGACATTGCGACTGGCGGGACATGGACTAAACTTACGTGGGACTGAATGGAAGTGTAATACTAAATTTATTGTAAATATTAGAACTGTCAAATATGGACGCATAAATTATAAAATAATTGAATAGGTCGATACAATGTCTATTGGGACTGATCTCCAATTATTTAATTTCATTGATTTATTTGTCGTAATTATAAATTTTATTAATTGGTGTCAATTGTGAACAGTAAGTGATTTCAAATTACTGTGAGAGTTTGAGTTCAGAAAATTTTGCTGTAGTTATTGTAAATAAAATACGGAAATTATAATGAATTACTTTATTTGATTAAGACCTCCATCCCTTAACGAACTTGGTATGGCCCACTTAATTTCTAGAGAGATAAATTGTAACACTGGTGTCAGAAGTGGGATGGAGGCATCTTATAAAAATAAAATAATAAAATAATTGTAATTAATATTTGTAAATATCAAAATATTTGAGCGCATTTAGCCGAGGAATTGTTTCGAAATGTTTGAATGCTAACTAGGAAAATGTCGGCAGACATGGAAGCACTTCGCTCTTTAATTGAAGCACTAAGCGGCCGAATTAATAATGTAAATGGAAATGTAAATAGTAAAATAGATAATGTTAGTGAATCTGTAAGTAATCAAATTAGTAGTGTTAGAGACAGCGTAAACGAAAATGTAGATGGAAAAATAGACAATGTGAATGAGAATGTGGACATAAAGATAGATGGTGTAAGCGAATTAGTAAACAATACAATAAACTGTGTGGACAAGAAATTGACAGCGTAAAGGAAAGTCTGAATTAGAGGTTAGACAGTGTTGAATGTAAAGTGGACCAAGAAGTGAACACCCTCAAGAAGGAATGGCAGGAGTTCTTGCAGCAGCAGCAGTAGGGGAAACGACATGCATGGGTGGAAGAGGAGCCGAGATTGGTCACCGCCGAGACGACGAGTGCGGGCAACGAGAAGCAGGTAGAAGTCACCGCCAGTGCAGTTATTGCAGGGGAGGCGCCGCAGTTCTGCAGTTTGGGAACGCCCCAGCCAGGGGTGGGTAAAGGCGTCACAATTAAGCCCACCCCATATAATGGACAGACACCTTGGCGCGAGTACCGGCATCAATTCAAGATCGTGGCCACCTTGAATGGCTGGACAGAAGAACAGCGGGCGTACTACCTGGCGGCTGTATTGAGGGGCCCAACATTGAGCATACTGCAGTCGCTGCCGGAACGACATCGTCTAGAATACTCCACACTGGTGTCGGCTTTGGAGCTTCGATTCGGCGACCGGTACCTGCGGCACACCCACCGTGCCCAATTGCGAAGCTGCATCCAGTACCCGGCGAACCACTGCAGGAGCTGTGACAGAACATCGTAAGGCTGTCGCACCTGTCTCTAGAGGGATGCTCGGAAGAGGCATAAGATGACATCGCCGTCGGCTTCTTCGTCGACGCTATCGCCGACACCAAAGTGCGGCAAGCTGTGCGGTTAGCTGCGACTCACACCAGTCATCAGTGCCCCGACGTCCAGTGCGAGCAGTGATGCTTGATGAAGGGGAGGCCGACAGCGTCAACGGGATGTTGAAGGACTTGCAGACGATCATGAGGGACGTCGCCTCCAGGGTGCGCACTACGGAGACTCGCCATCCCCCACCCAAACGGCCGGAATGTTGGACGTGTGGATAGCCGGGGCACCAGAGAGCCAACTGTCCTCCACAGCAGCAGCAGAAGCAGCACCAGAAGCAGCAGCAGCAACAGTCAGGGAGCAGGCACCAAGGAGCAGGTGAGAGCAAGATGTCTTCGGGAAACTTGTAAACACCGGTCTTGAGGGGCAAAGGTCGGTGATTTCTGTAGAGAAGGCCCAGTGCTTTTGCAACTTCGCTCAATGAAACAAGACTTCAATGCCATATTGGTGGATGGGAGCCTAGATGATGTTTCTTGCCAGATGGTCGTTGAGACAAGAGCGACTATAACAGTGACAAGACCGTGCATTCTTGGGCCTTCCCTCCAGCGATCATCCGATAAGAACATGGATCACTGCTATTTAACAACAGTAGCGGTGGAGACTACGCCAATCAAAGGCAAGAGAAGGGTACTCTTACAGCTTGGTAACATTGAGATAGAGTATGATATATACATAATAGAAATAGAGGACGAATGCATTTTGGGTCTTTATATTTTACGTAAGTTGGGATGCTGTATTGATACTCGACTGGGGGTGTTACGTGTAGGTAATACCGAGTTAGTAGTGTTAACACCACGAGATTTATCTTCACCAATGAGCTTCCCAGTAGTGTGTAATCAGTCAACTGACCTCCCTGCTTCTAGCGAAGTTTTTATTCCAGGCAGATGCCAGGGAAAATTTGTCAGGCGATTAGGCATAATCGAACCAGCCCAGGAAGGTGGCATTTTACCCTATGGTGTCATTGTATCCAGGACATTGATATCTTCAAAATCGGACAGTTTGCCTGTTAGGATGATTAATTTGTCTGACCGTGCTATCCACCTTGAAGAGGGGGCCACCATAGGGTTTTGTAAGCAGGTCTCACAGGTACCTCCAAATTTTCCAGAAGCTGCACTGTCACAACCTACTGAATGCCCTCTTCCAGATGCTCTGGGGGAACTGCTGACAAGAACAGAAGAAAACCTCAACTGGACACAGGAGAAGACAGTTTCAGAATTGTTACAGAGAAATAGAGGTGCTTTCTCCCAATGACCTTGACAGAACTAATGTTGTATGCCACCACATCGACACAGATGATGCCAGACCAAGGCGACTACCGTTAGCTTCATATGAGGTCGTTGATGGTATTATGAAATAGATGGGGGTTTGGTTGTGATAGAGCCTTCAGCCAGTCCATGGTCTTCTCCCATTGTGCTTGTAGAAAAGAAAGATGGATCTATTAGATTTTGTGTTGATTATCACTAACTTAATAATGTGACCAAGAAAGATTCTTACCCACTCTCAAGGATAGACGACACCCTGAATAGCGTAGCATGTTCACAGTCGTTTTCTACTCTAGACACGAAGAGAGGGTATTGGCAGTGCGAGGTGGCCCGGAAAGACAAGGAAAATACTGCCTTTTGTATCCAACGGAAAAGGAACCTGGTAACTCCAGGTTATGCCCTTTGGGCTATGCAATGCCCCTGCCACCTTCGAACGACTAATGGAGAAATTTCTGTCCTTAGATATTTGTCAGGTGTACCTAGACGACATTGTGGTCACAGGAAGGACTTTTGAAGAGCACCTGGAACGCTTAGATTCTGTGTTTAAGAAAGTGACTGTGGCCAATCTGAAATTGGTTCCCAAGAAATGCTACCTTTTCCAAAAGAAAATTAATTTCTTGGGCCATGTCATATCAGCCCATGGGATTGAAACAGATCCTGAGAAGACCAGAGCAATATGATACAGGCCTCTACCAAAGGATAAAACTGAAAATGTGCTTACTACCATCGATTTGTGCCTGGGTTCGTCACTATCGCCAAACCTCTGCATGAATTGACTGAGGCAAAAAGAAAATTTTGTTGGACCCCAGAGTGCGAAATTGTCTTCAATAGACTACAGGGAATTCTGATATCTTCAACAGTACAGGGCTTCTCGAGTAGAGAGGGTGAATTTATTCTGGATACTGATGCTAGTGATGTTGGAATCGGGGCTGTGTTACCTCAGATACAGGATGGAAAAGGACGGCCATTGGAATGCTTCAGTAAGGTGCAACACAAGCCCGAGAGGAACTACTGTGTTATATGCAGGGAGTTTTTGGCAGTGGTGAAGGCAAGTGCACTTTTTCATCCATATCTTTATGGCAGACACTTCATCCTAAGAACTGATCATGTTTCATTATGCTGGCTACTAAATTTCAAGAACCCCGAAGGTCAAATAGCCCTGTGAATACAGCACCTGCAAGAATACGACTTTGAAATACACCACACGTCTGGAAGCCTTCACAGCAATGCGGATGCACTCTCTAGGAAACAATGCAAACCATTATGTCGTCATTGTGAACGCCAGGAGGAGAAGGTTGGTGTATCCTGGAAAGCAAGGAGGACAATAATTCAAGGCCCTGTATCTGGTGATGGGTTATCTACATGGGAAGAAAAGGAAATAAGAAATTATCAGCTAAGTGACCCCACCTTGCATCCAATATTAGAGTGGAAGGAAATGGGCGTCGGCCGAGATGGGAGGAGATATCTAGCATAAGCGTGACATTGAAGGCATACTGGGTACAGTGGAATTCCCTTGTTATAAATAATGGCGTGCTTTACAGGTATTAGGAAAGTAATGATGGGAGATAGAGTTATTTACAATTGGTGCTAGCAGAGTGCCGAATACCACAAGTGCTAAGAGAACGTCCGAATGAGATTATATTGGCTGCATTGTCGGCAGGATGTTGAGAAGTGGTGCCGTCTGTGTGATGCATGTGTGGCAAGGATCAGAGGGTTAAGGGATGCGGTCCCCTCCAGAAGTACAATGTTGGGACCCCATTCGAGAAGATAGCAGTTGACATACTCGAACCCCTCTACCAATCACTGAGAGTGGAAATAGGTACCTTCTGGTAGCACAAGATTATTTCGCACAAGATTATTTCACAAAGTGGCCCGAGATCATACCGTAGCTGATGCTCTTGTCGAGCATGCTTTCTCCAGTTTCGGATTGCCACTCGAGCTTCATTCGGACCAAGGACAAAATTTTGAAGCAACTCTTTTCCAAGACGTAACGAAAATTTTAGGAATGAAGAAAATTCGAACCACAGCATTACACCCTCAGTCGGATGGATTGGTTGAGAGACTAAATTGTACCCTGGAATAGTACCTGGCTAAGACAATCAGAGGGGTTGGGATTCTAAGGAACCGTTATTCCTCCTCGCCTATCGCTCGGTGGTCCACGAGTCAACAAGGGTAACACATTCAAGGATGCTGTTTGAGAGAGAGCTCCGCCTACCTTGTGTCCTGCTGTTCGGACGTCCAGTGGCGGAAGAAGCAGCCACTCCAGAATATGCTATTAAGTTACGTCAGAAGTTAACCGACATTCATAAGTTTGCCCGGAGCCACCTTAACATTAACAGTGACAGAATGACAACACAATATGACCGAAAAAAACCTGAGGAGATTTTTCAAGGAGGACAGCTGGTGTGGTTGTACAACCCTCAACGGAAGAAGGGATATTGCCCGAAGCTACAGAATTCTTGGGAAGGCCCATACAGGATTTTGAAGCGGATAGATGATGTGGTCTACAGGATTTGCTGACAGGGCTCTCGGGCAAAGCCTATGGTTGTCCACATCGATCGACTGGCTCTGTAAAAATGTCCTGATTCTGTAGAGTCTGTTCGGGACGAGCAGACTTAGCAGTGTTACATGCTGCAGCTGGCACCGACTCCGCTGCCCCGCGCCGTAATCGGAGACCCACCTGGTCCTCCCCTTTTCCTGGAACGATGAGCTCGTGGCTGTCTGCCCCCCCTTTCACGGGGAATCCCTTGAATGCCGACAGTGGCGAGGCTTGCTGGCGTCACAGACCTCTCGCCTGCTATGGTTAGCGACGACGCAATAATAAGTATGCAATATGCTACAGTTGAAAATATGTATATTGTCATGCTTACTAGCGAAGTGAAATTTCCCGAGTGTGAAAGAGACAAAGAGAGAGAGAGAGAGAGAGAGAGAGAGAGAGAGAGGAGAGAGAGAGAGAGAGAGAGAGAGAGATAGCGACAAGCCTCGCTCAGCAGAAAGTTGCTTTCAGTCCGTTGCTTTCTCGCTCGATAAAACAACACTGTGCCATTATGGCCTACTCACGATATTTTCCGCTGTTATTTTAAACTGTAAAAATGAGATATGTTACCATCGGGGCTACCTAAATATTTCAATAGGAACCGTTTAATTTACAAATAGTATACTGAAAAACTAGGTTAAAATATTATTTTAACTGTGAACTATTTCTTACCGGTCATTGCCAACACGTCACTGCTCTCGTTGTTGTTAATTCATATTTAAAAAGAAATAAATATTACAAGTTATAGAAGATATTAAGGTAAAGTTTCATTTATTTAATAATTCAGTACTCTAAAGTTAACCACTGTGTTATATATTTGTGGAATACAGGTTATTGAACAAACAGGATGACATGTTATGCCTAGAGTGTTTATTTCAAAGGTTGATTTTCATAACATTGCCATGGGCCTCATTGCTATATTAATGCGTCGGGTAGGAGAAACTGTATAATTATTGGAAAAGTAAATATTTTACAAATCTGGTCATTTTCAGATTTGATGGATTAAAAAAAAAAAAACAGAAAAAGAAAGAAATAAATGTTTACAAATGTTTACCTACCACTTTTTATTCGACGTTAAGATATGAAACTATTTTCCATCCATAATTACCAACTGTACTCGGCGCATGTCACTCAGTGCGCCCGTTAAAATATATGCAGGCCTGGGCAGTGACTTTTTTCGAAGTTTGATCTCAAAAGTGCTCACTTTATCGTGATCGTAGTTTACTCGTATCCGGCTAGAAAATTTATGATACGGCATTCTGAAAAAAAAAAAATGGTTTTAACTATATTGGACGGTTCCAAAATAATATCCACATCATGTGTGGCAAGTTAAGTATATTCTATTCACGGTTCCTTCACACTGTTATAATCAAATGTTTGAAATATCACCCCATGCATGGCATGTTCAGTTATTTCCTAAATATACCATGTATCACAAGCGTTTTATAGGCTCTGTTTACATGAAAATATCTTACTTTTCATTAAATTGAAGTCTTACCTGTATTTTAGTTATAAATTATATTATTTCATTTATAATAAATGCGAATACAAACAGTCAGAAAACATGTGTGTTGGCAGCGCCTAGTAAGAAATAGATCTCGTGCAAACTATCATTACAACTCGGTGCGCACGAATTCGGTGAGTTGTCCTTTTGTGTAATATTCTAGACTTAGTTAAACTTAGCTTGCACGAGGCGGAGGAATATCCCAGAAGTATAACTTTAGCAGGACTTCGGAAAGGTGTGAAGTAACAGAGAATGGATTATACCATTCGTTCCTCGTCTGGGGTATGATGTCTCTTCGTAGATAAACATACGGGGGACATGTTAAATAGTCTCTTTAAAAAAAAAAAAAAAAAAACAAGATTTCAAACGCTTTGCAACGCAGTTCGACAGCCGGGCAGGCGATACCCGTACATTCCCGTGTCCGTGAACGAGTAGAGGTTGCAGATAAAGGACATTTATGGTCGATACTGTACATAAGTATACAGTAACATGTGTTGATGGACCCTCCGCGTGCAAGCTCAAGAAGCGAGGGAGCAAAACGGGCAACACTAACACGCACACCTAGCGCCTCATCGTTCCTACACGCAAGGTGTGTAGTGTTTCCGTCGTGATACTGTACTGTGGAAATGATATCTGTTAACAGTGGTGTTTCATTACATGCGATGAAAAACTGCAGATTAAACCACGCCCATACCTTTGTACTTTTCTCGTGCCACTTAAGGAAACTGTATAGGCAAGCTTTAAAAATGCGATGTTTGACTATATTCGCGATTTTTTTCTTCTTACAAGAATCCACTTAATATTACAGAAGTAAGAAAATAGCGGCATAGATAATTGTTCTTTTTATCTGTTTCGAACAAAAAGTCGTATGTACAAAACATTTATTTACCGAGATACGCGCATTCGCGCAAACAACTATTTCACAAGAAACGCTGGTGTCCATCCCACTCTTAATGTGTGAATGTTTAATTCTGGTATCAGCAACAAGCGGTACTTTGTTTCACTGCCTACGAAATTAACGCTCAACCCAAGTACAGTGTACAACAACAACAACAACAAACAAAAAAAAACAAAAAAAAAAAACGACGGTCGCAACATCTGATCTCGTTAATGAATTCGGGGTGTGTGTGCATTGAGTGTCACGTAGGACAGTCACGCACAGCTGCTGCAAGGCAAAGTCAACAGAGGCGGGCGAGGTTAGCACAGCGGTGTTCATTAGTGCCTCGCAGAAGTATTCACAGGTCCAGAATTCGTCACTGCGCAAACTTGTATGCGCGCGCACACACAAGTCGAGCGTGTGCCGTGACTCGGCAAACCCCAGCAGCTGCTGACATCATGCACACAAACCAAACTTTCGATAGCAGGGGCTCCAGGTTTTGCTGCAAAATAATTTGAACCATAAAATACATTTTATTTTGTTTCGACGCCTGTTTCGCTAACATACAGGCTGTTGCAAAATTGCATGCCAATACTTGGGAAACATTCCCCACATCTAGAGGATGAAAAAATGTTATATGAACGTGGGTCCGGAAATGCTTAGTTTCTTTACTACAGCTTGTAATACATAACATACAGTTTATGTATGGCCCGTGAGATGGAGCATGTTGCTTTAGAATGCCGTCGCAGCATTCGTTTGCATGATACAAGACACCCCACACTACGACACTATATCTACAGCAGTAGGAACTGCACAGGAATTAGTTACACATGTGTGAAAGCTTATCGTCGGCACCAAAGTAAATGTTCAAAATGCCCTCCATCAGCACGAACACATGAATCAACCCGCCGTCGCTTGGACACCCGGTTGCGTTGAGAAATCCCTAAAAAATTCCTGATTGTTTCGCAACTCGGCACAACACTGTTAAGGAGGTTGCCCACATCGTCCACTGGGTTGTATACACAAGTGCCTTTAAATGTCTAGTGGATTCAAACAAGGGCTCCTCAAGGGCTGGTGTGGGTCTGCCGATTACAACTGCGATGGTATTCCACAGTTCCATGATCCAGACCGCGGGCCATACACTGTACGTTATGTATTACGGACTGTGGTAAAGAAACGAAGCGTTTGTGGACCTATGTTCATGTACCATTGTTTCATCCTCCAGATGTGAGGAATGTTTCCCCGAAGTATTGTCATGTAATTTTGCAACATTCTGTGCATAAATGTTTGTCATACACATGCATCTGTGAACAGGCAGTGAACGAAATAAGAACAACTGCATTATATAAAAGTACATAGATGCAGCTGATGGCTTTCTCGCTGTAAGAAATAATTCCGTTAAGTATGCTTCGTTCGTAATCAAGTTGCTTTGCTAGCTTTTTATTTGCTTAATACCGTACTCACTGACATGATATGTCGATATCTGGTTCTCATTGGAGTACTTATTTTAGGGAACATTATTATCTGGGATAGAGAACGTAAAAACACCATAGGCTTAAATATACGCCGGACTTACGTCATTATAATGACGTGCATAATGGAGTGCTATTGTAATAAAGAAATACGTATACTCACTTACATAAAAATTTTGACCCATGTAATAATTATTAGATACCAGTAGAAGCTAGTAAACTGGCGCATCGCTGCAACATGTACAAGCTATTTAAGTTTCAGGCGATGGCGCATGTAAACACGTGATGGGATGGCTCTGTCATCGCTCTTCGTGTGGCGTATATATCATTAGCCCAAAAAAAAATTTGTACCTTGAATGTTAGATCTATTCTCAGGTATAGCGAGGACGCCGATCCCATAAATCTCATCGGATTGATTGTATCAGCTATATTTTGGGATATATGGCACAATATCCTTATATTTCAGATTTATAATTTAATACTAGAAAATATTTGCTGTTGTATTGAGATGTAAAGGTAGGTTTTTCATGTATTGAAAGGAAATGGATTTAATTAAATTATCTGCACGTTTCCGAGTAAAATACATTTTAATTCACCACTTTCAGCTAATTAGTTTTCATTCAATGCATATTTAAATATAATGTCGCACGCAAATTTAATCTTACAGTCTCTTTTCTGTTTCAGAATGATACTGTACATGTACATGCAATTACTTCTGCATCGTAGGTATCATAAACATCATCTTGAATTGACAATTTTCCCAACCTGTTCTTGATTTGACAGTTGTGCATCGTTAACCACTGTAATAGCATTGTTTGATTGGTGTTTGTGGAAACCACTTAGTGTCTGTAGTGGGAGTGTATGAATACTTATAATGTAAACTTTATAATTGAAGAATCTATAACTACAAGAGGTGCGTACAATATTCTTGTTGCTGTGTGTGTATGCCAAACATGGCAATTTAAGCGGGTTTAATAAATATGGGTTATGGCTGCCACATGGAGACATTGCAAGGAATATTCCTATGTATTTTGTTACATCTATGGAGAGTACAAGGTGAGAGAAAGTAGGGAGTCTATTTCTGAGTTTGTGCAGAGGGCATATTTGAAATATTTTGGTGCCAAGTTTGGAAACTAAGTTCAATTGTGGGCTCCCCATATTGTAAGCAAAACTTATACGGAGCATTTGTTACAATGGCCAAATGGAAAACACAGTTGCGTGAATTTTGGTGCACCAATGGTTTGGAGGAAACAGGCAAATTATTTTCATGACTGTTACTTTTGTACTGTGTTTTTGGAATCAGTGGCTCAAATATACTCAAGAATATGTCAGAATTCAAGTCAAATTTATGTTGGCCAGTGTAATCAGTCCTCAGAACAGCGTATGTGATGTAATGCGCACGATACTTGCTAATTGTTACTAATAAGCATTTAGAGAATATTTACGGCACAGACGAGCTGAATGAATTAATAACTCACGGAGTTTGAGAGAAGTCAGCTAACAGTGCCGTGAGAGAGAAGCTAAACTGCGCCCCAAAGTGCCCGTTGTTTGGGACCGTTCAATCTTCACGGTCAACACGTGAAGGTACAAACACACTAATTCTGGACGACCTACACAGAGCATCAGGAGTTAGGACCAGTTTATTGTCTGGCAGGCACAGAGCCAGTGGATTTCACGTCCTGTAATCCAGCAACGTGTGCAGGAGCGGATCTGACTTAGGTTTTGCAAAGTAGCGGGAGTCTAGCCTTACGTTAGTTAGCATAGAAATGGGGAACTGTCTCATAATCTTAGGAAAAGATATTAAATAATTAAAAAAAAGTTCCATATTTTAAACAATCATAGTTCAGTTTTGAAACAGTCACAGAATAGTTTAATGTCAATATGATGGTATTTTTATGGCTGGGGGGGGGGGGGGGGGGGGGGAGAGAGGACAACTTCCCTTGAGATCCCCTCTCTGAATCCGTCCAACAAGAAAATGTGTGTGGCAACTTAATTAGAGTGCTACTTCTGTACCATAAGCATTTTCACACGCTTAGCTTAGGCAAATCTGCGATCCTGAAGACTAAGACATATAAAGACCGCAATACATTCGCTTTCCTTTGTTGTGGTTTAAGCAGAGAGCAGCGTGGAACGCTACAGACTGGCGACGCTTTACTTTGGGGACGGATAAACACTGTTCCCTACTTTAGTCCATTCATAGTTACTTCAAACAATTCTGAAGCCGTGCTTAGGTTCTACTTTCAGACTATTTCTTCACCTCACGCAAACAAAACTTAACGGCTAGAAAATCACACCAAATGGAAGACACGCCACATTTGCAGGCACTAAGTTTAATAGTATTTCGCATGAGAACTAATTTTTACTAGGCATTACCAACACTCTTACATTATGTTTTTTTATTTTTACAAATGCAATATTATAATAAATAGATCAATTATAAGGTCATTAGTAGTGCACAATTTTTTATGGCAACATGTATAATTTACAATTATGGGTGACGCATTTATAAATAAGCCCGTAAAACATTTCTGTTTGAGTCCACGATTAACATGTATTTGAAAAAATCTCGTAAATTATTGAACCAATTCTCACCCAATTTGGCATGTATGTTAGGCCACGTTAACGAAAGTGATTGAACTTTATTATATACTTATTTTTAAGACGGCGGCTATACCACGTTTTAAGTTTAATTGGTATATATGTCACACCAATTAACCAATTTCGACCAAATTTTGTATACTGAAAGTACCGTTTATAAACATCATATATACCAACAAATAAACACTTTCGTCAGCAATTTTGGAAGATAGCACCTTACGAATAAATAAAATTATGCCAGAACTCGTTAAATAATTAAAACGATTCCTACCAAAATGGCAAACAGGTAGTACTGTGCAGATAATGTTAAGTGATATGTTTGAAGCATGTCAAACACTTATATAGCCTTTTTAGCTTAGAATGCTATATCGTCGTCGAAAGTATGTAATCAATTCCTACAAAACTTTGTATCCTGGAAGTAGACATTACAAATATCAACTGTATCTACATTATGCTTTTTTGTTAGCCCTTTTGTAAGATAAAACTATGGGAGTAAATAAATCTTTTTCTCAATTGACAGATTCCTTCCAAATTTGACAAACAAAAAGTACTGCAGCAGGCGGTGTAAACTGGTATGTATTATGTAGGTCAGGCATTTATTTTCAAAATGGTGACTATATAAATATTTCACCTCTGTATATTTTACTAACGAAACAAATTCCAAATTAACTTTGTATGCAGGCAGTACCTATTACAACCATCATATTTGTATATGCAGATTCTCAGTTCTCTGCCTTTTTGTAAGATAGCTGTACCAATAAAAAAAAATTTATCTCTTATCTCGCGAAACAATCGACCCATTCTTACAAAATTTTGCAAATAGGCCATAATAATATATGTATTTTTATGTGGGACAAATTTATTATCAGAATGGCGGCTATAAAATAATTTTAGTTTTGTGTGCTACATCTACGAAGCTATGTAATCTGTTTTAACTTAACTTTTTATATTCGCACTATACAATCCTCGCATGTGCTAACTTACTATAATCTTTTTTTTTGTCTTGTCCTCCATTTATCAATTTCACCACACGGAAATGATGGAGGTTTTATGACATATCTCGAGGACCAATCAACCGATTCCCATCAAATGTTACGCTGGAACATCTAAAATAAATTTGTATCAATTTGTGCACACCATAAATGATACAGAATACCATGTAAACATTCTTGATTTAAATAGGTCAGACAACGATGTTGAAAATGGCAGCTTCATAAAACATTTTGGTATGTTTAATAAATATACTTAACAATTTAACCAAATTGAACCAAAATTTGTATGTAGAGCGTAGACATGAGAAATATCGTACACTGTAAAAAATTTTCTGGTAATCTTCCTAAACTGTAATGGAAGTTTTTAACCTAGACATTTTATGGAAATAATACCACATGTTGGACTGCAAATATAGGCATATTGAGCGTCGTTACTATACAACGCTGGGGACTTCCTACAGATTTGACTGTTTCGCGAGCGAATGTAGGAGCGCTACCATGGATGTATCGGAAAATATTTTCCCATTCGCACTTTCTCACTATTCGTATTTATTGATATGGTAATTTTACGAACCATTTCTTAGAGTGTATATAGATACCAATTTTTGCATTACTCTACGATGGCAAGAAATAAGAAAATAAATTCTCTAGGTCATATCTCAGGGATAAAACAACCGATTTCCATCAATTTATTCACACAAGTAGCACTATGGTAGGCCGTGTAAACTTACATGTTTTACGTGGCTCAGACACTTATTTCCAAAATAAATACCCTGTGAGTACTTTAGGTTAGTAAACACTGTCATCCGAAACATTAGACTGATTAAATCCAAAGTTGATGCTCCGAATCCGACCTTCGTAATGTAATGGATTGCACGATAGTTTATAGTACGAGGTTTTATGGGTTCAAGTCCCGTATAAGGCATGTGTGTATTTGTAATTTTCTCTATACTGTTGCATACATTTCTGGTTTCATTTCTAAAGTTATTGCTTTCAAAGAGAAGTCAAGCTCTTCCTACCAATTGCACCCATGTCGAGGAAAGTAGGCATATTAGTTATATCAGTAACTTGTCATATTTTTGTATTTAGAATAACGAGAATATTGAAAGTTCGTAAAATGGTATCTGGCAGTTTAATTCCTTATTATATTGTATGTTTGGACACGTCATAGCAGTGTTACGTAGGTAGTATTTATGTGAGAAGATAAGGCGTATTCTAAAACATAAAATATTAAATCCTGATACACACTGCAACATTTATTAGCTAAGGCGCCCGCCTACACGGCTCGTGAACTGTGGGACAGAACTTAAAAAGAACATGTTTTTCTACGAAGCTATTTAACGTGCGCCCACTTTGACTAGCTACGAAAAGAACACACACTTCAGATTATGTTTTTGTGGTCGAATTAAGTTATCACGTTTACTACAAACATGATTTCGGAGCCTCTCAAAATGGCTAAAAATGGCTTTTCCAATGCGCTGTCACTGAAAATATATGAACTAGACACAAGTGAAACTACTGGATAAACACGCGTTGAACTTTGCCTCAGACTTTGCGCGATTAAAATGATAGGGTCATCGCTTTGAATTTTTAATGGCGAATGATGTTCGAAACCATGTTTCGCACTTCTGTTGCCTCTGTAGTGTGCTGGCATCTCCGCAAGTAGCCTGGCAGGTCGGTGTGTCCCGGTGGTGCGGAGCGCTGGGACCTTCAACCCCTGCAGTGCACAGGTTTGTTCGTAAATGACAACACAACCATTAGGATCAAGCACCACCACCACTGTTGGTGGACACAGGAATAATCGCATGTACGTATTAGAATAGTGTATCTCAGCCATAGGAAGATGAACATTTTCGACAATGATACTAGGCGAAGGGGGAGGGGGAAGAAGAAAAGATTCAGACTGTCTGCAAACAGAATTAAAGACAAATGGAGCGAAGTAAAAGTAAGATATTTCGACGGTACAAGGTGAGAATTTAGTTAAATTTTTAACATACTTTTGTATATGCATGGTTTTTTTTTTCACTTTTGTAAAGAGAATAAAGTATTGCTCAAAGCAATATAATATAGAGTGGCGCAAATAAACTTATTTTACTTTCTCAAATGAATTATGATCTTCATAGCATTAAGCAGCAGATTAATTAGATTCTCTAAATTAATTAAGAAATATTTTTAGTATCTTTTATTTGTTTTACTGACACTCCATGCCAAGGAAGGAATATGGAAGCTATTTTTATACAACTGAAACATCGAATTACTTAAATATGTTCCTAGCTATTTTTTAAATAATAATGTTCGGTTTTCAGAATACGTTATGTAATATATGAAGAGCGTCTGAAAACGGAAAAACTGAAGAAAACACCGCCTGACTTACAGGAGCACATCGATTGTGGTTCAAGTTCGTCTACTCCTGAATCTTGCAACATCTCCATAACCGCACGTGTATGGTAAGTAATTACTAAATATAAACGTCGCCTTTGATAACGTATCAATGTACATAAATAATAAAATATCATCTGACATTGTGCATCCATTGGAGCAACCAGCACCTTTACAGAGAGCTCT
Source organism: Dryococelus australis (assembly GCA_029891345.1). Taxonomy (NCBI): domain Eukaryota; kingdom Metazoa; phylum Arthropoda; class Insecta; order Phasmatodea; family Phasmatidae; genus Dryococelus; species Dryococelus australis. The sequence continues at coordinate 323,316,704 of CM056993.1, read as the reverse complement.
GGAGATATGCGGTCATCAAGCTAAGTTCATGATAAAGTGACAAAATGCAATTTGGGGGGGGGGGGGGGGACAGGACTGCTTCGAGACTAGCAAACGTCTTCAAAGACGTGGCTCAGTAGCAAAATTCTGAACTCGTATTCGGGAACACCAGGGTTCGAATCCCGGTACGGACATCCTGATTTTGATTTCATGGATTTCCGAAATCACTCCAGGCAAATGCCGGAATGGTTCATTGCTAGAGACCATTGCCGATTCCTTACCCCATATTTTAGGTAATGTTGTACGTATCAGTTTGTAATGATCGCGATGTTGACGAGAAGTAAAGCCGACTAAATTCTAATTACAAGCATAAAGCGGCATTTCCATTTCCTCTCCTTGATCACACACTGCAAATTTTTTGGCTTCGGTGCGGATTAGAAAAATTTTGCGTTGCAGAGTTCTGCGTCGCCGCTTCGGCCGCAGTCGCCTCGCCAACAGCTGGGGCATTGGAAGTGGAGACATACACGAATACTACCCAAGGTAACTGTTGGGAGGAACCGGACATGGCCTTTTAGTAAGGAATAATCATGGCATTTGTATGGAGTGATCTTAAAAAATAAACATAGAAAAGTAAAATCAGAATGACCGAATTAGGTTTTGAACCTGGTTTCTCCCGAATGAGAGTTCGGTATTTCACCACTGCGTCACCTCACTCGGACAAAGAAAGTAATATTTGGCAAATCAAATTATTCCTTGCTGCTTCGGTAGCAAAGAACTTGAATCTGCCACGGAATAATTTTGTGCAGTATAAAAAACCCGTGGTTTCTCTCGTTCAGAATTTTAATCTTTTATTAAAGTTGGTAGTTCGTAAATCTAAGTTAAACATAATTTCTACCTGCAGCTACTCTCATCGTGAATTCTATTTTAACTTTTGTAATTTTTGTGTTGAAAATCTAACTTCACAAAATTTCCCACCATCAAAGCTAAAAAATGAGCGTGAAAACCCAAAAGACATCCAAATAAAAAAAAAGGATGTAACGCAAAGAAATATTCAAGGGGAAAAATACATTTTTCATAATTTCTATCAGGTGGAACGGGTAAAAATAATTCTACAATTTCTAAAGTAAATTTTCAAAAACTATATTTAAAATAAAATCGGATTAAAGGAATTTTGAGGAACTGATGAAAAACTTGTTACCAATTGAAATCGCCTTGTGTGTTAAATTTCGAAAATGTCGTTTTTAAAGCATCCCCATAAATTATATGTTTTCAGCTCCAGTGATTTTGTGCTGAGTCTGCGTAATCGAATATGTATGGTGTTTGTATATATTTTTATTGCATGTATTTCAGATGCTTAATTAATGTGCTATTTTACAAAATGAAAAAATGTGAGTTTTATTTCCTTTTTATAAAAACATTTAAAAATTAACATGCATTGTACTAAGGGTCAATCTGTAGACAACGTCATATTTCAGGTTACCAGCTAGCATATATAGATAACACCCTTTACTTTTTAACATAAATTGTTCTGAAGATCAAAGCATTCAATAGTCCATATCCAGAGGACTATTAGGAAAGACTCAAGTAAGAGTTTATACTAGTCACAGACCTAGGTGGTTACAACATTTTCTGAGTTCTACATGGAGACAACAGCAAAGCAAACCTGCCTAGTAACCAGCATTGCAGCACAGAATATATAAAAACAAAGAAGAGAAATCGACTCGTGTTATGTGGATTGCAGAACCATTTTCCACCAAAATGGCCAAACTTGCCAAGAAAGCGGCGGAACAACGTTCTCCAATCAGCGCCTGAAGATGGACCTACCAGAAGGCAACCGAACCAATACAGAAACTTTCCTAACACGTGGTAGGAAGTCAGGCCCTAGACACGTTTTCAGAGCTCCGGGCAGCCGATGAGAGAATGAATTCGCTTTTTATCAAAGGGACCGTCACGTAATTTCACTTCTATGTACTTATGTATTGCGTTTTTACAGCGTGTTATAAATACACTTTTTTTCCCCCTCACAAAACTAGTCAATGTGTACTCAATACAAAAGAATACATACTTCAGAGAGTGTCTGAACAGTAGATTCTTTATATTACTTTAACTGCAAATGTAATTTTGGATCTCTTCAAAATGACTTTGAAAAAAGCTGTACTGAAATTCTAACAACAAGATTCCTGCGAAACCGCGATCGAAAGCTGCACTGGACTTCACTTCAGACTTTACACCAATAAAATAATAGGGTAGCGGCGTTTTAAATTTTAAAGAAAGAAAATTAATATTGAATTACAGGCAGAAAAGTTTATCTATATACAGTGAAAAATTTAAGTCTTCAGAATTAATAGTTACGCTTACAGAAAGATGTGAGTTTACTTTAGATGTTTTTACGGTCGAGCGAGACACAAGTTTTTTTCTACTGCGTATTTACTCCCTTCCACGGCCTATACTGAGATCCACCGCCGGAAGTAAACATTTTTTGAACCACCCTATTGTGGTCGACTCAGCGGGAGGAGAACGAACTGACGGGGAGGGGACAGCTGCGCGCTAGTCGCACATTCCTCCACAGTCAGTCAGCCATCCAGCCCAGTCCCGTCAACCAGATGGCGCATTTTTCTGCAAGTAGGCGGGCGCCTTAATTTTTGACACTGCAGTTGGGAGAATATTGTTAGGTTTTTATACAATCGGTTGCATTATTACTACAACTGTGTTTCCTGTTTGTTTTTCCGATTAAAAATTGTACTTATTCGTATTCCTACTTTAAATACCTTAACATTTCTTTGTGAAGCTAACAAAGGAATGCTGATAAAACAGTAACTCAGCCAAACACGCACGCAAAAGGGGCAGATCAGTAACGGAAGGTAAAATCGCGAGTTTAATGTCTAAACCACTTTTCGTAACTGAAATGGTTTCTGCTTAAACATGAAATGTACACGAAAGAAAATGTAACGAACTTTGCTCCAACGAAGCAGTAATTCAATATTCAGAGGTCGGAGGGAAGTAATTAACTTCTGAACGATTTTCGCTTTCCAGCGCTTGTTAATGACTATGTTTCTGCGGTAATTATCTCAACGGCGCTTATTTTAAAATTTTTATACGTTCGCAAAATGTTCAATAGTAACGAAACTGCGAGTGCAAACATGGATTACGTCACGTTAGAGGAAAATATGTTAACACGTGTATATTTTAATTAACAGTACAAAAAATTAAGATTTAGATACGTACGGCATAAATAAAAACATTTTAAGAGTATCATATAAAATTTAAAAATGGCCAATTTCTCAGTTGCCTAATATTTTTGTATAGCGAACATTTTTTTTTTTTAATTGGGATTTCGCACTGCCTCTAAATGTGTAGATTCAATTACACACGCGTTACTAAAAATCGTTATTTTTAAAAATTAATATTCAACGTGGGATTTACGTTCAAGAACAGAAGGTTTAGAAACAGTGGAATCCATAGCTGTTACTGTTATTAACGTTTTAAAAGTCGCAAATATCTATCACATCAACAAGTCAGAGCTAAAGTGTCAATCTTACAAAGTAGAATGGCGAAGATTTGTTTGTTCCATGAAAACACGCGTTGCCAACATGAACAGAAATCACACCATATAATCTATCGTAAGTCAGCCTATACAGAAAATGAAATCAATTTTGCAGTAGTCGAATAAAAAAAGTTTGGAATCACTTCTCCTTATTGTATATTTACTGATATACGAAATAACATGGCATCAAAAACAAGAGAAAGTAAGAAATGTATATAAATTTGTTAATGCAATGGTTAACTTGCGAATTTTGCCTAATAGTTGTCGTGCGCATCAACTCTAATAATGTATTTCCTAATCTCCGTGGCAGATGTTACTACAAGGTTGCCTGTCAAACTAAGTTCAACAGCACCTGCAGTATACAGAATGTGTATAAATTCCCATTACACATTGTAAGGGCATGTATTGGGGACCAAGATGGTTTACGTTTTGCATAGGAAATTATGCGCGGGAACGTACCGTTTTCGCGCGATAAACAAAACACCACCGTATCATATGTTGACCTCTCCCACGCCTGCAACATACTGTACGTTGTTTTCCTTCTGGGTCCACTTACAAGAAGGGGTCGATGTGACGATCAGCTACGTCTACACAAACACGGTACCTACGTACCATGTTCTGGTACACAGCAGATACGAACGTCAACTGATCGACGTGTCTCCCGGCAGTTCACATCACCACGTGACTGGCATGCAAAGAAACCTGTCGCGGTCACGGGACATCACGTGATCGTCGAATGACGCACGTACTACCCTAGCAATTGGCACCCGCACTGTCCTCCACGTACTCTCAAGGGTGCCCGATTACTTGGCCTGCACGTTCGCCCGACTTGACTCTGTTAGAATACTTCCTGTGGAGCCTCATTAAGTGCTTGATTTACCAGACCTCTGTGGAATCAAAGGAAGAACTGCTGGCGCGGGTTATGGCTGCGGCGGATCTTGGATGTCCAGGTATTGGTGATCGTGTGTACCAGAACATGGTACGTAGGTACCGTGTTTGTGTAAGACATCGCTGGTTATCACATCGAGCCCTTCTTGTAAGTGGATCCAGAAGATAAACTACGTACAGTGTGTTGCAGACGTGGGAGAGGTCATCATGTGATGTGGTGGGGTTTTGTTTGTTGCGGTGAAACGGTACGTTTCCGCACATAAGTTCCTATGCAAAACGTAACCGTCTTGGTCCCCACTACAAACCCTTACAGTGTGTAACGGGAATTTAGACACATTCTGTATGTTTCAAAAGTAATATACTTGAATAATTCTTGTCAATAAGTATTTTGTCCTTGGAATTTTGACTTTACCTGTGCATTATGGACAATCGGAAAAAAACCGCATTGTTAAACGTATGTCACTTTCACATTCTGAATTTTAGAATGTATTTCGTGAATAGCTCATAAAATTGATCGCGTTTGTAAATCTGGTAATCCGGTTCTCCGAGTACAGTGCTGATAGTTAAACACAAACATTTTGCTCGAGAACTCGTATATGTCGCGGTGCAAAAGGCCATTCAGGCTATTAAGAATTATTACGTACGCTGCGTCGCGCGCCTACTTCCTATGCAATTTGCGATCACGCATGATCGTGCCCGCCTTGTTGTCTAGGCTTTGTACACCACAATTCCGAACATAATTAAATGATATAAAATTACTTTCGCGGGTAATATACAGGCTATTTTGTATTGCAATTGGTGTAAAGAAACTATACATGAAGTTTGGGCACTGAGTTTCCAAACAAACTGTATATTTCATGAAAACTATTTATAAGCTATTCCCGGTAAAATGAGCACCTTTTAAGGCCCTGCTATTTTTTTCTCTTTTCAGCCACTTTTTAATATAAACATTGCTATCTGACCAGTAAACACAGCGTGTACAATTCACCGCTCTCAAAAGTTAACGTCTTGGGCTGCAATAAAATGTATTTATTAGTTGTTAATGCCTGTTGCGAGAGTCTTAAAAAGTGCTCACTTTAGAGTGATTAGCCTATACATACAAAACTCGGAAAATCCGGTACACGTGCAACAACAGTGGTATCTGGCGGCGAAAAATACCAATCTCCAAACTATTGGCATTGATTTTCCCAACCTGAGCAGATTTAACTTTCGCACAGGTGAACGCTTTGATTCGCAAAATCAGGAATAAGTCGTGAGCGGTTGACAGGTCTCCTGGGCCGAGGGGCCTCTGTCTCGTGAAGAGTGGACCTTGGGGCAGGGGGCTGGGAGAGAGCGAGGGGAAATCAAACGAACCGATAAATTGGCACGGCCAGGAAATTTCAGCTTCCGTAGAAACAGGACGATGTGTGTGTGTGTGTGTGTGTGTGTCTGCGAGTGAGCGAGTGTGTGTGTGAGAGAGAGAGAGAGAGAGAGAGAGAGAGGGGATGAGGGATAGGATAGGGCAGCCACCTCATCACGGGAGCTAAAGAGGCCAACGTACACAAGCCGATTACGTTTGAAATTACGGCTGATTAGGCATCTCAGATTCACGCGCTCATGATATAGTTGGGTAGCATCGTGTTTCACCTTGCCAACAGCCGAGCCCCCAGCACTAATGACGAACTAGCGTGACCGTTGTGGTGTAGAGGGGTATGGCAGCAGCTCGGCAACCGGCAGGGCGTGTGTTCGAGTATAGGCTATATCACTTTTGAAAGCCCTCTCATTTGGCATATTAGTCAATAAATATATTTTACTTTAGCCTTAGACGTTAACTTCCGAGTGCGGTGGAATATGCACACCGTGTTTATTACTCATATGACAATCATTATTTAAAAAGTTGGTTAAAGGATAAAATAAGGCTGAAAGAAAAAAGTAACTAGGGCGTCAAAAGTGCTCACTTTACCGTGAACAACCTATATCTACCCATTCATGGTTGCGAGTGTCGTTTCTTTGGAGCCAGTTTCATTAAAGACACGTTTCGCCATGTAAAACTAATATTTTGTAAAATTGAAATAATTTTATCGAGATAAAAATTTTAACTTTGATTTTGATCTGGATAAGTGTTTCGCCTTCTCCGAGAAAATTAAGATATACTTAACTATATTTGGCGACGGAACATGCCGACGGCTCACTCAGTAATGGAGGTTTATTATTATAAATTATGTTCGTGGATAGTTGTGAGAAGTCAAGACTTTCACGAAAAGAAGCAACGTAACACCCGAAATTAACTTGCGAGGAGAAAAAGTTTTCTTAGATTCAGTGACGGAAAAATATTAGTCTAGTCTAGAAAAAAAGCCGAGTAACAAGTTAAAATGTTACAGAGGAAAAAACAATAGCTAAGTGGCCAGAAATTATGTACGATCAGGAATTTTCCATATACGCAGTATCTAATATTATCGATTGTTTCAATTTATTACTATGAAATATTCTTTAAAAAAAATGTGACTAAACCAAGTTAAGTTCTCTTTAAAGAAAAACAATGAGAATCTCCCTGGAAAAATAGAAAGCAGCTACCACTGGAATCAAGCGAGCATGCTGAAATTCATATAATAGAAAAATAGAAAGCAGCTACCACTGGAATCAGGCGAACATGCTGAAATTCATCTAATAGAAAAATAGAAAGCAACTACCACTGGAATCAGGCGAACATGCTGAAATTCATCTAATAGACAAAACTTCTTAATATACAGTTTTGAAATCTGAAGCACTTTATATGGTTCAAAAATTATTTTTGTCGATACGTTATACTTTTGGTTTACGTAATTTTCATTCTGTTCTGCATTTTTGAACGATGATTTATTTAACATACACACTAGCTATTATTTTCAGCATATACTTAACCAATCAAGCATTCGTATACATACAAAAGTAACAAAATAAATATTTTGGAGTTTTGGCTAAACCAGGCCTCAATTCATAACCATCACCTCAGACTAAGTGCATTAGTGTAAATCGGTACAGATACTGCGAATAAACGTAACAAGTTGTAATAATATAACAATATTTAATGTGTGTTAAATTTAAAAAAAAAGTATTTTTTATAGATAGCGAAGATAACTGTTGCATTTTCCTCAACACTCTGGCAATAATTCTACTATCCTTGTTAGGTGATATACTTATTACTATGCAATATGATGCTACTGATCTACAAATAATTATGTATTCGGTCATTTTCCAGATTTCATTTCTCATACATAGCCCAAGGAACTTAATTATATTTCACATCTTTAATCCAATAAAGTGATTTCAAGTAGAAATATATTATGTTTAAATATTTCGACTCTATAAGTTGGAAAAATTTAGACGAGTATCGTGGTGAAACGAAAATGACAGATACTCGAGATAATTTAGTATAGACCGATTTAAACTGTATAGAATATATTCATCTTTGATGGCGAAACTGGCATTAAGTTATTGGTTAGACGTTTCTCACTTAATAAGCTATCGCCGTTCTCAATTACTTAAAGACCACAAACTGATTGATCGCGACTCCAAGCCTTTTATTTATTTTTTTTTAGCCTTGTAACACTTAGACTGTGATCAATAAATGTTTTGTCGTAATTGAGGACGAACGATCTTGCAAAATTTCCAGATACGAAACGAAAAAACCTTTATATGACTGTATAAAGTAACATTGCTCGTAGAGAGCAGGAAAACTATACTTTTTTAGGTTGACACCGAGACGACTTTTGTGTAATAATATTGGAATACTTTACAATATTTTGGTATCAAAGGCTTTTCTAAGGAAACAGATGCTATTGGGTTTTCCGTTTAAATTTCTTATCCAAAAAAAATGCCAAATTTTATTTCAATCATTCTATTTAGGGACCATTCATAATGTTACATAACTCTGTCTGATTTAGCAGTTTTACGGGTTTCAGTACTCAATTTCTTCGGCCATTAAAAACCGGCGAACATGCTGCGTTGATTTATATTCGTCAAATAAATTAAATTGAAAAAAATTGTCACAAATGGATTTGCGCGATGTGAAAGAGAGAAAGGCCGAGATCTTATTTAATATTTACAAACTAATTAAGCGCTTCAGTAAACTAGGAAATCATAATTATTTTACAGTGTCAGCAAATGACAATGTTATGTGTTAGAAAATACCTAGTTTTTAAGTAAACAATATTGTGAAAATTAAAGTTTTTATACTGTAGCACGGAGAACTGTGAGATTTAGAACCACCCACTGCAAAGCTATAACAATAGATATGTAAGAGCGACTTTTACTCATATTTTTTAACGGCATATTTTTAAATTTAATAATAACAATTAATTTAATAATAATATTCGATAAAATATTTTCTACCTTTAAAACCTGGGTGCATCAGATATTAATTTAAAACTTTTTGGTGTAAAATAAACATTATACGGAAGACCTATTAAACATGCAAATTTCGGCCGCAGATTTGTAACGAAAAAATAAATTTTAAATCTCGTACATGGCTTATGTTTTAACCTGATCATATGGGCAGCATTTGCCTTTGAAAGCGTAGCTGAGTTGCTGGTTTATTGCAAATATTTGACGAAGTCTTATACGATTAATAGAAAGCGTTTGTGAAGTGTGTGTTACAACAAATATCCGGAATTACTGAAAAACGTGTAACTAATAATGAAATTATTTAATGGAAATAATAAAGGTTGCGCTAGTTATTTTTTATTACATATCATGACGTGGAACAACTCTCAGTTTACTGACAACGGATTACTATTCAGCATTTTGATATCAACGATATGTTTACCTTGTTAAATATCCAAAATCCTACCCCTGAAGAGAAATTAATACAGCAATTTCAAAATGAAATTGACTGGCGGGTATCAAAGACGCAAAACAATTATTATTGTATCGAGAGCTGAAAAGTAGGAGCGCTAAGACGATTGATATTAAGGAAGCTATAACCATAATATTCGTGACACGTAGGAACGCGCCAATTTAGCTTGACGAAATGACAAACACGTCCAAACAAATCGTGATTGGCTATACACTTCATTCAGCGATGTCTGGTGTATGATCGAACATTTTCAGAACAGCGAGAGCAATAATTCTATTATTATAAATGCGAAAGTGTGTGCGTTTGTTTGTTACTCTATCACGTCGTAACGGTTAGACAGATTTTTATGAAATTTGGTACAGGGGTAGATTATATTCTGGATTAGCACACAGGGTGCCTTTCATCCCGGAAAAACGAACAGTTTCTTAGAAAATATATAAAAACCATTTGAGTAGGCGCTGGTTGGGGGTCTGTTTTTTATATTCCTTAAGGAAATGTTCGTTTTTTTCGGGATGAAAAATACCGTACGTGTTAATCTAGAATATTAGTAATAAAGAAGAACACTTAAGATGCAATTTGATAACCGCAACGAATTTTTCTGTGTTCGCAGGACTTTGTTTAATTACTCAATAACCAGACGAGCAGCGCCCCATCTTAAATAATTTATGGGACATTCGTAACGAAATAGTAGGTCCAGTCTCACCTTCAAAGTTATATCTTTTTCCCCCGCGCACTTACTTTAGATTATAAATAGTTTAAGCGCTATATGTTTTCGAGTTATTTTATGAGATAAACCTACAGTATAAGTTCGTCGATATAATTTATATTCATTGCTATTGTCTCTGAAAACATCGCGTATTATACACATAGTTTAATCAAATTTATTGTATTACGGGATTTAACTATTTCCAAGCCAATGAGACGTGACATTGGATTCCGATATCGACGTAAATGTGATTCATAGTTTGGCCTAGCGCCAGATCTAGCTGGCTGCTTCCTACTAGTTTCAAATTGCAATACTTCCATTCCAGAACTTTCACGTGTCTGGAATTGAACATAAAAATTTAATTATATTCACTAGCTAGTTTTCCCGACTGCTATTTAAGACTGTCACATTATATTGTTGTATTTTTTAAATTGCTCAACCACGAGTTTAAATGCCGTATGCCGTATGGTGATTAACACCTATAAAAATAAAACTTGTTTTTTTATAAATATGATGTAACCGTTATATTTTACACATAATATTACTTTCCTTCAAAATCTGTGATTCTTTCCCATAGTATCTAATATTTGGTTAATAACATATTTTATTTGGTGTTAACTGGACATGTTATATGTAAATATTGCCTCTTCTAAGTCCGTTTGGAATGCCATGGTTGCTTAACAGCATAAGACACGCGTATTATTCCTAATTATGTATATTTTAATAGTGAAAACATAGAAGTCAGTATATTCGATCATTCATACCCAAGAACTTTAGAATTAATTCGAATAATGAATTATGTTTACATAAATTAAGCAGTATTTGTGTACCTACGCATAAAAAATTTTCTTGCATAAATGTATATTATTGTCGGCATAATATATTTCGATTATCAGGTACTCTTAATTATATTAAGTTACTTGCCACGCTTGTATGTACTTGAAAAACAATTTGATTTTCATTCATTAGAATATTCTGGTGGTTACGAACATATAACATGTTCTACGTATTAGCTAAACTTGCAACATCGTCTGACAAGTCTTATTTAGACTTTAATAAAAATCATATACCATACAGAGAAAAAATATAACTTTATATTCCGTTCCCGGATTCATTGCATATTTTACAGAAGGGCGACGTAATTTTTAAATTTAATCCGGTCTTCAAATAGGGAAAAGTAGGCTAAACTCCAAAAATTAACACACTTATCGGCGAGATTATTCAAAGAAACGGTAGCCTATTTTAATATCAACTTTATATATGTCAAATGAAGTTTAGTTGCACACGCACGTTTTATAGTGGACTAGATTAAATGTTATATAAATAAAAGTACATAAATAACATGTGTTAGAAATAAGGCAAGTACTTAAAATTTTAAATATTGCACGAGCGTATATTTCCATAATCTCTTAGCTGAAGATGTACATTACACCCAGGAAAAATACATTGAAAATGGGCGTTTTTACCTACAACTACCAATAAACTGTTTTAAATTTCACGCCGCAAACGGTTTAGCGCCTGTTACACAGAAAAACGCAACTGCAGCAATCATAACTGTTTTGTGGGTTGCATATTGTAGAACTGTCAGGCGCCTTAGTAAATACACTAGAATGACAAGACGATTCGCCCAACCCAAACGGCAATAAAATCTCATAGTTTTGTATTAGTTGCAATAAACTCCCACATGATAAATAATACGTCAATAATTTATAATTATCAATAGTTCATACACCAGATTAAAAAAATACGTGTTCGTCGAAGGGTGCCAGCTAGAAGATAAAAACCTTGATGCAAGCAGGAAAAAGTGTTCTACGTGAAATTTATTACGGAATGTTGCTATGTTAAGACATTTTACCGATTGTTCCGTTTAGTATTTTTTTTTCCAAAATGTAATATTGAGATTTACATGTAGCAGAAAAAAAAGATGAATAAATAATAGTTTCTTTAAAAATAATTTTATATAGAAATATTTTCTGCGAAAGTCGCGTCGAAATGTGTTTTGTTTGAAACCGTCATATTTAAAATTGATGTAATGAGAAGGAATTTCGTTTAAAATTGATTCTCAATTTGAAGTTTGCAGCAGTGATACATTTGAAGAGACAAGGAGGTGTATCTGATTCGTGCAGCCGCCGAACAGGTAATGCAAGGAGAGCGTATCCGCGTCGTTGTGCCTCTATCGCAGACGCAGTCGTTCGCCGATTGGCTGTGTATAGCTATAGAAACAGTCCTGCCTGATTGGTCATCCGACGACGTGGAACATTTTCCACCTGATCTCCCAGAGTTTGCCGTGTATGTTTTTCCACCCCGACACGATTGCAGTGCTGCGCTTTCGTACCACGGTTATGAAAAGTAAAAAGGTTGAGTGTGGCGAAGCCTTCTGATTATCGTTTCCCGTGATCCACTTTGGTTCTGTTACGGTGGACCGTGCAGGGTGAGGCGTCACAGTCGATGCAGCTACGACACCGAGTAGAAGGCGATTGTGTCCCTCCGACCCTTACCACGTCTCCGTTCATGAACACGAATTCCTTGTGGTTCGTAGTCCACTAGAGTCGTGGAGGTCCCGATGTATTAACCTCTTGACGTACAGATTAATATTTTATCAAGGCGTTGCGAAAGAAGACATTTTCGGTGTGAACAGTACTTGCAAATTTCTCATAATAATCGACACTTTGTAATCTATGGACTATGAGAAGGCTTTCAGTAGATCCGTGGCACAAGGAGCAACCAATAATGCAATATTTATACTAGCGCTAGCTTCTGGACCTTATCAGCACTGATCATGATCTTACCAAGCCTGATATGAATGAGAATTATATAGCCTGTTCGACGTATCTACACACTTCTTGAATCAAACCTGTGGAAAATCACCCAATTTCCTAAATGTGTCGGTATCACAAGTTTTATATACTGTTACATTTGAGGAACACCTGGGGGCGTATCTGAGTTCGTAAGGGATGGAGGTCTTAATAAAAAATAATTAATAAAATACCCTAAATTTGATTTCTAATTTATTCACTCTTCTGTCTTCTACAGCATTAAATTAGCTGTCTCCCCTTTAACTCTTATTTAACAGTGAGCTCAATATTTACTGTATATTTCAACTCCAATTAATGTTCCTCTTAATTGTCTCTGTTGTTTACAGTTAATTTACTCCATTACAACATGTTCAGTCCATCTGTTTCCACCATTTATAATGAAATCCACTCGCGCATTTAGTCCAATAGTCCAGCCTACCAGCCGAGTTCTGCAAAACACTGACACTCGCAGTCGCCGCCTTCCCTTCTTCACTGCTGGTCACGCCGCTCGCTCTTCTATCGCTCGGAATCCACCAACTTCAACAACTCGCGACCCGGAGGCCTGCTGCGATATTTCTAGTGCTCAGGCGACCATCTGGAAGGTTCAACGCACCCCGAGATGCGCTGAGAGAACGAGGTCAGTAATCCAGAGCATATTCTTCAGATATCGGCCGAAAACAATACGACCGGAGTCCGCGACGCGCGTATGTAATTCGATACCCGTCATTCCCTGGCCTTCCGCCGTCGCTATCAAATTGCGACTCTATTTCCGTCTCTTCGCTCGCTCCGCGATGCGAGGCAACGAGCACGTAACAATGCTTCTGTTAACATAAAATAATTATATTTTTATTTAATTTGAACTTTTGCTTATATTGCAATTTATAATATTCCGTTTATAATTAATGCAACTAAACAGCGAGAGAAAATAGGTGGGTTGTTACTGCCCAGTAAGAAATAGTTCTTATACAAGATGATATTAAACTGAGTGCGTACAAATGCGGTGCGTTGTCCCTATGGTGTCATTATTTAGACTTTATTCAGCTTCGCTTGCGTGAGGCGGAGGAACATATTGAAAGTGGAAATTTAGCAGAGCTTCAGAAAAGTTGGAAGTACAGTACGTTCACGGTTATTTCCAACTTTTATGGAGCCCTGCCAAAGTTCTGCTTCCAGGATATTTCTCTGCCCATGCAAAATAAACATAACGAAGTCTAGAAAATTGCACCAAGGGGACTACGCACCACATGTATAATATTTTTTTAGTAAGAACTGTTTGTTACTAGGCATAACAACACTATTAGTTTCTCCCTGTTTTATTCGTATGTTTTATAAATTAAATATTATAATTTTTAATAAGAAAATAAGTAAACGTTTAGTTCATGTAAAAATGCGGTACTTTCATGATAACACAAGTATAAAATGCCTATGGTACACGAGATATTCCGGAAATAGCCAAACAAAAGTTTGATTCAAAAAGTGCAAAGAAACCGGGAATAGACTATAAGTATGGATGGGCTATACTCGATTTCAGACCCTGCGTACGGCGGAATGGTCTGGAAGTGAGAGTGACGCGCTAGAGAAGACGTCCACCGAAGACGCCGACACGGTGGGTCTGTAAGAGCGTGGTAGGAGTGGTGGGGGGGGGGGGGGGGTCCCCTCTCACTCCAGTGGACGAAGTGGCCTCGAACCACAAGACGTAGCGGAGGTAAACAAGGGGGCAAGCCGGTGCCGGGCGCGGGGTACTCACTGTGCTTGGCGAAGCGTCCCTCTAGCAGCGCGGTGCAGGTGGCGCAGTTGAGGGTGCAGTAGGGGCGGCGCACCTCGAGCAGCGGGCTGACGGCGGCGTGGGGATGTCGCGGCGGCGAACATCCCTCGGACAGCGGCAGCCGCAGCTCGGACGCCATGCCGAGGGGTGGTCGCGGCGCGCGCGTCGGGACGCTGCTGCACTGCCAGGCGCTCGGGCGGCCAGTGCGCTCTGCCTCGAGGCATCCCCCCTCACCCCACCCTCCGTCGTTACACTCCCTCCTCCCGTATCCTTCGCGCCAGCCGCAATCGATCTCACCCCCTCCCTCCATTACGTACGCACGCCTCGATCCGCTTTCCCGAGTTCGCCCTCGGGGTGCCAACAATACGACATATGAACATACACTTCCTCAATATTCATCTCCGTTAACCAAGTCCGTGAAATGCAAAACTATTCACACCACTACACCTTTCTAGTAGGTACTTCACGGTAAAGTAAACACTTTTGATTTCAACTTCTGAAATTAAGGTCACTAACGGCTGTTCACGATGAAGTGAGCACTTTAGAAATGAACTGCAGAAAAAAGTCACTGCCCCTGCACGCATATATTTTAATGGGCGCACTGAGTGATATTCGTTCAGTAAAGTTGGTGACGATGGATGGAAAGTAGTTCCATATCTTAACGCCGAATAAAAAGTGTTAACTTACCATGTGTAATAATTTAAAATTATTTCTTTCGCTTTCTGTTTTTTTAATGAACCGTAGTGTAAAAATGAGCACATTTGTAAAATATTTACTTACTTAATAATTCCACATTTTCACTTGACCGACGCTTGGATAAAGTGACGATGACCATGGCAATGTTAATTTCACATAGGTACGGCGGAGGAGTACACAGCGTATACATATATAAGTAGAACTTACGCAGGGCTTTCAAAAATGATCATTTTAACGTGAACAGCCTATACCCACAACTACATGTATGTTACCGTATAAGGCCGTAGCGCGGGATCCCATTTAAGTTGGCAGCAAATTCGCTGAACATAGTTCCAAATCTTGACTATGTGTAGTTAGAGTGAAATGTTGATATTTGTTGCAAATAAAATTTGTCATTATTTGTTTTACGCACATTAGGAGTACGAACTAGTATATAAGTAATTTAGGTTCCCGAAAATTTAACTTTTTCATGTGACTGAGGCATGATTTAAGTCGTCAGGTCCAAGGCAATGCAAATTTTAAATATGTCCGAAGGCTACAAGATGAAGACAAATATAAAACATAAGCAGGGTTTCTTAAAGTGCTTACTTAACCGTGAATTGTGCTTATATGATCCGTGCTTCACTTCTATCGCTCTACATAAATATATGAAGAATTATTAACAATATTAAAATATATTTTATCTCATATCCCACCTTCCTTTGTATGCTTGCACGTGTTTCCCCGATATTTTTTTTGATCCTCACACCAAATAAAAACGAAAATTATACAATTATAATATCTTTCAAGACCTTACACAAAAATTATTTTTCCACTGTATTAAATGATTGTTTAATAAATAATGACCTTAGGAACTTTTATTGAGATACCTATACTTCAGAAACCATACTATCGATTTGAACCAACTTTAACATGACAGTAAACAGTAAAGTTACCAGTAAAGGCATATAATTGTTGTTATTAATACTAGTCATTTGAAATTTTGAGATGTAGCCTCGTACGGATAGTTAAAGCCTGTGTTTAATACTTCAAGAACATTTCAGATGATTTTCGCTAAGTATTATATACACGTATAACTATGACATGCACTCTAAATATTTCTAATGATTATATTTAAGGCATTTATTTTCAAAATTGTAGCTTTTGTATCATTTAAGTGTAATGTGCCACGCCTATAAAAATGTTCTAACGTTTTAACCAAACCTTGCATACTGCTACAAAAAATAAAATTATAAATAAATCATTAAATATCTTCTCCTTGATACGCCGTTTTGAGAAATTGTACCAACGAACAAAAAAAAACTATTCTTCTTATTACACCTTGGAAATTTTTAATATGATTCTTAAGTCTCTTTTTCATTAGTGCTATGAAGGATAAGCAAACAAGCACTTATTTTCAAAATGACGAACCTATTTTCCTGGCAGCATTTCATTCCTCTGGAACTTTGAGACTAGTTTATATCAATTTTGTTTGTTTGCAATACTCAATAACAACATTAAACTAAATAGTAATTATCTCTTCCAATGCCAATTTATTGGAATAAACGCTATTTTAATTCTAAATTTTTATTTTGGTCTTAGGAACTACTAAACCGATTTCCAACAAATTCGGTATACCAAAAGTTAAATGCAGCAAAATACGCAGGTTGGGTTTATTTTACGTAACAATAATATTGTAGAAAATTGAAGTCCTTTGCAATATTAGAGATGAGTTTCAATTTATTGGAAATAGCTTAGTTGATATTAACCAATTATTAACCGGTTTCAAACAAAAGAATGGCGCTTAGGCCTATTTCCCTTTGGCAAGGAAAAGACTTTTATTGGAATCAGCATTTTGCTTGTATGCATACATTATATCAACTCAGCTATCACTTAACCGATTTTGATGTTATATATTTCTGAGTTTATCAAAATAAAATCAAGAATAGCTGGTTTTAAAAGTAAAAAAAAAAAAAAAATTGTTGGACAACAACTTTAATAAGTCAATAATTTTGAAAAGAAATACATAATTAAAAAGATTGCTTTATACAGAAACTCCCTGTTTCTTTTGACACGTGTAACATTTCCAGGTAATCTAGTTCGATGATTAGTGATTAATAACAATGTTGAAGGAAATTGAGTATTTAATTATTTTCAAATTACAGAACACTCCCTGATTTGTGAGACAGGGGATAACTCCAATTAAATTATTTGACAAAATAAGATTTAATGCTCGGCGACTTCACAAATTATGCGGAAATTTTTGTAAGTTACAAAAATGAATTTTAAAACATGATTCACATATTTGCTGTACTGAGTAAAATGGCGGAAAATTTTCAAGTACAAAATCTGACGAAGCAAACATCGGACACACTGAAGTAACGAAATCATTAAATGCCAATTACATTTATGGACTACGCAGTGGCTTGGAAACATGCACATTAAATTATTCTTGTTCTGTAAATTATTACCCAGTATGACTCCCAGATTAATTTATCGTTGCCATAATTATTGTCATAGATTTCGAAAAATTTCAAATGGGTACGAGCTCTCGCACAAAGCACACTTGTCCACTTGT
Source organism: Dryococelus australis (assembly GCA_029891345.1). Classification (NCBI taxonomy): domain Eukaryota; kingdom Metazoa; phylum Arthropoda; class Insecta; order Phasmatodea; family Phasmatidae; genus Dryococelus; species Dryococelus australis. Next base: position 323,298,964 of record CM056993.1, on the reverse strand, counting down.
TTATGATAGCAGTACTAGATCGATGACAAATAAGTTGGTGAAATGACCATGTTGAATGCGTACTATGTGTGGGGTGTAAAAGGGAGGGGGGGGGGCCGCCATGGCCGTATGGGATAAAGAGACTGGTAGTGAACTAAAGGGCGACTCCGTGCCTTGCAAAATGTATCCAGAGCATACACTCCTTTATGGCGGGTTCTTTCTAACCCCACAAGTATCCCAAATGTAAAATATTAAAATCGATATTGAATACTTATTCTAACACGAGGATAGTGAACTGGAGTAGGCTAAGCAGAGCTGCAGGACTGTAAAGACCGATTTTATCCCTTTTCTTATTGAACCTTTGTATGCAATGGCTTATGTTTCGCCTAGTGCGTCTCGGTTACTGTTCGGGCTACACCCTTAACGGTCACACTGCATTTTATAAGTTCATTATTTTCATCTTTGTTACACGATGTATATATATTTTTTCCTTTAAAATATATAAATGGTGCTACTTTGTATGTACGCCAAATCTGAACCGAAGGCACGCAACTCTGTTTCCGACTGACATTTCTGGCAGAATGAAATAAAACAGTAACATGGTGTCTATATTTATGGGGAGAAAGTTACAATGGCCAAATTTTCTGCACACTTAGCGTCTCCTGAGACACCGGTAACATTTTGTCAGTTATGTCGCAGCGTTTGGGAGCGTAAAATGCGATATTTAATTAGCAGATTAAAAAGTTTATTCCGACTGTTTTGAATTTTTCTTTCACCTCTCCAAAAAGATATACTAAGCGTGACACGGCTTACATATCAACCTAAATTACGACTAAAACGGTTGACACATACGTTGCATGCACGGGATTTGAACCCTAAACCTCGTGACCCGTAAGACGCCTTAAGCAACCTCACTCGCACCTATGGCCCATTGTGGATCATTATTTTACACCAGATTCACACACGGAAAGCCTACCTTCGATAGCGAATGGTTTTTCAAGAATCGTACATGCCGAATGAATAAACATAAGAAAAACGCATTATAAACTGTTCCTGTTAAACAGGCGAGATGAATCACGAGATCCTTTCTGAACGGTCGAACTCTCTGATTGATGAAACTATGATCGAGGAAAGACAGCGTTCAACGCAGTCACTCAGAAATCAATCATCATTGAAGCATCAGAATTTACTGGACTGAGATTCGGAGGAACAAAACTACGTATTGGATGAAGGAACTGGATAGAAGGAAAGGAATTCCTTGATGCGAGAGATTCGTATGTGGAACACTGTGTGTCTCTTGGATAGTGTGCCTTAGGAGATGACGTGACGGTTACATGAGAGTGGTCCTGTCAGCAGTAGGATAGATTAGAGTGTGCTGCGCGGTTTCACATCGTAGGATAGCGAACACTATTTCCCCGAGATAAACTTTTAACGTGGATCTTTGCACAGGGAGCTGTCACACGTCCGCGTTATTGTAAGAAATATGCAGTCTTAAGAAATATACAGTTATTGCATCCATAACCAAGTTGACTAAAGCAATAATGGCTAATGTTCTGCGCGACTGTGTCATTCATAGGAGTTTGTAGTCACTTTGTGTTCATAGGAGTTTGTAGTCACTATAAACTACTATAGTGAATATTTTTTTCTAGGACTTCATGAGACAGGCGGTTTACGCGTACGGCTTTAAAACTCTGGCTGAACTGTGAAATAACATTGGGAGACACCGTATCCACAACCAGTGCAAAGTTTAATTATAAAACCAGAAACTTGATGGATAAATGTGAATAATATTTACCACAGATGAGGATTACTCTACCAATACCTTGTGCATATATATCCTGCAGTCAAGTGAAACTTCTAGAACCAAAAGTGATGCCTGGCTTTGAGGCTTGAAATGCCAGTCTTAACTTTGTGAGCTGTTCCTCACAAACGCTCTGGCTGAGGGCGTCACACAGCAAAATGAACTTTCTTATGTACTGTGATCTGGACCACTTCATTAAGGACAGCAAATTTAGCTGAGAAATGTTCGGTACTTCTAGTTTTAAAGATAGTGTTTTATGACTATCACAACTTTACTTTGCACTGTTATGGCTTCGGGCATGTAAATGCAGTGCAGACATACATTTCTATGAAAATTAGGTATGAATTTATTGTTAATTCACCAATTTCTCGACTATACTTTAACACGGGCTTACTGCATTTAGTAGTCTAGTTAGGCCATCATACTTTATGTATACACTTTGTATAGTTTCTTTTCGGAAAAGAATCACACAGCAGTACTTGTAATTCGAATTCATGTTCAGAATTTTTAAGAACACTAAAATTAATGAAGTATAATAGAATATACACATTAATGTGTGAAGTAAGACACATTTGTTCACATATTGTTATTAATTCACTTTGCCAGAGAAAAGTTAAAGCAGGGATTTTAATCACAGATTTCTACTATCCATAATTGAGGAAATAATTAAATAAAGTTTTTTATACATACTAGCGTAAAACATGCATGTCCTACTGTATTGTAATTTGGAAAGTAAATAACAACGAAAGAGTCTGAGAGGAATGAAATATAATTAAATATACTCTCGACTTGGAAAAAAAGCGGAGAGTGAAAAAATATTTTTCTTCTCCCCCCCCCCCCCCCCCCCCCCCCCCCCGCCATGCCTTCGGCTTTCCTTTACTTGAGTTTTTCCTATTCTGTATCAACATTAGTTCACAGCATACAATTACAAAGGATGATATACTTTTTCTTTCGCAGTTTTCGTGTCAGAACATTTACAACCAACTCAATAAGTTTACCCCATTTAAAATTCTTATAAAATTTAAATAAAAATGTTTATAAACGAAAAGTGACCATAACATGTAAAATTATGCTCTTTTAATGTTTTAGAATCAACTCTTAGATACAGTATTATTTAAGAAATTGCTAAGCAAACCCTTGTGTTTTGTAAACTGCAGACTTACTCGTCAAGAAGTCGCAGATATCTATACTAGTTTACGACAATACAGACGATATAGGTGTTAATGCCCGTGCCTGCCCACTTTATCTCTCTGAAGTGAAATAACATTTTTCTTCTTTGGTCAAACTCATAACTGCGGTCTCAGTACCAGCAATGTTATAATTGTGTGAGGCGTCTGTGGTTACCACCGTTCATCCACGATAGACAATTCAAACCTAGCGACAACATTTATGATTCACAATGTTGTATTGTAGCCTAATTACCACTCACACATCATCGTTATAAAATACCTGTATAATTGAATACATAAGGAATTCGTAGCACTGCAAACTATAGTAAGATTAGTTAGAAGAAAAGCATTTTACTGTAAAGTAAATGCTTGAACAAGTTAAAGCTTTACACTGTAGAGTATAACTCAACTGTCCTTTCCACAGTTGTGTATTAAAAAAATGTTTCACTTCTATGCAGTTTTTGATATAATCAGTGTTAGTTAACATACGTTTGTGAATTTATGTAGTAGACATGAACTTGATCAGAAACTCCATTCATACAGTATACAGAATAAATAAGTACATATGCCATTATTTTTGTTAACAGTGCAGATGTTTAGAATTTATTTGTTTTCTTTCAAAATTTCGGTTGAAAATATTTTGCTTGAATGTTTCAGATCGTTTTATCAAGGGGAGTTGTACTGCGTTTAAATGTTTCTAAGTGGCGGCCATTGTGTTAGTAAGAAACATGTTATTATTTTATTTAATTCTGAAGTAATTTAAGTTTTTATCAAGTTCACGAAAATTGAAATCAATTAGAGGTGTTTAAAAAAACCAAGTGGGAAGCATTTTCCAGAGTGTTTTCTTAAAATATAAAAGATTTGCTGACCACTTTAAAAGCAAAACCAGACGATGTGAATACAAAATGAAAATACAGTAGTTACTCATCTTGTTTGAAATTGTTTATGACATATATTTACAAATATGATTTGTATTATCAGAGAGGTTAAGAAACTGTAGTTCTATAAATTTTCTGATAATAACGACTAGGTCACTCGAAATGCTGAAATCATGTAATTTTTTTTTTTAAGAGTGGACATTTGCAAAGATTCTTTACGTGTTTAATCGATGTCTTTAGAAGTTTTCAGTGATTGGGGCCTGATATTAATGCAATTGAGCTCGACGTTTCTTCAGAGTTTGTGGTATGTATTTTACTATATAAATATACACAAAACTCGATACTGATTCCATTATACTAATAAAAATGATTTGAATGTATTCTTTTTAAATCCGCAATCATCCATATTTATATAATATATTGTGGATGCTTAAATTGTATTCAGGGAAATTAGCTATGGAATTCAAGAGCTTTCCTGGATTTTATTGTAGGTACTACTACAGTATAAGCTATTCACGGTAAAATGAGCACTTTTGAAACCCCTGCTTGAGATCTACTTATATGCACGTTGTGTAATTTTCCACCTTACGTAAAATTAACATTGTCATGGGCCTCATCTCTTTATTTATAAAAGTAAATATTTTACAAATCTGCTAATTTTTACACTCCGATACACAATTTAAAAAAAAAAAGGGGGGGAAGAAATAATTTAAGTCGTCATAAATGGTGTAACTCTTTTTATTCGACGCTAAGACATGGAACTACTTTCCCCTCCATTGTTACCAACTTTACTAGACGCATGTCACTAAGTGCGCCTGTTAAAATATTATGCAGGTAGGAGTAGTGACTTTTCTAATGTTGATTTCCAAAATTCTCGCTTTATCGTGAACAGCTTTCAATCATTTATATGATTATAAAAGTATCTGGTTAGTACCCATGTGTTAGATTCCATCACATAGAGAGGCAAGATGAGTAAGGGTAGTTTGATGCTATGGAAAGTGCGTAACAGTAGTAAGAAGATCTGGCCGCTTCGGTTTAGTTCGGTCTTTGATCGACTTTAAAGGAACTAAGTTTGCACGCAGAGAAAACTTATAAGTACTTTTCCTTGTTGTAAAATAATGGTTACGTAACACTATAAAACAAAGTTTTTTTGTAGGAAGATAATACAAAATCTTTCAAATATTTCAACCTGATTTGTGAGAGCTTTTGTGTAAATAAGAACAAATATAGTAACCTTGAGGACTCCATTACGTTTATTTGACTGTCGGGAATTTCATTAAAAGAGGCGAATATAATAATTTGCACATAAAATAGTTAGTGCTGTATAATCGCCCATATGGATAAACAATGAGCTTAAGACAAAAATGAGGCAAGAAAGTCAGCAATTACAATAAAGCAAACTAATTTGATTTGAATGAACAACAATATGGGACACACATTGGTACATTAACACAAAATTAATTAACACATATTACTAAATCTTGGGAATTTAAGTAGATGCTGGATCAAATCATCATAAAAATAAAACATCTTTAAAGAACAGTTGAGTCTTTTTTTGATTTGATAACAGTTTAATCTTTCCTTTGTTTCTTTTTGTTTTTGATGTTTCATTTCTGTTATGTTTCTTAGTTAACTTAGATCTTCTTGGGCTTCTTTTATATTTGCGGGTTTTATCCCATTGGCTCAGTATTCTTAGTTTTATTTTTCTTATTTTGTTTCTGCCTGGCTACGTCTTGAAGCACGTTTTTATATTTTGTGGTTTAGGTTGATGATGGAAGTCATCGTAAAACCTGTGATGCTGGTTCTACGTAGATCCATTACTTGTTTATGTTTAGCACAGGTAATCGGCAAGCTGTTCGAATAAGGCCTGGGTAGATATTCGGGATTGGTTTTTCGTGGCTTGCCAACATTATTTTCAATATTTATTACTTTAAAGCTTAATTCATCATACTCGTATTTAACAATAATGGAATCATAGTAATTTTCTTCGTATTTAAACCATTTAATTCCTCATCACTTAACGGTCTCTCCTCTTATCGCATTTTACCTCGGCGTATCTTTGTTACTTTCAGATAAAGACGACCAGTGAATAAACGAATCGTGTGTCCTGGTAAGAACACTGCATGACTGAGCCATTTTCTCATTTACTTGGAAATTTTTGGCAGCTTTTTCTATGGCTGAACGCGTAACTGGGGATGCCCTGGTTCATAATACACGTTTTGTATAACTTTACAAATAGTACGTACATCGGAGAGCATGAAGAAGTGATATTGATACATACTGATTGAGATTCTGCCAACTACAGTTGATACTCAAAGAAAAACTCCTCGGCATTAGGGTGATCCTTAATGTAGTTAAATATACACACTTCTATTTCAGTTGATCCCCGATTGCTTTTTGTTTCATATCATACGTAACAAGTTCCTTCTTTCGAAATAATGTCGAAAGTTGCCAAGTTGTAGACCGCTAAGTTTCCTTTTGTAAAATATTGACGAAACCTGTCGCTTGGAACATTCATGAACGGTTTGGAGACCAAAGTTTGACACAATTTTCTATTCACCCCCTTCTCTGCACTCCTGTATTTCCTTAAGTTTATAGAATACATGTGCATACTCATACTTTCCTGCTTTCTTTTCATCTTCAATTAGTTTCTCGTAGCGTTCACAGTTGTTAAATTGATATTTTTCGGCTTAAGAAAACTTAAATTTTCAAAAGAACAAAACATGCACTTAAACAGGATTAGGGACCAGTGTAATAAGTGGTTTCTTGTCGTCAGAGGTTGGCTACCTTTCTTGTGTATTTTTCGCATTATCTTATTTATCCATTTCTACGTAAAGGCAAAATAACTTTTCTAGATTAAGATATCAAGACAAGGAGAGTTTATTGCTGTATTTTCTGCAATCATGTGATATACCTTCGGAATTTATGAGAGATCATCACAGGCGCGTTATTCGATCAATTGCGGAGTTCTTTTGTAATAATTTGCAGTCAGTTCTTCCCGCGATTGACTTCGGTTTACAAAACCTCTCTTGCTCGACCTATTCTATACGGTTCACCAAATTCTGACACTGTCGTCTTCGATACACTTCTCCGTTTTTTCAAAAACTAAAGAAAATATTATATTTTTTTAATACTAAAATATTATTAGTATATTTATATAGACATTTAGAACAAGTGTATTCAGTTATTTTTCTTACTTAAGTTTTATCTTTTTCACGCTTGCGTATGTTTTGCCAGGTATCCTCAAAGACTTCCTATTTTTTTACGGTTGTTTCCTTCTTATTTTTCTTCTTTTTCTGCTGGCGACTTATTTTTTGTCATTTCCCCTACATTCATTCTCTGAACTTCGCTTTGCATACGTGTTTTTATTACATACTTTCTCGCGTTATTTTTGTTTGAAAAACAGAACTACAATGAAAACACTTAAACTCATTCTCAGGAATGTCTGTAGCATACTTGTCTGGTTTCGCGTTATCTAAAATGTCCGTGTTTTTATGATCCCAGATTTAATGTTAGAAAGGCGGAAAGACATATTCGCCCTCTTAGCATAGCAAGTTCGCCGTTTTAAACAAACCATACATTATTCAGTTTATCAAGTGAAAATAACATTTAAGAAGGGCGGATTTTTCGCTCGGGCTTTTAAATAAAGTAAAGTTATATTCGTCATTCTGTGATATGATATTTCTACACAACTAGCATTCTTTAAGATTAGCTGTTTTTAAAAACTGTTAGCTGTTGATATCGGGAACCCACAAAGGCAAAAATCCGAAAATCCTAACTTTGTCGAATTCGCAATTTTTACAGAACACCGATGAAAAAAAAATTAATTCTTAAATTTTTCCCCGTTTCAAAGCGATTCTAACTACGAAGATTTCTGAAGGCAATTAGGTGGTGGCCAACAATATACGTTACTATTCTAGCTTGGAGCTAAACACGAGATATCAAAGCTTTTAAAAGGGGGGAAACACTACAAATAAAAAGTTTACATTAGAAGCAAGTAGTTTCTGTGTAAAAAAAGGAGCAAAATTAGTAAATTACGCAGAATTATAAGCATTCTGGCTACCAACTCTAATGCCTACGTTTCTCGTTAGAGGTGTGTGCAAATATTGTAATATTCTACAAGGCTACATACAAATTTTTCCGATGTTTAAGTAATAAAAATTCCTAGGTATTTTTTATATTTATTTTAGAAGATTGTTGTCAATAATTATTACTTAAATTGGTATTGTGCAGATAATGAACAATGTTTTATTTTAAATTATTATTTTGAAAATTTGCTGGCATAAAAGATTTGAAATCTTACAATAAATATTGATACAAATATAATTTTTTTTAAATAAAAGTGCTAATGGGCTTTACGTGTTGAAAAATGCATTAACTGTAAGTGCCGCAAAGCAATTTTGCAGTTATGAGTTTTCCAATAACCAAGTTTGCCGAAGGACTTTCAGAAGTATAGCAGGAAAGAATATAAGTATCTATGAAACTTTTATTACATTCAAGGCAGGGGCAAACTCTCGATAACTTGGTTGCAGCAGAGTAAATTTTCAAGAGTTCTGAAATACACGCACGAAAAAGTGGCTAGTAGAATTTATTCTGCAACATAGGGGAATTTTTCACAAGTAAACAAATGATTTAGAAATGTTATTTTGCTACTTTCTGTAAACAAATTGTCAGAGCTGTACTTCTCTTTTAGCAGTTTGTGTCACACAGCCGTTAGTAAAACAGTGTTTACTTAAAGTTTATATTTGCCACGCAAAATTTTAGATGACAATACTTGACCAACTGACATAGTCACACAGGTGTATTATTTGCGCTTATTGAAAAATCCCTCAGTTTCATAAGTCTATAAATTTTTGCACAAGTGGTGTCATAATTCTGCAACTTATAACCGAAAGTAAATAACTTATGTAAACAAACTGCGTACGTTTCTGACGAAATCGACGCCGAGTTTAATTGTGATCCTTTACTTCCATTCAGAGATAAACTAACTTAGGAGCTGTTGATAAATACTGTCAATAGGATTGGAAAAAAGTTAAATACAACTGCCGGCCATAAAAATTGTAACACTATGGAGGATGTAGGCTATCACAACCAGATTTATTTAACATAAAAGCCATCCTACAGAGGCGACATGGTTACTCGGTATGATACATACATAAATTTGCCTGTGGCGACACATGTCCAGGTTTATAAACAGTAGTCTTTACAGTACACAGCAGTGACAGCAATATGGTTACAGGCACGTAGGTAATAATACTTCATATAGGGAATATTACACCGTCTGTTGCTAGGCACGCATTGTCGAATGTAGTATCGTAAAATTTTAAATGCATGGAAATTATGATTTACAGTAAGTATTTAATGCCCTCCACCATTGTCGGTGTAATGGGAACAGCAGCTTACCATACACATGGTGCAGAATTGAGAGAAAGAGACTTGGAATGTTCCTCTGGGGTATCTCCACCCATGCCGTGAGCGTCCTGCGGCAGGGTAATCGTTCGTACTACCATGGGCCACGCGTTATCAATGGGTGAGAAATCTGTTGAACGCGCAGGCCAAAGCAGCATTGTGATGCGGCTGACATCCAAGAGCTGCCTGACGATATATTTCAAATGCGGCCGTGCACTGTCCTGTTGTTACAGGGCCTCAGGCCGGCCCTGACGATAGGGGAAAACAGCAGGCTCCAACACCTCCGCGATGTAACTTACTGATCGGTGCACCAGCGATGCGGACTAGCCGCGAGTGGGCTGTAATACAGTGGCACTCCGTACCATAACTCCGGTACGACGGTGTACAATGCATTACTCGGTCAGGTCTTCGCCACAGTGCCACCAGACAGGGGGCGCAACCATATTGGTGCTACAAGCAGGAACGGGATTCCCTTGAGAAGACGATGGAATGCTACTCGTCCCTTATAACAATTAATCTGTGTTTCTTTAAGGAAAACAAAATATATTAAGCTAATTTTTACCCATTAACTACTATCATGAAGGCGAGCGTCCAGCCATAAGTCCACGCCACAACCCCGCTTGCTTCTTCTCCACCCCCTTTCTCCCAAATAAAAAAAAACACTGTTTCCTATTATGAGTGATTTCTCAGTAACTATGATTTCCAAATAAAATATGACATTTTAAAATCTAATAGTACATGGAACGTAAAATAAAGATAATGTTTTATATTCTATTTGCAGTAAGAGTGTAAAAATTCTTCCACCATAATTTTTTTTTCCAGCATAATAATTGCTTTTTAATCTAATACTTAACCAAGAAGGAATTTAGTGCCTAAGCAAAGATGAAAGACAATTTAAGGCGCTTAAAAAACATATATTATAAGTACACACACATATTTTTTGGCGATACCTAAATCACAGCTTTACCTAGTCAGTATGAACAATAATATAGATCATAGACAACAACAATTTGGATACAGTTAGTGGATTTTGTATGACAGCAAAAAAGAACCAAATACATCTTCAAAATTAAGGAAGGACATATAGACACCTAAAGAAGTTAACGAAAGGAAGTGAATAGTTATACCTTGCAAATGCATATCCTGATAGAAGATAAGTTATTGTTGCTTTTTCATAAACAATAAACTACGCCTTCTCAATACCACTCCTTTCTTACAATTTTCCCAAGCACCCTAAAATTTATTAGATGAGGAGTACCTCCCAGTCTAACAGCCACATGGCTGGCCGGTTAATTTACTTTGGTGTACCACATAACTCAGAGCAGAATAAATAGCTGTCTGATTTCCTGGATTGACATTTATGAAAGATAAAGCAGGTACATATTTTGTTTCGTAATCATTTATGTCACTGTAGAAATTTTGGACGTATTCTGACTATCCAGGTATAGGTTATTCACGGTAAAGTGAGCACTTTTGGAAGCCCTGCTTAGTATCTACTTGTATGCACGTTGTGCAATCTTCCTCCTTGTGTAAGACTAACATTGTATTGCACCTCATCACTTTATTCATGCGTCGGTCAAGTAGAAATGTGAACTTATTAGAAAAATATATATTTTATAAATTTGCTCTTTTTTACACTTCGATGCATTTAAAAAACAGAAAGCGAAAGGAATAATTTAAGCTATCATAAATGGTTAACTAACAATTTTTATTCGGCAGTAAGATATGGAACTACTTCCCATCCATTGTTACCAACTTTTCTGGGCACATGTCACTCAGTGCGCCTGTTAAAATATATCCAGGTAATGGCAGTGACTTTTTTCTAAGGTTGGTTTCAAAATGAGTATTCGTCGTTTTGCCTAAAATCGTTCTGCCCAAAATTAGGCAAAATGTCTTTAGGCAAAACAACTTTAGGCGAAATGACTTAGGCTAAACGACTTTAGGCGAAATGATTTAGGCTAAACGACTTAGGCATAATGACAGGTTAAACGACTTTAGGCAAAATAGTTTAGGTAAAACGACTTTACGCAAAATTACATTAGGCAAAATAATGCGCTCCCTTCTAAAGTGCTCATTTTATCGTGAACATCCTTTAATTACACTGCATCAAGGGCGCAACTACTCAACTATAAGAGGCTTCGAAAAGACACAACGCGTTCAGGCATTTCCTTTAAAAGGTTCTCTTCCTTCTTAATGAAAAGGGGACACGGTGGATGAGTGATTAGCACGCTCGCCTCCCACCAAGGCTAACCGGGTTCAATCCCCAGACGGGGTCACCGGATTTTCGCAAGTGGAAATCGTGCCGGACGATGCTGTTGGTCAGCGGGTCTTCTCGAGGATATCCCATTTCCCCAGCCCCCTCATTCCGGTGCTGCTCCATAGTAATTTCATTCACCCCTATCGGCTCTCAAGACCTCGCTGCTAAGAGGCGCCCAAATTTCTTCACTCACTCACTCTTAATCAAAATATTTACGAATAACATCAAATGTAATTGGAAAAAAATCCTTTCTCAATCTTTGCTTTCATTGCTTTTAGCAGCGTTTGTATATACTTTTGTTTCTTCATAGTACGATAGAGTCAATCCCAAAGAATATACAGTTGCATTCAGATTATTTGAACCGTACTGCCCAGACAAGTATAAACCAAGGCCTGATAGGATAGACGACTAAAACGACCAAGGTCTGCACAGTTTTATAATAATATAGTTTTCTCATTTGCTTCTTTCTCTTGATGACCGGGCAATCGTTAGATGTTTTACTCTCCCTCTTAGTTAATATGTTTGTAAACAAATCCTGTAAATAAGGAACAACTGGCCGATGAGCCCAGCCAATCAGAAAGCAGCTTTCCAGAGACAGTTTCATATAAAGTCATGAGTCTAGCACCTGAAGCTTGTTCAGGCACTTCCACCTGAAGATGGCAACTGCAACGACTTCTGGAAAGTCGAATGAGAATTATTTGACGCGGCTTAAATCCACAAGTTTTATGTGTAACTGCAACGACTGCAAAAGCCTGCGATATGTGTTTGATATTTCAAAAGAGTGTGATTGCTAATTTTACACTTAATATACACGGAAATTTTAATAAGTCGTGAGCACTCATATGAAGCGAATCCTAACATACTGTTTGATTGTCAACATGGTAAGTCGAGATATCTAAAATTGTTCAGACAAGGCATTGTATATGGAAAATCAATTTTGGAATGAAAATTATAGGATATCATCATTACTTAACGCACTATAGGAAACAGTTATTAGAATAATCTTGGCTTTTGGTTTTGACTACGGCGCTGACTTCCACGATTACAAATTACGTACACTTCACTTATGTCTTTACAACACACGAGGCGAACTGATCCACGGCAGTGCTGCACGCGGCACTCTGCGCCGCCTATCGGTCGGATGGGTTGCCACTGTCCCACACACAGGCGTTATTACTGTGGCAGGTGGGCTTGCGCACCCGGGGTGGCCTACATACAGACGCTGACCGCGTGTCATGTTACCGCCGTTCGCCTTCGTGTCATGCAACTTGTTGTGCACGCAGGTACATACAGCTGCGGACACCCGGCGTCGTTTGCCGAAATTCAACTTCAATTTAAAGAGAATAAATATGACAATAGTTCATCCCCGACAATACCAGAAACGGCCGACAGACGTGGCACAATGCCGCAACTGTCTCGCTTTAGGACACACCAAAAATCACTGTTCCATGCCGACAAAATGCCCTCACTGCGCAGGCCCTCACCCCGAGAGTGCTTGCAAAAAAAAAAGAAACCAACTCCAAGCCGACGTGCAGTAACTGCGCAGGCGAACACACAGCTCTCTCAAAAACCTGCCCCAAGTTCCTGGACTTGGTGCAGAAAAGAACTACTGCTGCTGCTACGAAAATCGCGCCAAAAACTGCAAAACAACCTCCTGCCCCGTCCAGGTTTTCAGTCAGGACATTACAGCCTGGCAAAACGTATTCGCAGGCACTCTCTGCGTCTATTAACAAACCAGCTCCCACTCTTGACACCCCTGCAATGCCAAATAAACAACCTCAGTCCCACCCTCGCCAGCGAAATTCGCCAGGAGAGATGCGAGGCGTAATGCAGGATTTCCATGAACTCATGGAATTCCTAAGAGCATGCGACTTCGCCTCGCTCTTGGCTCATTTCCACCCCTACATACTAAAACTCCGCAACATCATAGAGAAACATGAGAGAACCTGGCTACTTCTCGAAGCCATGGCGTCATTTGCGGCCCCCTAGCCCGTCAAATAGACCCGCATATACAAATTCCCCCTACTCTGTACTGGAGCGACTCCGAAAATCATTACACAAATATTAATAACTATGACGAGCGAAATAATCGCGTATATATTCTAGTCGTACACAACTGAACATTTGTCTTGCAGCACCAATAATATATTTAAGACGATTTAATAACCTTAATTACAAACGCTTTTAATTTATTTAAATTTTTCCGTGTCAAATAAAAGCTGTTGACGGTAAATTAACGACCATGTTGCCATCTCTCGAGTAACTTCATAAGCTCCGCCCCACCAAGTTCTCTCGGCCAATCAGAGCCCTCTGGCCTATATTACTGTTTAACTTCACTCACGCGACGTGTTTTCATGGCTCTGCTTTCGAATTTTAAAAGTCTAAATAATTATCAATACGGAATATTGTTCAAAACAACTTTTAAAATATAAATTCACGCCTTCAGCGCAATTATACCGCCCGATTTCATAGAAATAAGGCCCCGAAACTGGCCGGAATTTTCCGATCGGTCCGGGACAAAAATCGACCACGTTTAACAAAACTAGTTGGCGCTAGCATCGCGCCAGCCATATCGCTCTCGGACTTCCCCGAGTTAACATGTTTTACTTCACTTTTAGCCGCTCGTCACGGTACATTCAGACATGCATTCACACACCAATCAGATTATTTAATGGTTTTTAACATATGAGATATGAAGCAATTACTGAAACTGAAACAAATACACTGATTTAAATTTTCGCGAAACTTAAATTCACCACTTCAATATACATATAATTAATTTAATTATATAAACCCTTGCCACTCCAGTCATGGGAAAGCTACTTATATCGAAAACTTAACTTCATTTGGCTATTAACCTCCGCTTTTTATACCAAACTGTCGCTAGCTCTCTCACAGGGAGCTCGTGACAGTACTTCACAAGTCCTGAACTTTAAAATTCCGCGCTGATAAATTCAATTAACTTCACCACTCTCTTTTATCCCGTACAGGCAGGGAAAAAGAGAGTAAAATTCAGCTATGGAAACAGCTCCCAGGCGCTACCCTGGAAAACCTGTACAAGAATGCTAGCTTTGCAGCATAAAATATGTTTGATGGGTGCGGAGGGGGGAGGGGGTTAGCTTCTCCTCGCCTCCGCAATCTAACTGACAACCAACTGGGTGGCCAAGGTCCCTCACAAGGGACCGATCTACCCCCGCGCTGAGGGAGTAGCGTCCCAGTGATGTAAAATGGCGGGTGGACTTCAATTTAAACACACTAAATGGTCTTTCCGAACTTTTTTCTTTTTTTTCCAAGTTTCTTGTTTCTGTTCGCCCACAGATACTGCGGCTTGAATTTCGACATGTAGTTTCTGAACATCTTGTGTGCGTGTATATATATATATATATATATATATATATATATATATATATAATGTAGTTTCCGAACATCTTGTGTGCGTGTAATATATATATATATATATATATATATATATATATATATATATATATATATATATATATATATATATATATATATATATATATATATATATATATATGTGTGTGTGTGTGTGTGTGTGTGTGTGTGTGTATATTATTTATTGCTTATTTACGTCTCAGGTCGTCTGCTCTACCATCAGATCCACGCACCATTAAATCGCAGACGCACGTGATGAGGAATACGTGGCAGCCGCAGTGATGGCCGCCTGGACATGATGCTGCAGGCGGCGACGTACCGCGCTAGCGGATACAGATTGATATGCCACGCGCCTCAACTCCTAAGCGAGCGTTTTCTCCAAGTGGCTGTGCGACCTGCATCTTTACTCGCGCTCGTTGGGTGTGACTGGGAGGGACCGTTGGCTCCCTGCTCCTCGGCCCAATGATCACATATCTGCTTCAAATGTGGCTGCAGTTCTTAAAACGCGAGAACCAAATTCGCGACAGATATAATCCACTATCCCGATGGACCACGATTCTCTCGCGGCCAAAGACGGAAACATGTTCGTATGGTTGTCGTGTTCTTCGACGCGGCACACTGACTCCGTACGTGCGCACGAACGGCGGAGAAACACAATGTCACTCCCTTTCAGCAGCTGCCCGACCTTCATTAATATACCGCTTATCAGTGTAGTCATAGCTGCACGTGTTGCGCCATTCGACTGAATAATAATATCAGTGTCCTACTATGCTCTGCGCATTCCGTCAATGTGGGGTCCTTAAGGCGCGTCCTTCTTGATGCAATTTTAATGGCCAGCAGTGTATAAGTACAGAAACATTACGTAAGAATGTAACGAAGATCGGTTTTACATATAAGAAAGCAGTGTTTCTATACATGATGTATCTAAATTATACAGAAAAACTTCGGCTGCAGGTTAATCACGAAAAAAAAAAAAAAAAACTTGAAAACATATTATATACTACCTATGGTATAAAATTAATTCTAAGGGAGGTACACGTTTTTTATGTTGTAACTGAAGAAATAGTATATTACAGACCTCTCTCTGGAATATTCTCCTCCCTTTAATAGCCGCCCCTGTGTGTTACTGGGTATTGCGTGCTCCAACTGCTAGATATTGGTAAATATTATTTCGGAAGTAAAAACACAAATTACTCGAAAATAACGAGGCATAGGTTATTTACACAAGGCAATATTTTTTGTTAATTTTAACATGGGGATTAATAATCTCTCTTTTATGTTACTAATATGCTACCGCGACATGGAGGTTGGTTTGAAATAGAGGCAACAACCGCGATTATTAACATGAAATATTGTTATCACAGCAACAGGTGCTGTGGTGTTTAAGATCTTTGTTCAGTTTAACCATTATCCAGACAATCAGTGATCCATCTTAAATATTATCTCCAACATTTGCAATAAACAGGTGCTTCACCCATAGTATTCACTTCAGATTTAGACCGTAGATCGTGCATAGTATTTTTTAAACTTATTTGTTAGTGATTAACCTGCAGTCAAAGTTTGTCAGTAGAATTAAAGATACATCGTGTATAGAAAATTTTCCAATGTAACAAACAAAAACAAACTTTTCAATAGGAATATTTTGCCGTGGAGTGTTTGGAAGTTTGTACTGTTCTGACGTTTTGACGTGGACACGTCTTTAAAACCGACACATGGAGTATCGGGACGGAAACGGCGATGTAAGGTTCGCAGGATGATCCATTGAGACACTATAACTTGGCGGTTAATCCAAGGACGACCTTAAGTTAGCGGCGCACACGTGCGAGGTGGCGGTAGGGGTCCGTGGCAACTGGTGGTAACCTCGGGACTCCAGTGTGCTGGCGCACTGATTTGGTGACAACGAAAGATTTTGTTTATATCTGTCGATTTAGAACATTAAATTCAAGCTAATATTATATTGTTCTATTGAATGCTTGCACGAGATATAAATTAAGTATAATAAAATTGCTTTGGCTTCGTCTCCCAGGTAATTCATGAGTACAATATGAGTGCCACACTAAATTGGTGGCTGATAGAGTATGGAGCATTTCGACTGTTCTGTTCATTCCTGTTGCAAGCCTTTATATGTGATCAGATGCCTGTTAAATCAAATGTTTAGTGAACACAAATTATCTCTTTGACGAAAGGAATTCGTGTGTTCGCTAGTAAGAAAATACAAAGTATAGAGTATAAGAGCTCAACGTAATACATGGAAGAGTCGCCTGTACTTTACTTCGCCTGTGGGTTGCTCACCGCCTTGCGGTGCGAGGGGTCCTGCGTTCGAGTCCCAGGTAAGGTAAGGGTGTATTTAAATGCAAGGTTAGCTTAAGATTGGCTTCAGTTTAGTTTCTAAGATCCCCCCCCCCCGGGCCCCCTGCGCATCGATTAGCCTGCTCGTACTTTATTTTTAGCACCATATCGAAAAGGAAATATTAGATGCTGTAGAATTCGCATTTACGTAAAACACACAGTCGTGTCTCCTACTCAGCCACACCCCGATTTTTTTTTTAGTAAGAGGTTCGTACAGTGCAATGATGTAAACTTGAAACAATCTCGTTTAACATTGAAGTCCCCTCAAGGGCGGCGTTTGTATAGTGATTGGACTACTCACCTCTCATAACACCGAACAGGTTTATATTCTGCGGGAAGAGGTTACATGGTTCGCTAGGGATTTTCGCACATGAGAAACGTGGTGGACGTTACCGTTGTCTGTCGGAACTCCTCGGCGTGCTCCTGTTTCCTCTTCAATTGCATTCCGTCATTGCACCATTTCAAACCGCCTCACCCTCCATAGACGCCTAAAATTCCAGCTATTAAATACCACCCAAATATATCTTACTGTCCCATCCTTGTTCCTACTACAATAGGAGGGAATATTGGAGAAATGGGGAGAAACACAGTCTATTGGAAAAAATACAGGGTTGTCCGCCTAACGTGGACACCTACAAGATTTCCGGAACGGTTGCAGATCACGAGAAGTGGTTTTCGCTTAGTGAAATTACGTACGGAGGCAAGTAATTTGCCTCAAATCGACTATTAACAACACGTTTATGGGCAGAAATAATTTAACTACATATGATTTTTCCCCTAGAAACGTGCACTTATTTCAACGGCGTCCGAAAATACGTGCAAAGAGAAATTCACTGATATAGCATATGCAATGGAAAGTAACACAGAAACGCCAAGAAATAGTGTGCAAATATGAAGTTAAGTGGGCCACTAGCATGGGGCAGGGGACCTGTACTCACAGCTGTTAGCAAGCAACACTCGCCGTGACTCATCCTGGCAGGACTGCTTCCTAATACCAGCGTAGCACTAGTCCCTGTAATCTGTTATGGTAAGTGGCATTGCAGTGTGTGGCTGTACATGCGCAATGAAGTTCGCAAATGAGGAAACACTTCACGCTCTACTTATTTATGGCGAGTGTGGCCTAAATGCCAAGCAAGCCGTTCAAATGTATGGTGAAAGGTATATTAATCGAACGCCCATCTCACGGCAAACGATACGAAGAATTTGCACACTTCTCTTGTCACGAGGTGACGAATTCCACAACACGAATGCGACAAAAGACTGCTACGGGCGAGACGCATCAACACGATGTATTGGCACCACATGTCAGTGCAAACCCCCACACGGGCACGCGAGAACTTTCCAGGTTCGTAGGAATGCGTAAAACAAGTGTGTTGAGGATAATGTGCCAACGGAAATTCCATCCATATCTCGTGGCTCTTCATCGAGCATTACATCAAGGTGATTTCCAGCAGCATATTCGGTTTTGTAGGATTGTTCTGATGTCTGTAAGGGATGATAGCAATTTTCTGAATAACATAATATTTACTGATGAAGTGGCCTTCACAAACCATGGGCGCTAAGTTTACGAAATATGCACTACTGGGCGACGGAGAATCCACATGGGGTCCGGCACGTAGAGCACCAGCGACAGTGGAAAGTAAACGAGTGGTGTGGAATGGTTGAAGACTACGTCATACGGGCATACTTCATTCAAGAGACAATGATCGACTTTACGTACACCCATTTCCTCAGAGAGACCTTATCGGAACTTCTGGAAGTCACGCCACTCGACATATATCGTGAAATGATGTTTCTGCATTATGGTTGTCCAGCGCATTTTGCTTTGGTGGCGAGGCAAGCGAGAAATAAAACGTCTTCAAACCGGTGGTTAGGGCGTGATGGTGTTGTATGATGACCAGCTCTCTACCCTGACCCCACACCTCTCGATTTTTTACTATGGAGAACACTGGAAATAGGGCTTACAACACAGCTCATACGACTCCAGAAGACACTGTGGCAGCTTGCAGAGGCATTACGCCAGAAACACTCCAGGCCGCTCGTCGCTCGCTACATGTGCGTTTACAGATGTGTATTGTTGTCGGTAGTATCGAGCACATGCTGTGAAAAGACCTAATGTGGAGCGTTTCAGCCATAACTGTGCTCTTTTGTACTGTGCATGCGGATGCGATTGAATTTCTCCTTAAGTTGGTTTGTTCTATTTTTTGTTGTACATCTGTACTCACTCGTTACTCAGTACAGTTAAAGACTAGGAAACAAATCTCCTGAATTATGTTGATATATGAATAAAATATAACTTATAGATATCAGACTTGAACTCACATTGCCAGTCTTCCCTTCGCTGCGGTGCTCCCCTTTGTCCAATATCGCATTCCATGCCCCTTGCCCCATTAAGGTTGAAGTAAAGCAACTGGCTATGGAGCACTGCACCCAACTATACAACGTTAAGAACTCATAAAATAAGTAGTATAGACACCATAAAAACTGTCAGAAAAGTGCAACTTATGTTGTATATGAAAGAAGAATCTATATATTTTGGAATATTATCAAACATTTTACTAAAATATACTTGTTAAATGTAAAAAAATAATATATTAAAGTAGTCTGTGTTTTTAACAAAATTTACGCGCACTTCCATTTTGAATGCTTTGGAAAGCAGCATTTGCAAGAAAATCTTCAAGAAAGATTGTCATAATATTTACTGTGATCATGTGTAATAAAATCATAGTAATAGTGTATGACATAAATTTATAATTAGCTTTGTTTAGGTCAGTTTCAATCATAAATGTTTGTGACAAATAAACAAAGATACAAAAGATTATAAAAGTTATTTCCTAAATTATTATTACAATTTTCTTACACGCAATCACAGTTAACATTATGACGATATTCCATGGCGAAGATTTTCTTACAAATTTTGATTTCTGAAGCATTCAGAATGGAAATGCGGCCAAATTCTGTTAAAAACACAGATTATTTAAATATATCATTCTTTTACATTTGAAAAGTATATTCTAGTAAAATATTTTATAATGTTGCAAAATATTTACATTCTTCTTCTTTATACAGCATAAATCGCACTTTTCTGACAATTTTTATGGTGTCTGTATTACGTTTTAACGAATTCTTCACATTGTATAGTCAGCTGCAGTGCTCCATAGACAGTTGTTTTACTTCAACATTAAGGTAAGCGTTATGCTGCTATAAGGAAGCGGTCCCGCCAGATGAGTCACGGCGCGTGTTGTTTGTTTACAGCTGTGAGTACAGGTCCCCTGCCCCATGCTACCGGCCCACTTAACATAATCATATTTGCACATTATTTCTTGGCGTTTTTGTTACTTTCCATTGCATTTGCTATATCACTGAATTCCTCTTTGCACGTACTTTTATATGCCATTGAATTAAATGTATGTTTCCAGGGGAAAAAATCTTGTGTGGTTTAATTATTTGGGGGTGTTCACATTAGGCGGGCCACCATATATATATATAAAATTAAACCACACAAGACTTTTCCCCTGGAAACATACATTTATATTATGAATTTATATTATTTATACAATTATTATGGAAAATATATAGGTGTATATATATATATATATATATATATATATATATATATTATTATTATTATGGTATATATATATATATATATATATATATATTATTATTATGGTATATATATATATATATATATATATATATATATACCATAATAATTCAGCTACTTCACGTTCTACAAATCTGCCATGTAGGGTGTAAGCTATAAGTTATTGCCCTGAAAAAATTACAAAACTACAGATATTAACTTACCTTGAGCCATACCAAACCTGCTTTGGTACAGATTGTAATTTACCTTGTTACGGTCAGGGCAAATATTTATAACCCGTCATAATATCTATACATCACTGTTTTGTCATTTGCAGAAAAAATAACCACTGTTCATAATCGACTAATTTTAAAGGTTTTTACTTTACAATTTTCGTCCGTATTAAATTGAATGTGTACCAAAATTCCAAGTTTTCAAAATCATTTGCTATAACAATAAACATACTACTTATTTACCGTAACATTAATTTTTCAAAACAAACTTTAATTTAATCACATAGTTTGGTATTAATATAACGATATTGATTCTTATAATTCATTCTTACATATGCCAGCGTATTTCATTGCAAATACACAATAACTGAGATATTGTACTCAGAATACCAACAATTTCTTAAAGTGTGTATTCATGAATATTAAGAACTGTAGTTAGGCCCTGTAAACACAAGTAAAGTTACGTGACGAAAGTTTCAAAATAATCCGGTACTTGAAAAGTACGTACATACGTAGCGTATGTAAGGATTGTTTTTTTCACAAAATACGTATTTGAAAATATAAAATTATTCAACTGGTACAATTCCTAGTCCAAATATAAATAAACCTTTCGGTTTCAATGGAGACCATTTAACACATTAATTACAATTATTTTAGTAATAATGCAAACTACACGTTGACTGAATTTTCTGTCAGCACTACTTTGAGTTTATCGTCTAGTGATTTCTTAACCATATTTTCGGATATTGGCAAGACTGTTTTGCGATCGGGGGTTGATTTGAAAAGCGAACACATGTATCACGCACTATGGAGATCAGAAATATGAATGGCTGTTCACTTTCTGTGATTAGTTCTCGCATTAATACTTATTCTCTTCTGCCATTTCAGTAGAAATAGGAAAACTAATATTTTGATTTTTATTGTTATTCTGCGCATCTGAAACTATATCTTCACAGAAAGAAATTCTGCTTATGCATACACTATAGTAGCTGTAGGCGAACGATTGATAAGAACTAGAATGTAAGGTTTATTCCACCACCCGACTGGCAGAGAGAGGGTTGATCACACCCTCCTCTTAAACATAAAGAACGGAAAGCTTAAATCTTCGCAGCTGGAATTTTCTTAAGTTAATATAAAAAACGCAAACAGGATATATCTCTTATTTCATATCGAAACGCTTTCATGAAATTCTTGCTTTCACGTGGATTAACATTGCTATCGCAGCATACTTACATGGTAATGAATGATAAGATCATTAAAGCTTGGGGGTGAAGTGGGGTACAAATGCTGCAACATTCCCTCATTGAATATTTAGGAACGTTCGCTATGCCACTGAATTCTCCCGTTACTGTGTTGGTGATTCTTTTCTTCACATGCTCAAGGAAACATATCAGAAACCGAAATTCGCACCTACATAATGTGACCTCAATCAATAGTAAATAAATATCTTTCTTTGTTTCCACTATATGATCCTTCAAAATATAATACTACACAACCTCATCAGGAGAAAAAAATATATAATACTTCGTACGACATATATGTGAGTTGATATATTTGATATTATTGAAGAAAAATTAATAGGATATAAAATAAAAATTCTGAAATATTTAGTCCTGCGACAAATGATCACAAAGTTTCGAAGCAAAATTATTGTTTGCTTCGTTCAATGAAAATATTAGTAACTGAATTCAGAAAGCGTAGTCAAAAGGGGGGCGATTTGAACATAAGGCAGTTGCTAACTTTGTTAACTGTATTTCTGCAGCCCACTAGTCAGGCACAGTGTGTTCGTGAACCAGTAGAGTTGAGCAAATCTGGATCGAATACTCGCTCGTGATATTCACACTGCAGCAACTAATCGTACAAAGAACTCTAACGTGCTATGTATGGTTTGGCGGGCGCAGGCGATAGCTATATTTATAAGATGAAAACATTCGGTATCGTGTTGTGCAAAACAAAAGAGCTCAAAACTTAATGTGTCCATCAAGTAAGTTTGGGCACGCTGCAGTGCGTCCGACTCATCTTTTAAAAGTCGTAGGTTTAATTGCAGCGGGTTGAACTAGTGATGAATATTCTCAAGGGGTTGTGCATCCCCATACAAACCAAATAACAGCGTAGTTCCTTAATATCTACCCTCTCAGTTCCTCATGTACAAGAATGAGAACCTTGTTTATCTCGGCATATTAATTATAATATTTTGTTTACCCGTTAATACGATATCCCCCAAACTAAGCATTGAGCACATTATAACGAAACGTAACAATCTCCTACACGAATGGGAATTAATCTGACTAATATACCCGTACGATATCCATTATTCAGTGTTGACAGTGACCAAAAAAAACTGAGGTTGGATATTATTACAAGTAAGATAGCTGTAATTCATTAGAAGTAAAAATTATTAAAAACGTGTTTGTGTGGAATCATGCATTATTAAAGTACTTTATTATTATTTAGGTTGCAATTTATGAGAGGGAGCTTTATTCTCTTATGGTAGTATAATAATTAGTCTGACAAATGCAAGTAAATTTTGGGGAGAAATTTATCTAACCTGCAAGCAATTCAGTGCAGGGTAGTATAGGATGTTCAAAACTATTATTATTCTTTGCTTTGCAGCTTTAAATGCACCACTACATAAGTATTAAATTAAGAATGTTTTATTGGCACTTTTATTTAATTGGAATCTTAATAAAAACTTTGCTCCCATAAACAGAAATAGGACTTGCAAAGGCACAAAATACAATGATCGTGTGATATGGAAAAGACAAAATAAAGTTTACAATTTTGCTTGCGGATCTCATACGTATGAAAATATGAGGAAATGGGCGACAATTTGTAATCGTACTAACGATCCCTTTAATTGTTTCATAATTCGAATATATACGTGGATAGCTCATTAAGTTTGTTACAGCACAATTCTGTAAATACCATTAAAACTGCCACCGTTAATGAAGCAGAAAGTTTGAAAACATCGTCGGAGTGAACTCGCAGAAAAAAGACAATTACAGCACACAAAAGTTAAACGTTAAAATTTATGGTCCCTTAATGCATTCCTTCGCTACTGTAATTAGCTTCCGTGCAATGGGGCGATGACTGCATATTGAAAATCGTTTTCATAATTTTCAAGTGTAAATAAAACGTTAAGTATTTTGAATCGTTGTTCTTGTCGAGTGAGGTCCCGATCGAATGGTAAACACGTCACGCTATATATTTTCTTGCAATGATTAATTCTATCTTAGGGTTTGTAATATCGTCACATACGAGAACGAACTAAAGTGCCAATTTTATATGGTCGCTGTTATTTCCAATCTGCGATAAGTCTCTATCAATTTCAAGAGATTTTAGTCGTGGAAATATTTTTATTTATTTTATGGATATTAAAGGTGATCGTGATGGAAACATAATGATTATGAAAGTGAGTAAATGTATAGTAAGTAAATACATCAAAATCCGCTTAGAACAGGGACAAAAATGCTCCTTAATGCAGATAGCCATGATTGAACATATTACAAAGAGAAAACGCTTTTGTATACTAGTTTGATGTTAGAATGTGTTAGCAACTTATATCACCTTGATAGCGTTTCCTGACGCTTAACGGTGACAGTCAACTATTAATTTATGAATTTTTATCTTTCAAGTCTATGATCTAAATTATAAATCATAACTAGCACTGTAAGTTACGCCAACCTCAGAGTAGACTGAAATGTAGTAAAAATAATGATATTGTTATTTTGTCTATCGGGGAACAGAAATTAAGCTCTCATTTTATCCTTATAAGAATGTTATACAAATGTCTATGATTAAGAGCTTATGATATATGTTTTAATGATGCATTTCCCTGTAAGTGAACAATTTCAGCTATAGAGAAAACGCCATTTTGAGACAGCCACTCGCAAATTTATCAACTAATTACCTACAATTAGTTAAAATTTCTGGGAGCTTTAGATATAAATATGTTATCTTCTTCAGTTTTGACAGCCTGTAGAAAACACCAGTACAACGCGTATGAGCTCCAGTCAATGAAAACCAGCGCTGCACTAATGAACAATTATAAAGCAAGAAAATTATAAATAAATATATTCATCTTGTGGTACTGTTATCTTCATGAAAGTTATGAAGCTTCTTATTTATTGCATTTTTATAGTTTGTCGGCTTCTCACAACTGGGCCGTAAATAAATATGCTTTAAAGGTATCTACGCCAAAAACATTTTTTACAACAGTCGTTAGATATTTTGTTGAAATAAGCCACCGTCACATATTTTTTGGTATTAGTAAATAAAGAAATTTCACAGTAACCACTTAACCTATGGTTTCCCGTTGTAAAAAACATGTTTCGTAATCATTAAAAGAAGTTTTATGTTATTAAAAAAAAAGACTGTTAGCTTCACAAAACGTTTTGTGGGGTACATTTTGTCACAATATTTTGTATCGATCACACAATTATATTTCAGTGTAAAATGTTCTTGTCTGATCCACAGTTCTAGTGGTCAGTCATTCTAGTAGCAAAAAACAATTCATTCCTGCTATATTGTTGCCCATGTTTATGAAAATGTATAGGTTGTTTACGAAATGAGTAACAAACTTTATGGGAATAAATTCCAGACAAATAACTCCGGTCCAGAAACGCCACTATGTCAGTGTACGACACTAGGGATCGGGGAAAGTAAATGTGATCAGTGCATTATATGGCGCGACGTGTAATTTTGACTTCGTTAATCCAGAGGTTCGAATATGTAGCACGCGGCCTGTGTTATATGTTGAAACGTGCACCGATCAGTCAGGACGAAATTAAGTATTAATTTGATTGCAAAACTTGCAGATATGGTATTGGTTTCCCGCCAAGCAAATAGAGGCAGAGAAGCAGAAACGTTTTACACGGCCATATATACTCATGAAGCAACCAGATCAAACTAGATTTCCACATCTTTCCGACGCAAATATCTTGTAATTAAGTTATTTGAAATATAATACCTGATATTAATCATATGATTAAGAGTGAGTGAGAAGATATTTTGAGGGCTCTTAAAATCGAGGTTTTGAGAGCCGATGAGGGTAAAGCTAGGCGAGTAAGGAGCAGCGCCGGAATGAAAGGGTGGGAGAAACTAGAGATACCCGAGAAAACCCGCCGACAGCGGCATCGTCCGGCACGATTACCACATACGAAAATCCTGGAATCGAACCAGGTTCGCCTAAGTGGGATGCGAGAAGTCTATTGACTGCACCACTAAGGCCCCCATGCGGCGAAGAAATGAGTGATTAAACAGCTATACTTACTCTAATAATGTTTATAGTCGCGATAAAACACACACACTATTGTTAGTGAAAATTGCAACATCCATAAAGATGGGACCGAATGAAACCAAACTCGGAGATGTGTAGAACAGTGTACCAGCAATAAGTAATTACGATTGCAGAGAGATAGCGTACAAGTAGGTCCAGCAGTGTCTTCTCTTGTGCGACCGGAAAGGTCCGTGTTACGCCGAGCTCAGTCAATGAAGAGCTGCCAAACGAAGTGAAAGCAGTGCCAGTATGCCTCGTCGACGTCAGAGGGCGCCATATCAGCATGTGAGAGTTCGAAAGGAGCAGAATGTTTGGTCTCCGGGAAACGGGTTTGTCATACATACCGTGCCATTTCGGCTCGTGCAGGGCATGCTGCTACGACAGTGATGCGTGCAAGGCCCCAGTGGATAGAAGAGGGTCGTACGCAGCGGCGAGCGGGTACTTGACCACACAATGTGACCACAGCACGGGATGATAGCCATCTTGTCCGCATGGCCGTAAGACCGTACAGCCTCGTCCACAGTGTTGGCTCGACACTGCAACACTGCAACTGGTGTGTCCGCGTTGATGGTCGACACCGTCTGTTACCGACTGGACTGGTGGCATGCATGCTATTACGTCGGCTTCCATTGTCCAGAAACTACAAACGCCTAAGACTGCAATGGGCACCTGAACGCCATCGCTTGCATGCTGAGTGGCAAAAAGCATTGTTTTTGGACGAGTCCCGCTTCAACCTGCCCTACAGTGATGGTTGCATAAGTATTAGACGTTACTGTGGTGACCGTAGTATGGCAGCTTACACTGTGGAGCGACATGCCAAGTGTGGTGGTTTGGGGCGCCATTGGATACAGCATGCGATCTCGACTGCTACGTATTGAGGGCAATCTGTACAGCAACCGCTACATCTGGGAGGTTGTAGAGCCCAAGGTACTGCCCCTCCTTCAGGCGAATCCACATGATGTATTTCAGCAGAACAATGCCCGGCCACATGGGGCGAGGAATATACAAGCATTCTTCAATGAACGACGGGTACACCTAAGCTTCCCTGGATTGCACGTTCACCTGACATGTCGCCCATCAAACATTTCTGAGATACGGTTGGTCAGCGACTTGTTCGTCACGGACCTCCAGCAAACACTGTTGATGTTTTGTGAACTCACAATCAAACCGCGAAGAGGGAGGTTCCACAGGATCATATCCAGTTCCTATTTGATTCCATGTCACGACGTTTACGGGCTATGATTTTATCATGCGAGACTTCACCCCATACTGAATTCTCAAGGAAATACAATGTGCAGTTCTGCAATCTTAATCAATCATCAATCATGTATTGTCATGTACTTAATACCTGGTATTAAGTTTATTGCAATCACATGTATCCTTCTTGGTGTTGCATTTTTAACAAAAGTTTGTGTGCTTAGTACAAGAATGTACCCGATTATTTTAGGAAGTTTCACGCCAAAACGAACTATTAGGACTGTAAAACCGTTTTACATTAATATCAATTTTTTTCTATAAATATATATTTTTGTTTAAAATAATTTTGTACTCGTGAATAAATATTTTAAGGCGTCTATATACCAATTGTGTTGATTTAAAATGTTCCAAATTGCACAGCGGACAATGTCTACAGGGTTACAAGCGCAGTCGCACGCTGTCACAAACTTAACCAAAGTACATTTAAATTTTTTTCCTAATATTAAATAGTATTTAAGGTATCACATATAATTATGCAATTTTAACTACATCCTACAGTTGAAAAAAGTGGGCCAGGACACAATATTTGTAAATCATACTTAGAACATATTAAGAAAAGAATATATCAAATTATTACGGGATAGTATGCGTGGGCAACTGAGTACGAACAGTGTATGGTCGAAATAAATTTGACTCAAATGCAGTCGATAATGGTTTCAGCTTTAAGTAAACGTGGAGGTGTGCATTACACTGCAATATCACAAAGTGAATATGTTTCAGTTAACTTCCTTAACTGTAACTGAAGATTTTTACTTTTACATAATATGGGCAATTTACCCTACATCGGGCTGCAATAACACATAGACGAATTGAGTATCGACACACATCTAATTAAAATTTGTACCCTGCCCACCTAAGATAATTTGCCCATGGATAGCTTAAAATACCACAGTTTAAAACTGTGCTGTGAGACGGTAGCGATTCCCGGAAAGCAATATGAAAACATTTCAAAGTAACTCGCTATTAATTACTGTATAGAAATAACACCAATATTTCACTTTGATCCTACATTTGTAAGCAACAACAACTATTATGCTGGTCGCCAAAAGAGTAAGAGAAAATTATATTCACGAATATTTATCTCATTTCCAAGCTCAGCATGCTGCTACTGTCATGTCACTGCATGTCCAGAACTAGAACACGACTCAAAGGAGAAAAGCTGGAAATTCACCTTTGTTATTTTTTGATGAACACAAAACTGCAACGTATACGAAACATTTGTAATTATTTCAAAATAAGTATTTTGTTTTAGTAACCCATGTCAAAATTGTTAAATTTGCAAGATGAATTTCCAGACCATAATTTGTAAAGAACTAATTTTTTTTTAATTCCAGAGGTACAACATTGTTATTAACTGGGACTTATCCACTTTTTTATTTCACAAATGTTTGATTCACTGGACACGGGATATGGTTTATTATCTTGATAAATAATAATGGATGTTAGTTACTTCCTTCTTCGCAAAACAATACTTATCCAAATACAAAATAATATAAGTTGAGCCCAGGACATGGAACAGATAAGCACTAGAACGTCAGAATGATAGCAAAGCAATGGCAGTCTGGCTCGACGCCAGTGAAAGGAAAAACGTCCCATTTATCATGTGCGCTTTAGCGAATGGCAGCTCTGCCGTTCCACTTGGCGGGACTGTAAAACGAGAACATCTATCTCATCTGCTTCTAGTCGGAAGTATGACGGAGCTTACTAAAGGAAGTAGAACTGGTCTTTTGGGAGCCCACAAGCTCAGCGTCTTGTGCAATAATATCGTGCGATCTCTCTAAAGGCCGGGTTTTATATGCTGTGCGGTTTTTAAGTCACTGCACTAGTGAGACACAGGATATTGAGTGACCTGTTCAAGTGGAGTTGTACACAGATCTATATATGTTCTGCATTAAGACTGACATCAGTGGTCATGATTGTTAGTTAAGTATAGTAGAACCACATTTATAACGCTACTGAACGAGAATTTTCATCTGTTATGTGATGTTTTATTTTTCCTTAGATGATAAATTATATATCCTGAAATAAAAGTTTATTGTATGAATATACTCCTCGGGATATGTAATAAATTCGACTTTATTTGTTAACAACTTACCTCACGTCATTTAGAATTTTTAACTATTTAAATATTTATAATGAATATTTTCTTTTGAAAATACATTACTCTCTATTGCGGACGTATCGATTCCTGCTTAACTTGCTAGTTTCTTCATAGTGGATATTAAGTGTCAATCAAGTGCATCCTTGGAGAACAATTTCATTATATCTAATATTCTTGTGTTGTAAAAACATAAGTGACGTGTACGTAATTTGTAATCCTGAGAGAGTTCGTGACGTAATCAAAAGTGAAAACCAAGATCATTCCAATAACTGTTTCCTATAGTTCATTAAGAAATCGTGATATTCTATCATTTTCATTCCAAAATCGATTTTCCATTTACAATACCTTGATTGGACAGTTTTAGATATCGCGTCTTACCATCTTGACAATTAAACAGACTGTATGTTATGATTCGCTTCATATGAGTGCTCACGACTTATTGAAATTTCCGTGTATATTAAGTGTAAAATTAGCAATCATTGAAATTGTTTGACGAAGGGTGGTATTACGTGGTAGGCCTAAGCAAGTCCTTATTTCAAAAAATTATCACACGGTTTTGAAATTAAAAAATATGTATCTCAGGCTTTCGCAGTAGTTGCCGTTACATGTAAAACTTGTGAATTTAAGCCACGTCAAATAATTCTCACTTGACGTTCCAGCAGTCGTTGCAGCTGCCATCTTCAGGTGGAAGTGCCTGAACAAGTGTCAGATCCTAGATTCGGGACTTTATGTAGAAATGTGTCTGGGAAACTGCTTTCTGATTTGCTGGCCACGTCGGCCAGTCTGGAAGCAGCTTCCCAGGGACAATAGCATATAATGTCACGAATCTCGGACCTCACTTAGTTGTTCAGGCACTCCTACCTGAAGATGGCAGCTGCAACGACAGCTGAAACGTCGAGAGAGAATAATTTGACGCGTCTCAAGATTTGTGTAGTATAATAAAAACTTGTGCGGTGAAAATATTTAAAACAAAAACCTTAGTTAAAATCAGGTATCTGATCTCGAATACACATTTTGGTATGGATACATATATTTATAAAGTATGTGTATGTACGCACACTAAGTATATACATGTACTATGGCCTGAGTATTGAATTTACAGTAATGTGTGTGCGATACTTTTAAACTGGATTAGAATGACAGATTACCAAAAGACAATTTTTTTTAATGTCATTATTTTAATTTGTATGTACTGTGTGACTTTTATGTGCATTGCAATCACTTACGCGGTCCCAGTTGATAAATAATGGAAAAGGGAAATTGAGTTTTCCGTTATTTCCGAATAAGGCATATGTGCATTAGTGATATTTATCCGCAGGAGAGTGAGTGTGTTTTTATTGCGGCACATACGACAAACAAGAGTGGGTTGCTGTTTAATCACTAAGTGCACCAGTTTCGATCTCATAACTCTTTGTCAAAATATTACGTTGTTATAAGCGTAGCTGTAAAAATATTCATAAAATGTGTTTAATTTTGATGGCCTGCAATAGAGACTAAGAACTTTTATTATAAACAGTCGTTGATATAAAGAAAATCATTAGAGAATAATTTAACTTAGGATTTATATCATCTGTTGAAAATGAGCACTGGAGACCCTACCAACTCTCCCAATATCATGTACAGTCAATTCATAGTTACTTCCAACTTGTCTGAAGTCCTGCTAAAGCTCTACTTCAAGCATATTCCTCCGCCTCGTGCAAAAAAAGCTTAGCCAAGTCTAATAAATTACACCAAAGGGACAACGCACCGCATACGTGAGCTCTCAGTTACATAATATTTTGCATAAGAACTATTTCTTACTAGGGATAACCAACACACCTGTTTTCTCTTAGTTTCTATTCATGTTAATTATAAACGAAATATTATAATTTATAAATAGTATGTAATTGAAAGTTCAATTTAACCCAAAATAAGATTTTTATATCAATACAAGTATAAAACGCTCGTGATAGAGGACATATTTAGGGCACAACCAAGGCGGCCATACATGAGGCTGTTTTTCAAAGGTTTGATTCAAACAGTGTGAAAAAAACCGCGAAGAATAGACTATAGCCGGCAATTGACGGTGCTTATGCGATGCTTGTGCAGCGCGTTAGTATACTTGGAACTCTGTGCTTTGAAGTTTCTCGTGTTCACCAAGCTTCTGTTTAATATTATTACTACTTAGCTACGCGTTTTTTCTTCTTTTTTTTTCAATATTTCTACTGTTAACCGTCTCATAATAATTGCCGGGTACAGGTCAACAGCGTCGTGTGGAATGTTGTGCCACCAGCTCCAAGGAACTCATTGGAAAAATGAAAATATTGAGGTTAAAATCCCTGCGAATACTGCCGGTCTATATAAACTCTTGTTTTTCCAGTTTTCACAGTCAGCCTGTAGGTTTTCCTCGTGTTGTATGTGTGTGGAGATGGAAACCGATTCCAGTTCCCGAATGTCAAACGTGTTGTCGTTGGAGAACTCGTGTGTTGTCTTCATCGTGTGGTTTGTGTAAACATCTGTTCTGGTCATTGCGTTCGTTGGTTTTTCTTCGTTGTTTGGTCCAGTTTCTTCATAATTTTCTTTGTACACTATCTATCCTCGTTAGTTGTCAGTTGACTGTTCATTTCTGGAGTTTTTGCGCTGTTTATTGTTTTGACTGGCTAGATTCCTCTCATGGGATTATTAGTGTGTTACCGGCATATTTATTGACAAGAGCGAAAACTCGCTCGTTTTTTAGTGCAATAATATTATTTCTGTGTCCAAGTTTTTATATCACACTGTTGGTATTGTTCGACTTATAAAAAAAAGTTTTGCAATGGCGTAGGTACAAATTAATGTTACAGTTAGTCAGTTACCCCTATTGCAAGACTCCTTCCGAAAATCAAACAGGATGTAATGAAATCAACCTTTCGCACTCCACTCATTATAGGGGCCGCGGTGGCTGAGCGATTAGCACACTCGCCTCCCACCAAGGCGAACGGGGTTCAATCCCCGGCCGGGTCACCGGACTTTCCCAAGTGGGAATCGTGTTGGACGATAACATTGGTCGGCGGGTTTTCTCAGGGATCTCCCGTTTCCCCCACCCATTCATTCCGGCGCTGCTCCATATTCACTTCAATCACCCTCATCGGCTCTCAAGACCTCGCTGTTAAGAGTCGCTCAAATCTCTTCACTCACTCCAACTCATTATACACTAATGTATTGTGGAAAATACAACACCAAGTAAGATACCTACATGTGATTGAAATGAACTTTATACTACAGATTAGGTACATGACAATACAAAATTGATTCGGATTACAGAACTGTACATGAGAACTGTCCTTGAGAATTCAGTATGGTGTGAAGCCCCCACAGGCTACAATCAGAGCCCCTAAAAGTCATGGCATAGAATCAAATGGGACCTGGATATGTTCCTGGGAAATCTCTTTCCATGCTGTTTGTATGCGAGTATAAAACGCATCAACAGTAGTTGATGGAGGTCCGTGACGAACAAGTCAATGAAAAACCATTTCCCAGACATGTTCGATGGATGATATGCCATCCGAATGTGCAGGCCAGTGAAGTAGTGGTACCCGTCGTTCATTGAAGAAGGCTTGCACATTCCTCGCCACATGTGGCCGGGCATTGTCCTGCTGAAATACTTGGCATTTGTCCGCTATGTCACTCCCCAATGCAGGCTGCCAGCTTGGTAGCGTGTAACACGTATGCGGCCATAACTGTAGGACAGATTGAAGCGGGATCGTTCCAAAACACTACATTTTGCTACTCGGTACGCCAGCGACGGTGTTCACGTGCCCATTGCAGTCCGATGCGTTTGTGGTATGCGTGCCACCAGTCCAGCCCGCAGCAGACGGCGTCAAACCGTCGACGCAGACAGATCCTCACCAGTTGCAGTGTCGAGCCAACACTGTGGACGAGGCTCTGGGGGTTGGTACTGCCGTGCGGACAAGATGGCAGTCATCCCGTGCTGTGGCCACATTGCGTGGTCCAGTACCCGCTCGCCCTTGCGTACTACCCTCTTCTATTCACTGGGTCCACACACGTATTACTGCCTGAACGAGACGAAATGTCACGGTATGACAAACCCGTTTCCCGGAGACCGATAATTCTGCCCCGTTCGAACTCACTCACGTGCTGATACGGCATCCCTGTGACGTCGACGAGGCTTACTGGCACTTGCTTTCACTTCGTTTGAAAGCTCTTAACTGACTGAGTTTGGTGTAACACGGACCTTACCAGTCACACAAGAGGGCGATGCTGGACCTACGTGTACGCCATCTCTCTGCAATCGCAATAAATTATTGCTGGTACGCTGTTCTACACATCCTCCGCGTTTGGATTCATTCGGATAATTCTTTCTTTATGCATTGGAAGCAATACCTTAATAAGGTGAGATAGTTTGCTGCTTACGATTATTAATTTAAATTTAGAAATTCGTAGGCAGTTCCAAGAAGAGATTGATGTTGCTGTTACAGAAACAAAGAAAAGTACTCTTGCGGATTACGGACAATGTTCTCTAACCTGCACACTGTTCGGAGGGAAAAAAAAAAAAAAAAAAAAAAAAAAAAAAAAAAAAAAAAAAACGCGAATTTACTGAAAAGTAAAATATTTGCAATTATGAAACACGCTTATAAAACAGAGATAGTAACTCAACATCTTCGAATGTTAGGGACGACCAATGGCGATACTAAATGAAGCGCTCATTCACCGTCGTAAATTAAAAATGATTATTATAGTCTAATCGTGATTTGTTCACACTGTTTTGATCAAACCTTCGAGAAATAACCCCATATATGACGTGTCTGGTTCTTTCCTAAAGATTTCATGTATCATAAGTGTTTTCTTCTTTTGTTAACATAAAAGTATGCAAAATATTGTTACACTTGAATGCATAAGGATGCGGTGCCTTGACACTTCGGTGTAATTTTATAGACTTTGATAAGGTTTGTTTGCATGATTATATATATATTATATATATATATACACACACACATACCATCATTATCAGACGTAGCCTCAAACTGTCTGATTCACTGGTTGACTCACAAATTCCAGCATACCTGGTATGCAGAGTTGTATTGCCATATTTCAGTGTTTCAGGAATGAAGTATGTATTTGGAACATGGAATAGTTTATTGAAAGAGTTACGCTAGTAGTGGTAGATTGTGATGCGCGAATGGGACGCTCAATCCTCGTGCAAGTTCTGTTTGGGCATATATTGAATGCGCCTTTTGTGGTACTACACACAACTAACTAGCATGTATGCGTGTTGTCTACGTAAAAGGTATTACACCCATTGGATAGTAATAATTTCTTGACGGTATGGTTTAGAGTAATAACAGACATCTTCGTTGACCTGGAATGCTAATTAGTAAATGCTGTTCAAGGTAAAATGAGCACATAGAAAGTCCTGCTTAAAATCGACTTGTATGCACGTTTGGTATTATTCCGCCTTATGTAAAATCAATACTGCCATGGTCCTCGTCACTTTATTCGCGCGTCGGTCAAGTGAAACTGTAAAATTATTAGAAAAGTAAATATTTCAGAAATATGCTCATTTTTACACTTTGAGTCGTTAAATAAAGTACAAAGCGAAGGCAACAATTCAAGTTGTTACACATGGCTACCTAACACTTTTAATTTAACGTTAAGATATGGAACTACTTTCAATCCATCGTTACCAACTTTGCAGAGCGTATGTCACTCAGTGCGCCCGTTATAACATACAGGTAAGGGCAGTGTCTATTTCCTAAGGTTGATTTCAAAAGTGTTCATTTTATAGTGAAAAGCCTTTAATCATTCGCTTAAAAAAAATTTGCGCCATTAAATTTTATACACAGTAAGGGTGGCAAACCTTACCATTCCTTTGAAACATTATGATAATGTAATTAGAGCAACAAGTTTTACCATGGTGAATGGCATTTGTTCAGTTATGTTTAATCAGGGAACTCATTGTTCCATCTTAAATACTATGTGCAATATTCGGAGAAAGATAATATCGGGATAAGTTACTAGTTCATCTTCGCTTTTAAAGGCGAATGCTGCCATCAGAAACCACTTTACGTCGGAAGACATACATTTTATCAGGTTATTTCTACATGACAAATATACATACCTTATTTGTTAGTCTAATTCGCATTAATTCTGTACGTGAAAAACATTGAGCGATTCAGCCTTTTCACGACCTGTTACAAGATAACTTTCGTTAGGGAATACCATTCAAAGATACTCTTGACGTACAAACTGTCACATTATTTCCAAACAAAAGCCTCTGAATGCATTCTCTGTTTCCTATGAATGAAAGTATGGGTCGAGTCTTTATTTGGCATGAGAGAATATTCAGGAGATTAAATCAGAGAAACTAATTTAAAAAAAAGAGTCCTCTTTTAAAAGTAAAGATACCTTGGAAAGATTCAAATGCGAGTTTTTACAAGGACTAGTTGATTGTTTAACTGCGCTATTTTCAAGTTTTAATTATATTTTAGAAGACTGCAAGGTAATTAACCAAATGCGGTAGCACGAAAAATGTTATGAACAGTTTTTTGGGGACAGCACAGTAAAAACCTTTTGTGAGTCAATGGACATGTACTAAAACAGCGGAGAGGTTTCTTATAATTCAAATACTGTAAAATAGTTCCTATTATTTAGATAGATGAAAAGTTAAACCTTTCTTGACGTCCGCTGATGCTCATTGACAGAACTGAAAACGTTTCTGTATCGTCAGCAAGCAGTGTCCGAACAAAGTTTTACTTTATAGACTGATCACGGTAAAACGAGCTATTCGAAAGCCCTACTTAAAATCTACTTGTATGCACGTCGTGTATCCCTTCGCCTTATGTAAAATTAATATTGTAATTTGGCACATCACTTTACCTATGTGTCGGTCAGGTGAAACTGTGGAAATATAAGAAAAGAAGATTTGTTACAAATCTGGTAATTTTTACACTTCGATGTACAAAAAAAAAAAAAAAAAAAAAAAACAAACAGAAAGCGAAATAAATAATTTTAGTTATTACAAATGGTTACCTAACACTATTTATACGACGTTAAGTTATGGAACTGTTTTACATCTATCATTGCCAACTTTACCGGGCGCATGTCACTCAGTGCGCCCGTTTTAATATATGCAGGCAGGGGCAGCAACGTTTTTCTAATGTTGAGTTCACAAGTGCTCACTTTATCGTGAACAGTCTTTAATAACAAATAGGCCCACAGAACGCGCATCGAAACCGTTGGATTTAATGTTTCTATCAGTAAATGGTTCATGTTTTGAAGATTTCCCTACAATTAGATTGGCATCTGAAATACAAAAGAAATCCATCATCCCTGCAGAAGACAATCTACATGGGAAGAAATAATCAAACACATCCTCTCACAAAAGCAAACTCTGAGACTTGGGTTCATGAAACTGAGTGTTACAGGGAATAGAAACTTGATCACAAAGTATTGCACAACTTATTTGATTCTTTTACGTTTCTTCGTTTGGTATTTCCCCCCCTCCCCCCTGTGTTCAGCCACTAAGCCTCAAAGTAATAATTTGTGATCAGTAAGTTTAGGAAATAAAAAAAAAATGGAAACCTTCCGTAAGTACAAGATTACAAACACCCACACTTGGTTAGTTTCCATGTTCATTTGTTTTAAAATTATTATAATTCAACAATTACTTATTTGCAATCAACTACCCTTTCCAAGTCTAGTATTTCATATAGATTTCTTTCAACTTTTTTATAATTTTTTTATAAAACCTATTTTGCTATACGAAAATATTTTCTCTTTAATGTTAAGTTCCTAGTATTTCAATAAAAAATTTTCTTTAGTAATTTTTTTTAACTTTGATAAATAAAATATTTTAAGGCCACAATTTCGCTGTAGTATAATCTTTTTTAAAGGTCTGCCTGTCTGTTTAGACATTACCCAAAAATTACTGCACCTATTTTGTTGAGAATTTCACCTTAAATTAGGTTTCAAACCACTTCCGATGCTACAGCATTTGGCGTATATATCATCACGCTATATTTACAGGGAGCTGAATAGCTGAAATTATAATTACGTTTCTTCAAATGTTTTTTTCTATTCTGGATGAGTTTTTATGCGGCTTACAGTGTCGCATGACCTTTACATTGCCTACCATAACATGTACTAAAGAAAAATATTGTTGAAAAGCAAAATAGGCTAGTATTGTTGTTGCCGAATATGTTAGCACATTATTACGTAAAGTAATCGATTTACAGTAAATTTAAACCTTTAAATGACATGCATTATTTTAGATTTGGTATAAATACTATATATATATATATATATATACACACACACACACACACACACACACACGCTCCAAACGTCTCGATTTCACTAAAATGTTTTCCCCCCTCAGAGAGTTTTATTAGCTGCGGCAGAATGTTGCTTTTAGCCCGTCTCAAACTTACTCGTCGCGGGAAGATCTGTTATAACTTCTTGCGTTAGGGCTATCATAAAAAATGATGAGGGAATTGTGGTGCTGTGGAGCATTTGTCGTTAAGGATGTCCCATTACCCATTCCATTATGTAAACTTAGATTACTTCCCTTCGCTTCACACTCGGCTGGAATTCTCCTTCGCCGGAAGACTCACACAATTTCTATCTATCTCCTGTTTGGAAATTGTCTGATAGAACGCCGAGTACTTCAACGTCTTTGTGAGATGCGTTTTCAGTTATAGGTTACTCACGGTAAAATAAAGTGCTTTTGAAAGCTCTGCTTAAGATCTACTTGTATGCACGTTGCGTATTATTCCTTTTTATGTAAAATTAACATTGCGATGGCCCTCGTAACTTTATTCATGCGTCGGTCAAGTAAAACTGTGAAATTATTATAAAAGTAAATATTATACAAATCTGCTCAATTTTGCACTTCGATGTATTACAAAAAAAACAGAAAGCGAAAGAAATAATTTAAGTTATTACAAAATGGTTACCTAAAGTGCTCACTTTATCGTGAACAACCTTTATTATTGACTATCATGAACCCGTGGCGAGCAGCCGAAGAGTCCTTAAGGGTGTCGTCTGACTGGAGGTATTTTGCGTGTCCGGGGCTAAAAGTGTGGGACCGATAAGGGCGACCTACGCGCACGCATCACATGCCTCATCGCCCCTATGCTCAAGGCATAAGAACTGACGTGCAGATGTTCTCTCGACGACTCGCATCTCGAGATTCTCAGCGGTGACCTTTAAAGAAAGACGAAATTTACGATGCATGTCCATGCAGTATGGTAGCTTCTTTCAGAAATTTCATAACTACACATGGTTTTGAAATACCCATTTTTGGACCCTTTCCACTTATAGTCTATGTGCGGTTTCTTCGCACTTTTTAAATCAAGCCTTTGAGAAATCACTCCATGAATGATGCGGTTTGTGGTTTCCTGAATATGTTGTGTACCACAAGCGTTTTATATTTGTGTTACCACAACAGTAAAGCGTTGTTGGGTTAACTAAACTTTTGCTTACATTATTTATAAATTATAATAATTTATAATACTCAATAACAAAAACAAGGAGAAAATAGGTGTTATGGTAATACCTAGTAAGGAATAGTTCTAATGAAATATATAATTACAGTGAGTACGCACGAATTCGGTGAGTAGTCCCATTGGCGTAGTTGACCCCAGCAAGCATGCTCAGTTTAATGTTTTTAGCCGACGGCGTAATGGTGAGGTGTTAGAAGCGGGCTAGGGAGCACGTCAACATAAATAATTCATCACATGTGTAATGTATTTTTCCACCGACATTCCCAATGACCGTTGGTCCAGCGGTGAAGTGATATAAGACGTCGTTAGTAGCTGCACATATTTTTCAACACGTTCTATGATTGTCACAAAATGCCTGAGAACCGTAACTTTTTTAACTTTTGCTCTACCTGATGTAATATATTGCTAGCCATGGATATATAAAGAGTGCAAGCTTACATCCAGATATTTTCAACTATTATGTGTGAGAGTGATTGCTAACCAAATTGAACTGATTATTTTACACAGCAACGACTTTTACTAAAGTTACCAGACACTACAATATATATATATATATATATATATATATATATATATATATATATATATATATATATACACACACACACACAAACAAATATTTTGTTAGGTTTTCTCTCAGTGCAGATGCTGAAGTTTGGACGGACGTTGTTTACCGCTGAAGGCACGCCTGGAAACCGCATGTGTTGACTGCGATGCCGGAATCACATAGCCCCGACGCTCACGACACGACGGCCGACAGCCAATGAAATACAAGATAGATCGTCGTAAGCCCGACCGATTTTGTCGTCCGACCAGCCATTTTGGATTAGAAATAATTTCTATTCTTCGCCGTGTCGTGCGACACGACGCGCAGAGTGTACGACCTTGTAAAATGAAATTGTATAACAATTTTTAAATCTTTCCCTACAATAGGAAATATACGCAGCGACACAATAATATTAACTTCTTGGTGTGCAGTGCCTCAGAGTATAGAAGTAATTAATTGCTAACTCCGATATCATGTATTCCAACGTACCGACGATTCTTTTCCTGACGAATTGCTAATTATGAAAGTTCAGGAGAATAAGGTACTAAACGATTTTCGTTTGAAGACGTATCGAAATCAGCACTTATATTATAACTTAAAACAATATTAGGAACACAGCTGCTAATATGTTTGCGCTTAAATCGTTTTCAAAACAACAGGCAACATGTAAACGAAAACTTCCCTCTTGTCCACCGCATTCGAAACTACCATAGCCTATCAGCGCCTTCTAAATAGTTAGGTTAAATGCCGAGAGCAAGGTGTCGGTCGTGCTGTAAACTCAAGTAGTCACAATGAAATGTGCCGTGGTTGCGTTTTTGGTCGTGTCGTGCTGTGTTAGTCGGGGCTGTGAGATTCCGGCATGACAGATCACAAAAAATGTATCTGCTGGCAGGGCCAGGTTAACCCGTAGAGTGAAAATGGGGTAGAGCGATCACGCTAGCTGCACAAAACCAGTCTCCACGTTACAACATTGAACCACTTTTCTGCCAATACGACTATCAAACATGGATTGGATATGAGACTAGAACACTGTTTAGTAAACAAATTCTTTGAGACATGTGTATACTCTGTCTAGCCAATTTGTAATACTACTCGATTAAATTCAAAGTGGTAAAAGTTTTTTGTGATAAAGTGATTGTTTTCATACAAATTCGAGGTACCTACTAATAATGAAAACACTTCGTATGGCTTTCTAATTGTCGTATAAAGTATACATACATACTTCTCATTTTTCAACATCGCTGATGAGCTTAAAGTCGTTTAAATATGATAACTTCTGAATCAAAATAATACAGGTGCAAGATTACCGGAGATCTCACAAACTTCTGTGGTACTTTTTATAGAGACTTTAATTTCAGAATTACTACTGCGACAATCAACGGCACCTAATTGCTAACTACGCATCACTAGAAATTTCAGAAATGCATTAGTTCTATCCAATTTAAAAAATCTAACAAATTAAAAAATATATTGTTAATTAAGTGTTAAAAGAAAAGTAAATATACATTTTTAATGGTTTACTACATTAAATAGAAAGGTCATTTTTTTTATTATACTTCAAATTAATTTTTCCCTTTATCACTGGCTGAACATTCCGGCCTTTATTCTGTTGTAGAAGCGGTTACCATATTTCTTAACATCGGCTTACTACGGTTTTTGTTGGCTTTTGAGGTATTTTATGCTAGAAATAGTTTCGGCGACAGTATATGGTGTATTAGAAGAGATGCGATAGCTTTCGGCAATAACAGCAC
Organism: Dryococelus australis; assembly: GCA_029891345.1. Classification (NCBI taxonomy): domain Eukaryota; kingdom Metazoa; phylum Arthropoda; class Insecta; order Phasmatodea; family Phasmatidae; genus Dryococelus; species Dryococelus australis. The sequence continues at coordinate 323,257,491 of CM056993.1, read as the reverse complement.
AACTACAATGCATTTGAGCTTGTTCCAGACTTTTGCTTCGTGCCATTTGAAATCGCAATAACAACATTTAACAACCACGAGACAAATCTGATAAATCTCATGCAGACGTTTAGTATCTAGGATGGAATTGTTTTATCTGTTGCGTGAGCGTGACTGTTTTATCTGATGGCGTCTTGCATGCACGGTGCAACAGGTAGCTGCTAAAACGATCGATATGACACGATTTATTTTAGTTACGAAAATGCGAGCTGTAGCGCAGGTGGCAGAAGTTGTAGTTGCCAGCTAACGCTCTCTGTGTTCGAAACGCGGAACAACTTACATACAGTACGTTCTCCGAACGGTAGATGGCAGAGTGAACTGCTTCTGCCGCCCAAACTACAATGCAGTTCGTGCTTAATTTTACTTTTCACAATGCAATTTACTTAAATATATATCGTAATTTAGAATTAATATTGACATTATTTCATTTATAAATACGCTAGTTAAAATTTACTCATCTTTCCATTAAACTTTAAAGGGATACTTACATACAGTACGTTCTCCGAGCGATAGATGGCAGAGTGAACTGCTTCTGCCGCCCAAACTACAATGCAGTTCGTGCTTAATTTTACTTTTCACAATGTAATTTACTTAAATATATATCGTAATTTAGAATTAATATTGACATTATTTCATTCATAAATACGCTAGTTAAAATTTATTCTTTACCTTTCCATTAAACTTTAAAGGGATACTTACATACAGTACGTTCTCCGAGTGGTAGATGGCAGAGTGAACTGCTTCTGCCGCCTAAACTACAATGCAGTTCGTGTTTAATTTTACTTTTCAAAATGTAATTTACTTAAATGTATATCGTAACTTAGAATTAATGTTGATATTATTTAATTCATAAATACTCTACTTAAAATTTACTCCTTATCTTTCCATTAAACTTTAAAGGGATATTTAAACATAGGTCAGCACCAAAAAAAATCCATCTTCTTTGGGGTGTTTGTTAACGATGTTAATCTGTTAGGTGTATTGTTTTTTGCCCTTCCCGACGTACCGAATCTCGTTTACTTCAGACTTTACTCGTAACAATTTTGCGTGAGGTCATTTAACTAGCAGAATGTTTGAGTAAGGTTATAAATTTTAATAATTTTTTTTTTTATTAACGCAACGAAGTATTTGGCTGTTTCGAAGAAATAATTTGTAACTTGGTTGATATTTTATCAAATTGGATGTGCCCACATTCGCAGTAAAATTCCTCAGATTAAGAGGACACTATCTGGGCACTTGCCATGCAGTAGCAGTAAAATTCCTCAGATTAAGAGGACACTATCTGGGCACTTGTCATGCAGTAGCAGTAAAATTCCTCAGATTAAGAGGACACTATCTGGGCACTTGCCATGCAGTAATCAGTTAAATAAATAAAGTAAATTATTACTTTTAATTAAACTTCATAATCAGTTTCAAAAGAATTCGGAAAAATTAAAAGCAGAGAAAAAAATCTGCGTCTTAAAAAATATTGGATTGAGTTGGCGGTCACATTAACTAGGACAAAAACATGAATGTCTGAAGATCTACACGTGTTGGAAAAGATTTGATATTTTATGATATCGCGGAGAAGTTTTTAAAAGATTCAAGCTAAACATTTTCATTTCCGTAACAAATGCCTTATCCTTTCAATGTTTGTTTACTGATGATGCAAGGAGAATTTGTGAATGCTGTTATATGACAACTCTTTTAATATAATATTCAATAAATTAATAATGTCCTTTATACAATAAACCTTTAATAAAAATGTATATAATTAAACATCAGATAATACAAAAAAAATCACTTATGAGCAAAAAATAATATGCCAGTGCTACATAGTATATTTTAAAATTTTGTCAGTGAGAGTTACACTAAGGCAGGAACGAGTACTCACACGAAATAAAAATGTAAACAGTTTAACACTTTTGTATGGTATCCAAGAAATAATTGAACTTCATTTCAATAAATTTGCACTTCATTCTGAAAATATTGGGGACCTGTGGTTTGGTTGATTTCGGACCCTTAACAGCGATTTTTATAGTTTTCATAATTTTGCCTGATATCACAAGCTACCTTTAAACGAATTTATGTCAGACCAAACTTTACTTACGTTAGTGTCTTTAGGCCGGGCCAAATCTGCCAGTTAAGACACATGCGGTATAACTCGACATTACGGGTCAGGCTTAACTTAACATGTACGTCTCTTACAACTTGCGTAGCATGTCTCTCGATATAAAGACCATGGAGTCTATTCCGGAAAGGATACTGGTGTTGATCAAAAAGTTGAAATTTGAAGTGTTAACGAAATCAAATCGAAATACAGATTGTTGGAAAAGGTTACTTGCGGTTGCCAGATTAAAAAATGAATATAGCTAACTGTCAGTGGTAGCATGCGAATACTACCACACTTATTTTTATACGTTTACAAATACCATACGTCCCTTGTTTCCACGTGCTAGTAGTCTACGTTATCCTTACACAGTACAAAACAGTCACCCGGCCGCGTGTGTCAGGTGTATTCGGTTAAGGCTTCTAAATTACCTGATAGATTTTGATGAGGTTTCACTATCATTTAGAGAATTTCTCGCGGAAGTTTAGGTATATAATACATTAATATGTAATGTAACAATAGTAGAGAAATACCGACTTTTATAATAAAGAAGGAAAAAGTCGCTTTTCGGATGCTGACATGGCTTACGCTGAGTAAACCATAATAGATACACAACATTAATGAACTACATAATGTTAGATCTCAAAAAGGTTTGTAAAAAGTCCGCGGCAGCATTTTTAAACAACGCCATATTTGTAAATCGCACCCGCACAAAGCCGTGGCGGGTCGCTAGTTGTTTTATAATACAAAGAACGGTAGAGAATAATGTAAATAATAATTACGGAGAACCAACCTATCGGAAGCATTGTAAAGAAGAAATACGATAAAAGTTCGCCAATAGCTGTAAACCTTCTCTAAAGACCAAGAAATAGAACGAACTTCTTCGTGCGCTAAATCATCAGAACATGGAGAAATGTCGCGCAACTATCTGCACAGATTATAACATTCAAACGGATTATTTGTATCGGGTGAATATTTACATCACCAATGAACAGTTATTAACGACAATGTTATTCATATTCACTCATGAGCGCTCACTTAGTAGTCTCTGTGAAGTGATAGAGTAATCAATCTCATGAAAGTAATCACATAATTTATAGATCTGGAGAAAAATTGGGAAGCGATGGATACTTTAAGCCTTAAATTTGTATGCTTTGTCGATAAAATCATATTTCCAAGAATAAATGATACAGCTTATCAAAGCAAGAAAGTACTTTATTTTGTAGAATGAAAATATAAAGGCCTAACCAACAGAACAATTCAAAAAAAGTATTATCATACACGTGATTTTGTGTATAGCACATTTTTTGTTTTGGAATCGCGGCCAGTAACAAATTGTAAGTAATTGGAATGAAGTAGTAACGGATAGGCTGTTCACGGTAAAATGAGCACTTTTGAAAGACCTGCTTAAGATCTACTTGCATGCACGTTGTATAGTCTTACGCGTTATGTAAAATTAACATTATCATGGGCCTCGTCACTTTATTCATGCATCGGTCCAACGAAAATTGTAAAATTATTAGAAAAGCAAATATTTTTCAAACCTGCTCATTTATACACTTTGATGCATAAAAAAAACAGAAAGCGAAATAAAAATTTAAGTCGTCACAAATGGTTACCTAACACTTTTTATTTCACGTAATTATATGGAACTACTTTCCCTCCATCGTGACCAATTTCACTGGGTGCATTTCACTCAGTGAGCCCGTTAAAATATATGGAGGTAGTAGCAGTGAATTTTTTATGACGTTGATTTCAAAAGTGCTCACTTTATCATGAACAGCATTTAATATATTATTACTTTACCACTCCCACTCTCTCAGTACACTGCGTCTGTCCTCTTCCCATCAAGCCAGAAGTTAATAAACTAACAGAATAACATAAGGCAGCGTTTTATTTAAGTTACTTCAAATTAAGCATCATCCGATTTCGGAGGGTGATCTAGGCTGATATCTTAGTTCGACAGACTCAGTCAGCATGATTGTGTAGGTTGTTGTTATGTGAAAAAATTTTTAGAAATTAAAAGGGACAGGCAATAATAAAAAAAAAAAAAAAAAAAAAAAACTATTATACAAATGTTTCTTGCAAAGATATTGTTATGCCGCACTAAAAATTCTAATTTTGTGTGTAAGAAATATCTGCATTATAATAATTCGCCAAACTTACAAAATTACTTGTACGTTTCTAAAGAATGTAGAAAGTGTTGTAAAATATTGCTCTTTCATGCTTTTGCAATAATGATTTTCAAAATATTGTGTATTACTACCATCATACAAGCTTAATATATTTTAAGACCTTTTTCAGAAGCGGAAGTGTGTCGTTGAAAACTTATTTACGTAGGAAAAGGTTAATTTTTTTAAAATCAGTTGCATTGTATTAACTAAAAGGTAAAACAAAATGCCATAAAATATTATTTTAACCCTTTATTAATGCTTAACACAGGGACTGTAACACTTCCAAACATTACATATATATAATGGTAGGTGCACGCGCACACACCCTATATAAATACTGCATCTCTTGGGTACAAGTTTAAGGAGGTTGCAATAAAAAAGGGTAAAAAATAAGAAAGATCTCTGGCTGTAATTACGTTTATGTATATGCCAATGTATATTAGTTTAGAGGCATAAGGATTTTCATCCCGTTACAGAATAACTTAACTTCCAAATACTGAAATTATAACACGAGTAAAAAAAAAGCTGTGTTAAACGTAGGTAAATTAACTACATTTTCTAAACTAATGATTACTCATAGTTATCAAGATCGGTAAACGAAGACGGTTTCAGATGGTGCATGTAAAACGCGTTAGCTTGTAATGCCGTGTTTCGTGGAAAGAGAAGAACCGCCAGCACTGGATCGAATGAACGTCACACCTTCTTGGCGACAAGCAAAACCTCTCACGGCATGGACATTTGATGCGCGCCGACGATGGATTAGACGAAGTGTTCGGTAGGGCCGGAGAAGCACAAGCGGGAGGCAAAATGCATCAAATATGATGGATGGAGGAAACCAAATATGTGTATAAAATGACGCCCGAATCAGCGAAGTATTACTGTCGACAAATCACTCTGGCTGTTTGTACACTCAACAGCAGCCAAACCAACCACTACGTACACACTTTTTTACCTTTTCTAGTGAACGAATTAGTAATTTGCCACAAGTTGGGTGCTTAGGTATTTAATAAGGTAAAAATATACTGCAATCAAAATAAGTACAATTATATAATATCTCAAATAAGTAAGTAAAAACCCAATGAAAAATTTAGAGCAGATAAAACTGTATTTTAAATTAAATTTATATTCTTTATAAATGTAGGCTGAAGCAATAATATATATTTATGTACATACGTACTGTATCTGCGTACATTCAACAATATATGTACTTGTGTAGGTATATATTTACAAATGTATCTATATAAATACGTATAACTATGTATCTGTGTGCTTACGCACTATTCACATATGAGTATACTGTACGTACATGAATGTACGCTAGAAACATGAAATTTGGATGAAACGTTCATTACATAATGTAGGCAGCTACTAAGGAGAGAGTTTGCAAAAGAGTTCAAAGTTTGTTTGGGGGAAAAATTAGGATGGTCCTATTAACTCTAAATTTCTTTAAAGTGATATAAAAATAAATCAAGGTTTGCCGCAAGATAGATTCTTTGTGGCTCTCGATTAATGCGCTAAAACTTACAAAAATATGAGAGTAAATATCAGAGTACATCTGAGAGGTGAAGTGCCTGCCTTCAGACCTGCTGCTCGAAATAGGAAACTGTAGTTATCCAGAAACATACGGCATGATAGCTATCCCAGATAAGTTTTTAACTATAATGACTACAGTTTAGAAGCTGATAGCAAAAATCTATCCAGACTTTGTCCAGATACAGGACAAGCCAATGGAGTGGTTCTATGAACTAGCCATCACGGACCCCAAAAATCGACTACGCAGCGATCATCAATGACATTTTGAAATCATTCGAAGTATAAGAAATGTTATACTAGTCCATATACATGTTGATAAATATAAACGAAGCAGTTCATTACCCAGTGGGATTTTCGAACACACTAAATACTCCAGGTATCCAATACAATAGGCTTATACTGCGTGTGGGACACCTGCTATGTTGCTCAGAAATTTTGAAGCCACAGAAAATCTGTAATGGCACTAAGTTGCAAGTCGAAAAGTATTGTAAAAAGCCTTTACTTACATGTCGACACGGCCGGTTAGTAATAACAATTCTGAACTTGGTTGCCAAAAATCTCTTATTAGTTGAACTTGCATGTAATTCCACTTTATATTTTTTTAATGTATATTCGATTTTAAAGAGATACTTATTATTTAATAAAATAACTGTAAAAAAACCTTTTAAAATCGAGTTTTTAATTACAAATACACTAAAAAGAAAAAATAATTATAGTTGTAGCTGCATAATGTGTAGAACTTTTAAGACGTGGACAAACAGTAGTAAGAAACTTTACTACAAATTAATATTTTTTAATAAATAAAAGTTTGGTGCAATTTTGAACGTATACCACATTCGTGTAAGCGTAGAAAGCACATACCCTGCTTAATGGTTCTAACTATTGACAATATAAAGCGTATACCTCATTCGTGTTAGCATAGTAAGAAAATATCGAAATATAGAAGATACAAATCATTTTCGTAACCGTAGTAAGCTCATATCTTGCGTAAGGCCTTAAACTATTCGCGCCAAACTTTTATATATAAATATAAATTGATACAAAAATATTAATTTGTAGTGAAGATTATTACTGCTGTTCGTCCACGTCTTACAAGTTCTACACATTATGTAACTACAACTATAATTATTATTTTCTTTTTAGTCTATTTGCAAATAAAAATTTGTTTTTAAAAGGTGTTTTACAGTTTTTTTAATCCACTTTTTAGTCTAACAATTTTTTATATTAATGTAAAAGTAGACTTTCTTTTTATACATTCACGGACTCATCCGTCATTGCTATCACTTGCGATCCCTATAACGGACGTGTGTGAATGTATGTTTGTCGATACTGCAAACAATAAATAAGCGACACGTGTTGCGTGCTTGAATTTACCGAGTCGTTTCGTTGGACTGGTTGTCCCTTCGTTTTCATTTTTATTCCAAATAAGGCCGTCCTTTTAACGAAATAATCCAACACATTAATAACAACAAGTTACATACTGCTCTTGTTTCCGCCACAGTTGTAACAAACACCGTCGTGGCAAAATATTAATGTGTATTATGTGTAACGTACTATATCGTGTGTAACAAATAGTTATAAAGTCGACCTAAATATTGTTATAGGCCTAAACTGTGAACATTTGCAGGAAATATAACAGCATTCTTTGAACAGATGTAAACAGCAACCAGTTATAAAAGCATAAGTCACATGGCAGTGTTTATGTTTACGTGTAGCGGAAGGATACGTAATCAGTAACCAAAAGTATACATTTAGCAGGGCTTCAGAGAAGGCCGAAGTTATCGTGAATCGACTATACAATATAATCGTACCGGACGATGCCGCTGGTCAGCGGGTTTTATCAAGGATCTCCTGTTTCCCTAACCCTATCATTCTGGTGCTGCTCCATTCTCTCCTCATTTCACCTATATCGGCTCTTAAGAGCCGCCCAAATCTCTATACTCCACTAGCCACTGACTTCGTAACGGACATTGCTCCCACCAACGCTTAAGGCATACAATGGCCTCGGCCAATCATGGCATGGCAATCCCAGTTAAGGGGGAATATTAGACACCATATTTGCTTGTGATTTGCGTGAAGAGATATCTACCTGTTGTGAGGACAGATAAAAACTAAACTGCACGGACGCAGTTCAGGAGTTTCCCGCTAGGTAACACTATCATTGTTTAAATGGGACAGAAGCTGCAAAACCTAACAAAAAAGAAGTGTAGCATGGACGCTGTTTCCAGTTCTCCTACAACACACTCCCGACCGGCCGGAGGTGGTTCCTAGGCTCGCCCCATAGAGAATAAAATTAATTTATTGCGCTGGTCATTCATGTCTCAAAACTTTCAAACCTCGTGTAAACCAGTGCAAAATACAGACATGACCCTTTTCCCAGTTTGAAATATATGTTTCATTCTAATTAAATAATATAGTCTTTTAAGAGTTTACAATTGTATATACTTGTTGTACCTTCATATGAAATGACATATACGGAGATAATTAAATACTAATCCAAAATCGAAATAAATATAATTTTTAACGTTACTGTTTTAGGCATAAATGTGTCTATATATACACCTGCATTTCTTAAACTCCAACAGAGTAATGTAATGATATTCGCACAGTGATATCGCAACTTGAATTGCCTTGTTCGAATATCTCTTCTATATTTACATTAACATACGTAGTTATAGAGTCTTTTTACAGTGTATGAATGTTGGATAGGCATCATAAAATAAAACTGGTTTACAAATAAGTTTTAAATTTTTTACATTTTTGAAAGAAATAGTTTTATTTTACAGTAAAATACAAGAAATAATTACCACTGCGTGCCCTTCAATCACATGCAAAAATCAACACTGCATTACACGTAACATTGAACAGTACACTTGTATAATGTAACCTATGTGACACCGAGACACTTAACTGTGATACTTAAGTTTTTATGTGTATAAAACTAAACTAAACTGGTCTGAATTGCCACCAGTTTTAACAGTGCACTTTTATTTTGGCGTTAAGATCTGGCATAATTGACGGTCTCTCAGTCAGTATTTGTGATTGCATCGCGAAAAAGGGGGGGGGGGGGGGACTGTATACATGTGAGCGTATATGCATTTCGGGGCAGTGAGTTCTTTGTAAAAGTTAATTTTAAGCAATGCCCAGTTAACAGCAAACTTGCTACAATTAAGTGTTTCTTCTGCGTTAGCACAAAGGATTTTAACTTCTCAAAACCAAAAAACATAGGATTAACGTACCTTATTAACTATCGTCAAAGCTTGAATAGATTTAAAAGCGCGAGGAGTGTGATCTGAGCTACATTAATAAATGTACTTATATAGTCAATTCGAAGTGATTGCTAAATTTAAATACTATCGCGCGCCACACATTTATTCATTTTGCCATGTTTTCGTACAGTATTATTTATAAAGTTAGTAATTTGAAGACATTTGTTCCGACTGAAGTACAAGTCTACTATACAGCTGGTCTCTGATGTCCGTCTATGGCTAACAGCAGTGCAGTTGTTATAGGATGATGTTTCCTAAATCCTAACTGGAATTCATTTAACAGATGATATTTGCTTACTTGTTAACAGATTTTTCAGTAGGAAAGTCTCGACCACCATTAACATTTCTGGAAATCTATCGGAAAGTTAAATTTATTTTTAGGGGGTTGGAGATAAATAATAAAGCCGGAGAAGTAGAAACTTAATGAAACAAAAAATTTTGTGTATAGAAAATATTTTGAAATAATGAGTGTTTTGGGGTTTATAAATGGGCTGTAACATAAAATTATGTTCACTGTGCAACTGATGCTGATAGCGAAGTTAACATAGCGTTGTCCCTAGCACAAACACCACCTATGAATGTATGCATATGTACGTGTATGTGTGTATATGTGTGAATGTATGTTTGGGGTTAAGCCTAGTTTTCCATTACAAATTGTGTGACGTTTAGCAATTGAATATAGTGTATACAAAGACTGCTCTTATAACATGATATAAGCAAGGATGATGTATTATACTTCACCCGACATGTCTCTGATCATTATTTCACTTGAAAATTTATAGTACTGAATTTGCAAGTGTAACTATTAATAGCCTACTTTCCGAAGAAAATTAAAACTTTACTGCCCTGTATGTATGTAAGCCTGTGTCTGTGTGTATGTTTAAACGTGTGTCCCCCCATTTTCCATTTTTTAACGCTTCAAGCGGATTTAACCAAACTCGGTTTATATACAATACATACTTAGTAAGGATACCTACTTCGAAAGTTTTCGACAGCGCCAAGAACTTCTTTTCAAAATGGCGGCCATTTTATTATTTAGGGTAGTGTCATATCTCGGGAATCATTCGAACGATTTAAACCAAATTGTGTATGCTCGCAGAACATCATCTAAGAGCATTACATTTTGAAGTTGACATTGTTAGACCGCAATATTGAAAGCTATCATAAATTGAAAAAATTAAGATTTTACATAATATATCGATCACTATCACAGCAATTCTCTCACAGTTTGACAAATAAGTCATACTATGACAGATCAGGTAAACGTACATAATTGAGCTTGCTTAGATACTTATTTCAAAATGGTGGCCATCATACAAATATGATAGGTTTATATGGTGCTAGCAGCCCCCTATCGCTTCGCTCAGGTTTTAAGGAGTTATTGAAATACATACCTATATATATATATATATATATATATATATATATATATATATATATATATATATATATATATATATATATATATATATATATAACTACCCGTAAATACCTGCGACAGCCAGTGACTACTCGTGACTACGTAAAACTACACGTGACTATAAGCGACAACTTGCGATAACCTGAGACTACCTGAGACTACCTACATTTACCCGTGACTACCTCCGACTAACCGTGACTACTTGCGACTACCTGAGACTACCTGTGACAACCTACGAGTACCTGCGACTACCGGTAACTACCTGCGACTACCGGTGACTACCCGCGACTACCCGTTACTATCTGCGACTAACCGTGACCATCCGTGACTACCGGCGAATACCTGCGGCAACCGTGGTTACTCGTCACTACCTACGACTACCCGTGACTACTTGAGACTACCCGCGACAACCTGCGACCACCCTTGACTTCCCTTGACTACCTGTGATAACTTAAGACATTTTTTTGTAATATTGTTTCAATTTATTTTCAATAGATTTGGTAGAGAATGCTTAGAAAACAGCCAAGTAGGTCATTTTTCTTCGACTTGGTTTACAAATTTTGGAATTTCTCTATGAATTAAAAAAAATTAAACATAGCCCGTGTCCATCTGGAAGAATGTAGGTTCCTAACAGTGAAAGAATGATAAGAATCGGCAATATAGTTTTTGGTAGAGCATGCTTAGAAAGCAGTCAAGTAACTCATTTTTCTCAGATATGTATTTCAAATTTGGAATTTTGCAGGGATTTTTTAAAATTAAACATATCCTACGACCATCTGGAAGAATGTAGCTTTTTAACAGTGAAAGTATGATAAGAATCGGAACTGTAGTTTCTGAGATCAGTCGTTACTTATAAACAAAGAAACTCACTTTACCTTTTTAAAATATTAATGTAGTTATATATATATATATATATATATATATATACATATATATATATATATATATATATCACAACTATACCATTAAAAAATTTCAATCAAATTTTGTATGCTGAAAGTGTCTACTACAAGCATCAATGTGCCAACACATAGCCATATTTGTCAACCAGTTTGTAAGTTAGTGCCACATGAAGAAAAAATTATGTTTTTATGGCATATCTCGATAAAAAAAAAAGCCGATTCACACGAAATTTGACAAACAAGTAGTACTGCTTCATATGATGTTTAATTATATGTTACAGGTTTCTCATAAGTTTATTTTCTATATGGCGGCCATATAGATAGCTTAGCTTAGAATGCCATACCGTCGAAATTATCTAATCAGTTCCATCTTATTAGTATGCAAGCAGTAGATATTATAACTATCAACTCTGTGTACATGGAGCATATTTTTCCGTCATTTTGTAAGATAGCGCCTCATTAATAAATAATTTTTAATGTAAAATATCGAGAAACAATTGATCAAATCCAACCAAATTGGTCAAACAGTTTGCACTGCAGCAGGTGGTGTAAACTGCTATGTTTTAAGTATGTCAGGCACTTATTTCAAAATGGCGGCTGTATAATTATTTCAACTTAGTATCTTCCATGACCGAACCAATTTCCATCTTAACTTTGTATGCTGGCAGTATCAGTTACAACCATCAAATTTGTCTAGTCAGAGCTTAATTTCTCTGCCATTTTGTAAATTAGCCCTACAATACAAATTATGTTTTTGTCATATCCCAGGAAACAATCAACCCATTCGTACCAACATTTGGCGAAGAACTGATATTGTTGTATGACATATAAGTATAAGAATTTTTTCAGTAGGCAGACATGTTCAGAATGGTGCTAAAAATGAATTTTAGGTTAGTGTGCTATATCTACAAATTTATGCAATCGATTTTAGCATTACTTTGTATACTGGTGGTAAGTAATCATCGAATTTGCTGGTACATAACATTTTTTGTCCTCCATTTGTGACTATCGTCACATGAAAAACGTAGTGGTTTTATGTCACATCTCAGGGATTAATTAACCGACATTTACCTAATGCTGCACACTAGTAGTGCAATGGTAGGCTGTGTAAACTTAAGTGCTTTAGGTAGCTCAGTCACTTATTTTCAAAATGATGGATCTATGAATATTTTAGGTTACTAAACCCTGTCATTCGAAACATTAGACCGATTAAATTCGAAGTTGATGCTCATTTTCGACCTTCGTAATGCGGTTTCATTGCACACTAACTTATAGTACAAGGTTTTCTGGGTTCGAGTCCCGGGTTGTAAGAAAGGGAATTCTATAGGTTTTGCATAGGTAATTAATGTATATACACGGCTTCCTGAATTGAACGAACTGATGTAATTTTTATTAACAAACAGAATGACATAGATTAGATACAACAATGACGACATTGCACACAAGACTACAATGTAAAGAACCGATGCGACATCTACAGGGCAGGCGGAAAGTTCATCTTATAGTGTTGACTCGACTAATATTCCAACACGGGAAAGGGACGTGTGTATTTGTAATTATCTCAGTACTGTTGCATATGATTCTGGTTCCACCTATAATAATATTGCTTTCAACGAGGCAACAAGTCCTACCTACCATTAAAACTTTTAAGAAATTATTAAAAAATGAATTGCGCCCATGTTGAGGAAATTATGCTCATGAATTGTATCAGAAACTTCTTATTTGTGTTGACTATGGATCCAGCGATAATTTACATGCACTTCACTACAACAAATTAATATAATAATTCTCGCAAAATTATATCGCAATTTGAGATGCCTGAGTTCGAATACGGAATCTATATATACTTTAAACATTAATATACTTAACGATTACTTGTTTATATCAAAAGTTTGTAAAAATATCTTGCCTACAAATATGCAGTGTGTCAAACAATATAGAAACGTTCTGAAGTTGTGAATCTATTTTAGAATGCCTTACGCATGCTTTCAATGTCTAATGAGTAGGGTCACATGATTTTTGTGAAAAGTATTCCGCGTCACCTACAGTTCAATATTATATGTGCGCAACTACAGCGTTCCTTTGTTTACTAGACATTTGTCTTGGATAGAAAACATTTGTTAGTAAACCAAGCCAACCGCATTCAGGTTACTCTAGGAGTAAATATCTATAATTCGCTCACAGACGCTTAAACCCAGCACCAGTTAAAATCATCCAGTTATGAAAGAGAATCTAAGTTTAAGTATTTTGGAAATACAGCAACTCACGATATTTTTTATTTTTGCGAAACGCTGGCATTTCTTCTAATTAGTGGATACAGACTTTGGACTGATTAAAACATTTCCGAATCAATATTATATACATACATACGATGAAATATGTGATGTTAATTTTCCTTTCACGCTTTGTTACAGTTAGGTGTTTGTATATATTTTGTTTATAATATTTCACCACATTACATAAATATTATATCCATCCAAAGAGTTATTTGAAAATCTGAGTATCAACAATATGGCATGAATATAGATATAGGTTCCGATCACGACTCACATTAGTGATTTAAAACCAACTTTGATATTATTTTATGGTTTAAAATAGTCTTGAAAATACTATTGTGCTAGAATTATAATATTCCTAAAATATATTTCGTAATCCATTCTGCGTGAAGGCAGTTTCGTGTATTGATTCAGTGGCGTAGCCAGAAATTACTCAATAGTTACACTGACTGAAGGAAGGGAGGGAGGGAGATTATACTGGCATTAATGGTGCTGGCGTATGTGTTAAGAGCATTGTGTCCACTGAAATTATATTTTGGAATTCTTTAATTTTCCCTGTTTTCCATACAGAATGTTACCGGTATCCCTTGCCTGTTTTCAGGACCGAAGCCTTCAAGTACCATATTTTTCTACCACTGACAGAGAGAAAAATTCTATTAGTGAAGTTGAATTATTAAATTATACTGCAACAGATCAATCCAGCCGTGCCAATATTTTATTCAGCTCATCAGCGTTTCTCGCGATACGCGCTATTGACTTCACTGGAGTGCCCATTACAAACACGTAAATACTTTATTTTGTGCGCATAGGCCCTGCGGCACTTGCCAAATTGTATTATTGCTAATTTACAAACTTAAAATTGGAAATTTTAAAATGCGTATGATCATAATTATATCATCCTGTATTCACACTACTAAAAAATTTTGCAGAGTAGCAATTTTTTGCATTTTTCCTGCCAGAACATCGTCACTTCAAATCAACTTTAGAAAAGCCGATTTACTGTTTCATTAGAGCGGGAATATCTTTTAACAGTACACCACTATAATTTTTCTAAGATCACGGCATTATTTTATTTAAATAACAGAGATTTTTAATACTAGGTAACAAACACAAATAATATTACGTAGCAAATAAAAATTATTTGCTCTACGTATCAGAGCTTCTGTTGTGCGTTCTGCCAATACCTAGTCATTTTCTTTCGTAAACAAGTTACAGAAACCACGTATAAGGTGCCATTTTGTAGAGCATGAAAGTAATCTGAAACCATTATTAGCTTTTTCAACTAAGTTGGTTTTGAGCTGCGCTTTGTTTAGTGACAGAGTGCTGCTCGTTTTTTTTATTTCCATAGCTACATGTGAATACGAAAATTACGTTAGGTGAGTCGGCTGAGATGCATATTGTAAATTAAAATCAAATATTTCGCCTCAGAGCCTGTCAGAATACATCAGTTTAACTGGCCGAGTACAAAACAGACATGTATCTTATTGAAAGAAAATTGTAATATAATTGCTAATGCCAGAAACCTATCGCCCGAGACCATGGGCTAGTACTAGTACTTTATTTTCGCTATGGCCGGAGGCCCGTGGCAGTGGACACTCGAAAGCGAGCTGGCAACCAGAGCTGGCTACGCTGTTCGAGTACAGCCCTTGAAGTTCCGTTGCGCCATGCAGAGCGCAGCAGTAAACAGAGCTATCTTTACGGCAAACGATATGAAAGCTGCGACTATATCGTTGATGGTGTAGTGTATAATTGCACTGCTTAGTGTTCGTTAACGGTCACACAAATGAATAATTTGTCATATGTTATGTTTTCAAGAAACATGGTAGCATGCCACAACGAGGTCAATTTCTATTATTACAAAAATTAACATATGATAAAACTAATTTGCATATTGTAGTCTTTAACAGATTAAAATCTTCCACATACAGGGACTATTAAAATTATTTATCTGACTGTTACAACTTCCTACAAGTAAAACGTTTGTGTCTTGGAAGAGTCTATATCTCATATTAACCTATAACGTTTATTTCGTTAAAGAATAAGCAGTGGTATCGTTTATATAGCTTTTTATAAAGAAGCTATAAAACATATCATTTTCTTCAATATTCAAAAATGTTATTGTTTATAATTTTTAAAATTATTTTTGCAGGAAATACTTTCACCTTACCTGTAATATTATAAACATAAATTCGCATAACTAGACATTGGCACATATCTAACACTCCCCCTTAAGACGAACACGCCACTGCGTTGTCATGGTAACCAAATGACAAAATTAACCTTACTTACAGCCACGTAATACATAGTAATATATGTCATAAAATCTGAAACACTTATGATACATAAAACAGATGAAAATTATTATGCACAAAAGAATCACTTGAAAGAAATAAATTATATTACTGAAATAAAACTGCAAAATTATTATTTACGTACATCACAAAACAAATACGCAGCTCATTAACTTAATAAATGTGGTTATTCATTCCGTCGCTGCTCCACTCTCACCTCACTTCACCCTCATCGGCTCTCATGACCTCGATGTTAAGAGCCGTCCAACTCTCTCTACTCAATCTAGCGTGACACAACACCGCGCGCACAGTTCCAGTGAATGCGCTCAGTTAAATATCGATGTATTTTATTTAGCTCAAACATATTCAAAAATACCTAAACAATTAGTAAGAGATAATACAATTATTTTGTTTATATTTAGAGAAGATGATACTAATTAAAAACTCAATTATAATGACTTTGATGGTGGAGATATGCATGAAAAATTTAAAGACATCTGTGCAAAATGTTGGGACAAAGATTATGGCTTTATTACAATAAATCTGAGTAGAAGAATAAAATAAGGAAATTATAGAAATAATACTAAAGACTATTAAAAAAATTTTTTGGAATGCATTTTTATGTTAAAACGAATGATAAAACTACAATAGCACAATGATAATGACACAACAACTACACGACAACGGCGAACAAAAAATTAAAGAAAAAATGGCTCACTCTTTTAAATAATACTGACAATATACCTCCTTTAGACAAATGTGAAGGCGAATCGCTAGTTATATTTGTTGAATAAGATTTATGAATTCTATTAGTTTGTATCTTATCATCTGATTTGCTTGTTTTAGTCTTAAATTTGCTTAATTTTTTTCATAATTTTGCTTGTTTTACATGTGTCAAATCGTGAGCGCTCATTTTTAAAAACTGCTAATATTTTCTGGTTTTTTGCTTAAAATTTCCTGTTTATGAGAACTCCTTTTTGAAAAGCTTTTATAGCTTAAATTTAGCCCTCAATTACCTTGATATTGACTTTAATTTGCACGATTTTCACGATTTTTTCATCGAATTTCCGATTTCGAGATTTTTATTTTCTCTTGTACTTTTAGATAAAATAACCCATTTACTGCACTGCATTTTTTGTGAAATTTTAGAGGAAATAACCCTAAAAAAAAAATATTTCTGCGCCAGAATCGACCTTTTACATCTACTGTGCTGCTGTATTTGCTACAATAACAGCGCCCAGAAACATATTTCACGAGATAATTGAAATGCTTGACCTCAAAAATGCCCACGTCTACGTATTTTTAAATTGTTTGATTTTGATATTTTTCAGCGGTGTATATAGTCCATTCATGCTTATAGACTATACGCGGTTTCTTCACAGTTTTGGTATCAAAACTTTTAATAATCCCCCCCCCCTTTCCCATGTATAGGGTTTGATTGTTTCCTACATATTGTGTAGAAATCGGTTGAAAAGAGTGACTAGTGTGCGCGTGCGTGCGTGCGTGTAGGAGAATGCGCGTTTGACATTTTTGCCACCTTGAGAACTTACTCTCAACGGCGTACTGGTCGTCTCAGGAACTCTGCAATAGTATTTACATGCACTGGCATTCACAATACATAAAGCTTTCAAACTTATTACGAATCACTTCGTTTATAATATTAACTCTGTAAAAGAAAATTTGGCTGGTGTGGTTCAGCATTATCAATAAAAGAAATCAAAATGTTATTAATTATCTTTAATTCGAAGCAGAGAAATAGAAATTAAAAATCGGAATTAAACTGTTTAACTGTGTGTGAAAATCCAATAAATTAAGTAAAAATTCTGTTCTGCAAGCAGATTGAAATTATTAAATTATTACCATCATTGAAACAAAATAATTACTTAAATTGAAAACTAAAATAAAATTAAATCACTTTAGGCTGCTTTTAAAATATTTAAATAAACTGCATATTAATTAAACTGTTTTCGAATTAAAAGTGTCTGTAGTCTTGGTGCCTCTTAACCAAGCTTCACGTAGTGAGCTCCATTAATTATAGCATTACACATTCTAATACTTTCCCACATATCTGACTTAAATTCGTAATCTCTTCAAAAATTAGCAAAGTCTCAATGTTCTCCAACAAAGTTAAGTTCGAATCAAAAATAGAAAACTAGTTCTTCACTCCCAATTTAAAATCAAATCACTGTAAAGTTCAAAAGATTTTGCCCCCCCCCCCCCCCCCTAACTAGCTCAAGTCGGGTAGCGTAGGACTACTGGGCTGAATTAATAAGTGACTTCTATACTGTTAATAATTCTTCCAAAAATCATATTGTCTGTCACCAACATTTCGGGAGCAATGATAAATTTGCAAAAGACGCTACCAAACATAAGTCTATATGCCCAAAAATTAGGTGTCGTCACCTTAATCTGTAGTTAGGCTGGCGTTACCAGCACGGCGTCGTGGCGTCGGTGTAGGCTCTCCTCATCGACAGCGTTCACTAATAAAATTCAACTAACTCAGCTAGGCTTTGGCCTCTTCTTCACTTGCCAGGCTAGTCTTGAAATATACTAACTTCAGGGTACCAAAACACTGTCCTAAATTATGACGATGCCGGGGATTTTGCCCGAGAAATCCCGGCTCTTAAAAACCACGTCTTTCGATCTTCAGATCCGTACCCAGAAGCCCTTGACTTCCGGCAACTTCGTTATCAAGTCCTATCAATGGAGCTCAGCTACTTACGGTTCATTACGTCACAAAAATAGCTTAACACAAAACTGTAAATAAAAGAAAACAAACAGTATTAAAACTAAAAATAATAAATTCAGAGATTTACAAAACTCTGAAAAATCCTTAAGTCACATACTTCATTTAAGCAGCCAAAATGTTCAGAATAATGTTCTTGCTTGCATTGAGTAATATAAATTAACATACAAGAACTGAAAAGAATGGTGGGTCCTGACTCATGTTGCACATTTAAAACTCATAATATAAAATATATAAAATTTCATACGTATTCCAATTTTAAAAAAATAAGTGCTTAAACATAGGCAAAATATGTCAGTGTCATATGGTACAAAACAATACACGTGTTAATCTGCATACTAGTTTCGGGACATGTAAATGAGAGTACATGGATCTGTTACAATATGCCATGTATCACAAGCGAAACGTCTGTTAACATAAAAGTATCCATTTTCGTTTAAATAGAACCTCTACTTGCATTTTGATCGCAAATATTAATATTTAATTTTTAGTTAATACGAATAAAAACGAGGAGAAAATAACAGTGTTGGCAATGGCTATTCTATTCGAGATTTCTGCACACTTTTTTAATCAAACCTCCGACAAATCACCCCATGTATGAAGTGTGAATTTATTTCCCAAATATGCCAAGTATCGCAAGACTTTTATACTTATATTCATTAAACTGTTTTTGGTTAAATTGAAATGTTATTTATATTTTGTTATGCATTATAATGCTTTGTTTATGAATATGTACGTATTATGAACAAAAACAGTGAGAAAATCTGTGTGTTGGTAACGCCTAGTATTAAATAGTGCTTATGCAAAAATAATTACAACTAAGTGCGCACTAATGCCGTGAGTTATCCTCAGGCGAAATTTTATACACTCATTCAAGCTTTGTTTGCATGAGGCGGAAGAATATATTAGAAGTAGAACTTATGCAGGGCTTCAGAAAAGGTGGAAGTAACCGTGTACCAGGTAATATAGGATGTTCGCGGTGAACTAAGCAACTTTCGAACGCCCTTTTTTTAAATCTACTTGTGAGCACGTGTTGTAGCCTTCCGACACGTGTAAAATTAAAATTGCCTTTGTCCACTCAGAGTTATTTCCAACTTTTCTGAAGCCCTGCTAAGGTTCTATTTTCAGGCTATTACTCAGCCTCATTCAAAAATTACCCCAAAGAGACAACGCAGCGCATTTTTGCGCTCTCATTTTAAGTCTTTTTGCATGAGAACTATTTCTTATTAGGCATTACGAACGCACATATTTTCTCACTGTTTTTATTAATATTAATTATAAAAAAAATTATAACTTATAGGTAAGATTAGAATTAAATTTTAATTCAACAAAAATCGGGTAGTCGTATGTCAGCACTGGTATAAAAAGTTTGTGATATATTGTATAGTTAGGAAAAAATCACACACCCGTAAATGGAGTAGTATTTCAAAGGTTTAATTTAAAAATGTGAAGAAACCGCGAACATGCTATACTCCCCATACGTTAGCTACCTCAACGAGAAGGAATTAAAAAAAAAAAAAAAAAAAAAAGTCGGAGAGCATTTTCACGCTTTTGAAGTCGTTCCGCAAAGGCTGTGTGCCGCGAGACGACAACTCCTGTAATGTCTCCCAGGAAAAGTACGTCGCATAGTGCCGAGTGCGGCGTGAAATTGCAGTCCGCGCCGCAATTCTCTGTCGTAGAATCTGCGTACTTCACACCAAGAGCCGCGCGAGCACAGCTCTTACAAAAAAACCTCCTGCCACTCCACCTCGAGGGGCAGTTAGGAGCTATGAGCGTGCTCGACTGCGAAATAAGACGCCCCTGGGACGCTATACTTCACGGAACGCTTTCACTGGAACTGTGCGCGCGGTGTTGTGTCACGCTAGATTGAGTGGAGAGAGTTGGACGGCTCTTAACATCGAGGTCATGAGAGCCGATGAGGGTGAAGTGAGGTGAGAGTGGAGCAGCGACGGAATGAATAACCACATTTATTAAGTTAATGAGCTGCGTATTTGTTTTGTGATGTACGTAAATAATAATTTTGCAGTTTTATTTCAGTAATATAATTTATTTCTTTCAAGTGATTCTTTTGTGCATAATAATTTTCATCTGTTTTATGTATCATAAGTGTTTCAGATTTTATGACATATATTACTATGTATTACGTGGCTGTAAGTAAGGTTAATTTTGTCATTTGGTTACCATGACAACGCAGTGGCGTGTTCGTCTTAAGGGGGAGTGTTAGATATGTGCCAATGTCTAGTTATGCGAATTTATGTTTATAATATTACAGGTAAGGTGAAAGTATTTCCTGCAAAAATAATTTTAAAAATTATAAACAATAACATTTTTGAATATTGAAGAAAATGATATGTTTTATAGCGTCTTTATAAAAAGCTATATAAACGATACCACTGCTTATTCTTTAACGAAATAAACGTTATAGGTTAATATGAGATATAGACTCTTCCAAGACACAAACGTTTTACTTGTAGGAAGTTGTAACAGTCAGATAAATAATTTTAATAGTCCCTGTATGTGGAAGATTTTAATCTGTTAAAGACTACAATATGCAAATTAGTTTTATCATATGTTAATTTTTGTAATAATAGAAATTGACCTCGTTGTGGCATGCTACCATGTTTCTTGAAAACATAACATATGACAAATTATTCATTTGTGTGACCGTTAACGAACACTAAGCAGTGCAATTATACACTACACCATCAACGATATAGTCGCAGCTTTCATATCGTTTGCCGTAAAGATAGCTCTGTTTACTGCTGCGCTCTGCATGGCGCAACGGAACTTCAAGGGCTGTACTCGAACAGCGTAGCCAGCTCTGGTTGCCAGCTCGCTTTCGAGTGTCCACTGCCACGGGCCTCCGGCCATAGCGAAAATAAAGTACTAGTACTAGCCCATGGTCTCGGGCGATAGGTTTCTGGCATTAGCAATTATATTACAATTTTCTTTCAATAAGATACATGTCTGTTTTGTACTCGGCCAGTTAAACTGATGTATTCTGACAGGCTCTGAGGCGAAATATTTGATTTTAATTTACAATATGCATCTCAGCCGACTCACCTAACGTAATTTTCGTATTCACATGTAGCTATGGAAATAAAAAAAACGAGCAGCACTCTGTCACTAAACAAAGCGCAGCTCAAAACCAACTTAGTTGAAAAAGCTAATAATGGTTTCAGATTACTTTCATGCTCTACAAAATGGCACCTTATACGTGGTTTCTGTAACTTGTTTACGAAAGAAAATGACTAGGTATTGGCAGAACGCACAACAGAAGCTCTGATACGTAGAGCAAATAATTTTTATTTGCTACGTAATATTATTTGTGTTTGTTACCTAGTATTAAAAATCTCCGTTATTCAAATAAACTAATGCTGTGATTTTAGAAACATTATGGTGGTGTACTGTTAAAAGATATTCCCGCTCTTATGAAACAGTAAATAGGCTTTTCTAAAGTTGATTTGAAGTGACGATGTTCTGGCAGAGTTTGCACACAGAATGCTTCCGTTTAAAATGTGTCTAATAGAATGCAGAATTTGTACGATATACCACAAATCCTGCAAAACAGAATTGCTTTCAAATTATGACAAACAGAAAATATACTATCATAATTTGACACCGCATGCACTGAATACACCAATACCAGCGACGTAATCAAAGAGGGAGGTTATGGGTTTTATAACCTCCCCCCTCCCTTTTTATCATGCAGATATCAACTATTAGAATTAAAATTATTAATAAGCATTTCATTTCGATAAAATCATAATTTCTGTAAACTACGATGTGCGTTATTAGGCTACATTAGTTAACTTTTGTTCTTATAATTCAGGGAAAACGGAAAAGTCAGGGAATTTTATATGACAGGGAAACGTCAGGGAAATATTAGGGAATTTTCCCCTAGGTCAGGAAAAATGCAAATAATTGCTACTCTGCAAAAATTTTTAGTAGTCTGAATACACGGTCATATAATTATGAGCATACGCATTTTAAAATTTCCAATTTTAAGTTTGTAAATTAGCAATAATACAATTTGGCAAGTGCCGCAGGGCCTATGCGCACAAAATAAAGTATTTACGTGTTTGTAATGGGCACTCCAGTGAAGTCAATAGCGCGTATCGCGAGAAACGCTGATGAGCTGAATAAAATATTGGCACGGCTGGATTGATCTGTTGCAGTATAATTTAATAATTCAACTTCACTAATAGAATTTTTCTCTCTGTCAGTGGTAGAAAAATATGGTACTTGAAGGCTTCGGTCCTGAAAACAGGCAAGGGATACCGGTAACATTCTGTATGGAAAACAGGGAAAATTAAAGAATTCCAAAATATAATTTCAGTGGACACCCTGCTCTTAACACATACGCCAGCACCATTAATGCCAGTATAATCTCCCTCCCTCCCTTCCTTCAGTCAGTGTAACTATTGAGTAATTTCTGGCTACGCCACTGAATCAATACACGAAACTGCCTTCACGCAGAATGGATTACGAAATATATTTTAGGAATATTATAATTCTAGCACAATAGTATTTTCAAGACTATTTTAAACCATAAAATAATATCAAAGTTGGTTTTAAATCACTAATGTGAGTCCTGATCGGAACCTGTATATATATTCATGCCATATTGTTGATACTCAGATTTTCAAATAACTCTTTGGATGGATATAATATTTATGTAATGTGGTGAAATATTATAAACAAAATATATACAAACACCTAACTGTAACAAAGCGTGAAAGGAAAATTAACATCACATATTTCATCGTATGTATGTATAGAATATTGATTCGGAAATGTTTTAATCAGTCCAATGTATGTATCCACTATTTAGAAGAAATGCCAGCGTTTCGCAAAAAAAAAAAAATATCGTGAGTTGCTGTATTTCCAAAATACTTCAGCTTAGATTCTCTTTCATAACTGGATGATTTTAACTGGTGCTGGAAGCGAATTATAGATATTTACTCCTAGAGTAACCTGAATGCGGTTGGCTTGGTTTACTAACACATGTGTTCTATTCAAGAAAAATGTCTAATAAACAAAGGAACGCTGTAGTTGCGCAAATATAATATTGAACTGTAGGTGACGCGGAATACTTTTCACAAAAATCATGTGACCCTACTCATTAGACATTGAAAGCATGCGTAAGGCATTCTAAAATAGATTCGCAACTTCAGAACGTTTCTATATTGTTTGACACACTACATATTTGTAGGCAAGATATTTTTACAAACTTTTGATATAAACAAGTAATCGTTAAGTATATTAATGTTTAAAGTATATATAGATTCCGTATTCGAACTAGGCATCTCAAGTTGCGATATAATTTTGCGAGAATCATTATATTACTTTGTTGTAGTGAAGTGCATGTAAATTATCGCTGGATCCATAGTCAACACAAATAAGAAGTTTCTGATACAATTCATGAGCATAATTTCCTCAACATGGGCGCAATTCATTTTTTAATAATTTCTTAAAAGTTTTAATGGTAGGTAGGACTTGTTGCCTCGTTGAAAGCAATATTATTAAAGGTGGAACCAGAATCATATGCAACAGTACTGAAATAATTACACATACACACGTCCCTTTCCGGGTTGGAATATTAGTCGAGTCAACACTATAAGATGAACTTTCCGCCTGCCCTGTAGATGTCGCATCGGTTCTTTACATTGTAGTCTTGTGTGCAATGTCGTCATTGTTGTATCTAATCTATGTCATTCTGTTTGTTAATAAAAATTACATCAGTTCGTTCAATTCAGGAAGCCGTGTATATACATTAATTACCTATGCAAAACCCATAGAATTCCCTTTCTTACAACCCGGGACTCGAACCCAGAAAACCATGTACTATAAGTTAGTGTGCAATGAAACCGCATTACGAAGGTCGAAAATGAGCATCAACTTCGAATTTAATCGGTCTAATGTTCCGAATGACAGGGTTTAGTAACCTAAAATATTCATAGAGCCATCATTTTGAAAATAAGTGACTGAGCGACCTAAAGCACTTAAGTTTTCACAGCCTACCATTGCACTACTAGTATGCAGCATTAGGTAAATGTCGGTTAATTAATCCCTGAGATGGGACATAAAACCACTACGTTTTTCATGTGACGATCGTCACAAGTGGAGGACAAAAAATGTTATGTACCAGCAAATTCGATGATTGTTTACCACCAGTATACAAAGTAATGCTAAAATCGATTGCATAAATTTGTAGATATAGCACACTAACCTAAAATTCATTTATAGGCACCATTCTGAACATGTCTGCCTACTGAAAAAATTCTTATACTTATATGTCATACAACAATATCAGTTCTTCGCCAAATGTTGGTACGAATGGGTTGATTGTTTCCTGGGATATGACAAAAACATAATTTGTATTGTAGGGCTAATTTAAAAAATGGCAGAGAAATTAAGCTCTGATTAGACAAATTTGATGGTTGTAACTGATACTGCCAGCATACAAAGTTAAGATGGAAATTTGTTTGGTCATGGAAGATACTAAGTTGAAATATTTATACAGCCGCCATTTTGAAATAAGTGCCTGACATACTTAAAACGTAGCAGTTTACACCACCTGCTGCAGTGCAAACTGTTTGACCAATTTGGATGGAATCGATCAATTGTTTCTTGATATATTACATTAAAAATTATTTATAAATGTGGCGCTATCTTACAAAATGAAGGAAAAATATGATCCATGTACTGAGTTGATAGTTGTAATATCTACTGCCTGCATACAAATAAGATGGAACTGATTAGATAATTTCGACGGTATGGCATTCTAAGCTAAGCTATCTATATGGCCGCCATATAGAAAATAAACTTCTGAGAAACCTGTAACATACAATTAAACATCATATGAAGCAGTACTACTTGTTTGTCAAATTTCGTGTGAATCGGCTTTTTTTTTATCGAGATGTGCCATAAAAACATAATTATTCCTTCATGTGGCACTAACTTACAAACTGGTTGGCAAATATGGCTATGTGTTGGCACATTGATGCTTGTAGTAGAAGCATTCAGCATACAAAATTTGATTGAAATTGTTTAATGGTATAGTTGATTATATATATATATATACATATATATATACATATATATATACATATATATATATATATTACTACATTAATATTTTAAAAAGGTAAAGTGAGTTTGTTTGTTTATAAGTAACGACTGATCTCGGGAACTACAGCGCCGATTCTTATCATGCTTTCACTGTTAAAAAGCTACATTCTTCCAGATGGTCATAGTACATGTTTAATTTTAAAAAATCCCTGCAAAATTCCAAATTTGAAAAACATATCTGAGAAAAATGAGTTACTTGACTGCTTTCTAAGCATGCTCTACCAAAACTATGGGGGCCGATTCTTATCATTCTTTCACTGTTAGGAACCTACATTCTTCCAGACGGACACAGGCTATGTTTAATTTTTTTTAATTTCCTTGAGAAATTCCAAAATTTGTAAACCAAGTCGAAGAAAAATGACCTACTTGGCTGTTTTCTAAGCATGCTCTATCAAATATATTGAAAATAAATGGAAACAATATTACAAGAAAATGTCTTAAGTTATCACAGGTAGTCGAGGGAAGTCAAGGGTGGTCGCAGGTTGTCGCAAGTTGTCGCGGGTAGTCTCAAGTAGTCACGGGTAGTCGTAGGTAGTGACGAGTAACCACGGTTGTCGCAGGTATTCGCCGGTAGTCACGGATGGTCACGGTTAGTCGCAGATAGTCACGGGTAGTCGCGGGTAGTCACCGGTAGTCGCAGGTAGTCACCGGTAGTCGCAGGTACTCGTAGGTTGTCACTGGTAGTCTCAGGTAGTCGCAAGTAGGTACGGGTAAATGTAGTTAGTCGCAGGTAGTCTCAGGTGGTCTCAGGTTATCGCAAGTTGTCGCTTATAGTCACGTGTAGTTTTACGTAGTCACGAGTAGTCACTGGCTGTCGCAGGTATTTGCGGTAGATAGATAGATAGATAGATAATATATATATATATATATATATATATATATATATATTTTATATATATATATATAAAACTCCTTAAAACCTGAGCGAAGCGATAGGGGGCTGCTAGTACCAAATAAACCTATCATATTTGTATGGCCACAATTTTGAAATAAGTATCTAAGCAAGCTCAATTATGTACGTTTACCTGATCTGTCATAGTATGACTTATTTGTCAAACTGTGAGAGAATTGCTGTGATAGTGATCGATATATTATGTAAAATCTTAATTTTTACATTTTATGATAGCTTTCAAAATTGCGGTCTAACAATGTCAACTTCAAAATGTAATGCTTAGATGATGTTCTGCGAGCATACACAATTTGGTTTAAATCATTTGAATGCTTCCCGAGATATGACACTACCATAAATAATAAAATGGCTGCCATTTTGAAAGGAAGTTCTTGGCGCTTTCGAAAACTTTCGAAGTAAGTATCCTTACTAAGTATGTATTGTATATAAAACCGAGTTTGGTTTAATCCGCTTGACGCGTTAAAAAATGGAAAATGGGGGACACACATTTAAACATACAAACACACAGGCCTACATACACACAGGACAGGAAAGTCTTTAATTTTCTTCGGAAAGTAGGCTATTAATAGTTACACTTGCAGATTCAGTACCATAAATTTTCAAGTGAAATAATGAAGGATCAGAGACAAGTCGGGTGAAATATAATACATCATCCTTGCTTATATCATGTGGAAAGAGCAGTCTTTGTATACACTATATTCAATTGCTAAACGTCACACAATATGTAATGGAAAACTAGGCTTAACCCCAAACATACATTCACACATATACACACATACACGTACATATGCATAAATTCACAGGTGGTGTTTGTGCTAGGGACAACGCTATGTTAACTTCGCTATCAGCATCAGTTGCACAGTGAACATAATTTTATGTTACAGCCCATTTATAAACCCCAAAACACTCATTATTTCAAAATATTTTCTATACACAAAATTTTTTGTTTCATTAAGTTTCTACTTCTCCGGCTTTATTATTTATCCCCAACCCCCTAAAAATAAATCTAACTTTCCGATAGATTTCCAGAAATGTTAATGGTGGTCGAGACTTTCCTACTGAAAAATCTGTTAACAAGTAAGCAAATATCATCTGTTAAATGAATTCCAGTTAGGATTTAGGAAACATCATCCTATAACAACTGCACTGCTGTTAGCCATAGACGGACATCAGAGACCAGCTGTATAGTAGACTTGTACTTCAGTCGGAGCAAATGTCTTCAAATTACTAACTTTATAAATAATACTGTACAAAAACATGGCAAAATGAATAAATGTGTGGCGCGCGATAGTATTTAAATTTAGCAATCACTTCGAATTGACTATATAAGTACATTTATTAATGTAGCCCAGATCACACTCCTCGCGCTTTTAAATCTATTCAAGCTTTGACGATAGTTAATAAGGTACGTTAATCCTATGTTTTTTGGTTTTGAGAAGTTAAAATCCTTTGTGCTAACGCAGAAGAAACACTTAATTGTAGCAAGTTTGCTGTTAACTGGGCATTGCTTAAAATTAACTTTTACAAAGAACTCACTGCCCCGAAATGCAAATACGCTCACATGTATACAGTCCCCCCCCCCCCCTTTTTTCCCGATGCAATCACAAATACTGACTGAGAGACCGTCAATTATGCCAGATCTTAACGCCAAAATAAAAGTGCACTGTTAAAACTGGTGGCAATTCAGACCAGTTTAGTTTAGTTTTATACACATAAAAACTTAAGTATCACAGTTAAGTGTCTCGGTGTCACATAGGTTACATTATACAAGTGTACTGTTCAGTGTTATGTGTAATGCAGTGTTGATTTTTGCATGTGATTGAAGGGCACGCAGTGGTAATTATTTCTTGTATTTTACTGTAAAATAAAACTATTTCTTTCAGAAATGAAAAAAATTTCAAACTTATTTGTAAACCAGTTTTATTTTATGATGCCTATCCAACATTCATACACTGTAAAAAGACTCTATAACTACGTATGTTAATGTAAATATAGAAGAGATATTCGAACAAGGCAATTCAAGTTGCGATATCACTGTGCGAATATCATTACATTACTCTGTTGGAGTTTAAGAAATGCAGGTGTATATATAGACACATTTATGCCTAAAACAGTAACGTTAAAAATTATATTTATTTCGATTTTGGATTAGTATTTAATTATCTCCGTATATGTCATTTCATATGAAGGTACAACAAGTATATACAATTGTAAACTCTTAAAAGACTATATTATTTAATTAGAATGAAACATATATTTCAAACTGGGAAAAGGGTCATGTCTGTATTTTGCACTGGTTTACACGAGGTTTGAAAGTTTTGAGACATGAATGACCAGCGCAATAAATTAATTTTATTCTCTATGGGGCGAGCCTAGGAACCACCTCCGGCCGGTCGGGAGTGTGTTGTAGGAGAACTGGAAACAGCGTCCATGCTACACTTCTTTTTTGTTAGGTTTTGCAGCTTCTGTCCCATTTAAACAATGATAGTGTTACCTAGCGGGAAACTCCTGAACTGCGTCCGTGCAGTTTAGTTTTTATCTGTCCTCACAACAGGTAGATATCTCTTCACGCAAATCACAAGCAAATATGGTGTCTAATATTCCCCCTTAACTGGGATTGCCATGCCATGATTGGCCGAGGCCATTGTATGCCTTAAGAGTTGGTTGGATCAATGTCCGTTACGAAGTCAGTGGCTAGTGGAGTATAGAGATTTGGGCGGCTCTTAAGAGCCGATATAGGTGAAATGAGGAGAGAATGGAGCAGCACCAGAATGATAGGGTTAGGGAAACAGGAGATCCTGGATAAAACCCGCTGACCAGCGGCATCGTCCGGTACGATTATATTGTATAGTCGATTCACGATAACTTCGGCCTTCTCTGAAGCCCTGCTAAATATCTACTTTTGGTTACTGATTACGTATCCTTCCGCTACACGTAAACATAAACACTGCCATGTGACTTATGCTTTTATAACTGGTTGCTGTTTACATCTGTTCAAAGAATGCTGTTATATTTCCTGCAAATGTTCACAGTTTAGGCCTATAACAATATTTAGGTCGACTTTATAACTATTTGTTACACACGATATAGTACGTTACACATAATACACATTAATATTTTGCCACGACGGTGTTTGTTACAACTGTGGCGGAAACAAGAGCAGTATGTAACTTGTTGTTATTAATGTGTTGGATTATTTCGTTAAAAGGACGGCCTTATTCGGAATAAAAATGAAAACGAAGGGACAACCAGTCCAACGAAACGACTCGGTAAATTCAAGCACGCAACACGTGTCGCTTATTTATTGTTTGCAGTATCGACAAACATACATTCACACACGTCCGTTATAGGGATCGCAAGTGAAAGCAATGACGGATGAGTCCGTGAATGTATAAAAAAGAAAGTCTACTTTTACAATAATATAAAAAAATTGTTAGACTTAAAAGTGGATTAAAAAAACTGTAAAACACCTTTTAAAAACAAATTTTTATTTGCAAATAGACTAAAAAGAAAATAATAATTATAGTTGTAGTTACATAATGTGTAGAACTTGTAAGACGTGGACGAACAGCAGTAATAATCTTCACTACAAATTAATATTTTTGTATCAATTTATATTTATATATAAAAGTTTGGCGCGAATAGTTTAAGGCCTTACGCAAGATATGAGCTTACTACGGTTACGAAAATGATTTGTATGTTCTATATTTCGATATTTGCTTACTATGCTAACACGAATGAGGTATACGCTTATACGCTTTATATTGTCAATAGTTATAACCATTAAGCAGGGTATGCTTTCTACGCTTACACGAATGTGGTATACGTTAATGCTGCTAATATTTACATGCATGCAGATATATATATATATATATATATATATATATATATATATATATATATATACACACACACACACACACACACACACACACAAACGCGCGCGCGCTCGGCTTCGTTTATTGAACCTTGTAGGGAAAGAAACACAGTGTCACTCTAAATCCTAGGCACGGTAATATGCGCTGATATTTCTTACTGCAGCAATCAAATGTGTTTCCGTCAGTGCTACCTAATAATACAATATATTAATTGGCAACGTTTAATTTACAAACAGTATACATAAAAACGCGGTTAAAAAATATTGTAACTGTGAACTATTTCTTACCGGCCGTTGCCAACACGTCGCTGCTCTCGCTGTTGTTAATTCGTATTTAATACGAAATTAATATTACAGGCTATAGAAGATACTAAGTAGATTATTAATATATTCAAGAACACAGCACTTCAACGTTAATCACAGGGTTATATAATTGTGGAATACAAGTGATAGAACACAACAGGTTGGCATGTTACGCCTAGTGTGATTTTTCAAAGGTTCGATTCCACAAGGACGAAGAAAGCGTGAATGGACTATATGGTATAGGGCTCATTATTGCCCCCTCCCCCCTATGTTCTTCCTGAAGGCATATGAGGGTACGGTTTACAAACTACCTTATGACCTAACTTAAACTAACACCCACGCCTTACCTGAGATTCGAACCTGGAACATTCCGCAACCCAAACCGTCGGGGCACTAACCAACTACGTCACGGGAGGCCGGCTCCGCCACGATTCCCACACGCGAAAATCTGGGAGCGACTCCACTGGCAATCGAATCCGACCCGCCTAGAAGAAAGGCAAGTAGTCTGACCACCACACCACCGCGGGCCACGATAGGATTTGAGGTTAGACCACTGTTTGTATAAGTAGGTGCTTTGAGAAGTTCCTATACTTCCTCTTAGTTTTAATGTAACTACAATATTATTCAGATAGTCAAAAGTATTTTATTCGCATAAAAAAAGGCGCGTCTGTTGGAAATTTAAACGAAAACAAACACGTTCATCACTGTCCACCACGTGACTTCGACAGTTGTACTGGCGAGGGAGCAGTCAGTGTTGAGGGCGGTGGCGTATGATGGAGTGTTGCAAGGTAAGCTGGTACTTGCTCAGTGCTGTACACACCCGACGTACGCATCAGGAACTAGTAACCAAAGTAGGGCCGGGAGAAACCTAATGTCTTGCGGCCACACACGAGAAAGGGCGAGGCACCCACACGTGCTGTGACGTCAAGTGCACTACTACGTTTAAGTGGGCGATGTGTGTAAAGTAGCAAATAATTAAGTATAGCACAGATCAAAACACAGCTTAAAGGCTGTTCACGATTAAGTGAGCACTTTTGAAATAAAACTTAGCAGAAAGTATATATATTTTAACTGGCGCGTAGTGAAGTTGGTAACGATGGATAGGAAGAAGTTCCGTATCTTAACGTCGGATATAAAGCGTTAGATAATAATTTCTGATAACTAAAATTATTTCTTTCGTTTTTTTTATGAATCATGTAAAATAATTACCTTTCTAATAATTTTACGGTTTCACTTGACCGACGCATGAATAAAGTGATAAGGCCCACGAAAATGTTAATCTTACATAAGGTGGACGAATACACAACGTACATACAAGTAGATTTTAAACGAGGCTTTCAAAAGTACTCATTTCATGGTGAATAGACTAAACCTCTCAACAGTTCACCACACGCCGCTGGCTGAGGACTGGCGCCGAACACGGATATCGGTCTACGTGGTCTTCAGTCTGTGGTATTCCCTCGACGC
The DNA here is from genome assembly GCA_029891345.1 of Dryococelus australis. NCBI lineage: Eukaryota > Metazoa > Arthropoda > Insecta > Phasmatodea > Phasmatidae > Dryococelus > Dryococelus australis. The sequence goes on along the minus strand of CM056993.1, from coordinate 323,225,061 downwards.
GGTCTCTGTCCTAACTCCATCACGAGAGAGACTTGAATAGCGGGCACACAGCACACACCCGGCGACCCTCCAGCACGCCACGCGGGGCTCCAATCTCCGTGACTCCCTAACTTCAGCGAATTAATCGAGCTACTTTGGCCGTCTGCAGCCGAACCTCCCTCCGCTTGGCAAGTTCCCGCCCGAGGAAATTCATCTTCCTGAAGCCTGCACGGCGAAACGCCAGTCTGACAATCAATGTGGCCCGGGGCGAGTAGGGCACTTTCAAGGGACCCCACATTGTTTGAAATACCCAGCTTCCCATTAAACTATTAAACGTACGTCCAGTGTGCTGATTTAAGAATACAACATACACTTCAGACTATAGTCTATTCGCGGTTTCCTCGTACGTTTTGAATCAAACTTTTGAAAAAACACCCCATGCATGATGTGTTTGGTTATTACCTAAATATGTCGTTTATTAGAATCGTTTTATACTTGCGTTAACGTAAAAGATCCTATTTGGTTAAATGGAATGTTTAGTTATAAACTATTGATCTACAAATCATAATATTAATTTATAATTAAAATGAATAAAAACAGGAAGGAAATAGGCGTGTTGGTGATGTTTGGTAATAAATAGTTCTTATGAAGAATTATATTACACTGAGAGCGCACAAATGCAGTGCGCTGTCCCTTTGGTGTAATTCCCTTGGTTAAGCTTTGTGTAAACGAGGGGGAGGAATATCCTGGAAATAGAACTTTAGCAGGGAATCAGAAAAGCCTGAAGTAACCGTGAATGGACTATAGCCGTGCATGGTACTTTCAAGACATTACAAATATTGGGAACATTATTTTAATTCCCTCCAAAATGGCTGGAAACAGCTTTTTCATGCGGCTATTTCTCGAAATATACGAACTGGATTCACGCAAAACTACGATAGAGGACTGCAATGGACTTTGCTACAGTGTCGCGTCCAACAAAACGATAGCGGGTTCATCTGACGGCAAGACTAGTTCTGTACACGCCCCATGCGCTTCTTCATTGGCCAGTGCCTTCGTTATTAGTGCTGCTGTGTACAAGCTGTACGTTGATTCACCCGATCTCTTTCTACTTGTCTATTTGCTGGTTCTTATGAGTTGTTCAAGTTAACCTACCACTTCCGAAAGGCCTGCTTAAGATCTACTTGTTTGCACACTGCAGTGTTCTTCCATCATATGTTAAATCAACAGTGCAATGCGCCTGGGTCAAGGGAAACTGTGCAATTACTATAAAAGTAAATAGCACACAAATCTGCTTATTCTTACTCATGTATGCGTAGAATGTAAGGATATCACTCCAGTATTCACAAATGTTTAAAAACACTATTTATGCAACGTTAAAGCATGGGACTAGTCTAACAGCGTCGTTAACAAATTTACTGGTCGCATGCCAGTCAGAGTACCTGTTCAAAATATGAAGACCTATGAAGATAGAGAAGGTAACTTTTTTCAGAGGCGAATTTGAAAAGTGCTCGATTAATTATGAACAATGTATAGTCCTTTGGAGTGTGGCAGGAAACAAGTGGCTCAATCGCAAAAGTATAGGCTGTTCACCGTAAAATGAACACCTTCGGAAGCCCTGCTTAAGATCTACTTGTACACATATAATGTATGATTCCGTCTTATGTAAAATTAATATTTCCATGGGCCTCATCACTTTATTCATGCGTCGGTCAGGTGAAACTGTGAAATTATTAGAAATGTAAGTATTTAACAAATCTGGTAATTTTACACTTCGGTACATTTAAAAAAAATAAAACGAAATAAATAATTTAAGTTATCACATATGGACACTAAACACTTTTTATTCGAGGTTAAGATATGGAACTACTTTCCATTCATCGTTACCAACTTTACTGGGCACATGTCACCAAGTGCGACCGTTGAAATAGATTCAGGCAGGGACAGTGACTTTTTTCTTAGGTTAATTTCAGAAGTGCTCACTTTATCGTGAACATCATTTAATGATATATAAAAAACACTTTGTTATGAAGTGATCAGGCGTTAGCTGGATGGCCTGCCTTATCACACCTTCAAATGAACCAGGGCACGAGCGTGATTGCAGTAATACCTTACGAAAGGCAGTTGCAGAATCCCCCTCCTCCCGCCTGTAAACGGGGCAAACATATTATACAACGCGCCCGATGTAGGCCAGTTTAACACGTGGACATTGGAACTAAAATACCACTGAAGATGGGGGTATACAGCCGTCGTTGTCAGCCTCCGGCAATATGAACAAGGTGGGAACTCTCTAATTATATTGTAATTATAATGGCGTGCGGTAACATTAGAAGTAAAAACAGCCAGGTAATTTTAGCTGAATCCCAACATGTAAGATTTCCATTCGGTATTTCTGTGTTTACTAGTATGCCATAAGCAATATTCAAGCTTGTCCTATCAAGACACGCGAAGAGCCAAACATCGCTTTGTTGTTGTAGTTTACATTTTATTTTAATAATATATAAACATGGATAAATTAATGGTGCATAGTGTAACTAGACAGCACTTTTTATATGAAGGAAGTTTCCAAAATAGCAGTGTGGCACAGTTGCCATCTGTCCGTTATTACATAAATTTTATTTGGTTTTTCAACATATTTTTCTGTCAGCATAAATACAGAATCTAATAACTATAAATACATGGTCCTGTTTCGTTGATGAGTGCATAATTACATTTTGTACACAGGCTTGTGTCCACGGAGCTTTGTCGCAAAAACACAGTTCGTGATAACACCTAATAAAATGTATTAAATAATATTCTCATGTTATTAAAACTAGCTAAAGTATGAAACAAACATTCGCGATGAAGGAAGAAAATTAAAAATATATACCGTTGCTGTTTATTAAATATATCTTTAAATATTGCAAAAATATAATGCATGCTATTAAAAAAAGCTTACAAAAGTAAATATGGGAGAAAAAGTATGTTTTCATGACACTAGCCTACCTGCCATGGCAACGTATTTTTCTTTGTTCCCTATGTTATTATCGTAAAATGCCATGTAACAGTATTTTTTTTTTTTAAACTTCTTGAATGATACAGAATGTTTATAAAGTCCCTATCCTTTTGTGCGAAATCGATAACATATCTTGTTTGTGTGATAGGTATTGAAAATTCTCACCATTGAAAAGAGGATGGTCGTCTTATGTGCTCGTCTGAGGGGGCAAAAGTACAATGAAGTGAGAGCTGATTTCGCACGACGATTTAGGAAACCTGGAATAACAAATGTGACAATTCGCCATCTTGTCAACAAATTTAATCGCACAGGGAGTGTAAAATCTTCCACACATTGGATTGTGGAGCATCAAGCTTACAATTGAGACGCATAGCCGATGCACGAGGGCTTCGTTCAATGACCTCCTGAATCCGGTAAACGGTGCACTGTAAAAAAATTGAGGTGAAATTACCTTACATGCAAGGGAAGCTTATTATCTCTATAAGTAAGGTAAATTACCTCTTAAATGTGCAGTAAATTTACATAACAAGTTAAGTACTATTCCCTAATCGTACGGAAAAAGTACCTGACAAAAGTAGATGGAAAATCACTTAGATATAAGAGAAAATTAAGTATAATGCATTATAAAATATATTTAAAAATATCCCGGAGTATAGGTACTGTTAATTTTTTATTACCTATATCCTCTAATGAATAGTAATCGAAACCTCAACACTAAAATCCTAGGTACGTGCTGGTGGATGGGCGCGAATCACGGTTCTCTATTCGGATAGGCAGATGCGCTATCCATTACACCACGACAGCGTGACGGTATCAGTGAATATTAGCGTGTTATAGGATTATTTATCTCCCCCCACCCCCCCCCCCCCCCAATTAGCTGTTGAGAATGCTGAAGAGATTCACGCGTCGTAAGGTAATTTTCCCAGTATTTTGTATAAGAACTATTTCTCACTAGGCGGCGCTACCATTACACATGTTTTCTCACTGTTTTTTTATTCAAATTAATTATAAATTAAGATTATAATTTATAGAGAAAATATGAATAGCATTTTAATTTAACAGAAAAAAAAGTAACTCTTATGAACACAAGTATAGAACGCTTGTGATACATGGCATATGTTGTAAATAACTAAATACGTCATACATGGGGAGATTTTTTAAGGTTTAATTCAAAAAGGGCGAAGCGACCGCGAATACATTATAACTTGTAGCGAATCAGTAGAATGTACTGCGGCTTTATTGCCGATCAGTGCAATTCACTTGGAATCGCTGTCTAATGCGGCAATACCAGCAACTAAGTGGAGTATTTTCAACATATCGACAGTCGAATTCGCTGATCTTCTAGCAGGTGTACAGATGCCAACAGAACTGATGACCATGCAGTCGTGAAACAGACGAACCACTTCTAGCTTGTCTTGTCAGTAAAGCGGAACCACGCTCTGGAGCCTAACAACTCTACAGGTACGCATGATCGACGCCATGGACATGTTAATTTACCATGTGATGAAAGAATACACTGTAAAAAATTTTCTAGTTAACTTCCTAAAATGTAATAGAAATTTTTGACCAATACAATGCATGGAACTACTACCATATATCACGATGTATATAAAGGAATGTTTAGCACCGCTACAATACATTATTTGTAACATTCCTATGCTTTTGATTGTTTCCTAATCAACTGTAGGAACGCTACCATAGATGTAAGGGAAAGAAAATTACCATCCGCTCTTTATCACAATAAGTATAGTTACGAAAGGATCCTCTATGCACGCTGTTTATACAACAGAGCTGGAAAGCAGGCCACAAGGAGATTTATACAATATAGATCCAAAACATCGAGCCAATTCTACAATCAGTAAACTAACCAGGAAATGCCCGAGGTTAATCAGAAAATGTGGGTCCGGCAAACCTCATGAAATTCCTTCAAAATACAAACAGATGACAGGGAAACTCCACCCTCGGTGCACAGCGGGAACCAATAGAAAGACATGTCGCAAACGAGCACGCGTGGTGGTGCGAGAAGTGTGAAGGAAGCCACGGAAACAGCCAAATGTGCAGTCGGCGACAGGTCACCGGAGCAGCCAGCTGGGGATCCAGTACCTGACGGTCGGGGCAGAGAGTCCCGCTGCCGAGACAATGGCGAGTGCATCCTTTTGACATGAATACGTCTTAAATTTGCAATCGTAATGGGAGGCAATGCAGAAAATCCGATGACAACAAAATCGGAGGATACAGTTTGGCATGGCTCCGAATCTATCGTCTACATTCGAAATTCAATTACGCCACTATTTTGCCAAAGGATCAAAGAATATATTACGTTGAGCGACGACTGTGAAGACTCACCCGGGCGGGGGGCATTTTGATTTCGTTCTACCGCGTCTCATAAACTTTCGCGTAGTATAACTTTTGACTAGGAGAAGCTACGACGCTCGTGTAGTTTTCAATCGACAGCTCTCGTCAAGATCAATCGATTGCGTGTATAAACATATTTGTGTGGTGTGGTTATGTTGAAATTGTATGAGTTTAATGTAAAAAATTAAGAAAGCTTAACACAATATCGGCCTATATTCGTCAAAAAGCTAAGTTCAAATACAGAATTCGTATACGGTTTGAAAGAGCATCTCAAAAGCAATCCAGTGGTACCCATAAAACCCCGTATAATCGAGTGAAGCAGTGACGGAAACGTAAAAAAACAAAGGCGTCCGAGCGCATTAACGTAGACATATTCACGCAAAACAAACGACCATGTCCCCAACGCAGCCACACGCCATTTTTATACTTCTCTCCGTATTCCGACTCTAACCTAAGAACCTCCTGCTTGTAATTTCCTAACTGACCATTCAAATAACACTGAAGTATTGTAATGTTATCCTATTCTCCATTAAAATTATCTTAGAATAAAATAACTCAATTAGCCTTCTAATTCTATATTATCCTTCTTTATATTCGTTTTCCTTATTAGTTTATGAGTTGGTGTTGAGACAACTTATAACAGTATACACTGGTGTGGTAATTTGCGAACAATTTCTTAGAGTGCACAAGTGGCAAAGGATAGTTTTCAGCCGACGGCTGACATTCTGTATACACGGGTAAGTATAGACGGGAGTGCGAACAGGTTGTAAGAACTGACCTCTGGGCGGCAGGGAGACGTCGGCGAGGAAGAAGGGCCCTTGGCGGGTCGCGACCTCGTGCATGATGATGCCGAAGGAGTAGACGTCTCCCTTCTGCGTGCCCTCTGGCGGAGGGTGACTCATACGCAGCAGTTCCGGCGCCGTCCACAGCATCTCTGCGGACAAACGACAGTCGCACGAACTTGAAAACCACGGACTCTGGCCAGAGATCGACCCAACCAGCACGCGTGTGGTGAACTGTTGCAAGGTAAGCTGTGTTTTGCTCTCTGCCACACCTAATAGTTTGCTAGTTTACACATCGGCCACTTAAACGTAGTGTTAGTGCAGTTGACGTCGCAGTACGTGTTTGATGGGTGCCTCGCCGCTCTCTCGTGAGTGACCGCAATGCATTCAGCTCCTGCTGGCTCCACTATGGTTAATGGTTCCTTCTGCATCTGCCGAAAGTGTACATCACTTAGCAAATACCAGTTTAACTTGCAACACTTCACCACACGCCACTGAACCTGACTCCTGCACCTTGCACCCAACTTATAAAAACTGTTGTTGACGTCAGTGAACATCCTTAGGGCAACGTCCAACATGGTACGAAGACGATATCGCACCAGAAGATATTACCCACGGAAAGTGTATCGAAATATCCCAAGTGTAAATTATGATGTACATATGGATGATGACACGTTGTGCCTTTAAATAGTTAGTGTAGAAGGGAGTTTTTTTTTTAGTTATTTACATATATTTTGACTACAAAGCATAATTGCTAAAGCTAGAAATTAACTTTTGGAGTTCGGTTTTTTTTCGTAAAAGTCATAATTCTGGAAATCCGGCGTTCACCAGTTTAGCTGAGTTGCATACACGAGACATCATTTGTTGTAAAACAGTGCCAGTATATGAAGTAATATTAATCAGACAGGTGTAACTAATTAGTATTTTTTCATCACTATTTTGTTATCTCGTAAGTTTGAGCTTGGTGAAGAAATACGAATTTATAAAAAACCAACTGGTGCTACTGGCAATCTGAATATTCCTGGTCATGTGGAGCTTGTGTATAATGCATAAATGTCAAAGTTTGTTTTACCGAAATCGGTTCAGTGGTTCTCATTTTATATTTTAAGGATATGGACTTGGAACATTTCTTCACTTACTAGCTCTATTTTCACGTGGTCACCCGTATATTCAGACACTATTGCAGGTTGCTTGTCAGCATACATACTAACTATTAATAAATACTTCAAACTCAATACATAAATGCATTCTCATTGATGCAACATAACAAAATAACAAAAATCACCCCATCATTATTTTCGCAGGTAATCCACTGAGTTATATATTATGCTCTTCAAGAACGAGAATTTCGCTAACAAATATTTAATGCTTTTTGCTGCTCAAAAACTGATAAATCGAAGTCGTCTCGTATCTATTCTCTGTAACATACAAAGGTAACAAAAATGGTTCATGTTTATCTGGAGATATTTCGCATGTTTGAAGGCCTGTATCTAAAGGCGACTTTGTTACGGGCGTCATTTGCATAGCCACCTTTATACGCAAGGCATTAAACCGCGTGCGAGCAACGATAGTGGGGTGTTGTTAGTGTGCTTAGGCTGTACTTGACACTTCGATCTTTTTTGTTGTCGGGGGTGATGTCTATGTTGGGGCTTTATAGTAGGGATTTCAGGCTGGGGCTTCGTCGCGGGGAATCGGACGATAGAACTGACAGGGCGCACTTTCGCTAGGAATGAATTGTCGGTGGGACCAGCACTCGGGGAAAACCCCGCCATTAGGATGTTGGCGCATGATGTTCGCACTTTCGCTAGTTATGATTTTGGCAGTTGTATCTGATATGGTTCGTAACTAACATCCAACTATACTTATATGTGCTCTTGGATCATGCTTTATCTGAGGCAGTGTTCTTGACCCATCGCTCCTTTTCGTTGTGTGGGGTGAAGCCTATGTTATAATTTTGGTTCGGAACTTACAGCCAACTATGCTTATAAGTAGACATTGGCCAAAATTGACCCCTCGATATTTTTCTTTTTGACGGGCCCGGAGGGGGGACTATGTTACGATTTTGGTAGTTGCATGTCACACGGTTTGGAAATTACAGCCAACTATGCTTATATGTAAGCATAGGTCGTACTTGACCTGAGGCGGGCAGGGAATGTGGCCTCCCCTCCACGTGGAATGAGAGAGCGAGAAGTCCACGCTTTCGGTAGTAGGACAGAAAGCACGATTAGGAGCACCCAGAGAACACCAAGAGGAATGCCTGAGCAGGAAGTGCTATGGTGAAATATCTCCTCCTCCTCCTCACTGACTTAAACGCCACAATGAGGGGTCATCCCCGTCGGATTGTGGAAGGGCACTTTCGAGGTGCGAAAGTCAAATTCATTGTGCGAAAAACATGTTTCTTGCGCGAAATTTGGGCGGTTTTGTAGTAATTTCTGACGATTTTGGTCTTTTTCTATGCGAAAATCAGAGGTTTTTAAATACGAAATGCGGGAAATTCAAGATGGCGGGCTCAGCGCCCCGTCTCCCGGCCCCACTCCCCTGTAGTAGAAGGAACTTTTATAAACTACTAACGAAGTAGTAACGATGTCATATTTCATACATTTATAACAACTATGTTTTACACCACTGATGGCTTAACGTACCTCTCCGCAAACCAGAACGTCTTTAAAAGACGCCTTTATGTTTTTCCATTCTGACGTCCCATGTAGAGCTAATGTCATAATGGTTTGCCATATTCGACCATTGCATGTAAGCGACAAAGAGAGGGAACGGGTACATTTGCGATTCTATGTTCACACTTCCTGGTCACGTACAAACGGTCAGTGTAAAGTGCATGTGCTATTAGGCAATACAACACAATCTGGATACCCCATTGGTTTTTGTTTTCATGTCTCAAAATATGTCTACGTTGCAAAACTTTTATTACGTGCATCAGACGTACATTTAAACAGAATTTTATTAACAGTTGTAGCTTTTTTATATTAATGCCATTTAAGTTACCATTCGGCATACGACATAACATTAATTAGTTTGAGAAGTTTATTGGTTCATTGGAAAGAGCTTATTAACGCGCACCAGTATTATTCCTGAAGGCTTATCATGGGATGGCTTACAAACTAACTTATGCCATGCCTTACCTAGGATTCGAACACAGAACCTCCCGCAGTTTGAAAAGGGGATGATAGCAGTAATAATGTTTGAGACTGAATAAATAATTTAAATGCCACAATGAAGAAAACATTTCCTCTTAAAATGCAAAGTTCCCTGTTTATGTAATCTATCAACGTTCATACATCACATTTTACTTAACTGATAAAGCACCACACATTATTGTGGCATTAAGGAGTGTCACAGCTGTGAGCTCAAACGCCTGCGCCGAATTATGGCTTATGATCTGATTCGAAGCCCAAGTGAAACTTTGTTAAATTTACGTCTTAATGAACAAAATCATATCCTTTATTGACCTATTAAACCTAGGAACTTGAATCGTGCCGTTTTTCAGTGACTTTTTGACTGATGGATCAGTTAAACAACATGCATCAAGTGAAATAACTACATATAAACTAATCAAACCAATACAAACTACTTTCTAAAATGTGTTTCGTATTTCAAAACACCATTTTACGGGGTAATGTGAGCATTCAACCTTTAATTCTGTTTTTACGCCTTTCATTTCGTTTTCATGTAATCATCATAGCGTTTTGTTTGAATGTTTAAACTACATTTAATGTGGCGAAAAGCGTGCATTCATATATACTATTCGTTTTAACAATCCTAACGGTACCAATCAAAACAAAACCGAAAAGTAAGGGCACACAATTTAAAAATACATACTTTTGATGAAGAAATATAAAGACAAATATTTTCATCTTTCTTAAGCCTCTGTCACACTGTCAAGTATACGCCTTCAACTATATTAGACAATAGAATTTGAAGATAAAATACTGGCATCAAATTTTCCCTTCCAACAAATTTTATCAAATAATCTTGAATTTGTTTGAAAATGTGTCACACTGTCATTTTTTTTTATTGGGAGAATATAATTTGAAAAATAATATAAACGTTTTGTTTTCCATGCGATCCATTACAGGAAAAAATGTAAGTAATATTGTAATTTATCTGCGTTTCTTTCTAAATTAAAGTTATATTTATAAGATATGTTTCCTGCAAAATGAAATTTAATGCCTCTGAGTTCGTAGTATTACGTGCAATATTCACTTAAAATAACATTCATATCTAGAGAGCTTGTACTAAAATTAATTATCTTCTTAACTTACTTCGTTTCCAGCAATTGTTCGTCATTTTACGTTTATTGACGTCAATTTTTGTCGTGCATGATTCTGATTGGCTGATACCGCCAAACATCAAACAAATTTTAGAACCGGTTGAATTTTCACACGTTTGATGGAAACTGAAGCCATCCAACTTTTTCAGATAAATACGGCGGCATTTATGACGTTTCAATGATGTCATAAATGTCCAACTTTATTTGACCAATCTTGTTGGAAGCAGGTTGAAGGAAAAATTTGACAGTGTGACAGGGGCGTTATCAAGTTGACTTGGTAGCTGAGATGGCGCTCTGCCCTCATAGCTCAGGGGCGGAGTGGCGGATTTATAGTCGGAGGGTCGGAAGTTAGCGGCGCGGCTCCTCCGCGGCAGATTTTCAGTTCGCATGTCGCGCACATGCGTACTGTGGATTTGTCATCAAGTCTGTCTACTTGAGCTCGTCACACGGCACACTACACTGTCAAACGTCACTCACGCTGTGGCCAACGGTAAATGTATCGGTCACTGAAGTCAATAGTCATCTTTTAAAAAAAGTCGCAAGGCCACGGTCTAGAAATTAATCGGAAAGAGTGAGTGAGTCCAATCCCGGGCACCTGCAGAGAGAACTGGTTTCTTTTTTGAATTACAGTAAATCGCGCAATATAAATAGTAAACTATCGTAAATGTGTTTATTTCTCGTAATTATTTGGCAAAATTAAATAAAAACAATACTTAAATCGCCGCAGCAGTTGGTAGTCACTTATTCAATTAGTGAAATTTCTTTCACTAAAACAATTAGTGATTTTCCCACTGATTCTAAGTGGAGCCATTTTCACTGATTCGAGTAGTCGAATTTCACTGTTAATCAGCGAGGTTCCTCTGATTAGAATTATGAGTGTACTATCTCTTGTTAATGCATAAAAGTGTAACAATATGCAAATTTGTAAAATATTTACTTCTCTAATAACTTCACATGTTTACTTGACCGACATGTAAATAAATTAGCCAGGCCTACGGCAATGTTAATTTATACATATGGTGGAAGAATACACAATGTGCATACAAGAAGATCTTAATAAGGGGTATTTAAAAGTGCTCAGTGCACCGTAAATAGCCGGTAGTTTATCTCATTGTTTTGTTATTGGTCGTTATATTTACACGCTTTGGGTTCTTGGGAAAAGGCCTTTCACTTTTTATGAGACTTCATTTTATGTACGTTCTAGTAATACGATCTTTCCAGATTTCTACGTTCCGGATGGACTTGTGGGAATATTTACATCCTGTTACGTTAGAAAAGTATATTATCTACTTCTGGATATGGTGGATTTAGTGATATATTGTGTTCATGCATTAATACAAGTTTCTGCAAATGTCATTTACAATACATTTTTCAGTGACGTTTTGCACATACGTGCATTAAAGCTGGGCTTCAAGTGTCTGTTTTTGAGCAACGTGGTTGCATTAATTAAGGATAACTCTGTGGATGTCAGAAATAAATATTTGGATTACCTTTGATATTCTACGTTGAAAGTGGATTTTTAACTTCCGCAAACCTCGATATTTCGTTTATACGTAATTCTCCATTCATAAGTTTATTAAGCTCATTACTGATAATTTCCATAGAGAGAAGGCGAAATAAAAACTAAATAAAAGGTAAACCAAGGTTTTTATGTATTTTACTAATTTTACATTTATATCAAGAGCTAATGAATACTTGCGTTTCTGGACTCGTCAAGAATTCCGTACAGTGAAGTTAATAAACAAGCAGTTTCTGTATTTTTCTAAACTGTAAGTAGTAATTCTGTATGCCTCGAATAAGGATGGAAGTAAAGAGATTACATATATGCTGCTAAAATTTAAGGTTCTATAAAAATTAAATTCAAACACGTTGCTACATAACATACACGACTCTATTTCTGTTTCAAAAGTCATTTAACATTTGGTAGAAACAACTTACTTTATTAGACATAAAAACACACACATTTTCTCAATACGCGTTCAATTATGACAACTTCCCCATGCTGTATAAATATACGAGGTACGACAGAAACTATAATGCAATTGCTGCCTTAAAAACAAATGGCTGGTTCTTGAAAATAAAAATAAAACTTTGTAAATTATCTTAAATCTATCTTTCTTCCTATGCCTCTAAAGGTTACAATATTCCAAGAAATTTTTTGAAATGTCAGGCGTGGCCCACCTACGAATGCGGTTTAACTTCTGGGTATTTCAACTTTGAATATCAACGGAAAAAATCAAAATGGGAAACAAGCGAATGTGTATCACATTTCGAAAGAACTACTACGTGATTTTAAGGAGATATCAAACACTATTTTGAGCTCCAGCCAAACATATTAATGGTATATAATTTTCAAAATTGTTTATGTGTGGAAAGATATTGATTTAGAGTAACCAAGATTACCGCTTGATGGTTTTGAAACCATTTCGAGTTTTTTTACACCTTTCAAGTTATACTCCAATTATTATTTTTAAATTTGCGTTTTGAATTTTGTGGAACACCACGACTGTCATTTGCAGCTGTTTATCATGCAGTGCTGCCCTCTGTTTAACAATATGGCTTAGCTGATACCAGATAACTATGAAACAGTTGTTGAATACTAAAAACTTGTAGTTATTTAAACACACCAGATATCTTTATTAAGCCATACTTAAGGCACTGTTTAACATTTAACATCATTACAATTAACTATAAATACATTAAATTGTTAATAAACACTGATGAAAAATAAAAAATAAGAATTCACGAACACCTCGAAAACTAATCACACTGAATAGTGGTTCCTCGTACGAGGACGATAGAGATTTAGAACAAAAAATAGTCGAATTTCAGTATAGATGTGGCACTATCTATAGAACCCTTAAAAATTAAACTAGAATAGAAACCACGTTAAGATTCTATAAAGTATTAGCAGTCCCATTTCTTATGCATGGTAGTGAGGATTGGACACTTCATAGAACAAAGAAAAAGGACTTTCGCTTTCTGTTTTTTTTTTTTTTTTTTTTTTTTTACGGCTCAGTGTGTTAAAATTATCAGATTTATAAAATGTTTACTTTTCTAATAATTTCAGTTTCCCTTCACCGACGCAAGGATAGGGTGATAAGGCCCATGACAAGGTTAATCTTGCAAAGAAAATAATTTAAATGAACAGAAATGATTACCTAACACTTTTTAATTGGCGTTAAGTTACGGAACTACTTCCCATCCATCGTTACCAACTTTACTGGGCGCATGTTACTCAGGGAGCCTGTTGAAATATATGCAGGTAGGGGCAGTGCCTTTTTTCCAATGTTGATTTCAAAAGTGCTCACATTATCGTGGACATTCATCGTACAGTGAGCACTTCTGAGGCCCTAGTTACTTTTTCCTTTCAGCCATTTATTATCCTTTAACCACCTTTTTAAAATCAATATTGCCATGTAAGTAATAAACAGAGTGTGTATATTCCCAAACACTCTGAAGTTATCGTCCAATGCTAAAATAAAATTTATTTATTGATGATTATTCCAAATGATAGGGCTTTCAAAATTACTCACTTTACCGTGAACGGCCTATACCTCATCTTTATTCTACGAGTACACGTGCATTAGACGAGAGAACGGTGTACGCCAGCAACTATAGTGCACTCACTTCTCCAGTAGGCATAGCTGCTCTCATCGTCTGCTCCGTCCTCGCAGCTGCCCCCGCGCAGGATGTGCAGGCCGAAGTCCGTGATCTTGAGCACGAAGCGGCTGTCCACCACGCAGTTGGACGACTTGAGGCTGCCGTGCGACCGGATGTCGCTGCTGTGCAGGTAGCACATGCCCTGCCGCAACAAAAATAAAACACACTTCGCTCACTACGGCAGTCGCTTTACAAACGTCCCTCTACCAAGACCCACTAGTAAGACTGTCATTCTAATGCGGGCAGCTTCCACGCCACCTGCTTCTTTCTAATACCACATCAGAGCAATCATAATTAAATACTCATTTAAGGTTGAAGTAAAGCAACTGCCTATGGAGCACTGCACCCGACTATACAACGTTAAGAACTCATAAATAAGTAGTACAGATGCCATGAAAATTGTCAGAGAAGTGCGATTTACGCTGCATATGAAAGAAGAGTGTATGTATTTTGCAACATTATAAAATATTTTACTAAAATATAATTTTTAAATGTAAAATAATATACGATTAAAATAATCTACTTTTAACAAAATGTAAGCGCATTTCCACTCTGGATTCCTCAGAAAGCCAAATTTACAATAAAATCTTCTTCAAGAAAGATCGTTATAATATTTACTATGATTGCATGTAAGAAAATTGTTATAATAGAGATAACTTTTTTAATTGATTTTATGTATGTTCATTTGTCGCAAACAATTATGGCTGAAACTGACGTAAATAAAGTTAATTATAAAATTCATATGGTTCATTATTATTACAATTTCCTTACATGCAATCATAGTAAACATTATGACGATATTCCATGACAGAAGATTTTCTTACAAATTCAGCTTTCTGAAATATCCAGAATGGAAATGCGCTTACATTTTGTTAAAAAAAATACTATTTTAATCGATTAAATTTTTATAATTAAAAATTATATTTTAGTAAAATATTTTTTAATATTACAAAATGTATACATTCTTCTTTTATAAACAGCATAAATCGCACTTTTCTGACAATTTTCATAGTGCCTGTACTACTTTTGTACGAGTTCTTCACGTTGTATAGTCGGGTGCAGTGCTCCATAGGCAGTTACTTTAATTTAACCTTAAGGGAGAAGAATCACCGTCATTTTAAATTTACTTATATTCCTCCATAAACCAATTTATTGAGTCAATATTTAAAACAAAGCTTGACAAGGCACAAGAAATATCTTTGCAGTTATTTCTAAATTCTTTTCCTTAAATGATTCGTTTCACATCTGTAATCTTAATCAAAGATTACCTAGTTATTTAATAATTTCAGTCCTACGTGGTAAAATATGGACAACTGAAAGCGCAAAAATTTAGGAAATTTTACGACGTAGTCCTCTATGTTATGTCAAGCTAATATTCATAATATCCGGTCGTGAATTTTGATTATGAGTAATTTTACAGAAATCCAAGATGGATGGAACATTTCCACCTTAAATAAATCATCACCATAAAAAGTTCACATTACAACCACAAATTGATAAGGAAAATCTAACGGTATCAACAATAGTATAGTATGATTATAGCGACTTTAGTACAAGGGCGTGGGGCGTCGGAGCTCCGAAGCTGATCATACTCTGTCATTTCGGTCGTTCGGTGGCCATTTTCACTCAAAATTTCACTTTTTCCGTTAAAATTTCCTTTTTTTTCCTTTAAAATTTCCCGTTTTTTTCTTCAAAAAAAACCCATCCCCCAAAAGCCACTTTTCGATCCATTGGAAGTGTTTAGGAGGCTCGCTTCTCGAGAGAAGAGCAGTAGCTGCCATATTGGTTTTATGGGCATAGATTATGCCAAGTCGATCCACAGGGTCTAGTTATTTAAAAAACTTACATTTCCATAGATTTCCCAAGCAACATGTCCAGCAGACGATTGACCCTCCTTCAAACACATTGTTTGACATTCCCCTACTCCACCATCTCAAATTTTGCTCATTATGTCGAATCCACACTACCTGCCATATTGTTTTTTTTTCCCCCCCCCCCATTTCCCATTTGTTTACATTTTCAACACCTAGGCGGCACTGATGACTCCGATCACATTGTTGGATTGGACGAATTTCACATTGACCTAACATCAGTGACCTTGACCCTGTGCCCATAACCTAGGGTAATATTGAACCCAGAAAAAACCTAAAATACATCAAAAAATTAAAAAATTAACTGAAAACTTGTTTTTCAATCAATAGTTCGACCAATCTCGCAATATTTCCATCAATCAGCACTGCATTCAGCAGCGCAATCAGAACCGCAATCAGCACCACAAACACCAATCCTTTAATCAAAACCAATCCTTCGATCAAGCAATACTAATCCTTCGATAAATCTCAATCCTTCGACCAATCCCAATCCTTCGATGTGGGTTTTCTCGCAGTAACCCCATATTTTTTTTAATATAAATTTTATGGTAGAAGGCTTTTTGTATGCATAAGCTAGGCTCTTTTATGTACAAATAACCACTTTTATATAGAAAAATTACAGTTGACGTTCTGCCACAGTGAGGTGAACATCAATTTGAAAGTGCTCTGTTGTCATTCCACGAAAATGAATCGTAAATACGAAGGCCTGCCTTTGACCTCAACGACAATGGAGCCGCGACCTTCATCATCATTAACTGGTTGTCGTCGGTGCTGATTCTGCGATCGAGTTTTCACCTATGATCAAAATGCTTATCGGCATGAGAGAAGTGTCTGTACGAAGTGTGCTTTTCGCAGGATGAAGCATTAAGACATTGGACCCATGCAGTTTATGCAAGGCGATACATTGAAATAACGTACCGAGATCTGCAAGGATTCGTAAACTGGGAATCAGCAAGTGTTGCCAACGATACCTCTTGCTGCATCGATGGGTACTGATTCAACAGGTGATTATGATGAGGCAGTTAATGCTAAAGATGGAACGGCTGCAGTAGAGTCGGTTTGCGTGGAATGTAAACTTGCAAGACTTTCGTGTGAAGTCAACAAACTTCAAAATAAACGGTCGTCGGCTCTAAATGCTGATGAGCATACAACTCCAGCTACAAAGAAATGCAAATTTAGTACAGAATACAAAACAGGAGGTGAAGATGATCATGAAGACATCATTGATGAAAATGATCATGAATATGGTGATAGTGCTTAAGGCGAAGGCGATTTTCTCGATGCACTGACACACCCCTCCAACATATTTGCTGCAACGAGCGACATGAAGAACAATTAAGACGCTGGCTGCCTATTTCCGGAAGACCCGAATGAACTTGTTGATAGACTCAGACATTTCATCACTTTCCAACAAGGTGGAGATATATCACCCATTAACGAGATATCTTCAATCATTAGTGAACTGAACGTCAAGGATTACATCGAATGATGTGTTGAACTGATTTCTTCTGAAATTGTAATTACAAAATTATATTTTTTTATAATCATTCTGTTTTAATATTTTTGTGTGGTATCCTTTCAGCCCTCATAACGTTAAGTGGTGCTATGAAAACTCGACTATTAACGGAAAGATCCGCGTACAGAATATTATTAAAGTCTTAAGTATAAATATGCATTGATAGTGGACTGCATACAAAACATAATTTCTGTTGACATGTACAAATTTGGAGACAGTTAGCGAACGAATGTAATTTCTATACGTATGGGCGGGGGAAAAACAGAAGGATTGATCGAAGAATCGATCGAAGTATTGGGATTGATCGAAGTATTGGGATTGATCGAAGGATTGGTATTGATCGAAGGATTGGTACTGATCAAAGGTTTGGTATTGACAGACGGGATCGTGTTAATGGTGCTCATTGCGATGCTGATTGCGGTGCATATGGTGCTAATTGCGATGCTGACTGCAATGCTGAGTGCAGTGCTGATAGATGGAAAGATTGAGAGATTGGTCGAAAGAGAGATTGAAAAAATGGTTTTCAATTAAATGTTTAATTTTTAAATACTTTGACATATTTTAGGATTATTTTGGGTTCAAGGTTATCCAAGGTTATGGGTACAGGGTCAATGCCACATGTGAGGTCAATGTGAATATCCCCCTGATCCAACATGATGGTCGGACTCATCGGTGCCACCTAGGTGTTGAAAATGTAAACAAATGACAAATGCAAAAAACGAATGTGGCGGGTAGTGTGCATTTGACATAATCAGCAATGGTGAGGGGTTGGAGGAGGGGAATGTTAAGACAATATGATTGATTGAAGGATGCTCTGCGTCTCCTGGATGTTGTGCTGGAGAAACCTCTGGAAATATAATACATTTTTTAATAATTTTAAAGACAGTATTTTAAATAAATTTTAAAATATGCTATCAATTTTTTAGTTAAAAATAAATTGGCATTTTTTGGAAAATTATGCAATTTTTTCGATTTAAATATCACGGGCATGGGGTCAAGGTCATGGTTCAAGATCAAGGCTACTTGGATCCAATATTGTGGTGGGGTGACTTATTAACATGGTGGCTGATCGGCTCTGGTCCCTCATACCCTCTGAGCCAAACATTAAAAATTCTAATTTGATATTTTTTAAAATAAATTCTTTATAAATAGTTTTAAATAAATTTTTCGAAGTTTTTAAATTATTTCGAAATATTTTGGAGAATTTTGCGTTTTCTGGGTTCAAGGTCTAAGGTCACTGGGGTCAAGGTCAAAGGTCAAGGTAACCGACATCCAACATTACGGCTGAAATGGCTGACATAACCAAGATAGCTGATAACCAGATCTGACTCCGTACCCTGGACCCTGTGTATCTATTTGGGATCAACTATGCCTATAAAACCAATATGGCCGCCACCTCTCTGCCCTCGAGAAGCGAGCCTCCCAAATCCTTCCGAAGGATTGAAATGTCCCTTTCTGCGGCTCGTTTTTGCAAGTAGTGAATCGGTGTTTTTTTGAGGGAAAAACGGGAAATTATAAAGGAAAAAAGGAAAATTTAAGGGAAATTTTAGGGAGAAAAAGGGAAATTTGAGGGAAAATGGCAGCCGGGCGACCGGAATGGTAGAGAATGAATAGCTTCGGAGCTACGACACCCCACTCCCTTGTGCCAAAATTGCCATAATCATACTACGAACAATAAATATTTAATTAATTGTATAATTACTTCGCGTATCATCACCCAGAACCTAGTCTCGGACGCCTTAAGACGTATCCACGGACCAACAGTGGTCCACGAACCATAGGGACTACACGCTACAGTTAATATACGAGTGCTGTTCCGGTAGTTCGCGACTGGCAACACTTGCGTATGCGCGGATTTGGATATACACCTTAGATTATTTTATAGGTACATGCTGCTTTGTTAGGTGCGCTAGTATTACAGTTAGATACTACAAAATGTATAATGCATTACAGATAAGCAACTTATGTTGCTCAATTGTTTGTGTTATTTGTCAACCTCCATAGAGTAGCTTGTCACAGTTATAGTGCAAGGGATTTTGTGTTCATATTACAGACAGGTCTTCAATGTAGGTGTAAGTGATGTTTTGGAGAATATCTAAGGCATTTAATGTATTAACCATTCCCCAAATTATTACGGGGACATTAAGAAGCAACTCTCAATCCGCCCCTCTCGTAGTTTGCCAAGTATTAAGAACATGGGTGGATACAGCTAGTGTATTTACGAAGGTTAGGGCTAATTGGTCATAATTTCGGAGAGTAGCAACAAGAAAGTCTATGCTGCTGATTTTCATAAATCTAAATTATATTTTAGAAACAATAATGTTCAAGTTTTGTGTTATTTAAGGGGGGGGGGGGGCAGACCAAGATGGCCCACACCCTGAATACGACCCTATCGTAATGAGAAAAAAGATAGCTTGACGTTCACGGGGAACCTCTGCTGTCAAGATGAAGTACGTACGCCATAGATTTGGTGCAAACCATAACAGCCTGGGCTTCATGCCTCACGGGCATAGTTTTACGAGTCGTGATTTAGCGTACGCTAAATCTGTAACTGCTCAGGAACGAACTTGGAACATACTTACTCCACCACTCAAATGTGTTCTTGCAAAATGTTCTCGACCGCAGAGTTTTGTTGGCACTTCCTCAGAAGCATGGTCTTATGCTTATATCTAGAAGTAACAAAGATAAATCCTTAGAATATGCGGAAAGTAAGGCTATTTCGGCTTTAGTGCCTAAAAATCACGTAGTCCCAATTATTATAGAGTAAATATAATAATATCCAAGGGAAGTACTGAAAAACGAGGATTATGACCCATAATACTAGGATGCGAGTTGTGGATTGAGTCGACCAGGTAATCATTCTTATTCCTGTTGGACATCAGCAGTGCTGATTCTGGATGTTCGTACCTGCGTTCGTGACCTATGGACTGTTTCTGCAAACCAGCGGCCATATTTGCGTTGCAGGCATGGGATATGACAAATTAAGTAAGCTGCTATTTTCTCCCGTTTTCCGAAATTCTTTCTTTTTCCAGTTATCAGTTTACCCACGTGTGAAATATTTGTAATGCAGACCTTTACCGAACTATCCTTCATAAATATATTAAATGGATAATATTGTGTAAAATACTCCAGTTCAATCAAATTAGAAAAGTAACTTACTTTTTAAAAGTAATGGCGGAATCGTATATATAGTAAAGAGAACGATCTAAAATTCACCCACATTGTGTTAATGCGTTCGCATTAATTTACTATTAAACCGATCATTCTTGTATCCGTCATTGCGCGAAAGTATGTATAAAAGGTGAGCGAATTCTTAAACAACCTTGGTACTCAACAAAAGTTCTTCAGATTTTGCAGAGCGAATCCTCAGGGCATAATGCAGGTCAAGTTCGAATTTCAGCAAGATCAGATTACGCAATCATGACTTTAGACTCTAAAAATTCATTTTTAATTGCTTTTTCCTATGAAAGTTTTCTATTAATGCATAGAGATTATTGCATAGAGATATGAAGGTAATGAAATATCATGTTCTTTTACTCTTAATGTCTCACTTCAATGTTGAGTTTATTTCACATCAAGTGGGGCCTTAGTGACCCAGTGGTTAGAGCGATCCCAAGTGGGGCCGCAGTGGCTTAATGGATAGAACTATATCCAATGTTGAGTTAGTTTCACATCATTTTTTTTTTCAGTCTTTGTATGATAACAGAAATTTGTTACATCGTCACTATTCTAGGCACGTGACCATAATGAAAACACGGTCACGGGCTAACCCCTGGTTTGAAATACGTATCCCAACAAAAAGTAAAAAAAAATAATTGGTGTTGTAAAAATTACACAAAATATTACTTTTCGTTAGAAAAAAAAATGCGAATTATATCGCCACTACGTTCGCACTCGCGGGCCTCGGAATATACACACTGATACCCTCCATCATCGACGAGGTAACCTCTTCAGTTTGACTTCTCTCTCTCTCTCTCTCTCTCTCTCTCTCCTCCGCCCCTATATCTATATGTTTTCCACTCCAGCCGACCCCCTTACTTCCCCTGTATTCTGCAGATACACCAACATGAGAGGGGTCCCTATCCCCAGCCCATCGCCTGCTGTCGTCGCCATCTGTTACACGAGCAGCTAGTCCTTCGATCTCCACAGTTCGGTTTCTTCATTTCTTCCAGCCCCGTAACAGGGCAGATATCGCCGTGTTGACCCAGCGTGCAGAAAATCATTTCAGCAATCGTAACATACGGGAGTAATCGATCGCACAGCGGCCTCCGATAAAGAAAGCGGACTCGCTTTCTTGCGTAAGAGTTTTTACTCGCGTACGCGAGACCGTGGTGGTGTTGTGTAGTGGTCAGACTACTTGCCTTCCACCTAGGCGAACCGGGTTCGAATCCCGACGGAGTCGCTCCGGATTTTCGCATGTGGGAATCGTGCCGAACGATGCCGCTGGTCGGCGGGTTTACTCGGAGGATCTCCCGTTTCCCCCGCCACTTGCATTCCGGCGCTGCGCTATACTCATCTCGTTTGACCCCGTTGACTCTTAAGACCACGATATTAAGAGTGGGATGGACCCCCGGTTTCCAAGGTCAAGAATCGTGGGAGCGATACGGGTAACACTAACACGCAAGCCTAATGACTTCGCTCCTGCGCGCAAGGCGTGGAGTGTTTCCGTCGTGACGCTGTACTGTGTAAATTATATCCCCGAGAAAACCCGCCGACCAACGGTATCCTCCGGCACGATTCCCACATGCGAAAATCCGGAGTGACCCGGCCGGGGATTGAACCCGGATTGCCTTGGTGGGAGGCGAGCATGATAACCGCTCAGCCACCGTGGCCCCTATTAGAAGTCTATGTTTGGGAAGAGAGGGGAAGAGGGAAGGGTTTATTTAAGTTGGTGAATGTATTTTCGCTTCCAGGTATAAATATATTCAACTTAAATCAAAATAAAGTTAACTGTATATAAGTGCAAATGAAATTCTGTGCTTATTAACATTTCAAATACCTACATAAAATCTATAATATGGAAAACACACATCATCGCCTGATGTCTCCCTGATTCTTCAAGTAGTGAATTCTGCGGCGCTGATATACCATCGGCAGCACTCGAGGTCCGTGCCAGATGTTAATCAGTGTGCCAGTCACGATGTTCTTTGTGTGCGCTTAGCAAAACACCAATTCACGCGAGCTTTCCGAGCCAATCAGCGGTGGGGAGTACGATAACAAAGGTCGCGTTTCTAACACACGTCACTACACTTAGTGTAGGCTACTTTTCCCCGCGAAGAAAAATATCAGTATGTATGGAACCCATCTCTAAATTTTGGTCATGTTTTTCATAATTTTTCCATAGCAGCTGTGCAGTTTATTTTAATTCACTGCAGAACTGTCGGACGGTTTTGGCATTTTACAACTATCAGCTAGATTTTGGTCTCCGTATTCGGAATAAGAGGAAAATGAGCGATACTGGATAGAACGTGTCAGGATTTTTTTTGATTGCGACTTACTATCGCCCCCGCTGAGTTCCGATCGGATAATTGAAGGGATTGGGGGGGGGGGGGTGAATGCAGGATTACATACTTAACTACAAATTTTTAATTATTTGAAACGATTGCTTACTATTTATTTACTCAGGATTCCACCACAAACTTTGCAGTCCAAAGATTACGTAAGCAACCGTGGTTAGCTAGATACGAATTTGGCACCAGTTTGACACCTGATTAATCATCGTATAAAATATTAGCCGGCCGAATAATGCAATTTAATACTTACTGTATTAACATAGCTGAACTCCCGCATATATTCCCAAAGTGCCCAGCTTGTGGTGAGAGGAGCCTGGTGCTAAGAGGAGCCTGCTCTTATGTCTGAGAAAGACAGACAAGGTTTATTATTCTTTCCCGTTTATTTGCAAGACCATGAGAGGTGAGCTGAAATAATAGAGTAGCGTGCATTCTTTTCATGCCATCGTGCTTCATTAGCGTTTGCGAAAAAGTCACCTGTAGCAGCACCACCACCATCGTCTTCTTCGGGCATGGCGCCGACAGCGCCATCAGCTTTTCGGGTGGGACACCCACAGCAGCGCAGCCATCGATGGCTTCGTCAAGGCTTCATTGCTGTTACTGGGAGAAGATATTTATTAAAAGCTACAATGCTCGGAGATATATCAACTATATTCAGAATGTGGGGGGGGGGGGGGATTCTTTGGAAAGTGAAAAAATGCAAATCGTAGTTTTTTCGGCGAAGTGACCACTTGAAAAGACATCTCGAAACATGTACCGTTCTACCTCCACTTCCTGCTAATTGTTATCTGTCAACATTGCATCGGAGCTGTACTGAGGTGGTAACTGACGCGACAAGCACTGGCAAAGCATCGAAGCAGAAATTTTCACCTGTGAATGCCATCGGTAGTTCGTTGCTTTCATCAAGACTTCTATGCAGCTACTGCGACAAGACTTTCGCAAACGCTAATGAAGAGCGATGATGAACGAGCAGATCATCATCCTCCTGTGCAGTTTGCAGCAACTTGCCCTATCGCAGCTTCGACTAGTGAATCAGATGCTATACTTATCAATTTGTCATCGCAACCTATGAATATAACCTGTGAGATGAATCCGAATGCAAATGGATTTTTCTCAAGCAATTTGCATTCAGGAGCCTTCTAAAAGATTATGTTGCACCGAATCTGGCAGCTTCGACGAAATATGTTTGTTCGTTTCTTGCATATATGAAACAAAATTTTTTATTAAACCAACTTACAGAGTAGGTGGAAAAATATGGTGGTGTGAAATATAATATATGGCTGGAATTCAGCTATAGCAAATCAAGAGTCACACAATCACGAGTACGTAAGGAAGGCATTAAAGACCTCAAATGTACATATCTATAAAGTTCACAACTTCAAAGAGAGTATTGAAAACAGCATAATAAAGGTATGCCGCGAGAAAGAAGAAATGACAATGAAGAATTCTGGCTGGGCACTCGATTCGTTAAGTCATCTGCAGCTGAGAACGAGAGGATTCTGTCCACTCAACACATACGCAATATCCACATTTAATGATAACACAGGGTGTATATTTGCAAGGAGCCTAGGTACGTGAGAAGCCTATAGATCGATGATGGTTGTCTCTAAGAGGCCTACAGTGCTGAGAAGTTTATAACTGGGTTGCTGCAACTACCATCAGCGTAGCAACATCTATTTCTATGAAGACAACTTCATTCCTGGTTCCTGCTCCTTCCGACATGACGAAAGGCGAACCATCTGGGTCCACTAGTGTATCATCTGCAGAACTTACAGTGGCTATTCAGTGTTGCTTTTGCTGCAAGGACTTTACCTTCAAGCTTACTGCTAGAGACATGAAGTTTATAAGAGCCAGAATCGTTGGTTGTATGTTTAACGAAGGGCTGAGATTTGTAAAGGGATGCACACTTTACATGTACGAACATGAATATTTTTTGAGTGTTTTCGTAGTAATATATTTTAATATATTTAAAACACGAACATGAAATATACTTTTCTTATTGACCCTATATCGTAGCCAGTCTGTTATAAACTATTTTCATTAAAAACATCACTATGAAGCAAATATTGACTAATCACTATGGTTATAGAAGGCGTTAGCATACATTCCTGAAGTTATAAATGATACTTGCAAATTGGATTTCACATCTCTGCCTCCTAAGAGTTCGCAAATTATGTTCGCCTACCTAAATGCCTCTACATATTCGCTTGCTTACTACTAGCCGAGTTCCGAAAAATATGTTATGGTACATAATAATTATTTAAAAAGAATAAATATAAGCCATCAATGTGAGCATAGGCACAAATGATTCAGATTCCGAATGAAAACAACGAATGGATTGAAAAGAAATATAAAAATTACATAAAATGTTTAATGCACTAATGCAACTGTACGACGGAATGCAGCTTCTTCGTTTGGTAGAAGATTTCAGAAAGTCTTTTCACCATTACTTAAGTAGCTTGGTGGTTAGAGCACCCGACTGTTTGTGAGGTTGTGGGTTAAAATTCCTGTCCTTCCATGAGAATTTTTTCATTTTTTTAAATTTTACCAGCTGTCATGGGAAGGTTTAAAAGTTACATAATTTAAATTTTAGAAACAAATTTTGCTTTCAAAACACGTTTTCGATTTTTTTTTTTTTTTTTTTTAAATAAAGATTATGGAGTTTTTGAAACTATAAATAAAATAAACTTAGTTAAAATAATTGTAATTATTTATAAAAGCACCGATTCCTATATGTCTGATTTTTTTACGATTATTTTGATAAGGTCAGCCAGCTGCCTGATCCACAATAAGAGGGGTGTGGGAAGAGGTGCCGAACAGCAGGAGGATGAAGGGTGAAGAGGGATGGTCGACGCTTTTCGAGACGCATTTGCGTTGTATCGGGGTTGGGGGTGTCCATGGTCTTGGGTTGTGAGGTATGTGGGGTGGATTTTTGAGCGTCTTTGAAGGGGAGGGGGTGAATGTATTGATACTTTAAATATAATTTCCTACGATGTTTGGGGCAGTGATATACATCGCTTTAATTTCCTACGATGTTTGGGGCAGTGATATACATAGCTTTAATTTTTAGATACTTTTATAAACAAAAAAGAGGTTAACGGTGAGAAGGGGAGGGGGTAGTGGGGGAGGGGGGTAAGGTGGTGTGACGAGATTGTATAGTGGTTGAAGAGAGGTGTGGGGTGTTTGTGAGGTGGGGTAGTGGTAATACGTTTTAAAATGGAAGGGAGAGAGGTGGGGTAGGGGCATACCACTTAAATCCAATACGGTTGCCCAGACATTGGGTTACATAATCGATATGACATCACCATCGTATGCACTTTGAAAAGACGAGTCCGGTAATATAAAACACTCAATGCACACGCCTTTAAATTTTTTGATTACAAAAATAGATATAAATTTAAAAAACATTTAAAAATTAATTTTATATTATTGGCTCATCAGATTCCTCATTGTGGCTGGTGTTCGGGATACCTCAGCCGTAATGAGGAATCAGTCAGCCACACTGAAGAGTAAGCACTTTTTCCACAATTTTTTTTAAATTTGGGAGGGTTGGGGGGAAAAGTGATTTTGGTTAAAGTAATTTATTTCTGAAGCGATTTTTGGTGTACAACTAGTGATTTTGTTGGCAAAATGGCCGCCCTAGGCCATTGACCACGTCTATGACGTCATAGCAAAACAACTCCTACCTTCTCCTGACAGATGCCTGTTGCCCACAAAGTACATTCCCATACTACTGGTATGCACGAAACAAAAAATATTTTTAGGCAATGTTTAATACGAATACATGTCCAAGATACTAACAATACATTACTCACTTCAAATGTAAAAATATTATACCTGCTTGGTCATTCGACGGACAAAGATTTGTTGCACGTCAAATTCAAATAAAGACATTTTCAAAATATACATCTTGTGAAAGGAGAGTCTTTAATACAACTTCACATTTTCAGCCCAGATTTGTTCCTTTAATGGTGTAACTTCTCGTTAACAATAAATTCTTTAGAGACTGGGCCAATGGTTCGAACAGTCTGGACTGAGGAAAGAAGCGCCAAGGCCTGTATACGCTGTTCACGGTTAAATGAGCACTTTCGAAATCCATACTTAAGAACTACTTGTATGCACTGCTTATTCTTCCGCCTTATTTAAAATTAACATTGCCATGGGTCTCATCACTTTATTCATGCGTAGGCCATATGAAACTGTGAAATTATTAGAAAAGCAAATATTTTACCAATCTGCTCAAACTTCGATACATTAAAAACCACAGAAAGCGAAATATATAATTTAATTAGTCAGAAATGGTTGCGTAACACTTTTTATACGACGTTAAGATACTGAACTTCTTCCCAGGGATCGTTACCAACTCTACTGGGCGTATGTCGCTCAGTGCGGCCATTGAAACATATGCAGGTAGGGGCAGTGACATTTTCTAAGGTTGATTTCAAAAGTGCTCTCTTTATCGTGAACAGCCTTTAGTATGGAGCAAGCCTAGTATTTGCCTGGAGCGATTAATTAAAACCTCGGTAAATCGAAATCGGACGACCGGACAGTAATAGAGTCAGCTTAATCTCGAATGCGAATCCAGCAAGCTACCACTACGCCATCACTCTCGGTAAGTTATAAAAAACATTACATGTTAAGGTTACTATATTAGTCCAAAATTCCTCGGTGGTTGTCTATTACTTACGCAAAAATGAAATAAATATATGATGAGAGCCTCTAATCAATATTTAGAAAGAAGATATACGCGCCAAAAATGAATTCGACTGTAAAAAACATAATACTACAAAAAAACTAAAAAATAAGGTTTTGCTGTGGAGACACGACCGTTTGTTTTTCGTGAATACGTCTACGTTGACGCACTCGGACGTGTTGATGTTTATTTTACATTCCCGGCAACGCTTCACTCGATCATATGGGGTTTTATGGTATCACTGGATTGTTTTTGAGATGCTTTTTCCAACCGTATACGAGTTCTGTATTTCGACTTGGCTTTTTGACGAGTATAGCCCGAAATCGTCTTAGGTTTTCTTAATTTTTTACATTAAACACATACAGTTTCACCATAACCACGCCACAAAAAAGGTTTTATACACACAAACGATTGATCTTGACGAGAGCTGTCGATTGAAATTTCTAGCGTCATAGCTTTTCCTAGTCAAAAATTATACTACACGGAATTTATAAAACGCGGCGAAACGAACTCAAAATTTCCCCCTTACCCCCTTTTAAACGCGTTATGCTTCGCAGTCCTCACTCAACGTAACATATTCTTTGATCCTTTGGCAATCAATTTGTGTAATTGAATTTTGAATATATACGATACATTCGGAGCTGCAATTCCAAACTCTATCCACCGATTTTGTCATTATCGGATTTTCTGGATTGCCTCTCACTATGGTTGCAAATTTAAAGACGTATTCAAGTCAAAAACAACGTATTTTACCGATATTTTAATTATAATATTAACATATCTAACATTAAAAGAACCTTATATATTAGGTGATCCTGATTATTATTCGTAAGTAATATTAAATAATGATTAAGGTTAATATCACTATTATTCTTATCGAGAGTATTCTATAATTTCATTTATAAGAATATTATTGATTTAATAATATTTCAATTATATAAATATATCTGGATAAGCTTAATATTTTCGAGGTATTACGGCTAAGTGTGCAATCCTTGATATGTTCCTTGATATTTGCATGTGAACGCAAATACGGTATTTCCTTAGACACGTGCATACTGACGATACGCTAGAACGCGTACTTCGTGCCTTTATCACTATTTGGACACACCCATGTTAGTGTGTGGTGGGTTGTGGGAAATGGACAAAGGCACGAGGGGTGGTTGGTTACCTTGGTGATGTCGTGCATGAGGCTGTAGCGGAACATCCAGTCGAGCTTGAACTGATCGTTCTCGAGGATGTCTTGCAGGCTTCCCTTGGGGCAGTACTCTGTGAGCAGGTAGCAGTTGGGCACCTCAACGCATGCGCCCAGGAACCTGACCAGGTGGTCGTGGTGAAGGTCCTTCATCTGCCAAAAGCACAACAACATTCTCAAGACATTTACCACCGCCCACTATAGTCCATTCACGGTTTAATCGGCCTTTTTTAATTAAACCTTTGAAAAATCTCCCCACGTATGACGTGTTTAGTTATTTCCTAAATATGCCCTGTATCACAAGCGTTTTATACTTATGTTCATAAAGGTTACTTTTTTCCTGTTAAATTGAAATGTTATTTATATTTTATCTATAAATTATAATGCTTCATTTATAAATAATCTGAATAAAAATCAGGGAGAAAATTGGTATGTTGGTAGCGCCTAGTGATAAATAGTTCTTATACAAAATACTGTTACACTTAGTGCGCAAGAATGCGGTGCGTTGTCCCCCTGGTGCAATTATCCATGATTAGTTAATCTTAGTTTGCACGAGGCGGAGGAATATCCTGGAAGTAGAACTTTAGCAGGGCTTCAGAAAAGGCACAAGCAACCGTGAAAGGACTATAGATGTTGAGTGTCAGTTTTATATGAATTAAATACCGAAAATGTAATAACCATTATATAAGTGACGTACTATCATCCATAATACTTGTTTCTATATATTTTATTGTAGAGAGCTTAATTATTTAAGTTATTATTTTATCAGACTTTAAAACGCAAAAGACAAAGGTAAGTAACACAAAAAATAACCGATTTATCAACATTTAGAACCAGACATTCCATATCGATGGAAATACTAGATGGACATATTCAGAACTTTTCGCGGACCACCAGTGGCCCGCGGACGGTAAAGTGAGCACTTCTGAAATTAAACTTTGGAAAAAAAATCACTGCCTTTAAATGCCGCAGTACACACTGACATGTAGGCTACCAGTTGAGTTGGTTGTGAATAAATAAAAATAGTTCCAAGAATTGGCATTTGTATTTCAAGTGTAATGTTTAAATGCAAAACAAGTCTATTTGGTGTTTTTTTTTTATAGATATTAGCATGAATAACGTCATTAGGCTTATCTCTATGAAAATCTCACATTTGGCGGAAAGGTACGTAATGAGAAGAAAATAAATCTTAAGCAGGGTTTTCAAATGTGCTACTTGACTACGAATAGCCTGTAGACTCACGCTAAAAAAAAATGTGGAAAATTACTTCAGCTGTATTGAAATCTGAAACTACAGTTTCTATTTCAGTAAACGGATTCGTTTAATCACACAAACACAAACACTTATATTCACACGACGTTCCGGCATAAAGGTAAATGACGCATGTTTGGGAATTACGAGAAGTTGCAAATAACTTTTTTGGCCAATTTTATAAAGAGAGTTCAAGAATATGCACACATTTAAGAATAGTGACCTAAAGCGTGCAATTAAAAAAAAAAGTTTACTCATATCATGCTAGATTGACAGATTAACTATTTCAGAATTATCATACACCAAGTATACATACCGCAAGAATACATTATCACGTATTTAAATTCTAGCAAAAAGTCTCCCCGCAGAAGGTGTGCAAGTAGATTACCCCTACCCCGTCTTATCATTTGAAGTTAGTGATTGCCATGTGCCGAAAAAATGCTTATAACCGTTTATTCCATAGACGTAAGGTAAGCAATGCTTACCCAATATATATTGGAAATGATTGACCTTTATAGTTTTCGCCTTAACTTTAAACACTATCTCATTCTGAGTTTCCGTTTCCGATTGGAAAAGCAGAGTTTTCGTAACTCCCGTACTGTACACGCATAGTGCTGCTATCTAGTATTTATTTCCACAGACGGGGGCGATTAGCGATTAATCGAACTGGCAAGTAACAATACGCCACACGCTAGATCGCGTTCCTCCTTCGGCAGGGTAATCATTCGTTCTGTTTGCGTCCTCCAATCCTACATTTTTTCCTTGGAAAGTGGATGAAAGTGTTCGGGGAAACGGGTGTTTTCTTACGGTAATATGCTCTCTAAATAATATTCAGTTAATTACTGTTACATTCAGTTAGTTCCCGTTTTATAACTAATGTTCGGTATTATAAAACGGTTACTACATGTGGAGGATAAGCCAAATTACACTATACGCCACTGTTATAACGCCCAAGAGGCATAGGCAGGATTTAGTAGATTCTATTTCAACATTAATATTTTTTGTGCAACACGCTCTTTATTTTGTTGCCGTATCTGTATTTTCAATTGAAAACGTTTGGAAGTCTTGCAAAGTAACGTAATTCTACTCTCCGGTATCTCATTCAAACAAAAAAAAATATTTTTTTAACTTAACCGCAGATATTTTGCTAGACATGACATGGGCCCTACCCCTTTCGTCAATAAATTGTTATAAGAGTGACACTTCTAAATTCAGCCAACCATCGTTTTCTACAAATTCAGTTTATCTTCAGAATTTCAATCTTTTATTCCACATTCACCAGTAACAACTTCACTAAGAGAACAGAGGATAAAAATAAGTTGCCTAAATTTCCAACGTGCGAAATTTGCTATGTAGGATTTCGAATATGTTCAATCTTCACAAACTATAATGGTTGGCAATTCGTTTAACATGTTAAACTTCTCGCGATTAAGCACTATTTTTACAATTTTACTATTTTACAGCTCTTAGGTTGGATTTTTGTTTTATTTTTAACTTTCATTTTTCATGGCCTGGCCTCATAACTATAGCAATCATTGCAAGATAGGAAATAATTTCTTTCCTACAGGATTGCATGTGGAAATTTTACTCCAGCGTAGGCGAAGTTTCTTAAATCTCTCATACTATTTATTATTACTGCATGTACCCTGAAACCCGTTATACTACATATAAGATAACACCGCCATCAACGGCCAAATACAGTATGCTCATAGCAAACATATAAGATAGAAAAACTTATGTCATGGGTTTTTCCTTGTAATCTTCGTTCTGTCATCAAGGGTAATTTGCCTCATTATACACTGATTAAATACTGTTCTCGTTGTCTCATTTTATTGCAAGTTCTGTTTTTTGTCTAGCTAAGTTTGTAATTTCCTTCTGCGGAAATATCCACGTATTATGTACATATATGTTGACAACATCTAGTTGGTGTTTTTTTGTTATATTCTGAGTTTTTCTGTGACATACGCTATATTCTCAAATATAACATTTTCCCCAGCGTTATTTTTTTTTACAAGTCTTCAGCTTATGCTACATACTTTGTGGTAAAGTAAAAGCTATCTTCAAAAGTAATGATGAAATTTCAAAGCTATTCCAGGTTTAAAAAACCAACAGTTTTCAAATACGAAGAGGTAATAGTAAACAAAAATCATCATTTCCGTTAAATATTAAAACTCTTCTAACTGGTAATTAAGTTTCCAAAAAAGTACAAGACAATTATTCTTCGTAAACTTTTCACTACAAAGTGTCAGCTTCACATATTTCACAACATTTTCATGTAAACCTTTTTATTTTGTGGCTTGTTAGAAGACTCAGTGGCAGAATATGTAAACATACAATTATTTCGTGTTTGTTTGAATCAAAACTAATCGTCAGTCACTTCTGTCCAGAAATATAAGGTTATGCAATCGAAGGCAATATTTTACGAAGGAAAAAAACAAGGAAAGAGGAAATTGGAAAGAAGATGCTTATAGCTGCTGGATATTGGAAGATTTGTGAGTTAAGAAACAAAGCGGGGATTAAAATGTCTGGAAAACTCATTAATGAATATTGTCAGATATACTCTAGAGGGAAACAAATTAAAACTGGCATAATACTGAAAAGTATAAAGAAAATCTCATTTCTAACGTTCCCTCTTTGTGCTTGGCAAAATTGGGACCTTCTATAGTAGCGAAAATTATCTTTCTTTGAAGCGCGACACTATTAATAGAGAAAAAGCAAACGAACCTATTTTATATAGAATGTAATTAATAACAATGCACGAAACAGCGAAGCTACAGAATAATTCCTCACTGATGGTGTTCAGGAACCACGGTGAGTCATGCATACGCGGAAAGTATTAAATCCGATCCCCGACGACAGCTTTGCAAACTTGCAAAATAGACTATGCCAATGACGTAACTAATAAAGCAAATTAGACTGAATTATGACGCTTTTCATGTCCAAAACAGCATATCATTACTTCTGTGCATAATATAAGTTTTAATTCAATAATTTCACTACCTTTAACAAAAAAAATTCTAGTGTTTTTCTTATGTGTATGATGACATGGCCTATTCGTACACACACACACACACATTATATATAAATATACATACACACGCGTGAAATTCTTATGTTATGAATGGTATCATCGCACGAAACGGTATTATAAGGATTTGTAATGTTGCACATAATGGCCCTAAAGTTGATATGGGCGAGTGATGTCAAGGCAACAAAGTATTTTCTGCCCTATGCAACAGTACTTTCCATCAGTCAGGCAGAAACAGCATACGAAACGAAACAAAGAACGGTGAGTGACATCCAGTATATGCTGTCTTTCAAATCCAATTTCCAAGTTCTGACGTATCCCCTTCCTGCCACTCCGCAAAATGCAAAGGTCAATACGGGGCTGAGGCCAAATCCTTGGCCACGCAGAACTATACTGTCAGCCTACGAGATGGAAATAACGAGCCTGGGTACAATTTAGGTATGAGTATTGTGATTTTTAAATTAGGTATATCGCGTTTCAGTGCTGTGAAGCATAACTTTTCCGCATTATTTGTGCTATAAATCATGAAAGCCTGAATGTAATATTCCCGAGCTTGTGGTTGCTTGAAACAGACTAAATTATATTTTACTACAATACTTTCTCACGTGAGCTACCAGCTAACAACAATTTTAAAAAATAGGTAATATACAACGAACTAATATTTTTTAGATTAGAACTCTGCATATTTGAAAGTAAATATCATTTTCGTGTCAGTGAAAGTGTAAAGTACCAACCTGCAAAGACTTAAATAGAGAACATACTCTAAAATTAAAAGTTGAAGAGCGTAGTTAAACAGTAAACAGTTTTGACTTCGCTTTAATCTAACAAAATCACTTCGTTGTTTTTTTTTCAAGGTTGACACAAAAATAAATATTGGTTATGCTTTTTTTTACTAATTGTAGCACTTACTTTGGGAGCAAAATTATGGACATAGTAAAATGTGTTACGAGTATGTATTACATAATATTTATCTTCTTACATTGTTATTAATGTTTTATTAGGTTTAATCTATTTGTTACTTCAAAGAATTAATATAAGGAACGTCATAATCACTACTGTAGGCATACTTTTTAATTTATTCAATCTTTGAGTGCACAGACATGAAAATATAACAGGTCAAAATACGAGGAATCACTTTAACAGGCAGACTTCCATCTCAGATACTGATATCTGTACTCCGGAAGTCGTATTTAACATCGTTAAAACTTTATTATACCCAGGTTGCAACAAAATGATATTCCCTGTGGGATAATTCCGCTGCAAGGTGTGCCCGTGATCCAAAGACGTCGCTTTTCAGCTGGTGGCAAATTGAGAAATTCTATTTATTTCTGTATAAAAGTTCATATTTGGTCCGAGTTGTGACATACTTACCCTTGTTAAAATATTACGTATTAACTTTATTTTATACCTATTATTTACACACTCCAACGGTGTTTACAAGAGTTGGCAGTAACCAACATATGCTTTGCACTGAACATTCATAAACTTATTTTAGTGAAAAACAAGTTACAAAGTCCAGATAAGAAATAAACAGGAAAAGGAAAGATACTTTAAAAGCACTTATATTACAGTTATGGTTACGCCAATGAACAAGTAATTCAAATACAGTTACCAGTTTTTCCACTGAAAAAGTAACTAGTTACAGATATATATATATATATGCATATATATATATATGCATATATATATATATATATGCATATTTCTAAATCTGTTCAATATATTTCCTTGTCGCGTTTTCTTTAGACTTTATTTATGCCTAACTTACACAACTTTTACTAAGTTATACCGGTACAGTTGGATACTTCTGAGTCCTCGATTACGATCTTCAGCTAGATAACGAGAGTAAGAGAGCATAAATAAATTGTTGTTAATTTTAAATAATTAAATTTATTTAATTAAATTGAATAAATCACACAGTATGACCACGTTACATTCACAAATATACAGTGAAATAAACAAAATGGAAATTAACTGACAAACAAATGTCAATCAGAGTTGTGTAATAGCTACTGCAGTACAACAAACACAAAGTTTCTTGCGATAGTAAATAATATATACTTCTGAAGATATACATCACTGTACTTATTAGTGTATTTATAATTTTCTGACAGGATCAAAACAAACCTTAAATAAAATAATTAATGAAGTGAAAAATTAACGCGACATTTACCGTTGCTTAGATAGCTAAAATGTAATTCAGTTACAGTTAACGTAACGGCGTGACCATATTCGTTACGGAAAATGTAGCTGTTACAAGTAACGGCGTTAATTGTAACGGTTTACTTGCAGTACCTGTAAATAAATGCAACTGTCATCAAAAATTTTTTTTTTTTTTTTCAAATAAATTAACATTTAAATAAAGTA
This sequence comes from Dryococelus australis, assembly GCA_029891345.1. Classification (NCBI taxonomy): domain Eukaryota; kingdom Metazoa; phylum Arthropoda; class Insecta; order Phasmatodea; family Phasmatidae; genus Dryococelus; species Dryococelus australis. The sequence goes on along the minus strand of CM056993.1, from coordinate 323,189,571 downwards.
ACTGTGTGTAATCCATTGTTCTGCAAAATCCAGTTTAGGACAGAATATAAAACTAGTGGACATATTTCGTTTTATTTTCACTCATAACACAAAGAAGAAAGTATATTCTGTACGCAGGTTCTAACAAATACAAATCGGAAAGATTTTACATATTCATTCAGGATGTTGCAAAATTTCATGTCAATAATTCGGGGAAACGTTCCTCATATCTGGAGGATGAAAAAATGTTACATGAACATAGATCCGCAAATGCTTCGTTTCATTACTGCAGCCCGTAATACTTAATTTACAGTGTATCGGCCGCGGACTGTATCAAGTTATTGTGATATGCCATCGCAATTGTAATTGGCAGTCCCATACCAGCCCCGAGGAGCCATGGTTTAAATCCACTAGACTTTTATTTGCTGGAACATTTAAAGGCACTTGTGTATGCAACCCCAGTGGACGAAGTGTACATCCTCTGTAACCGTATTGTGGTGGGTTGCGAAACAATCAGGAATTATTCAGGGATTGATCAACGCCTCCGGGTGTCCATGCAATGGCGTGTTGATGCATGTGTTCATGCTGATGGAGGGCAATTCTAACATTTCCTCTAGTGCTGACGATAAGCTTTCACACATGTGTAACTAATTCCTGTGCAGTTCCTACTGTTATAGGTGTAGTGTCGTAGTGCCGTGTATAATGCAAACGAACGCTGCGATGGCATTCCACAGTAGCATGATCCAGCCATCGGGTCATATACTGTACGTTATGTATTACGTGCTGTAGTGAAGAAACAAAGCGTTTGTAGACATACGCTCATTTAACATTTTTTCATCCTACAGACGAGAGGAATGTTCCCCGAAGTTTTGACATGCAATATTGCAACATTCTGTATTAACTATATGGAAATTTAAGTGCTGAAAATTCTTACATAAAAAAAAAACGGAATAATCCGGTACACATGTGACGCCAGTGAGACCAGGCTGCTCAATATGTTTGTCGCCAAATTATTAGCACTGAGCTACCTAACCTGAGTAGAGTCAACTTTGGCATCGTTCAGTGTCGGCCGTGCCTGCACGAGTGCACCATGCCGCCCGCCGTACTTCTGGCTGGCGAGGAACAACGGAGGCAATCAGTCACCGTGCCACCTAAATTACGCGCGCAACAGAAGTGGCTTGTGCGCGGAAAGAACGTACGGTTTGCTCATACGTTTGCCTTCGGGCAATATATAGCAAGCTGTCTCATATAGCCAGCACTACGTTGCAAATTTCGCGAAGACATTCGACGAAAGAAAACTTCCGGAAAACTACGAATTGTTAATGTTGGTTTTAGAGAAACTATTATTAAATTGCCTACGGTTTTTGTAAATGAAGTAACGGACCCTTAAACCAAGTTAAAAGCTTTGAGCGGGTCTGTGATTGTAAATATTTGTCTAGATGGCGATGAGGATGAGTGTGCATTTAGGCGTTAAACGGAACGAGTGATATCGACTACCCGGCGAAAAAAAAATTAATTAGTGTTTCATGCTAGACGTTTCAAGATGGTATATCGTCAATACAATGGGAAGTTTTGAGTATAACGGGAGCACGTTAGTTGAAAAGTAAATTAGTGAGTAATAACTTCGCATGTGTGCATAACTGACGTGGAGTGGATGAATTTGGGCTGCTCTTAACATGGAGGTCTTGAGTTCCGATGAGGGTGAAGTGTGAGTATGGAGCGGCACCGGAATGAAAGGGTGGGTGAAAAGTGATATCCCCTAGAAAACCCTCCGACCAGCTGCATTGACCGGCACGATTCCCACAAGCGAAAATCCGGGAAAGACCAGAGAAACTGAAGGATAATAGTTTATCATTCGTAACGATTATTAGTATTAGTAATTATTATTCGTTGTTAAAATATTCCTAACTCGGTAAATTCTCTTGATGATGATGAAAACCCATGCTGCACGTTAGTGAATTTTATGACGAAATACATCATTAACATTTTATATATAAGTTGTGTGGTTTGTAGTATAATACACAGATTTAATCGTAGTGAATATCAGAGTAGAAACGGTTATTATAGGCTATTCACTACAAAGTGAGCACTTTTTAAATCAACCTTAGAAAAAAAACACTGCCTCTAAGTACATATATATTAACGGGTGCCCTGAGCGATATGTGTTCAGTAAAGCTGGTAATAGTGGAGGGGAAAGTAGTTCCATATAATAACGTCGAACGAAAAGTGTTAGGCAACCATTTGTGATAACTTAAAATCATTTCTCTCCCCTTCTGTAATTTTTAATGCATCGAAGTGTAAAAATGAGCAGATTTGCACAATATTTACTTTTCTACTAATTTCACAGTTTCATTTGACCGACGCATGAATAAAGTGACGAGGTCTATGGCAATGTTAATTTTACGTAAGGCGGAGAAATACACAACGTGTATACAAGTAGAGATTAAGCAGGGCTTTCAAAAGTGCTCATTTTACCGTGAACAGCCTATATCTCTAAACCGGTTAAACTTAAGTATCATCTTCAGTATCTAAATCTATAGTAACTGTTGTAGAAAAAATATTTTCTCCTCATGGTGTAAGATATATTCAACGAAAAAAGTATATTGCAACCTCAGGTCTCTAAGTCAACATTTTGCAATAGTAGTAGGGAAATGTTGCTTGACGGACAAGATATAGTGGAAGTGGGATTCGGATCCGGGGAGCCATCACGTTGTTGCATCACCGTCCGCCATATTTTCTCCTTTCCCCCCAAAAACCGACTAAAATACAATAAAAATTTCCATTTTTCCCTAAAATGTTCTCTCTTGTACCTAAAAATTTTCCTTTCCCATTTGAGAAAAAAAAAAAAAAAAAAAAAAAAAAAAAAGGAACATATAAATTTTCAATTTTTCCCGAAGCAGGCGAGGTGGACTCGTGACTCCGGCTAGTTGGATCAGTGACTCAGAACCGGAAGAACTGAACTCAGGACCATTGACATTTGACCTTTATCTTGACCTTGACCTCTGGTCCAAAAACCCAAAAATACCCAACAAAATTCCAATTTTTTAAATACCCAAAAATTTATTATTATAAAATGAAAAAAAAAATTTTAAAAATTACATTCCCTAAGGTTACCCCCTTAATCCCCTCACCAAACCAATTATTCGACAGGCCTCCATTCCCCTCGCCCATACCCAGTCAGCAATCATAATACATTACAGACTACCACCGTCATATTACATCCAGACTACCATGACCTTGACCCCATGATAATGAATGGCCTTGAAAACAGAAATTCGAGAAACAATGCATAAAAGTCAGCATAATAGATGCCAACTACCTTGACCCCGTGACCTTGAAATTTTTTAAAAAATACTTGAGGAAAATACATAAAGGGAATCATGCTGGAGCCAAGCGACATATCGGTCCTTATATTTATAGGTATAAAAACCTGTAATATTCCACTCTGTTAAATATGCTTCCAATCAGCAGTATACCTACAAGCATGATGCGGGACTTTGAATACATGCATAATTTATTAAATATATATTTGTTATTGAAAATGTTGTGTTGTGCAGTTTTAAAAAGTATTTTTTATTAATTACATACAAATATACATACAGTACAATACAATTTTTACAATATTTTTTTAATTACATTAATTTTATATCTGTACCTTTTGAATTTTAATTTTATTCTGGCAACTTAGGTAGACATGAAATAAAACACAGTTTATTTTTCACACACATTTTTTATTCAATTATTTATTACAGTAATTCATGCGCTCTAAAAAAAATCACAAAAGTCTTCAATATATACGCATCTCAATACATGCAACTTTGTTGTAGCTTACAGCCTTTTATGCATCTTGCTATTCACACTCGTGTTGTCCTTGTGCGACAGTATCGTGACATTTATTACACCGATACACTGTGCATGACAGGGTTTGTAGGTAACTACACTTTTGAGGACATGTACCGCAGTGACAAGAGACCTGATTACAGCAAACCAGATACCGAGGAACTGATGAGAAATACACTTTTCCTTTACAGGTCTTTGCAAGTCTATCTAAATTTTCGCTACGGGTGAACTGCGTACCGCATCTGTCACACAAGTATGACATGCAGCAAAGATTCTTGGCACAATTAAAGCGCTCATGTCGTCGTACATCGCGGTCGACAGTAAACGTCTTATCACAAAAGCGACACTGGTGGCGGCGTAGTGGTTCAGACAAAGACTCGGGCAGTCCTGCTGGAGATGCAGGTGCTGAAACTAAAGAAGCAGGTAAAGTCGGCAATGGTGTTATTGATACCTCAGCTGAAACGTTCGATATCTCCATTGAAGATTTCGTAGTTGTAACAGCTGAAGAAGTCGTTGGTACTGTAGCATCTGCACATGATCGTGTTTCTGGTATTGATGTAGGTGTCATAGCTGAAGAAGTCGATGGTATCATACCAATCTGAAACGATGGTACTGCACTGGTGTGGAAGTAGTTGCTGCTAGTGACTTAACCATCGAAGCTGAAGAAGTCTACAGAGAGAAAACATTGGGGGGGGGGGGGAAATATCCACTCAAATATAACGTAACTAGTCATGGATGACCTGATGATTATATTTTTAAAAAAATAGTCTTCAGCCCTTCTAGCAGTCGTCTTTGGCACTATGAAGCCGAAATGTTACAGAGAATGGCACTTTGTAATCCCTACCATCAGCGATAGCCTATATTTTCTCAAATATACACGTAAAAATACATACTTGTAACCCCTGTACCAGAAACTTTCCTACGCCCCTACAACAGTATAAAGCAAATTACTATTTTCTCTTTCATATGCATGCATGTATGTATGTATAAAGAGAATACACTTAATGTTTCAATGTCGAAGGAACTAAATATATGAATATTATTATTTATATACACAGCATAAATTCTAGATTCGGATAATTTTTTTATAGTTGTCAAGACGACTAAGTATTAGTTACAATAAGACCCAGATCAGGGCTTTTTCACGTGTAAAACAATATTATACTTGCGTTGTTTAGGCCGCGGTATCTTATTGTCCGAGTTTTAATGACAAAATCTCTCTCTTTCGTTCTCTTTATCTATCTATCTATCGATCGATCTATCTATTTATTAATCAATGTACTGTATATAGCGTTGGGCGGGCCACTATTCCCTCACAACGAAGTTGCGTAGGGTTCGGGGCGCCAACAGTCCATGTACTGCTGCACACATAATAAATTTCCTACACGCATGTTTACATATCTTGTTCCCCGAGACATTGTACGCTGGAACTATAACTCAGCTTAACGATATTAAATACCTGGCCAGAAATATTATATTTGGCACAAACAATTTACGTCTGCAGTTTGGGTCTTGTTTATGTAAAATGCGTATGTGTTTCACTCATTAAAAATATAATTTTATATGTCAAGCTATCAAAGAGTCAGTTATTCCATATATTTCTCACGATGTCATAATGAATGCTAAAGCAAGGATAAGTATCACGTTCTGAATCCAGTCAGTGTGTATCATTAACGTTCTTCTGGCTGTCTTCTGAATGCTCAAGTTCGGATGACAGCTGTTGGCAGGAAAATTATAGGTTCGCTTTCTGCGATAATGTTATGTGTATTTTAGGTAGCCAAGTGGGATATTTCATTGCGATAAAGGCAGTTCCCTGAAGGTTTTAAATCTTAATCGATAAGGTAAATGAGCAAAAGGAAAATAACATGTTTTAAAGTATTATCTTGCCTTACCTAACGCGAAAATCTTAGGTTGCCGTTGCAGTGCAGTAGAACGTGTGGAAGTTAATCAGCAAAACTAATCCACAGGTGAGAAACAATGGGCGAGTGCCCAGTGATCGATTTGTTCGTAATCACTTTGATCAGATGTCGCGTAGGCCTATCTTGTGGCATTCCTGTGCGTACGTGTACAGCGGCCGCTATGCGAAGAAAACAAACTTTTGGGTATATAAATTAAGGAAAAAATCTTACTTTAAGTGCTCCCTTGCTGCCAGAGATCGAATGGGAAGTCATGTTTACAAACGGCTTGTTTATTCGGATAAGTCAGTAGTTTCCTCGCCATGGCATATCGAAACACCCATTTCGTGCAAAAAAATGTAATTGACAGTGCGTATCACATGTTCAAAATGACAACGGGCCATGGTAGCCGCGTTGACAGTAGGCCCTATACGAACACAGTTCGGTAGCATACTAACCAATTTTTTTCAATAATAAAATTTAATGTAAATAACTTTAGTATTCGCGTTTACCCGGGTTTGACAGCTCTCTGCCACATTTTAGATAAAGAGGAAATGTATGTGTACGGATAAACGCCAGTTATGGGCAAAAACGCCGTATAAACGGTTCAGTGAAACAAGTGTACGACACTATTCCCTGAAAGTTTGGCATTAAAAGGAATCGTGCTATGGAGAAGCTACAGGTTGCAACTGTAAAGAAACAGAGATGTTTTGCGAAAACATTCCGTGCCACTGTAACGTTTGCCGCTTTTCTTACATACAGAAAAAGTTAAAGGTCGGCCTGCCTGGGTTTGAATCCACACCGTTACGACGGGAGACCCGTTTAGCAGAATTTCTCTTCGTTATATTCGTAGCGATACACTTAAGAAATTATTTGTAAATTTTCCATATCCGTGTATACGTACAGGGACAAAGCGTGAATGGTAAATTATTTTCCAATACATGTATGGTAACGTTCCTACAGTTGCTCATGAAAGAGTCAAATGCTTAGGGAAGTTCCATCTTTGTATTGGAGCAGTGCTAAAAATTCCCATATTTTCAAACTGACATTTAGTATTATTTCCATACAATGTATAGGTTAAAAACTAGGTTAAAAACTGCATTGCAGTTTAGGAAGTGTACAAGAACTTTATTTACAGTATACTTCTTTAGAAATTGAGAAGTCGCCTAATTCAGATGTTTAATTTTGCGAAGCGATGTTAAACTAACTCTGGGGAATACATCGGCCATAAATAAGTGGTAGAATTTAAATATTTTAACAACAAATAATATACAAAAATTGATATGAAATATTCAGTAAACAAAAGCGTGTGTTTTTCATTTCTTTATTTTATTTGAAGGACGTGCGGGACAAGTTCAGTTAAAACAAGTCTTCATTTATAGGGCAATATCTCCGAAATATTTTCCATTTTCTCTTAATGGCTGGTGTAGCGGAGGGAATCTGAACTTTCCCGACCACAGCAGTTATTGGCTGGCAAAATTCCAATTCTCAGCCATCTCGTTAGTTACGCATCGCCAGGCGCGCTACTGGTCGGGGTGAAACGAAATTTTAACGGAGCACACAAATTTTTTCGTATTATCTATGGAATGGTTCCCAACCAGAAATTTCTCCATCGGAAGCATAAACACTAAAATAATAACACAGCGTTTATACGAGTAAGATTCTACCTCGATATTGTTAAGACTGTCATCGTCATCTTGTGGTGGCAGAAACATTTTATTTCCTACTTCTCGGTGAAATTATTTTGTTTGCAATTTCAATTAAAAGTGGCGATCATGTTTTCGGAATAGGAGAATGTCTAATAACATATATCACAAAAATTACACAACACTAACAAACAATGTTACGGTCTACTAGGAAAACTTGAAGATTAACAAAGTTGACTAAAGGAATACAACAAGAAATGAAGGTTTATATATGTGACACAACACAGCTTATTTGCTATCCGTTTTTTACATAACACATTTGTAGGTAGATTCTGAATCCCCAATTTTATTCAACCTCTGGTATTTTTTCATTATGGTGAGTAATTCCTCTTATATTGCAGTCACGTTATTTTAATCGTTGTATATTTTTGTTTTAATAATCATATTGGATTTATAAACATATTAAAATAGCTGAAAGTTAAATATGGTAATATATGAATAAATGAAATCACCCTTCATTTCTGAAAGCAACATTACACTTAATTTGTCCATTTTTACTAATACAGTACTTAAATATTTCTCCATGTAAATATTTATTTATAAGTGTTTATTGCAACAGGGTTGGTCGAAAACTTAAAATAGTAAATTATTTTTATAGTCTACTAACTGCACATAAATGTACTGTATATAAGTTACCAGTAGTTTGGAAATCAGAGTACGAGTCTAGCAGTAACTAAAGAAGATTTAAGAGATTTAACTTACGTTTTCCCAATTCGAGTAAGAAACTGCAGAAACATTTTATAATGCTTCACACCCTTGGTTACTAGATTATGCTTGACTAACTTTAAGTTGAGAGTTCATATTTTTACTTGAATTCTACATCATGATAAGAAAATTAAATCCTGAAATGAAGGCATTTAGATTTAAAGATATTTGTCCTTGAAACGTGAAAGTATAGTTAATATTTTTGTTCAGAAATACCTATGTCTTGTGAAGTTATACGTTTCATTTCTCATCTGGAACATTTTTATAAATTAAAATTTTAAAATGGAATATATTATTAGTGATCTGTAAATTTCCAGGAAATCCAACGCTAAAAGCCACTTATATATTACAGCCCTTAAATTAATGATTTAAAATCAATACTATACTCTGAAATCTTATGCCGTCGCTTAGCATGAAATCTGTAACCTTCAGAATTTTATGCAGCAGAAAAAATGTACAATGTTGTTTCGGACTATCATTAAAGTTATTTAAAAACAAATAACTATAGATTTACTATTTCTCTATACGAGTTTTGGAAAAAAGAGGCGGCAAAGTCTGGTGTAAAATATTTTCGAAGCTGTGGGGGAAAATTGTTTTATAGCTTATATAATTTATTTACTATAAATTATACTAAATGAAATTAAACTATTGTAATATTACTTATTTACAACAACCATTATAATATAATGTTTTTATTTTGGACATTATTAGAAAATGCGGTACACGACAGCGTTTCAATAAAATGTGTCGGTAAAAACACATTATTATTTACATCAAAGGATTTATTCACAGGTTTTTTTTAGAGCATTAATACAGTAAATGTCCAAAAACCAATAATTTGTTTGTGGTAAGGAAGACTAATTCAATTCTACAGATCCACCAGTGACGATGGAGTTTACATTTATTTGAGAATTACTAATGCACTGAAAGGACTAACTCTGTTTTAACTTCGTTTTAATAGTAGTTTAGAGTAACATGATGTATTTAGGTCAGTTACCATTTGCATGATAATGTTTTAAAAGACGTGCTTTAGTTCCCAGTGTAGTTCTGGTCAAACACTAACAGCGTAACAATGATTTATTCGTCACTGCAGTTATTACCGAATACACTTGACAGTTTGTTATGGATGTTTTCTAAGTCTACACTTACTACCCGAGGCGTTAGCAAGATTTCTCTGTCCACTCTGCCACCGCGTAATCAAAAACACTACTAAACTCAGAGGTTACTTAAAATTTGTAATGAGTACTAGCCACTTTAGACATTCGCGTGTGAAAATCTGCTCTTTCGGGTCAAACTGTAATCACATCTAGGCGTGTGACCAGCTGTCAGAGCAGAGCCTTCGAAATCTATTAATTGCCATCGTTAGGAAATTGTTCGTGTGAGGAGAGAAGTTAAATGTCAGCAGCTGCATCAGCGAAAATCCAAAATCTGTTCAGATATGTCTAACTGCTGACACGCGAGAAAAATCGCATTTAAAACACAGTTGCTAAGTCCCAACTGCTGTATTATTTTTTTCTGTTAATGCCACACATCGTTTACAAGCAACAATATGACCCGTAGTTGTGACATGTGCGTACATTTGTCTCGTTCCTTTCAAACTGTATTACTCCACAGTAACTAATGTAATTTGTTTCGGAAGTGCTTAAGAAACAGCATTATGTCATATTCTAACCTTTTGGCTGTATAGTTTAATAACTTTTCAACCTGAAAAAGTATTTATACTTTCAGTAGTTATCGAAAGTTTGATTTTTCAAGACCTTCAGTGTACTTTTTTTTAATTAACGTTTCAGGTATTGAGTAAAGACATTCTGTGCTCCCTGTGACTGTAATTAAACACACGTTGATGACTACAGTGTAAATGAGTATGTTTTGCTATTAAACTAAATTCTAAATAGTCGTTGCTGACGTTAAACCCCGAATGTAACTTAAAACGTTATTCCATGAATTGTTAGCCATTATTCAATGATTAATGTACAAAAGTAATATTACGTATGAGTGTTATATACTTGTATCAAAGTTCCACTTTTGATTAATTACGGTATTTGGTAATAAGCTAAAGATTTCAGGTTGTTTTATTTCGAACGCTTCAACCGCTTAACCACAGAAAGGTTTCAAGTAGCTATGCTGTGTAATGATCGCACAAAGCTAGAATATAAAACAAATCCGATAATAAAGCTATTTTGGTACACTCTCGCCCAGTTACACAGTACGTTTGTGTACGCGGGATTAGGAAACAAATCCATGTTTAATACTGCGGTTCAGTGAAAGGGAATTTGATTATATTATTTTAATACACATAGGCACGCATCATATACAATTATATAACAGTGCAGGCTCACGTAGTTCGACGTAATGCAATAAAATAACATTTCTAGCCCAACATACAATCGGCGAGCACCCATAAGATGAATTTATTGAAACGTGGGCGTTTACTTACAAAACGTGAAAATAGTCGCTTCTTAAATTTAGGCACGTTTAAAGTGCTTACGCCTTACACCGGATTTTTCACAGTGTGACAGAATTGACTGATATACACACAAAAAACATAATGTTTTAACCAAATGCTAACAAATTGAAATACACAAGTAAATTCAAATTGCATGGTTTTACGCAAAATTGAACATACAGAGAGCCTTATAAACCACATTAAACACGGCGAGTGGACATTTTTATGCAGACTGAAAGCGAAAACATGTGAAAATTATAAACCCAATAATTTGACCAACGCAGAACCTCGAATACGCTTTAAAAATTTTAGTAGAAATTTTTGTTTGTTCAAAGGTTTTTAAATTTCGATAGTCTTTGTGACTATTCAAATGAAACAAACATAAGATTTCTCAAGAATAGGTAAAAAAAATTTCTTATCGTAAATTACAATTTCTATACTTTATCTTATTAGGCGATAAATTTGTTGTCCTCCTTGCGGCTAAGATAACGGTGTTGCATTTATCAAGGGAATATACTATTTTACCTTGCATTCTACTAGCCTGAATTAGTAAGTCTGTGTATTGCACTTATGAAGCCTAACGAAATGCCAGCGTTGTCATTAAAACTTGGGTTTTCTTCCACATGGCATACAATATCACTGTTATATTTCGCTTAATTTTTCTGTTTCTAGAAAGCTTTACGATGTTTTGTTGATCGAAAGGCGTTTAGGTTAAAACTCGTTTACAAATACTTACACTTACGCTTGAGTGACAAGTAATAACTTGAAAAATATTTGGGTGATAGAATCGCTTCCTTTAAAGAGTTCTATTTTCGTATAACCTATTGTTCACTTAAGCAACTGACAAATAATCTGCATTTGTAGAAGAGTTCTGAAAAACAACTTTATTCTCCAAGTTTTGTTGTTTAAATAACTTTCGTAGGTTAGTTAAGTGTTTTACAGTACTTTTAGGATTCAGTATAATTTTCTTAACGTTGGTTGGTAAACACTAGCTCTCTTACTTCGATCCGAAACCAGGTTGTTCAAAATGACTAAAGAAATGGCTTATATTATCACGCATCATGCTAGCAAAATATTACATTTTTCGACTTACTTCATTTTTTTTTTTTTTTTTACATTCCTGTTCAACAACGCGTTAGTCTTACCTACAAGCGCAGCTAAGTTCGGATTCCTTGTGAAATCTGCTATCCTGTAGGATAAGCTATTTTCATATTCAGACCAGCTTTTTCCTTGATTTTTGAGGGTTGCAATAAGAATCGCGGGAAATAACTGCGGAAAACACTACATAATAGTTTATAACCCTATACTGAACCAGTTTCAGGGATTCCTTACAGCAGAATTACATTACTTTCTACAAGTTATATTACTCCAATAAGTAACCTTTAAAATAAGTTTCCACAAGTGTTTGTTTTCGTGAGATTTCCAGGGCGTTTCACCGCCCACTGATCCATAAAATCCATACGTGATATCCTTGTCTATTCTTCAATTTTGTTCCTCTTTAGTAGGATTACACCAGCAACACTGATCATATCTATCTCAACTCATCTTGTTAACCTCGACTCAGGTGCCGTATATGCATGTGCCATGGAATGAATATCGCATTATCAGTCAAGTGTTTTAGGTTCATTATTGTGAAGCAAATGAAAACCAAATCACCTGGTTTACCTTACTAGAGAGTATTCAACTCTTTTACCATATATTGCTAAGTACAGTTAGGTGAGGGTTTTTTATTAAATCCTAGAGTATGAACAAAATTTATTTAAAAAATTCTGCAAGTAATTGCTTCAAGTAGCTTTTAATTTTTTTAATTTAATTTTTGGTTCGAAATTGACAATTTCAGCGCGTTACAACGGAGCGTTATTGAATTAAAAGTAAATAATGATAGCGAATTTTATCTCACTGGTTACATTTTAACAGTCACGAAACGTACTGTGAGCAGTCAGAGCACATCCCACTAGACATTGTTATAAATATCGTTTATTTTTTCACAAAAATTAATACTGTAACAGGGGAATATGTTTCAACTATACATTTTAGCGCTCTGGAAATCGATATCTCACCAAACATATTTCAGCTACATAGTTTTTTTAAAAGAAGAATATAAAAATAAACAGTGGGGGAAATATTATTATTTATGAACAAATATGCGTTAGAGTAATACTTTAATATGAATACTATGATTAATGCTTATATTTTAGGCTTTGCTAGACATTCTCGATCATGTAATTTGTCACATAATTTTCTTTGAAAATTTTTTTGTTGAAAAAAGTATTTTTCTGTATGCACACTCATTACTCCGTCCTCACGTAGCAGTGTCGGAAGTCGATCATTCAAGAAAATCAATTGTCTTCTCATTTGGCCGCCGCTTTTCTTAGAACTATCGACGGAACGTTTAAGATTTTCTGCAGTAGGAAGGGACGGACAGGATAAAGATTATATCATTAATCGTTGCAGTCTGTAACAATTAATACAAATTCATGAAATTCCTAATAACGCATAATGGACGCAATTCATTTGTGTCGTCGCACATTTACGAACATTTGAACCTTAATTGGAATATCGTTGGAAGGCAGAAGCGTGTACCTTGGTTATGTATGTATGAAAAGATTACATGTTTGTGTACTTCTGTGTCTCAATTCTTCTTGATCATCAATGTTAATTAAAAACTTGTAGTGTGTGTTTAGTAAAGAAATTTTATACCAAAAGTCTTTATTGGTTTAATTAAATCGATTTTCCATAATAAGATACAAGTAAAAACGCATTTGTTTCAGTGATTGTAACGCTTGTTTTGTAACATTTCGAAATCTAAAAAAGGCATACTGGAAAGCCTCAAGAGAATGTAAAATTACCTTTCTTACATATTTTGAAAAGGCGTGTAATTCCGTTAGTTTATTTGTGTTACATCTTGGTTTCCTAGCAGCTTGAAAGCTATAAATTCGCAGAATTGTCCAGCGAATTGCCGACGGGTGTAGGTATAATCGATTCTCTCGAAGTAGGCGAGCGACTGAACTTCCTCTCGTGTATCTGACTGGGAACCAAATGCGCCGTCCCTCTCCAGTTTGTCAACTTGGATTCGTTTGCAGGGATCAAAGAGAGTCGGAAACACGACCCACACTCAAAACTTCGTAACTGTTTACCTACAGCTCCTGTAAACACGATAGGTGGCCCCTTCTTTGCGAACTTTGCTCCTGCTACGTCTGCACGTCACGAAAGTTGAATTAATATTAAAATGAGTAACCGAAATAGTTATTTAGCTTCTTTGCTGGGAAAAATTATTTTCGCGAATCAGGTAAATAACAGAGAATCATTAGAGTTTCAGTCCCTTTAAACTCTGTATATAGACAGTCACTATAAATTTAGTGCAAAACGCTATGATTTTAAATGATTTAAATAAAACTCTGTGCAAAAAGATCATAAAACTCATTAAGGCAGTTAAGATAAATCCTATTAATTGCAAAGTAATCTATGTTCATAACAACACACATATTTCTGCTATAATTACTGTAGTTTGCAAGTTATCGTGACATTCTTGATCTAGATTTTAAGTAAAGCGTGTCCTTTTTAGACGATTATTAGTCAATTGAAAACTTTAATCGAAATATCACCTACCACAGCGAATATAAAATATATTTCAGCAAATTTGCAGGATAGTATGTACGAACTTAAGGGTGCCCCTTCTTGGCACCTGAATAGCTTTGCAGTGTATTTGAAATCAGTGATTTTTTTTTTTTACCACACCATCAAACGTGTCCCCGTGATACAAATGTACGAAAAGAAAACACACTTCAGACGAGGTACGTATAATACGCTCAATAAATAATGTACATTAAAGGCTGTTCACGATAAAGTGAGCACTTTTAAAATTAACCTTTGAAAAAGTCTCTGCTCCTCACTGCATATATTTTAGCTGGCGCACTGAGTGGCATGCGCCCAGTAAACTTGGTAATGATGGATAGAAAATTAGATCCATTTCTTAACGTCGAATGGAAAGTGTTAGATAATCATTTGTAATAATAACCTATATTATTCCTTCCGCTTTCTGTGTTTTTTATGCCTCGAAGTATAAAAATTGACCACATTTGTAACATATTTACTTTTATAATATTTCCACAGAGTCACTTGGCCGATGCATGAATAAAGTGATGAGGCCCATTCAGTGTTAATTTTACATAAGGTAGAAGAATATGCACAGTGCATACAAGTAGATCTTAAGCAGGGCTTTCAAAAGTGTTCATTTTACCATGAACAGCCTATATAAAACTATTCCGAGCCCTCCAATATAGCTAAAAAGGGCCTTTTCACGCTGCTGTATCACATAATATACTGGCCGGTAACATAGTGAACTACTATAGGGACCAGCATTGAACTTTGCTACAGAATTTTCACCAATAAAATTATATGGCCACCGCTTAAAGTCACATTGGTACACGCAGCACAACGAGAACACTGCACGCCAGTTCAGAGCCTCGCACATAGGAGCGAAGTTACACCAGGAGTGCGTGTCAGTGTAGTCCTTATAGCTCCCGCGCTTCCATTCCTCAAACGCGTAAAAAACATCCAAGTCGGCGGCGCCCTTAAGAGTGGGGTGTAGCTACGCGTCCAAGGTCCAGAAGCGAGAGAGCGATACAGGCGACACTAACATGCACGCCTAGTGCTTCATCGCTCCTACGCGCAAGGCGTGCAGTGTTTCTGTCGGAACGCTTTACTGTGCAAATTAAATCTGTAACAGTAGGGTTTTATTAGACGTGATGTAAGACCACAGATTAAACTACGCCCGTATCTTTGTACTTTTATCTTGCCGCTTAAGGAAGCTGCATAGGCAATTTAAAAAAATGATATATTTAACCATTTTCACAATTTTTTTTCCCTCAAAGAATATGACAAAAGTAAACACGTAGGGGCATAAATAATTGTTTATCTTTTCTGACAAAAATTAGTATTTTCAGAACATTTATTTACCGAGTTACGCGTATTCGAGCAAACTACTATTTCACATAAAATGTTTCAGTACATCTTCCTCTTAAGCTACATTCATAGGAGAGTATGCAGGAATTGGTTTTGTGAAACTACATGTGTGTATTTTTATGTAATAATTATTATTCTTTTTTACATAAAATAACTAAACAGAAAAATATTTACACACTAAAAACCTTTCGGCTGAATTCCTTTACACACTTTACGGCGTTGGGCACATTCGTACGGGTCTGGGCCAATAACAATCTAACACAAAGTTAGTGATGCACCTCGCATCTGATTGGTTATTCATACCAAACGAAATTAGTAATCTGAAATACATACTTAAATAAATACGCTATAAAATTGTATTCCATCGATTACTTTGAAACATTAAATTCGAGCTATCTCTTTTCAGTGCGGGAGTTATAATTCCGTGGAGAAGCAATTAAAAGGTGACTGGCAAGAATGCCAAATACGAAGAATAATTTTGGCGTTCTAAGCATAGCTGGGCGACTTGAAGCCAGATAAGTACTGCAGTTAGTCCAGTCCTTAGAGTTAGCTAACCCTGCTTCTTTCACTAAAGGTTTATTATAACGTGTTCATAGGTGGTAAGAAGCTCCGTAAGAAAATTATAAAAATTTTTACGAGTCGCTAAGTGCGTGTCAGAGTTGGTGAGGGATGGGAGGTATAAATAAAAATAAAAGAGCTAAATTTAATTTGTTAATATATAAATAATCTTATAAATGCACACAAGCCTACTATTTACAACATGAAATTGCCTATCTCGACTATTTCAATTATTAGCCTATCGATGAGCACAATATGAACTGCCAATTTCAATTGGCTACAGTCACTTAATCCTCACTTTTATTTACAGATATACCCCCAAATGTTCATTGTCATACATTAAACTATTTCCAAACGTCTGCTACTCATGTATCCAGAACCATATTTCCGCCGGTTAAACAGTTTCTCTACTCCGCATCGCATACAACACTCGCTGATTCGTATCGTCACTCGTCGCTCTGATGGCCCTGGCGCTAATGGCCATAAAAGGCTCCATACTCTCTGCACTGAGGCTTATATAATTCATCCACAGTTACTTCACACTTTTCTGAAGCCATGCTGAAGTTCTACTTCCAGGATATTCCTCCGCCTCGTGCAAACTAAGAGTAACGAAGTCTGGAAAATTACACCAGAGCACAACGCACCGCTTACCTACGCACCCAGTTGTAATATTATTTTGCATGAGAACTATTTATTACTAAGCGCTACCAACACAGATTTTTCTCGCTGTTTTTACTCGTGTCTATCGTAAAAGAATCATTAGAATGTATTGTTACATGCAACAAAACTCCCGCTGGGCGTATCTGAGTTTGTAAGGGATAGAGGTCATAATAATAATAAAATAAAACAAACTAAAAATTCTATATAAAGTAATCCGAGAATTTGGAGTTAAATATAAATTAGCAAATATAATCCGTGAAACCCTCACAGACACCATATCAAAAATAAAATCTCAGGGCGAAATATCTAAACCATTCAAAATAAATACAGATGTAAGGCAAGGTGATGGTTTGTTTCCACTACTCTTCAACTGCATCCTGGAGAAAATATTACGAATTTGAAATGAAAAACTAAATGAATACAAACTATCACCAATAACACTGGGGAGAAAGAACAAGGGTGTTGAAATAAACTGTCTAGCATTTGCAGACTATCTTCCCATACTTTCTGAAAACTTAACAAACGCAGGAATACAAGACAATCTCTTAAAAGAGAGAGCCAACAAAACAGGTTTAAGAATTTCTGTAGAAAAAAAACAAAATTTATGACAAATATAAAAAATGCTCCAGAAATCCTAGCAACAGATATTGGTCGAATAAAGAGAGTAAATGAGTTCAAATATTTGGGGGAAATAATTCAGGAAAATGGTTTGGAAAAATTTGCGGTAAGCAGATGTAAGGATACGCAAGACGTAAAGAGCATATGGCATAACCAGGAATATCTACAACAAAAAAGTTTATCTAAAAATCTTAAAATACAGTACTACATCACAGTAGTCAAACAGGAATGTCTTTACGCAGGTGTATGTCTAGTACTGAATTAAAAATTTCATAAATTAGAAGTACTAGAAAGAATAATTATACGTAAAATACTTGGTCCATTAAAAACTTCAGAATTATGTAAATTAAGAAGTAATGATGAAATATATCGCAACATAGAAAACATAACAGAAACAATACGGAAGAGACGATTGCTAGTTTTTGTACATTTCTATAGAATGGATGGCAGCAGGTTAACCAAACGGATCTTCAAATATCTTTGGAACAAGAAATCAACAACAACCTGGATTCAGGAAGTAAATAAACTATATAAGTGAAGCAAAATTAACAGAGAGAGAGAGAGAGAGAAAGAGAGAGAAAGAGAGAGAAAGAGAGAGAGAGAGAGAGAAGAGAGAGAGAGAGGAGAGAGAGAGAGAGAGAGAGAGAGAGAGAGAGAGAGAGAGAGAGAAATTTTTAAGAAAAGAGTGTTAAAAATTTAAGGATTATAAGGCAGGAAGGAAAAGAAATCAGGCTCGAAATGGTCCGAGGAGAGGAAAAAGATACACGAGAAGATGGAGTGCTGGAGAAAGAAGAAGGAAAAACAAAGGACGAAGCATTGAAATTGGTCCGTGGTCCCTAGAAGACCCTAACGAAAAAAGAAGAAGAAAACAAACTAAATTTGATTTCTAATTTATTCACCCTGCTGCTATGTACAACAGCAATTAGCTGTCTTTACTTTTACTCTTTCTTTTTAACAGTAGGTGCAATATATGTTTATTTCAACTTTAATAAACATCCTTCTTAATGTCTCTATTGCATTCAATTAACTCATACCAACTACTAGGATGTGTTGAATCTGTTTCCATCAGTTACAATAATCTATTTCACTCACGCACTTAGTCCAATAGTCCAGCCTGCCAGCCGCGCACCTCTATCGTTCGATATATGCTGTCGCAGACTCCCCTTCCCCACTGCTGGTCCACTGGATCTCCGCTGCTCGTCGCTCGTTCTTATATCGTTAAGCTCGTACAGCCTGTCACACTTAAACAGCGTCGGCCCTAACCATCTCGAAGGTTCAGCACACCCCGAGTTGTGCTGAGGGACGAGGTCAGTAATCCAGAGCATTCTACAGATATCGGCCGAAAAACAATACTGCCAGGGCAAGCAACGTGCGTGAAAAAAAGAAGTTAAAAATGCGGCACGCTTTGAGGTAACTGATATGCCTCCACCGCTCGGTCAACTGCTTCTTATCGTGCGTGCCTACTCGGAGCCGACTGGCGACTCGTAACAGTATAAATAAAGTATAGGTAAAAATTAAATTTAACGAAAAGTAAGATACGTCTGTGTTTACAGAGGTATAAGATGCTTGAACCAAGGCATATTTAGAAAATAACTAAATACGTGATACATGGGGCGATTTTTCACAGGTTTGTGTTAAAACGTCCAAAGAAACTGTGAATAGACCATATAGCTCGTTCGGTCTAGTCTAGAACATTATTCGCACCACGAATCACGAGGGGATGACCAGAAAATTCTCGCAGGGTCTATCCGACAACATTCAACCCTCCAATGACGGGAGAAGAACGAGACCCTGCCACTGTGCTTCGCGCAAGCAAGCAAGGCATGGACGGGGAAGTACCTGCCTTAACTATACATATCTATGTACATACACATACACTAACTTTTTTGAAACATCCAACACCAAGAAGGATACATGTGATTGAAATGAACTTTATATCACATATTAGGCACGTGAAAATACAGTTGATTAGGATCGCAGAAATGTACATGATATCTTTTCTTGAGAATTCAGTATAGTGTGAAGCCCCCACATGCTGTAATCAGAGCCCCTAAACGTCGACGCACGGAATCAATGAGGACCCGGTATGTTACTAGGGAATCTCCCTCCACGCGGTTTGTATGCAAGTCCACAAAGCACCAACAGTGGTTGCTGGAGTTCCGCGACGAACTAGTAGCCGACCAACCATAGCCCAGAGATGTTCGATGGGCGACATGTCGGGCGAACATGCAGGTCAGGGAAGCAGTGGTTCCCGTCGTTCAAAGAAGAAGGCTTGCACATTCGTCTCCACATGTGGTCAGGCATTGTCCTGCTGAAATACGGCATGTGGTGTTATCTGAGGGACGTGCAGTACCTCGGGCTCTAAAATGTCCCTGGTTTAGCGGTTGCTGTTCATAATGCTCTCAATATGTAGGAGTCGAGATCGCATGTTGTTTCCAATGGCGCCCCAAACCACCACACCTGGCATTTCTCCACTATGAAGCTCGCCAATATAGGCTGCCATACTACGGTCATAACGGTATGGTCTAACACGTATGTGGCCATCACTGTAGGGCGGGTTGAAGCGGGACTCGTCCGAAAACACTGAATTTTGCCACTCAGCATGTCAGCGACGGCCTATTGCAGTCTGAGGTGTTTGTAGTTTCTGGGCAATGGAAGCCGACGTAATAGCACGCATGGCACCAGTCCAGCCCTTAAACGGCGTCAACCATCGACGCGGACACGCCAGTTACAGTGCTGCAGTGTCGAGCCAACACTGTGGACGAGGCTGTACGGTCTTACGGCCATGCGAACAAGATGGGGGTCATCCCGTGTTGTGGTCACATTGTGTAGTCAAGTACCCGCTCGTCGCTGCGTACGACCCTCTTCTATCCACTGGGGCCTTGCACGCATCACTGTCGTAGCAGCATGCCCTGTACGAGCCGAAATGTCACGGTATGACAAACCCGTTTCCGGAGACCAAACATTCTGCTCCTTTCGAACTCGCTCACATGCTGATATGGCGCCCTTTGACGTCGACGAGGCATACTGGCACTGCTTTCACTTCGTTTGGCAGCTCTTCATTGACTGAGCTTGGCGTAACACGGAACTTTCCGGTCGCACAGGAGAAGACACTGCTGGACCTACTTGTACGCTATCTCTCTGCAATCGTAATTACTTATTGCTGGTACACTGTTCTACACATCCTCCGAGTTTGGTTTCATTCGGACCCATCTTTATGGATGGTGCAATTTTCACAAACAATAGTGCATGTATACATATATACATACATATACTTATAGATACATATATTCATATATAATACATTAAAATAAATATATTGGCAGTGACCGAAGTGGTAGGATAAACTTGAGTTGCAGGCGATTTAGATAAGGTGTGTGTGCGTGTATATATAATATAAATGTAGATATATATTCCTACATATAGTCCTACATATATATAATTTATGCCGTTTTATGCATCATTTCACAATCTTTAGCTTAATAAAATTTTCGACTTAAAAATTGCTCGTTTTTTCTTGATGTCTCATGTTTATGCTGGAATCAGGTCAGAAATGTCCTGTTTAAAAAGATTAATTTTCATTTAGTGTAATCTCTTAAGACACATCATAAAATAAATCTTAATAGCAGTGGTGTGTAACCTCCTTCTTTAAACCTGTGTGTTATATCTATTTTGGAATGATGACAGCATATTGTAAACGTAATTAGTTTTATTAACAAGGTATATGGACTCTAATATGAGAACTAAGCCGGTGTTGACTGTCATTACTTTTTAGAAACCAAGTCGTCATGAGCAACTGGTGTAAGGTTAAGAGGTTAAGTTTAAGTTTCGTGTTCACACGCTCAATTCGACATAAATTTGCTACAATAAGCTCCATACTACTCGACATCTGACTCCGATCTCGTACACCGAGTCATGGCGGATGGAAGGTGCAAACCATCAATGGTGAAGTTTAGCGAGCACGGAAACCGAGAATACTGACTGGGGATTCTGTAATTGCGTTGTTGCTATATGAATGACTAACAGTCGCATACTGATTAAAGTCATTCACGATAAAGGGAACACTTTTGAAAACCATCCCTCTCATTTGGAATAATAGTCGATAAATTTATTATATTTTCACCGTATATGTTAACTTACAAGTGCGGTGAAATATACGCACTGTGTTTATTACTTACGCGGTTATGTTTAACTGCAAAGGTGGTCAAGGATAAACAAATGGCTGAAAAGAAAAAATAACTAGAGCCTCAAAAGTGCTCACTTTACAGTTATCAGGCTACAGACAGGTGTTATTCGCGGAAATATTTATGGCCATGCTAGACTTCAATATCCCACGTCCTCAACCACAACTTCCTTTGGTTATTGGCCGCATGATCACGTGAGAAGACATGTTCCTATCTGACTGGGCCAAAAGTAATAATGTACTCCGATACTGAACGTCCATGATTCGCAGCGGATACACTCTTGAGGCACATACATTTAAAATCATCCAACCACGAAAGTGCATATCAACAAAGTTTTTTTTGGAGTACAAATGTTCTTGAAATATTTTCGCGAAAAACATCTGTCCCTACTGATAGATACAGTCAACATCGCCATTAATAATTAGGCAGTAAGAAAACGTTTCTTCGTATAAACATCTGCCACAAGAGCGAAGTCATCAGTAATCCAAGCCCAGAGCATTTTTGGTGAACACTCATGCAGTATGGGGCAGCTCCTGGACTTGGTAAAACTGATAAAACAAGAAGAGCAGACGCTACCCGATAACAAGCGACAATGACTAGTAGTAAGGAATAAATGATTCTTATCTGCCCTCGTAAAATAACAAAAACACTGGTCGACAGTTATTCTCACAAGTTCTCAGATAACATTTTATTGGTAATAAAATTTCAGCAGTACTGGATCGACCGTACACTTCGTCCGCAGTGCCACGTATATGACTTTTTCGTAGTGGTACTTCAATTTATGATCCTCTGATCTGCCAAGGAAGTTAGTCGTAATGTTTTGTATTAATTTTCACATACAAAATCTTAAATCGTTTAAATGTGTCATGCGGCAAAATGAAGAGATTCGTATTACAGAATAGTTTACAAAGTAATGATCTTAATCGTATTTTTCTTATTTGATTTACTCAGATATGTCATAATTTTCCATCCTTGAAAGGAGGGAGGGGATTTTAAAATTAATGTTTTCTAAATAAAAAATATCTATGGCAATTATGTTCCTTAAAATGAAAAATATCTGGTTGCAAATTTTATCTATGCCTAAGATGTTTATTACAATTCTCGTGATTTGCGACAGCCAATTATTTTTTCGTAAACATAACCTAACCTAACAAAATTAAATCAGTACAAATATGAGAGTTGTTGAAGAGGTTTCGTATTTGATTTTAACAAAATTAATTCCCTAACCTTCAGCTTGCAAAATTGCGACAGTGTTATAACCAACACAAATTGTAAAGACACATTAAGTCCTTAAAGAAGAACATTTTGTGCGATTCTTTAAAGTTTTAGTGTTACACGCAGAAACAAAATCGCGCGGTATAAAAAGGTTCTCTTGCAACGCAGTCAGGATTACTACAAATAACTTGCTCAATCACATAATAATTTTGTAGCATAAATTTACCTTGCAGCCTAAACCATGAAAACTATTCATATGTAGAGTTTCCGAATTAAAAATTCCAAATAATTTATAACCATCTAAAAATAAATAAATAAATAAGTTTTTTAAAGTACGTTTTTGATGTAGTTCTTTTTAGAAACGGTGTGCACAGGGCCAAGAAGAATTTCTCTTTATTTAGAAAAATATTTTATGTCAGGCTGCACTAAAAAATTAAAAATGGCGTACTCATCATACGTTTAACTATTACGAGCAAAATAGTGACAGTTCCATATTAAGATAATATAGGCGAATTATTTCTTTGTTATAAACAATTTTTAGCATGAGAGAGAAACCAGAAGTGTGAAAATTCTCTAAATGTGAGCGTACTTGATTTTGCCAAATATTTCGTTGTACAAGAAAAATTAAGTAATAATAATAATAATTTGTCACATTGTGGAAAATTTTAACGGTTATGGAGAAGAATACTGAAACATAGTTCTAACATGAATTATTCTCTGAAAGTGTGCGAGGCTACTCATCCCACTTATGTAGCCAATATAACAGTCGCAACTTATGTGAAAATATTTGGCAGCTAAAATAACATTTAATTAAACTGCAGGGCAGACTGAAAAACAAATACCATTCAGATTTGTATCATATTAGTCACTCAACATGGATGAGAAGTGAACGGCTGTAGCTAAGAGGAGCTAAATATTCTCTTCTTGTATAAACTTCTTGTTCTCGAGAAGATTAGGCGGAATAAAAACGATATAAAATAATGATAACGTGCATTGAGAGTTGCGCCACAGAGTGGAATAACACCCCTGAGCAACAGACTGTCGAGGTGGGACCTCTACTTGACATGAAACGAGATACCCAGGTGGAGCGGCGACGAAATGTAAGCGTGGAAGAAATGGGGAGTACCGAGAAAAATCCCACCTGGAACGACAACGATATGTGGAATATGTAAGTAGTAGCAAAGCAGTAAAATGAGCTGTCTCAATGAAATGTTTTGTCACATTACTCACGTAAGAAATCCAGTACGAGGTACATCCCCCTCTCCACCGCCCACGTGACCGTCGGTCAGTCTGCCATTCCTAGAAGTGGAAGACTAAAAGTTTACGTTGAGGCAACAGAAGGGTCCTTTGGATTCCTGAGGACGATATTCATAACACACTAAATTAAATACGGTAGAAAATATGAAACAATTCTTAGTAGCTGTTTGAATATAAGATGTTCAGAGTCAGCAGGTTTACTAAGTTTAACGTCGCATCGCAAGCCAGAAGCGAATTGTTTTTTTAATGCGAGCCTAGGTGCCCATAACAGAAACACGTGGGTATACTGAATATTCCTAAACTGGTAAACGTGATGCCCAGATAAAGAGGTGGGTATGTTCAGTGCAACTTTCAGACACTAAAAATATAAAAAAGTTTGGAGGGGGGGAGTGAGTGAAGAGATTTGGACGGCTTTTGACATCATGGTCTTGACAGCCGATCGATAAGGTTGAAACGAAGTGAATATAGAGCAGTGTCGGAATGAAAGGACGGGGGAAACAGCAGATCCCTGAGAAAACCCGCCGACCAGCGGCATCATCCGGCATGATTCCAACATTCGAAAATTGGGGGCGTCACCCCAGGGAATCGAATCCGGATCGCCTTGGTGGAAGGGAGGCAGGCTAACCGCTCAGCCACCGTGGCCATAACACTGTTGAGGACAACGGAAAAAGTTTGTAAGGGCGCACTTGGTTGCCTGTCAGGTACGCAACCCGCATGCAGTGCAGATAGTCGTGACAGACAGCATGCTCGTACAGCACTAACAGGCTCTGGGGGTAGTTTTAATTCAAAGGTGAAGACAGTATAAGTTACTGCACGAGAACGTGATTTGCAAATAATACTAGTGTGTGTTTTATAGTAACTGTTCAAAGTGGTGACTACCAGCCCAGCTTCGATACAGAAACGACAGCGATGCACACTCAACTGTATGGTACGGACAAATATGAAGTGGAGTGTTGCGAATGATAGTACAGACATCAGTAATCCGGACACGAAGTCCAGCTACTGTGTTGATTGGGGTCTCGCATACCAATGTCTTGAAATGACCCCACAGAAAGAACAGGTGGCGTCAGGTCTGGGGAGCGTGGTAGCCACCGCACTGGTCCACCTCTGTCTATCCACCGCTCACCAAATGTGGCAGTAATGTGGTGACGGGCTTCCAAACTGAAGTTTGCTGGGGCTCCATCGTGCTGATACCACATACGCTGGCGTGTGTGTAAACCCGCGTCCTCCTACAGAACGGCCAGTGTATCCTCTGAAAACTGTCGATAAAGGTGGCCAGTCAAATGTGGCGGCAAGTAGTACGGTCCAATGAGGTTGTTAACGTTGACAGCAAATACAATTTGATGGCGGTGTTCAACCATTGCATGTGGGTATACTTCGTTCCAAATGTGACTGTTTCGACTGTTGAGAACGCCACCACGTGTGAAAGCAGCCTCGTTTGTCCACAGAATGTGGCGAGGAAAGCCAGGTTCGTCGGCACAGTGATGCAGAAGCCAGCGAGCAAAATCGACACGTGGCTGGAAATCTGCTAGGTGTGAGGCTTGAATCTTTTCCCGATGATAAGGGTGTAGCTTTTGTTCGTGCAGAACCGTCAACGCACTTTGGTGGCTCTCATGTATTGTGCCAGCAATTCCATGTGCGCTACTTCATGGCGAATCGGCGATGCGTTCCAACGCTTCCTCCTCAAACCTGACTGTCCGGACGTTGAGTATCACACCGGTGTCATACCTGTTCGCTCTAAATGTTCCGATCTCGCAAAACCGTCTGGTCACAGACATCCGAAAACCTGGATGACTTCTCTTTGGGAAGGTCTGTAAATATAGACGTTGTGCTGCTCTTGAGTCATCACCCGTGCCACCATACACGAGATGCATATCCGCCATTTCTGCGCACGTGTACGGGTTGCATACCTGGCAGGCAACCTTAAAAACTTTATTTTCTCGCAAAGTGCTCGCCTGAGAGTGTTACATCTATGAAACGTTATTTGTGCATTAACGTAATGTACGTATGATTATGACGTGTTAATTAAATACCCATAGAGGTTACACACACATTAGATACTAACATACCACTCCCTATGTTTTCACTGTACGGGGACGGTAGTCCGCCACAACTGTTCGCAGGATTCAGATCCTGGTTACAGAGAACATTATTCACAGAATCGCTTTTTAATCTCATGTTGGTTTCAATATTGTCCGGTAGAACAATTTGAAATATCGATTTTCAAAGGTTGGTACCTCCCTCACGAGTTGCTGTATGACATTGTTCGTATAATGTTTCTATCCCACTTTACATAGGGAATAACCTCACAGCGTTTGTACCTGTACTTATGGATCATGCTATATACATTATACATAATTTATATGTTATACTATTATTATTAAGTTCCCCACAACTAATAGAAGACTGAATAATATAGGTTAATGGTGAAGAATTGCCGTTTATATAGTAGCCAAACTTTTAAATTAATTCAGATCTGCTTGCAAATTATCTTGGCCTGTGCCATGTAATTACTGGAAATGTGTATTAACATCTTTCATCTGCTGAATGTGATGAAATTGTTCATATGTTAACATACTCTGCCAGTACAGTGCGACAAAACCAAGTGTAGCCCCGGGTGGAGGTTGTAAGAGCGCTGGTGTAGCGAGGTTGCCCCGTGAAAGCATCGTGGGAAGCGTATTAGTAGACTTGCCCGCAGGCCCTCCCCGCGCACTTCGTTCGAAATGCAATAGAGCCTCAGTTCCAGCTGGAAGACACGTGATTTACTTTAAAACCTCATACGACAATTTTTATTTCATTATCTGAAAGAGACTTGTACAAGGTACACAAGAATGTAAATATCTGTAGTCAAATTATTATGCCTTTCAAAATATAGCACTGAAAAAATGGAAATTTCGGAATGTGGAAGCCCAAGTATTTATGATCTTAATTTACTTTTCCAAATTAATCACATGTCATCTGATCCATATCATTTACACAACATGTAAATTAAGTATCAAGGATATTTAATAATCGGTACTCCGGTACTGGCATCCTTTAACTATTTTAAAATAGGTATTGATGGGTTTGCCAATACATTTTTATTCGTCCGATAGAAAATTATATTCGTATTGATTAGTTTCTCTTGGACGAATAAAAATGTTTTGCCTAAACATCAATGCCTATTTTAAAAGATTTACAGCACCAGTACCCGATTACCCATCCTTCATGAAACTGTTGCTAATAATTTCATCATGATAGTCTCCGCCTTTAGTTCTGCCTTTAAAAATTAACGTGGATCCGTCAGTGAAGCCATTTTCACTATCTGGATGAACTGCAATCCATTGCTAGCCTTAATAGTTCTTTTCGTACACTCCTGCTACGTCATCGTGCTGCCAACACTTGTTGACGGTGTAATTCGGATGAATCCTTGTCTCATCGAAGTATATTACAGGTATTTACTTTCGCCTTGTCTGTAATTTTTCGTTATAGCTCGCAGGTATTTGGCTCGCCAAGGGACGATCTGGTTTTTTTTTAAGTTAAGAATAACCGATTATTTTTAATTTTCTTTTTTTTTTACATGAACCCCATTGCTTTTATTAATTTTCGCAATATCCCTACTACCTATGAAATTAATTTTCTTTTGCCAACATTGCCCTCGAGTTTTCTAATTTAGGTAGACTACTTATTGTTTTTTTCGTCTCGTAAAACTAGTGCAATTTTCTTCGCATCGCTCTAGCATCAAATGAATCGAATTGTATTCTTCTGTCCGCAGTTTTCCTCTTCTTACCAACAGTAGACAACTTTGTTCCGCTGCTAGATGGTATACTGTCCTCTTTATTCATTTTTTTTTTTTTATAAAAGCTATTGATTCTCTGGTTGCAGCTGAAGTATATTTTGTTGAACAATGAATAGAAATGGTAACATTGCCATCTTCCTTTTATTTTTCGCAAAACTAAATTGCACTTCTATCAATTTCTCTAGCTTCGCTGTACACAGGTATATTGCTTTTACGGCCATCAGACACCGCAAATATTACGAAAGGTAAATAAAACGTACCGGTACAGACACCTACGCCAACCCACCCCAACACACCCCACATACCACACACACACAAACACCAAACACACCCCACATACCACACACACACCACACATACACCACACACACACACACGTCAGTGCAGGGAGAGGTGGTTTGTGAGAGAAGGAGAACGTTAATTCACATTTTCCCCAGGGCTTCATTATTGCTCTCCGCGCTGTATTTACATTGCATAGTTCAAGATCATTTGTAAGCAAATGTCGTGTCTCAAATGTTTGGCTCCCAACATGGACGACGGTTTGAAAATATTCTTCAGTCTACTATTGATCACTGTGAACTGAAAAATGCTACAGTAAAAATACTGAAAGTATCTATATCAACAGCCACTGTTGTAAGTTCCTTTAGCGCTATAAACACAATAATGACTCCACTGCGGAAGACGCTACCCATGTACCAAGTCACAGTCGGCCGACTGTGGCTTGGTGCTGCTGGATAACTACTGGCACTGAATACTTATAGGTTCTCGCTAATGTCCCTGTTATGGCTGACTGCTGGCAACAGGACACTTGGCATGCCATCAATGTCGCGTTAATGGAATGTTGATGGAAATGAAACTGATGGCTGAGAGTGGGTATACAGTTAATTATCAAAAAATGGCTTGCCAACTGTATTCCAACACTGACAGCACTTGACTTTTTGATTTTTGGGCGTTTAATGGCCCAGAAAATTTATGGGTCTACACAACTGGCCCTGCTATGGTTAACTACTGGCATTAGGACATTTGGCATGCCATTTATGGCACACTGATGGAGTGTTGATGGAAATGAAACTGATGGTTGAGAGTAGGTGAACTACTAATGGCCCATAAATGGCTTATCAACTGTATTCTAGCAATGGTAGCACATAACCTAAACGTATTGCTGGTAAAAGTATGGGTAGCCATCTACAGGCCATTTGATGGCTGTGAAGTGGTACATTGATGGACCATTGCTGGTGAAACTTAGCTTATCATGGTGATTTTTATAGCGCCCACTCTTCGCTGGCAGCTTTTTCAAACTACACACACACGTATATGTATATTTGTGTGTGTGTCTAATATTATTATAGATCATATGATACAATGAGTAGATTATTTGTAAATGTATAGTGCTGGAAATATCTATAGCAAAATGTTGTAAATGCAGTATTAGGTGTGACTTAATGACTAGTATTGAATAATTTGACATACGTAATAATTTGAATGTACGACTGCGTACAATAAAAATGAGAAGTTAAATAAAAATATCCAACCACCTTTATAAAACTATCATTAAAGGGCTTTCGTTATTTCGCATCACTAAAATATTCATATAGGCCTACCTATGGCGACTGCATTACAAAACATATTAATAAAATCCAGATGACTTACATACGCGAAAAATTACGTTAAAGGGAAGGTTTTGTTTTAATATCGCGATTCAGGTAGGAAGTTTTCTCGTAACGACAGTATTTTTTTTTATCTACATCATTTTTTAAAACTGATTGGTTTGCATGGTAAATGTTAGGGCTATGAAATAACTTGAGTAATTTATATTATATTAGAGATTGGTTTTAATTCAAGTCCCAATATATTCTAAATTAGTTCATCTAAACGTAAGAATACACAGTGGTGAAATGGTTAGCATGCTGGGCTGTCGCTGCAAAGGTCATAAGTTCGCGCTTCCTCCATCCCTGTTACTTCTGGATGGTCACAGTTCACACAAAAAGAGTCTGGAATTGATTGCTTTAAAGGCTGTTCACGATAAAGTGAGCACTTTTGAAATCAACCATAGAAAAAAGTCACTGCCCTACCTGCATATATTTTAATAAGCGCCCTGAGTTACTTACGCCCAGTAAAGTTGGTAACGATGGATGGGAAGTAGTTCCGTATCTTAACGTCGAATAAAAAGTATTAAGTTGCCATTTGTGATAACTTAAAATTATTTCCTTCGCTTACTGTTTTTAATGCATCGAAGTGTAAACATGAGCAGATTTGTTAAATATTTACTTCTCTAAAAATTTCACAGTTTCACTTCACCAATGCATGAATAAAGTGATGAGGCCCATGACAATGCCAATCTTACATAACGCGGAAGAATACACAACGTGCATAGAAGCAGATCGTAAGAAGGGCTTTCAAAAGTGCTCAATTTCCTACCTCATTGCATCCACCACCTCCAACCTCTGAACATGGGATTCACGAGATATTTGAGTTTGTACTACGAAGAAGAGGTTGCAAGATGGCTCCGTAGAGCGCCAGGAGGTTTTACTACAAGTTTTTTTCACGTTTATACACTGTTCGGGGCAGCCTACCAGCAAGCAGCAACCATGAATACAGCTGTGAATGTATTCAAAGCCTCTGGTATACGGTCTGTAAATAGAAGAGTGTTTAATAACTGTGATTTTATTCTAGCTGCAGCTTAAGCCATTTCATTGCCACCTCTAACAGAAGTCCCAAGATCCTATGCACAGGCAAACCTCATTTTAGGGTCCCTACACTTGATTCAGTAACCGAAACAGATCCTAAAACAGCCGCCTTTCCTTGCATCAGTCCAAAAGATGCTTCACCATTTCCGCAACCTGCTAAAGATGAGAAATGAGACGACAGAAGACGAGGAAAAACTGCTATCCTTGCAGCAATACCATACAAAGAATACGTGCAATCTATGGGGCCATAAATAAGGCCTACCATCAAAGCAAAGAGAAAAATTAAGTTTTCTAAAAAGGCAAGCAATAGGGCAAAAGTAAAGAAAAACAGTAGGCCTAAGCTAGCCCAGAATAGGAGCCCCTGCCATGATAGTGAGGAAGAAGCAGAAGAATATGCGCAGTTCTTGTATCGTGAAGTATGGTGATACAAATCAAATGAAGGCTGGACATTGTGTACATCTTGTAAATATAGGCACACAATTCTTGTGCTGGGGTGGACAGCGACGATGAAGTGATTCATGTCTGTGACTTATGCAAATAGGCCCTGGTGCCCTGAGCTTAGGAATTACAATATGTTTGGCTGTAAGCCTATTTTTACTTGAACTTACAACATGTTACTGTCCGTTTTTTTTCAGTTTGAGTTATTGGCTTTTGAGTGTCATTATTTTATAAAACAGTAGGTCTATTGTAAATTATTATACGTCTTAGGCTTAAATGGTTCAAAAAGGATTTTGTTGCAATACACATGTGTTTAAAATAGTTGGAAGTAACTATGTGGCATTATTTAACCATTTGCAAGTTAATTTTACATGTACCCCATTTTACACCACCCAGTGGGGCAGAAAGGGACAAACTCACTATTTCAATCAAATATGTTCAGAAAACCACAGATTATTATTATTTTTTTTACTTTCTTCTATAAGAAGTGTACCTAAAGTCCAAGGAAGACATCAAAGTGTATATGCAGAGATTTTCAGTATTTCTCACAAATATAAGCAAGGGTAAACGAAACGCCCCCTATTATGGCCCACGTCCCCCTACCATGGACGGATATTGCACGAGGCCGCATGCTGCTGCCACACTGGAGGAGGTCTTGAGGGCCAACTACTTCACAGTGATTGATCGATGCGGCGAGTGACGACACAATTCCGAAGCTCTCCCGGATAGACAATGGGGGTGAAGATATCACGGGTGTTTCTGACAGCTGACCGTCCCATTACCACGTTGGAGGAAAACAAGACCCACGACTGCATTAGAGCGTGGCTTCAGTGGTCAACTGGCGTGTTAACTGTACGTGTACTGCTCTGATTGAACGTATCTGAATCCCTTGCCTGCGAAGGACGTGCCAGGTTTTAGTCAATACAGAAAACAAGACCCACGACTGCATTAGAGCGTGGCTTCAGTGGTCAACTGGCGTGTTAACTGTACTTGTACTGCTCTGATTGAACGTATCTGAATCCCTTGCCTGCGAAGGACGTGCCAGGTTTTAGTCAATACAGAAAACAAGACCCACGACTGCATTAGAGCGTGGCTTCAGTGGTCAACTGGCGTGTTAACTGTACGTGTACTGCTCTGATTGCCCGTATCTGAATCCCTTGCCTGCGAAGGACGTGCCAGGTTTTAGTCAATACAGAAAACAAGACCCACGACTGCATTAGAGCGTGGCTTCAGTGGTCAACTGGCGTGTTAACTGTACGTGTACTGCTCTGATTGCCCGTATCTGAATCCCTTGCCTGCGAAGGACGTGCCAGGTTTTAGTCAATACAGAAAACAAGACCCACGACTGCATTAGAGCGTGGCTTCAGTGGTCAACTGGCGTGTTAACTGTACGTGTACTGCTCTGATTGCCCGTATTTGAATCCCTTGCCTGCGAAGGACGCGCCAGGTTTTAGTCAATACAGAAAATAACCTTCTTGGGATAATAAAATTGTGATATGACAGCAAGTTGATAAACTAGAAGGGGTAAAATACGCACGTGCGAAAATAACAGCGGGAATTCGCTGAAATTAAGGTTGCAATTAATTAGTCGCTCATATTGTTACCTTCTTAGAGTAAATATATGAGTAGAGGGAGTGTTGGCTATACAAATGCATACAAAAACGTGTGTTCAGCATGTATCACGTGATGTCAAGCTGAAAATTGTTGACATAAAAGTACATAACTAACTATGGAAAGTTACAGGTCTTCCCTTTTCATATCTAGAATTCCTGCCAAATGCATAGCAGTAAATCACCATTTTCGATAGATGACATAGAAAACGTCTTTCTGCCTCCAAACCCACATAAAAAATGTTGTCAAGTCCCAATGTTTGCCATAAGCCAGCTGTTTTTAACGGCTGCCATGTTGAACACACTTTTGTGACGTCATGCTCTCTCTGTCCATATATTTACTCTAAGGTTACGTTTTCGTCAACATAGATATTTAATGTATAAAATTTAATATTCAATTTTTGGGAGTTTTGTGAGGCGGGGGATGGAGGTGGTTAAATGTGTCACTCTGAGGTCTCTGACATGAGATGGTGTGCTTAAATAATTAGAATACAATATGAATAATATTTTAACTCTTGCATAATCTTTATTTGCTTCGGAAATCACGGACTAAGTTTAGCACAATCATATATAAAATTGGATAAATGATAAAATTACGCAAGAAGAATACTAAGTCACTTGAGCGAGTCTCTCTTAAAGACTTAGACCAAAGATAATGAAGTCACTGTCGGCGAGCGGCACTTTTGTGTTAACTTTAATATTTTCCTGTAATAATTAATGCATTGTTTAGAAGTTCTACTTAACACAATAGTTTTCCTATTGACGTAAATCAACGATTTTGATTTTGGGGTTGGAGCAAACTCTTCTCGTTTTAACTTTTATCGTGTGTTTATCATTTGGACAATTCTATTGTACGTATGTTTCTAAGGCAACTCATTGCTCTAAATTAAAAAAAAAAACTATAGGGACGAGGTCACACACTTATACTTACCATTATTCGTCAAGTTATGTATTAAATATATACATGTAAAACTCTAGGTAAATATTCAAAGGAGTACCTTATGAATTTTGAAATTTCCATAGGCAAAACTCTCTAACATTAAAGATACTGCTGGCGTTTATTGACGAAAACAAAAACATGCCATACATAGCTGCCATTCATGTCGTGCCAAAAGATTCAAATGGAGAATTGTTTTAGCAACTCACAACACTGCTTACCACTGAAACTGGTTCTCAGTGCCATAATAAAATAAACTTTATAACTTGTATATTTTAAAAATACTATCTCAAAATTTCACCATAGAATAACTGGAACCACTGAACTTATTTCAGAAAAACGATACGTAAACAGTGATATAATTGTATTACAACAACATACGCTTCACTAGTTAAATAATTTTTAACCGCCCACCTTTAGAAATATGTACCTGTTAAACCTCAAATGGTCTTATTGAACATTTATGTGCTCTAAAATTTAGAAATAAAAACCAAATTAGACAATAATATGTAAAATTGTGAATACATTTAACATTTTATATTGTTTATCAACAAAATTAATTAAACAACAAGAGGATAACCGTAAGAATGGCCTTTAAGTACCCTACTGAAAAATATAAGATATTTGTTATGTGTATTCCATTTGAACAATTAATTTCATATGCCACATCACGGTTTACAAATATTTTGAAATGAATCCATGCTAAATTATATTACTGGGCAGTTAATTAATATATAACAAGTGATTCGTTAATAATTTCGATGTTTTCAGAAAATAAAGAACAAATTTTTTAAATATCAGTAGTTATAGCAACTCTGTTTAATAATTCAAAATAGTTTCTATAAGCAAAATCACGTTACCATTAATTTTTTGTGTTTTCGGCAGATCACCACAGTAAAATATTAAATGTGAAATATATTGATAAATTTACCTAAATACTCATTAGTATTTCGCATAAAGGACAAGTCTTGGTGGTGAAATGAGTAATACATAATGCTAGAACACTTGTGGTAGCCAGTAAGAATCCGGCTATGGGGATAGACGATAAATTAGAAGTGTCTCTCATGTGTATTTAATTCACGCATTTGATACACCAATGCAGTTTCCAGACATACGAGAATCCCAGTTCCCTAAACCGATGGTATATGCTTTTACATGCTGTTCATGGTAAAATGAGCACTTTGAAAGCCCTGCTTAAGAACTACTTGTATGCACATTGTGTATTCTTCCGCCTTATGCAAAATTAACATTGCCATTGGCCTCGTCACTTTATTCATGCGTCGGTCACAAGGAAATGTGAAATTATTAGAAAAGTAAACATTTATAAATCTGCTAATTTTTACACGCTGATGTATTAAAACAATACAGAAAGCGAAATAAATAATTTAAATTATCACAAATGGTTACCTAACACGTTTTATTCGACCTTAAGATACGGAACTACTTTCCATCTATCGTTACCAACTTTACCGGGTGCATGTCGCTCAGTGCGCCCGTTGAAGTATATGCAGGGATGGGCAGTGACATTTTTCTAAGGTTGAATTCAAAAGTGCTGACTTTATCGTGAACAGCCTTTAAACTCTGCACACTCATGCATTGCTTGCCAGTGTTTCGAGCCCGCAATAGAATGATTCAAAAGTATTCACTCTGCAGGACAATACGTATTCAGTCAGTTTCCTATTGCTCGCAATTTCTCACAGAAATAATCTGATAGTACAGTTTTTATAAGTCCAATTTTTTTTTGTTATCTTGGAAAAGTACATACACCTCGCTGTAGTGGCTTCGGAGCACCAGCAGTGTGTTTTACCATTCGACGTTTGAGTGCCGTGTTATAACAATACGTGTTATATTTTGCACAAGATTGTTAGGCACACTTAGTTTTCAATCACATCTTGGAGAGGGGGATGGGGTGGAATTTCTCTTGCCACAACCAGTTAGGAGAGATAACTAAACTACCATTGCTAGCAACGGAAACTTGTATAAGGAATAGTTGGATAGGTATGAAAACGAATGCTTTCGGATAATTTAACTGAGCTGCCTGCGTCACTTACTTAAAAAAACCTACCGTATGACAAAGCTTTTCCACTTCCGTAAGAAAAATAAAGAGCTAGGTATAACAAAATTGTATACTTAAAATTCTCTAGGGACGTTAGAATAAACCAAAGCAAATATGTTTTATTAAACAATCACAGGTAGGAAATTGATAACTGAGGTGCATTTTGACGTGATTGAGAACGAGAATGAACCATTGCATTAACATTTAACATTAACCCTTCATAAAAAAAACTGTTTAAAAGTGCGGCCTTCTGCTTTTAATATAAGCTTTGCAACGACGTACCATTTGCCTGCAATACACATTCAAAGACCCTAGACATCATGCTGTAGAGAGAAAGCATATGTAAGTACCCGAGGGACTAGCTCTTCCTCCGATCGAATTTAGAGTCTCATATAGAATGAAAGTGTCCCCACACAAAACAGTGTAGTGGGGTGAGATCGGGGGAACGAGCAGGCCATGAAATGGGCCCACCGCGGCGAACACATTGCTCGCTGAATCTGTGGTTCAGATGCTCTCAGACGTCACGAGAGGAATTAAGAGTTTTGCAATCATGTTAAAACCACAACATACGTTCAATATCGAGAGGAACGTCTTCAAGCTCAGGCAATGAATTCTCCAGAAACGCCCAACAATCAAATTATCCCCAACAATGCCTGCCCACATGTTGACAGCGAATGTTTGTTATGGGA
Source organism: Dryococelus australis (assembly GCA_029891345.1). NCBI lineage: Eukaryota > Metazoa > Arthropoda > Insecta > Phasmatodea > Phasmatidae > Dryococelus > Dryococelus australis. Next base: position 323,153,348 of record CM056993.1, on the reverse strand, counting down.
AAAGATGTAGCTGGCATGAGGGTTTTCATCTCTTCACAGGTGTTCGGTTGGAGTGTTTGCACTCCTTGCGGATGAAATGGATGCAGCTATTATTCGTGCCACACGAGACAAACAGTCAAGTACTTAACATGCAGTTGCTGTGAAATACGTCGTGAGCTTGTTGATGGATTATTCTCGACCTGCTCAAAACATTCACCTCTAAGTCGGGTGTGCCCATTGTGCGCTGACGGCCAGCATCGGGTCTGTGGACTTGAGAACGAACATTGCTACATTTATACTTCGCAGTTAAAAGGAGTGTAAAGTCTGTTGACGATAAAGTGAGCACTTTTGAAATCAACCTTAGAAAAGTCACTGCCCCTACCTGCATATGTTTTAATGGAAGCACTGAGTGACATGCGCCCAGTACATTTGGTAACGATGGAGGGAAAGTAGTTCCATATCTTAACGTCGAATAAAGAGTGTTAGGTACCCATTTATGATAACTTATATGATTTATTTCGCTTCAAGTTTTTTTTTTTAATGCATCGAAGTGTAAAAATTAGCGATTTCGAAAAATATTTACTTTTATAATAATTTCACACTTTCACTTGACCGACGCTTGAATAAAGTGACGAGGCCCGTGGTAACGTTAATTTTACATAAGGTGGAAGAATACTCAACATGCATACAAGTATATCTTAAGCAGGGCTTTCAAAAGTGCTCGTTTTACCGTGGATAGCCTATAGTAACCCATTATAACATATTTTTATAATGAACCGGTTTCTCAGAAGCGGCGTTCACGCCCAAAAAACGTACGATAGCCTGGCACACGCTGCCCGTAATATCACGTCACATAAATATAATGTAGAATCTCTTCAATATTCATTGTATGCACCATACACCAAGTACATGCATGTTAATTCAGTCCATGTATATATCCGGTCTAAATGAACGATAAAGCATAGAATTGTGTCACAGCACTCTGATATCATGACATGTTTAACGGAGTACGCAATACTGTTGGTTATTAAAAAAAGTTTGTTATGATCTGTTCTGTTGTCCATCGAAGTTGCAACACTGAATTTTCTACACGCAGTATATAATGAAGATACTGTTATCACAAGCTAACAATAAAACGCAGTACAGAGTAAAGAAGTTATTATCGCACACTAACTGCAAATACTGACAGCAGTGTATATGTTACAACCACGTAACATTTACATAATTTATTTTGTAACATTAACTTCCTTAATACTAAGTTCTCTAAATTGTGTGTTCGTTACGGTATTGCTTACTGATACAATATACTAGCGTGTACCTATTGATAAAACTATGGAATTATATATTATTTATTTTCCGTTGTTGTAAAAAAACATAGGATTTATAGTTGATATTAAGTTGCTCATGAGTGCTAGGTAATGCCAGTCAAAAATAATGCAAATAAATTGCGCGTGATGTGACGAAGACGTAAGTAAAACACTTTGCCACATAAACGTTGAATCGACAATTGCAAATTGTCGAAGAAACGATTCCTTTTCCTTTTGTTCTGTGCCGATCTGCTTTCCAATAATCTACATCCCCGCTTACTTTCGGAAGTTTATGAACTTTCTCTCGGAGAGCAAAGTGAAAATGTAAGAAATTAATCAATAGAAACTTCTTGGGACGGAAAATCGGTTGAAATTATTTCGACTGAATGCAATTACTAATGAGCAGTAGTAAATTTGGCTGAATTTAAGGGGGTATTATTTAAGTAGTACGATTTTCTAGCAGCAGTGACAAAGAGATTCCTTATAAATTTGGAAATAAGAAAATAACACTTCACTTATGATATTATGTTAAATGTAACAATAACTTTGTTTTCAATACCTACAGAATTTTTTTATAGGCTGTTCACGATAAAGTGAGCACTTCTTAAGGCCCTCCCAACAGGCATTAACAGCTAATAAATATATCTTATTGCAGCCTCAGGTATTATATTTTGATTGTGGTGAAATGTATACACTGTGTTTATTGGTCACATTGCAATGTTTATATCAAAAAGCAGCAGGAAGATGGAAATTGGATGAAAGGAAAAATTTATAAGGGCCTTAAAAAGTGCTCATTTTACCGTGAACAGCCTATAATAGAAGTGGCATTACACTGTAAAAAAATTTCTGATAAACTTCCTAAACTTTTATGGACGTTTTTAACCTATACATTGAATGTAAATATAACCATGCATCAGACCGTAAATATAGGAATGTTGAGCGTTGCTACTATACAAGGTTGGGGACTCAAAGAATTTAACATTTTCGTTAGAAAATATAGGAACGATGCCACGGATGTATAGGAAAAGAGTTTAGCATTCACAGTTTGTCACTATGCATGTACAATGATATGGCTGTTTTACGAATAAGTTCTTAGATTGTACCTAGGTTTAGAAGTAGAACTAATAACATAAATTGAAAATATTTGTGTGTCTGGAAAGTTGTATTCTTTTCACAATCAAATACTTTTGTTAATTAACGAGATAAGATTTTATAAATCAGAGTTTTTGCACATATGCGGGCAATGCTGTAATTTCTATGCCATTGCTAAGAATCCACTAAACAACTACAACACCGTATCGATCACAATTTCTGATAATTCAGCCCATTCCAAGGGTAGATGAAAGTCTTGCTGTTTGGTTCGAAAAGTTAGAATTGGTTGTACAACATAAATATGTGAATAATGTTCCTACAGTTGCTGTTAACTTAAAAGAAAGTCACTGAGCTGATTTAGCTAAGTTTTTTATGTTTGATAAAAAAAATTAGTGACTTAACTTTTAAATTTTTTAACGACATTCAAATAAAATTTCAACAAAATTAAATTTTATATTATTATTGTTGTTATTATCATCATCATCATCATCATCATTACAGTGTTTAGAGTAGTATTTTCTGAATACCAACTTTCTGGCTTTTATGAGAAAAATACAAAAATTAGTTACTGTGAGTCCAACGAAGTAATGCATTGCTTTCTTGGTTAATACGAGTAAATTGAAAGAAAAAAAAAATTCAGGCTGTTCCCAGCTAAGGAAGGGTTAAAATAAATTATATCAGATAAGAATGACGCCAAACACAGCAGTCAGCTGCCTTACCCGAGAAAAGGACCTCTCATTTGTGCAAAGCCAGCTTGAAAATGGAGGGGGGGGGGGGTGACATAACTGAGGGTTTTAAAGAAATACCTAACTCCTGGAATCAAACATGAGACCTCGGTGTTGACATGCACTAATCACTGAGCCAACCATCGCTTTTGGTACGCAACATTTAGTAAAACAATCACGCTAGTAAAATAGTTCAGTTTTCCTTCCAACCCCTAATTCCCCTTATCGATACTGCCACAGCATGTTCTATATTTTACTTACAAATAACCTTAAACCTTATAAACCAGCTGCGATTATTAACCCAACCCAGTCTAGTGTTCGAGGGAAAATACGCCATTTAAAAATTCTTAAGTGATTCCGAATTTTCATACAAAACGAAATTTCAACATATTCTGGGGCAGGAAGCCACACACTAAGCGAAACGTAATGTATCGTAAGTAATTTCTCATGCTTTAGCATTACATTTTGAAAACGTCGTATTAAATTCAGGTGATGTTTCTTTGTCATGTTACATGGATTTTTTACAATCTTTAATTTCACTTCTCATATCATAGATCCATTATGGTAGTTAATAACTTTGACTTAATCTAACTCTGCCATCATCCTGACTTGAGTTTTGTCTCTCCACTGATAACTATCAAGACCACCATAGTTTTGAACTATATTCGTGAGGTTTTATTTACTCAAACAATTCTAAATCTTAAAAAAAAATACAGAAATTAATTCATTCTCTTGGGCTAAACCTTTAAGATAGTCAGACAAATATAAAAAATAAAATATTGTGAAATAGACGTAGTATTTTGACCGTATGCGGAACCTGGTAATATTCATATATGGAAATCTTTTACATTTACGTCGACATCGTATACATACGGCCACCAAAAAACAACTAAACAACTAGTCTGAGGCAACATATATAATTGACTACACGCGGTAATATCCTCTAACGCTCCCAAGTCGCTACACATTAGTTAGTTCACACACAAACAACATTTCGCTCCAAACTCGCTAATGCGTTAGATATGTTTCACTAAGTGCTATATCCGTTCATGTCGTGACCCTAAAAGAGAAAATATCTCATACTAGTCTTAGATTATCATTCGGGTAACCGTGGTGGTTTTAACATAAAATTCATGCTATAAAGTCGCAAAGGTTTTAAACAATAACACGAACTGAAAATTACTTTTCTACTTTGGACTCCAAATACACTTGCAGGACAAAATTATAAAATTCCTTAAGTAACTTTAGAACGATGGAGTTTACGTCTCAATGAGGTTCTAGCAATGCAAATATTTCGATGTCATTTTAATACTTCATGATGTTTAATTTTCAAAATTACTTTCAAATCACTCATGCTTACAATAATCGCTCATGTATGTCATTAACAATGAGAAATTAATATTTTTTTAAACAGTAAACCGGGTTTTTTTCGCTAATGTAATGCTACAGTGTAATCGCCAATTTTTTTTTAGATATTTTTAACGTGTGCACGGTGCAAATTTTTAGCTAAGGTAGACTAAATGAAAAATTTGTCGCAAACATATCGTCTTAACTGAATGTAAGTTTTAAAGTTAACAGAAAGGAAACACACATAATAACAGTGCTACTGTGTGCTGGCACGTTTTACATCCAATGAGCGCGAAAAGTGAATTACGCCTGGTTCACATGTACGCCGATCACGCAGATCAGACAGAGCCGAAAACTAAAACAACCAATCAAAAGCCATCCTCGGTTTTCACGCGAGTCGCGCAGAGAAGTGAGCTGACGCAGATATTTTCTGCTCGCGGAAAGAGCAGACATCGCTGATATTACCCAGACGTCCGCTGGTTTACGTATTTTATTCAACTAATTTCTTGAATAATCGATATGTACTGATGTAAATGTATAGGATAGTTTAATGGACGTATTTATAATGAAATACGTGAATATAAATTTAATGTACGTATTTATAATGAAATACGTGAATATAAACGTTAATTTTATTTAACATTGGTGTAGGTAAACGTAGTTTGATAATGAACCGATGGATGTAAAAATCAAATGACAATCTGTTGAAAATAATTTATTAAATAAATCGCACTATAATGGAATTAATAAACTAGAGTAGAATGACGACAGCATCTAGTTTCTTATCTATAATTAGTTTTAAAATCTTGGCGTTAAAAATCACGAATTCAACAGCAAAATGACTACGATGAAAATCTGCTTACTTAAGAACAAATATCGGTTCTGCCTGCTCTGTCTGTTTGGCATGATCGGCGTACAAGTTAACCAGGCATTGCGCTCCCTTCTTCCCCAACTTGTCAAGTCGCCAGCAGGAAGCTGGGTTCGAATCCCGTGTAAGGCATGGGTGTTAATTTAAGTTAGGTCATAAGTCCGTCTGTAAGCTGTCCCCTGCTAAGCTTTCAAGCATAAAACCGTGGGACATTAAATAGCCCTATGCTATACTCTCTCTCTCTCTCTCTACTTACAGTATTGCAATTGTAATACAAAACTACATCCGGGCTCGAGTTCCAGCGTGACCATCCCTGATTCTCGTTTTTCGAAGTGGAGTAGAGTTAACTGGATGGCGAGGTGAGTACGGAGCAGCGATGGAATGCAAGAGCGGGGGAAACGGAAGATCCCCGATAAAACCCTCCGAGTAGCGGCATCGTCCGGCACGATTCCCACGTGCGAAATCCGGGAGTGGCCCATCCGGGGATCGAACCCGGTTGCCTAGGTGGGTAGGCAAGTAGTCTAACCACTCGCATTTGGAGAAAGAAAATACGTTCGTTGCCAGTATAGCCGGTCAGTTTTCTCGGGGAACATCACTCTGCCCCGTTCTTGCAGTCTGTCATTTCTCCGTCGTGAGACCTCATTCCCTGTTACTCTCAAGGGGGCCGTGGTGGCGCAGCGGCTAGATCATGCGGTTTTGGTGGCCAGTGGTGCAACGTCAAACCAGCAGGTCCCCGATGGCCAATCCATCGGTACGAAAGTTCGTTGTTTTAGGAATGTTCGAACGTGCAGGTGCTCCATCCAGCTAGAAAATGAAATCTTCGGAATCTGCCTGGAACTGCTGGAACAACCATACGCGATTCCTGTGACACTTTCTCCAATAAAATACTATGAACCGTACACCTTTTTGTCGGGGCAAGGCGCAGAACACATTCTCTTCCGTCTGCTATCACTTCTACCTCATTCTCGACGACGTCATATGGCTGCTGTGATCTCCAGATCTTTAACGTTGTGATGGTTCGTCTTTTCAATTAGATGAAATGTGGCATCATCACTGAACAATAAGCTTGAATAAAAATTGTAATCTTCCATTACCTTTTCCAGTCCGAAGTCACAAAAACTACGCTTTGATGTTTATCTCCTTGTCGTAGGGAGTGTACGAGTTTAATCGCAAGACACACAAGTTCGAACGTTCCTAGAAAACGAGCTTCCACACCGATAAAATGAATGTCAGGAACTTTCTGATTTGGCAATACAACCCTGGCAGCCAAGGTCGACCGATATTACGGTATGTGATTTTTATCTGTGGGGGTTTGAGCAAGACTTCGTTTATGTGCCCCCATTTTCTACACACAGACGAACTTATAAACAGAGTAACAACAGCAGTGGCTGCAGCAACACCAGACATGCTCGCTACATGTGTGGGACGAGTTTGACTATCGCTTAGATGGATGCCCTGCGTCTGCGAGGGGAGGGAGGAAGTGTGAGTGAGTGAGTGTGTGTGTGTGTGTGTGTGTGTGTGTGTGGGTGGGGGGCATATTGGCCATTTGTGACAATTGTAAGCAGTACTGTACACTCAGAAATGTATATTTCACTATTTACAGCATGATCCTCTGTCCCTTGGTATAAAAGATTTTGATATCAAATGAAGCTTTTGGTACATACTTTACATGTCACCTCAGTGAATGTTAACCACACTAAAGGATGCACCCTCTAAACTGATTATGAATGTGTATTGATAATATTGTAATATAAATATCTTCAGTACTACTTCAGTCGGACATGCTGTAACACTAAGCACCCTAAGATGGAGCTACATTTTGCTACTTACGGATAACGACGGCTGAAATTCTGGGAAATCTATTTATCTCTTTCTAACTATTTCAATCAAATTTTTGTTGTTTTATTCTGTGAAATATGTCAAAGAACCGACAAAGTATGTTTTTTTTCGTACGCTTTCGCAACATAATGCCAAAAGTTACCTGCAACATATGTGTAGTTCAATGATGCCACCAATAAGGCATTTTTCTTTTTGCACAGTTGGCGGAATGGTAACTGCCCTTACCGAACGAACCGGGGAGATACCTAGTGTGGAAACGCAGTGAAATGTTTCTGAATGGTGAAATATCATTTGGGAAAGATGATCTCCATTTATATGATACGTAACGAACTTGCAATATTTCAAATGCGAGTTATGAACAGCCATTATATCCATGTGTCCTAACAGGCTATGTCTCTGTCCGTAGTATTTCCAGCAAGATCATTAGCATCCTGTCCCTGGATGTGTTAAATCCAGTGCATATGTGTGTGTGTATATATATACATACACACACACAAAACCATAAAACACAACGTTTTAAACTAATAAGAAAACTTGTATTTTTCCAGTTTAATGCACTTCTTGTGACACGTCTTGTCACTTTTATAGGGTCACGTGAGTATAGTGAATACAACCAAAGACGACTTTTTTATACTAAACGCAACAATACTTCAACATGTAGAAAGCCGCAAGGAGACAAACTGCTGTCCTCCTGCGCTTGTTCTAATATTTTATCTCCGTATCGTTACAATAAAAAATTCACAAAGGAAACTTTTATATGGAAGATTATTTCATGCTCGTTTGAAATATATGCGCTTTCTATACTCGTCTCATACAATATAATTACAACGGTAAAACGATTTGTAAGTACCATTTGCAAGAAATATCAACGTAATTGCAATTAAAAGTGCTGATGCTTGTCGACAAGTTTTGTTAGTTAAAGCTCGATTTGTGTGGGCGTATACTAGTGTTACACGCGGAGAACGCCTGAGGGGCGTATATGAGTTCGTGAGAGATACAAGTCTTAATAATAAAAAAATTATTAAATTAAATTTTATTTCTAATTGATTCACTCTGCTATTATTTACAGCATTAATTATCTTTATCTCCACTTCTATTCTTTTCATTTAACAGTGAGTGCAATATTTAACGTCTTTCCGCTATAATTAACGTCATCCTTAGGTGTCTCTTGATTACAGTCAATTAACTCAAACTCATTATCAACACCTGTTCAGTATATATGTTATCATTTATAATGTATTTCACTCACGCATATAGTCCAATAGTCCAACCTGCCAGCCGCACACTCCACTGCTTGATACCCGTAGTGGCAGACTGCCCTTTCGCTGGTCGTCTGGTCGCCTTCTCTGGTTGCTCTCCTGCTATCACTCGGAACTCAGCCACTCATTCATTCATCTACTCCAACAACAACTCGCGGCCCTTTTCTTACAGTCTGTCGTTTCTCCATCGTGAGACCTCATACCCTGTTACTTATATTATTTGTTCCTCTAGCTCAAGTAGTCATTTATTATTTTTTTTAAATAACTAATTTAATATCTCTCATTTTCAATTATGCGTATCTTTCTTAACGAGCACTTTAAGTCTTAGGTCATGCCGTGTTTACAGTTTACTTGTGCATAAGCCGTAACCTCAAATAACCGTTAGCCTATTTCCTAGGGGTGAAAATAACCCATTATATAAATTACTTCAATAGTGACGTCACTACATGACAACATAATTAAAGTTTGCCATATAGGCAAGAACTGTTCGCTTCTCATGAGACGAAAAATCAAAACTGAAATTTTACCTTTGTAAATATGTAAGTTGAGACTCCCCGGGACACGAGCCCGATATACTGAGAGTACAGACCAAACGTGAAACAATTACGTAGTCGTACTTACGATCTCCAAAAGTTACAAATACTTTAAATATTTTTTTCACTTGTAAAGCATGCACATTTCGAGGTAGCTTGCGCTAGCCTGCAAGACCTATGTGTAGAATAACTGCATTTCGTAATTTTTAAGGCGATGGCATTTCTGATTATGTCGTTTTAGCATCCACCGATTTCTCCGCTGCAGTAGTTTCTGGACCACAATCGTCCTCCCTTTGTCAAACATTACGTCCCGTGCATTAAAGGAAAAAAATCCTTTCTGTGACATCGGTAGTTATTTTCGTTCGATGCTTGTCAGTATTTCATACAGTGCAAGCAATCACACATTCACGTTCCTTGATTTCTCCCGTCTCGTTTCCGTCTTGTCACTCGGTGTTATTAGTGAAGGATAGGAGCGAAGGTGCATTCGAAAATTCAACCATTGGTGACCTAAAATAAGAAATCCTACTTCGCCAGCTTCCAATAGTTTCCTTGCCTTCCGATAACAAGCGAACCGGAACATATGTGCACAAGCGAGGCAACGTAATATTCCAAGTAAGTTATCCGACTCAATTCACAAAGGAGCCGTGTGCATTTCGGTGAAACGCTGTCGTGATTCTACAAATACATGTTAATTTAACCAAATATTTAGACATGGATGCAATTTCACTTATCCTTCTTCGGCATTACTACCTTGCTAAATGTTTGTAGGTCCCAAGCCATGACAAGTCGGTTCACTTAAAAATAATTCTCATTTAGAATTATATTTCACTTAAGAAGTTGCTGTACAAGGAATGAATACCCTCGGAGTATAATAGCTCAGTCTAAACTTTATTACGCGACTTGTGGATTCGCTGGCGATAAATTTAACAACAGGATAGAAAATCATATTTTTTTAAAATGAATTTCTACGGATATAACCAGCATTAAGTTCATAAATTTTGTTTTGTAAATTCATACACACATACCTATATCAACGTGGAGATATTAGTTGCAAATATAATATACTTTGTGTATGCCTGATATTTGCAGATTGAATGATGCGAAGGAAGCATCCCTTAACGTTTTTATGAAAACAAGAATTCTGGAAAAAAGTTTAAATCTGGTATATAATTACTATGTCGGACACAATAATTTTCCCAGGAAGAACCATTGAAACATACATTCTTGTCGTCCATAACTGATATAAATAAATATATTTGCGAAAATTAATCAAACAAAGCCTACAAAAACGAAGTAAAGTTCTACAAACAAGTTTTCAGATTATCTTCTAGATTATTTTTTCCAGTATAAATAGAATTTTAAAAAATCTCTTCAGATTTGCGTGATTTTACACCGTGTCTTCCCATGGTATTAAAATAAAAATTCAGAACTAGTTTTAGCCCCGGATAAAATAAAACATGAGAGAAAAAGCACAGATGTGTAAAATATTAATGCCAGATTGTACTCATCTATCGTTTTTTTGCTGTAAAATATTAGCCCATGAAATTGATAATTTTATTAGGTAGTAAAGCGAAAAACTTTGCAATAAAGCCTCATGCAAATGGGGCTAATTTATTACATATTCTCTTATACTTACGAATATCCATTAGATATTCACTTAATGTAATTTTTAGGGACCTAGTTATTGCTTATGAGCACGAACAAAATGAATTAAATAGACAACGAGTTTAGAAACTACTAGTGAGGTCTGCTTACAGAAACCCTCTAATGTAGAATTTCGCCAGTCATGTTTACACACAATTTTTACATCAATCACAAAATAAAAGTAAAGTAACAAAATATGGGATTTCTGGGACGACCAAACATAAAACTGAATGTAAGTAATTTCAGGTGTTTAAATACTTCATTACATTTTATTAAAATGGTCAAATCGTGGGATCGTTACTATAAGCAAAAACACATTATTAAAAATGTATATTTGTAATTCCTACAGGTATTGTTTTTTTATAATTAAGTATAAATAAACAAGGTACAAGAAAAACAAAACAAAAGTGTATGAGAACGCTCAAAATTGTTATTTAACAAAGATAAGCACATAGATTGTTTGATTCATAGCAGCTCGTTGGGTCTGTAACTGCATGTTACGTTTATATGACATAAAACTAAATTCTATGACTCACAGAAAAGCTGGCATTGTTCAGTCGCGTTTTGCGATGATTGAAACTTGGGCTTAGTGAAACTTGGGCTTAGTGTGTTTATTAACGTTCAACTTAAATCCATTTAATGTGACCTCCAGCCAAAGTCTACGTTTCAATATCAGGTTTGCATGATATTTCGTAGGATACTGTGCTACTCTGGACTATAATTTTGCATTCTTTCCGCGAAGAAAATTAAGGCTTGCTTCCTGTCTATATGACCCCCCCCCCCCACACACCAAATCCTTCGCACAAAAAAAAAACACATTTCAACCCATGTTCTGAATGTCACCAAACGCGGACACTGAAAATGCTTTAGATTGACCTTCAGTATCTACACAACCATTCGACATTAGGTTAATTACAATTCCTATGTCTACCATTTTGTAATACTTTGTCAATTATAAACACACAGCAATACTCTCAATCACCAAAAATGACGGAATCACTATACGTTGTTTCATGAAGCCGACCTAAATCCAATCTGATATGTTGGGACGACATACTGTATGTACTAAATACACTAACTGCTTAATTGTATCATTTGTCCTTTTGGAAGATAGAGTCATCTGAAATACTGAACTTAAATAATCTCTGAAGGAACATTACGTCAATTCTCCAAATTTTCGGCTTACAAATAATACAATGTACTATCATCAAAAATACATTTTTCTTCTACTTCAGTCACTTATTCGTTTTGCTTTATATGCTATATCTCTGGAACTACTATGTTAATATAAGCCAAACTTGATATGCCGGGTACATACTGTGTGCACTAAATCATTAAGTAATACTTTCAGTCAGCATCAAGTTGGAAATTAGGGACACCAAAAAATCTCAGGAACCATCCTATCGATTACCGGCAAATATTGGGGAAAATTTTGATTTTATGAACAATTTTTTTTTAACACAAGAGTGTAGTACATAATACTTCAAAAATTTCATTACTGCTTTCACACATAAATTAAAGGAAGGTGGGCTGTTTAGTTATATCGATCTATCTTTGTTTTAAAGCTATTTTATACAGCATATTTAAAGAGGTCATTGTCACTAGGTCACACAGCATATACGGCTACTTGGAACAAAATAACATTGCTCGATCTCAAATGTCTGGAGCCACCATGCATAGTTGATACGCCTATTATTAGCATGAAATGTAATCATTTCTACCCTCTTTACAGTTAGTTTAGCTCTCTACACAATGCTAATTTTTTCACAGTCTGTTATATGATTTCAGGCTAAAAACTCATGTAATGAGTTTCAAAAGTACTGTATTACAATATAAACGGATAGTCAAGACATACAATTCGTCTATTTCGCCACTACTTTGTTCAGATGGATATTTACGTCCTTCAAACTTGTAAAATGAAAATAATGTTACAGTGTATAAAGTCATTTTAAACATCCCTTTGAAATACCGCTCTACCAGATTTTTTAAAGTTTACAGTCAAAGATATTATTTCGAACGTTTTTCGCTATATATTGTGTTTTAAATTCGATCACGTTATTCGACTCAAACATTACGCAGTGCTTCATATACCATTTCACTGGTATCAGTTTACCTACTAACAAAAGTAATTGTTATCCACAGTTAAAATATTTTAATTACACATGTAAACAGGGGCCGCGGTCGTTGAGCGGTTAGATTGCTCGCCTTCACCAAGACGAACATGGTCCAATCCCCAGCCGGACCACTCCTGCATTTTCGCTAGTGGGAATCGTGCTGGATGATGCCGCTGGTTGGCGGGTTTTCGCGGGAATCTTCCGTTTCCCCCGTCCTTGCATTCCGGCGCTGCTCCATTCTCACCTCATTTCACCCTCATCGGCTCTCAAGACCTTGTAGTTAAGAGCCACCCAAATCTCTCAACTCAACACATCTAAACTAAAGACTTATTATTTTATTATTCAATTTCTTTTTCACCTTTAAGTTTCTCGTCTGAAAATGTGACTCATTGCTTAAATACACAATTATGTACCATACAAATAAGCTCACAGCTTAAGTAAATAAATATTACTAAAAGATTTGCATAATAACTAGTAGTATACGCAGAAGAGCACTGGAAATTCCTATTAACACTTGTAACTTATCACAGTGACGTTACAGGTGGAAAAATTGTACTACTACGCCGATAACTTCAACAATGCGCTGAAAATTATCAAAGCGGTAATGCAAGATGCCTTGTGGTATAGTGGCTAAATCGTTTCATGTGTGTCATCTGAAGAAGTATACGTGGAATAAGATCAAAACTGTGAGACAATTCGAATGAGAGGCTGTACACGGTATAGAAAGAACATTTGAAATCAATTTTTGAAAAAAGAATATAATATCACTGTCCATAACTACTCATCGTCAAGTTGGCAGCAAATTGGTTAAAAATAGTTCTAAGACTCGACGTTACATTGAGGGTTCTTTGTAAATTGATGTCAACCCAAGGAAATGTTTTTTGTTTTGCACAAACAAGAGCATGAATTCGCACATTATTAACACATTTACTGTCATAAAAATAGTACGGTTTTCATGTGGATGGCGCTTAGTGAGATGCTGCATTACAATGTTATTCTTACATATAGCGAAGGATACATAACGGGAAATAAAGTAGGTCCTAAGCAGGGCTTTGAGAAGTGCTCAATTTAACGTGCACAGCATGTAAAGGCTGTTCACGATAAAGTGAGTACTTTTGAAATGAACCTAAGAAAAAAGTCACTGCCCCTGCCTGGATATATTTAAATGGGCGCACCGAGTGACATTCGCCCAGTAAAGTTGGTAACGATGGATGCAAAATAGTTCCATTTCTTAGCGTCGAATAAAAAGTGTTAGGTAACCATTTGCGAATACTTAAATTATTTTCTCGCTTTCGGTTTCTTTTTTACGCATCGAAGTGTAAAAATGAGCAGGTTTGAAAAAACATTTACTTTCCTAATAATTTCACAGCTTTACTCTACCGAAGTATTAATAAAGTGGTGAGAGACACGGCAATGTTAATTTTACATAAGGCGGAAGAATACAGAGCGGGCATACAATTAGATCGTAAGCAGGGCTTTCGAAAGTGCTCATTTTACCGTGAACAGCCTGCACGTAGAGAGAGTACGCTCGGACTGCTGGTGAAAACACGTAGGTAGAGTCGAGAAGATGTCAAAGGCGAGATTAAATTCATCTGTTCGCTTCGTGAACATGCCTTCCTTTATTAATTCGCGCAGCTGGCGGGAATTGCTGACGTGCCGTAGCGGAATCTTGCTCTTCGCTACGCAAGGGCAAATTCACAAAGACATCTACATACAACATGTTCGTGTTAAACGTACCTGCGATATCATGTAATACTGGAAATGTGCGCGGCGTTTCTCATCAGAAGCGCTCTATATTGCCGACGGTACCCGACCCACGCGAGGTCGAGGTTATCTCCCGTTCGCTCAGTACTGTTACACATTATTCGTTACTTCAACAGTTTCGCAGCGATAACATGAATTACATGTAAGCAACTCCTTTGAAATAATCTGTCTTAAATTCAACCGAGCAAGTTCTTCTGTTGGCGTCTGCTCAACAATGGGAAAACATAAGACTCAACACGTATTTTCACTGAACTATAACGAACAGGATGTGTAATCTCAGATGCGATATCAAACCGTCCCAGTATCACTATAAAGTATAAAAGGAAGTCCCTGGCGCGCGGCTGTCTGTCTGTATGACTGCGCTAATTTCGAGAACCAATGGATGGATTTGGATGCGGTTTTTACTGTTATGATCTGCATTTATCGAGGAAGGTTTGTGTGTATTAAAGATTGCCGTAGCACTTATAGGAGCTGAACATTAACGGTATTAGTGAATCAAGTCGGGGAAAAATGAGCTGTTTTGCTGCTTTCTAAGCAGGCAAACAAAACTGCAGGGCCGATTTTTATAACTATTTCATTGTTCGCAAGCTACATTATTCCATATATCTATAGACGTATATCAAGTAGGGCGACAGAGGCCCAATGGGTCGAGTAATAATCAAGTGGAGCCGCAGTGGACCAGTGAGTAGAGCGATCGCAAGTAGGGACTCAGTGGCTAGAGCACTGTAATGTGGGGCCACAGATGCCCAGTGGCTAGAGGCGATCCCAAGTGGGGCTTCACCGGTTCAGTGGATATAAATATATCAAGTGGGGCCCCAGTGGCTTGAGTGATCCCAAGTGAGTGGCTAGAGCGATTCCAAGTGGGGCCGCAGTGGATATATATATATATATATATATATATATATATATATATATATATATATATATATATATATATATATAATAAATCAATAACCAACGAAGCGGGCGAGGGTACAGCTAGTTAACATATTAACAACTTCTGCCGCTATGCATGATTTCTCGTTACGCACCTGACTGTCTCGGCACAAACCAAAACGGAAAAATAACTGTTTCTCATATCTGTTGCCCCTGACAGAGGTTTAGTTTTACTATGACAATTCCTTGTTTAGCTGATATATTTTCACCGCTGAGCGAGGTTGGGCACTGTTAACTCACTGGACTCTCATTCGGGAGGTTCCGGGTTCGATTCCCGATCCGGCCATCCTATTTTCAGTTTTCCATGGTTTTCCGAAATCACTCTAGGCGAATGCCGGGATGGGTCCCTACAAAAACCATGGCCGATTCCTTCTCATTCCTTCCCCAATCCCTCTTCCCTGTGCAAATTTCACCGTCTCTAATGACCTCGCTGTCGACGAAACGTTAAGCCCAATTACCTACCTACCTACCTCCTAGTCTGCATCGTTCATTACTCTCTTATAGTTTCCTCAGATGCTGGAGCATTCGAAAGGGTAATTGTTCTTCTATCACCTCTAGACTGACATTATATAGTTTAATGTGTGTTCGGATCAACTATAAATGATAAATACTAAACCCTTTCTCAGCCTGTTTGCTGGGATCGGAACGTTTGCACTTATGGTTTGAGAGGCTCCTTGTTTCGCGAAGTACGACCGTTTCACAGAATGCATATTGCTATGGCGTGGGTAAGCCTTAATTATACAGCTTGCCTGAACGCGCCATCCCATATGCAACTGTGGAAATCGGGCAGCGGAATTATGCAAACAGAACGCGTGGTTGCCGAAACACGGCCGGACGAATATATACTAGCCTTCTGTTCTCGCCTCGACACCAACCAGGGAAGATGTTCCAAAGGGCCAGAAGGATGACGACGTGCCGCCCGCCGTAGCCCGTCAACAAACCAGCCTTCGGCATCATGCAAGGTGGGAAATATCGGTACAGTAATAACCGCAGTGGTGGCTTCATTACGGTAACTTAAATATATAGATTATCAGCTCCTCCGATATGTTGCCAATTAATACAATCGGTGTAAAACCTATATGGGAATAATAACGTGTCAGATCATGTAAGGAATAAGCATTTATTCAATTATAGAGTCACTCTAAACCATCAGGTACGAATTCCCAAACAGAATAGACTTAAGATAAATAGCAAATTAATATAAAAAGTCATAAATCCAAAACCGTTTGCATTCGGAAGTGAAACAGC
Organism: Dryococelus australis; assembly: GCA_029891345.1. Lineage (NCBI taxonomy): Eukaryota > Metazoa > Arthropoda > Insecta > Phasmatodea > Phasmatidae > Dryococelus > Dryococelus australis. The sequence goes on along the minus strand of CM056993.1, from coordinate 323,136,693 downwards.
CGCTTGTAAAGCGAACTCCAGCCGCACAAGTCAGTAACGCGGTGGGACGCCGTTTGCCATTCGGCGGTTGGCAACTATAGTCCATTCACGGGAACCGCCAACTGTTCCTGAAGCCATGCTGAAATCCTACTTTCAGGATATTTCTCCGCCTCGTGCAAACAAAGCTTAACCGAGTCTAGCAAACTACACCAAAGCGACAACGCACCGCATTCGTGCGTACCTGTGTAGTAATATTTTGCGTAAGAACTATTTATTATTTGGTATTAGCAACACACCTATTTCCTCTCTTTTTATTCATATCAATAATAAAAGAAGCTTTAGAAGTAACATTTCAGTTTAACCAAAAATGAGATATTTTTATGTTAACACAAGTATAAAATACTTCTGAGGTGAGACACATTTAAGAAACAACAAAATTTGTCAGACATCCGCGAACAGATTATAATCTACCATCTGGTAGCCCAGCCAGTATAGGAAAACTTTCGCAACATGTTGATCGAATACGATACCCGTTCGAAAGCCTCGTGCAGTCAATCAGCGCATGGGCATGCCCACATCAAAGGAACCACCACGCCACTTCAGTTCTGTAAAGTTAACTATTCTGTGGCCGTGTTACGTGATTCGTTTACACAGGATCTACATTCTTCTCATCTTGTTTGTCTATGGTAGACGCGGACGAATTGCTCCGAGCTGGCTCTTGGACTGATAATTCACTTGCCTCTCTGGTTACCGTTGTGGTAAAGGTTGTTCACGATAAAGTGTGCACTTTTGAAATCAACTTTGAAAAAAAGTCACTGCTCCTACCTGCATATATTTTAACGGGCGCACTAAGCGACATGCGCTCAGTAAGGTTGGTAACGATGGAGGCAAAGCAGTTCCACATCTTAACGTCGAATAATAAGTGTCGGGTAACGCTGTTGATAACTTCAATTATTTCTTTCGCTTCCTGTTTTTTTTAATGCATCGAAGTGTAAAAACAAGCAGTTTTGTAAAACATTTACTTTGGTAATAATTTCGCAGTTCCATTCGACCGACGCATGAATAAAGCGATGAGGCCGATGACCACGTTAATTTTATGTAAGGGAGAAGAATACACAAACTGCATGAAAGTAGATTTTAAGCAGGGCTTTCAAGAGTGGTCATTTTACCGTGCACAGCCTACAATGTTATGGGTTATCTATATTTTTCCTGAGGATTCTGAGCTGGCAAAGCACCAACAGCTAACAACTCCATCACGCATTACCATCACTTCCATTCCTTCGAACATTCGGATGCTAATTGGTCGGTCTGCCTGCTATTCCTGTTTGGATTGAAATACAGGCGTTTCTGTGACGACGTTTGTTTCGTTTCAGCCGGACATTTGTGAAGCTGTCTCCTCTCCAGTCGTTTAAATTATAATAGTTTTCTTCCTAAAAACGGCCCGGTGCAAATTGTTTGTCACCAGTTCAGTGCAGCTCATGTTTATAAACTAGCTGCTATGTGTGCCCGTCCGATAACTGTTCATCTGCCATTGGAGAACCTAAATACTATCCTTGTCCAGATACATAGGAATAAACATTTTCGAAGGGGATTTTATTTCTGGATTTAGTAACAAATCTATAAATAAAGCTGCACTTAGGATCAACAACTCTACTGAATTTGCGTAATTAAGTATATTTCAAGAAACAGCACTCGGAACACGGGTTGCGGCTTTATGATGCTGTGTTAGTTCCCAAGAGACACGTATAACAGACATTAAGCATGTTCTCACAAGACTATGTACACGGACCTCGAAAACTTGGAAAACTCACTTAGAAAATAGCACCATTTATTAAAGACAATATAGGCTGTTCACGGTTATTAGGACACTAGTGAAATCGACCTTCGAAAAATGTCACTGCCCTTACCTGCATATATTTTATTGGTTACACTGACTGACATGCGCCCAGTAAAGTTGGCAACTCTTGTAACTTCCGAGTGAACCATTTTCGAAAGAATAAAACTTGCGGTAATGAACAATGCGTATACTAGTTATGGCAATATTAGTGACGTACATTGATTCCTAGATTCTTGGAGGTCGATACTGTTTGTATAAAAACTATAAAAGTGCGTGATTTTACGATGGTAAATATTTCATACGAAATCCAGAAACACTGCTACAAATTAACTTCTCCACTTCTGAAGCAGTTGGCGTTGTGAATCACAGCTTCAAGATATTGGCGTATACCATTTGGCATAATAGATATTTTAAAAATTGTTGAAGCTTGGCTGTGGTCTTTATCAACTACTGAGCGACAGATCTGGTATCCACAAAACCTAGATTTCTGAACTTATTAAAGTAGTGATCAATGACGAATATCAAGACAGAAAGTGAAATAGCGTAAGTATTTTGTCTTATTTATAAATACTTGATTTATACAAAAGCGAGCGGGTTTTCTGTGAAATTTTCTTGTGTCAAGTTCACGGCCAAATTATGGTTGTTTATCTAACGTACACACTGCTGTAAGCAATCCTGTCAGTAATTTTGTCTGAATGAGCATATTACATTAAAGAACAATTGAATAATAACCACTTGATGAGGCAAATCATACTAATATCGGGCACTGCATTTAAACATCCTTCATGTATAACAATTCCCATTACTCTTAGGTAAAAATGAAATAGTATTTCTGCAAAATGTTTATATTTAACACAACTTTCCCACGCAGTTCATGTAAATTAAATTCAACTAAATTTAAAATTCTTCGTAAATGAATTCTGGAATACAGAGCAAACATCAAATATAGTCTTATTTAATAACTATACATAAATGTTGACTTACTCTTTTCAGCTCGAGAAGTAGTGGCCGAGTGAGATCTATCCTCGTCTTGTGAATGGCTTTCAGGGCAACTTTAGATCCCTGTAAATTAAACCAGAAACTTTAAGCTGCCTTTCAAGCCCTATGAACTAGATTTGGTACAATGCAGTATAAACACAACTAAAATATTACGTAGAAAAGAGAGCAGAAAAATAATCTAAACCAAATTTCACCTGCTGGGAAGTATAAAGACAACGTAAAAAAAATAACGCTTTCACTAAAATAAAACTATGATCTACAGCAAAAGGATACTTAATTCTTGAACTGCTAGACGCGTTACTTTTTACGTAGCAAGGATTAATCTTGGAACACTTCGTGGAGAACCTTGAAATATTTCCTTTTGTGATTCAGTAATGCATGGAGTGATAATTACCAGAGATGACTTACATATTACGGATCGAGTATCGATTGGAAATAATTCGGAAGGTTCTTATTTTGAACACGGGAAAGGAAATCAATATGACGAAAAAATAGTGTTTTTCGTCACTAAAACATGATATACAGTCAATAAGTTCTAGGAATGGAGTCCTTGAGCCCCTGTCACATTGTCAAATCTTTCCATCAAACTGCTTCCAATAAGTTTGGTCAAATAAAGTTTGACAGTTATGACGTAATAAAAATGTCACAAACGCCGCCATATTTGTCTTAGAAAGTTGTATGGCTTGAGCTACCATCAAATATGTGAATATTGGACCGGTTATAAATTTTCTTTGATGTTTGACGCTCTCAGCCAATCAGAATCGTGCACGACGAAAATGGGCGTAAAGAAACTTTAAAATAACGAACAACGAAGTAGGTAATGAGGATAGTTAATTTATGTAGAAGCTGTCTAGGCATGAATGCTATTTTTAAGTGAATATTGCACATAATATTACGAACTCAACAGGCATTAAATTTTATCGTGCAGGAAAGATGTCTGATAAATAAAATATGAATTTAGCAAACAAGCCAAAATACATTACAACTTTCCGTACATTTCTGAACTGCATGGACCAAAACGAAAGCAATATCTAAATATAAAAATTATTTTTAAATAATAATTAAAATTAGATTTTCCAGTAAAATTTTTTTTTGACAGTGTGACATTTTCAAACACATTCAGGATTATTTGATAAAATTTGTTGGAAGGAAAACTTGATGGCCGTATTTTGTCTTAATTTTTTTTTTGTCAAATATAGTTGAATGCGAAAATTTTACCGTGTGACAGGGGCTTTAGTGTAGACAGCGACGCACCACGGCGTCCACTCATACAGATGCACATTGTCCCTCGAAATAGTCACCGTTGGCCGCTATTCACGTCTACCAACGCTGGTTTATCTTTTGGAAACACTGCTGAATACTATTGGCAAGAAGAACACGCACGGTTTCTCCTGTGGCAGTAATTAGCTCCTCAGCCGAATGAAATCTATGGCAACGTAGCTGTGTTTTCAAGCAGGGAAAGCGAACGAAATCGCATAGCGCGAGATCACACTGTAAAAAAAATTGAGGTAAAATTCTCTTACATCTAAGGAAAGCTAATTAACTCTACATGTAATGTAATATTACCTCTTAAATGTAGAGTAAATTTACATAACAATTCAAGTACTATTCCCTAATCGTACGGGAAAATTAGTTGACAAAAGTGGGGGACAGTCCCATAAAAGTAAGGGAAAATTTTATAGTATGATAAAATTATAATTAAATCATCCCGGAGTGTTAGTACTGTTAATTTTTTTTCCTATATCCTCTGACTAATAGTAACCGAAACCTGAACACTAAATTCCTCTACACTTGCTGGTGAGTGGGCGCGAACCATGGTTTTCTATCACGATTGGCCGATTCGCTACCTATTACACAACGACAGCGTGACGGCGTAAGTAAATATTAGCATATTACAGGATTGTTTCTTCAACCCATCCCCCCACTTAGCTGTTGAGAATGCTGAAGAGATGCACGCGTCGTCAGGTAATTTTCCCATCCATGTACGGGAGTTTCCACTACCATGTACGTGAATTTTACTACAGAGTGCGGTAATTCTATCTTACCTGTGAGGAAAACTGTGTTTCCCCCACAAGTTTGCGAGCATTGCTTTACACTTGTCAGGTATTTTTCCATTATTTTTTTACAGTGGTGAGTACGGAGGATATGGCAAGGTGACCTGCTGCGTTGCCAGTTACTCTTGGAAAAGTACAGCGTGATGTACGAGGGAGTTGTGTAGCAACAGCTAGGTATTCCTACGTCACCGCTCGGGACGCTACCAACGAATCGTGTCGCTTAGGCGGCGAAGGATCTCAACGCAGGGGGTCTTGTTTCAGTAGCTCCTTGTCGTGTGAATTCCACACGAAAAATGCCCAACGAGTCAAAGAACAGTTCGAGCATCACTTTGCCTTCTGACCTGTCTCGTCGCAGTTTTTTTTTTTTTTCTGTCGTGGCGATGATGGCGATTTATAACTGGCTGATTGTCGCTTCAGCTGCGGATCGTACAGGAAACCCCACTTTTCGCCTCCTGTTGTGATCCAGTTGAGAAATGCCAATCGTCGCCAGAACCACCGATCAGAAACACCGCAATTAGTCACGCGATCGTCAAATTGGTCTTGCGTCGGGATGTGTGGCACACACAGTGCATGTTAGCACGTGACAAAATTTTGTGGCACATTCAATGGCTAATCGCTGCTGCTGTTGCGAAATCGTTTAGAGTTCGGGTGGGGTTGGCAAGCACAAAAATTGATTTATTATTATTTGGCGTAAGTGATAATTTCACACTAACTTGACCCTGAGTTCAGAATAATTCTGTACACTTTATGAATATTTTCTGTGTTATATAAAATATTTGCTTGCATTATCAAAAAAGCAGTTCAACTAAACAAAATGTTCGTGTAACTGTGCCTTTAATTTACACGAAATCAGTTTTAATGAGAAAACATGAAGTGCTCGTAAAGAAAAATACTACTATAGCAAGGAGAATGGTTCGTCACAGTCAAAAGTAAATGTTATTGTTTTGCGGCATTTGCAACTTTTTCAACCATCATAACAAGACAGAAAGGTTACTATATCTGAGCGAATTTGGAATAAAATTTTAATTAATGTATTTAATAGTCACTGATTAATTATTATGTAGAAAGAGTCAACAGACACCCCCTATGCTCCAAAGAGGACTTGTTTGCCCAAAACGCTACATAAGCTAAAACACAGACACTTGAACACCATACATATGTTTAATGTCGTAATGACCCGAGAGTTGTGTGCGTTCGAAGAAAAGGCTTGATTTTATGGGAGTCCAAAAATTAAGGTGTTCCGTCAGAGAGTTTTCTCAACAATTAAAAGTGCCTAAAGGCTGTTCATAATAAAGTGAGCACTTTAGAAACGAACCTTACGAAAAAGTCACTGTTACTGTATGCATATATTTTAATGAGCGCACTGAGTGATATTTGCCCAGTAAAGTTGGTAATTATGGATGGAAAGTAGGTCCACATATTAACGTAAAATTGAAAGTGTTAGGTAACCATGTGTTATAACTTAGAATTAAATCTTTCATTTTCTATTTTTCTTAATGCATCGAAGTCTAGAAAGGAGCATATTTGTAGAGTATTTACGTTCTTAATAATTTCACACTTTTATTTGACCGACGCATGAATAAAGTGATGAGGCCCATAGCAATGTTAATTTTGCGTAAGACGGAGGAACACACACCTTGTATACAAGTATGTCTTAAGCAGAGATTTCAAAAGTGCTCATTTTACCGTGAATAGCTCATAGGTACATTATTTGCAATGTCTCTGCCAAGAGAAAACATCATTGGAGCACGCTTCACTCCGAGAGGCTCAAGACACACACTAATTAAATCGGAACTAGAGAACTCCGAAACATGATGTGCAGAACAACCGTCGGACAGCCATCCCAACGAATGTGACTGACTTTCCGCAGTAACTCAGGCGCAGGGGCCAGTGATAAGAGACTCCGCCAAAATAAGCTAACGCTTGGTTTCCATGTTCGTACCGCTGCCAGAAAAACACTTACCAACGCACCAGGCGTCTTTCGAAGTGGCGCAAGCCACACCGTCATCGAACTATGCAGCAGAGAAAGAATGCCTCATGGATCGAGACCCGAGAAATTCGTGAGTTCAATGACCCGCAGGCTACACTCCACAGTCTTGTGTACTAATATGCCGACATCAACTGCACATTGGTTGTCTGCTGTCACAGTGGAAGGCGACGATTGGGCCACCGTTCCCCAGGAGATATCAAACACCGTGTAGACCAATGTCTAAGGATATGTAAACTCACGTGTTTTGAGTTATAGCTTGTCCCGAAATTAATCCGCGTATTCTTCAGATCTCTACTCATGGAGCAATGTCACGGTAAATCTGGCAATCGGATGGATCTGAAGTTTTGCGAATGCCTGACGAACGGTATTTACAACAGTGTGTAGTATCGACGATGAGATTTTGTTGGTAATGTAATAGTTGCATAGTGTAATGTTTCCCTGCTTTAAGGCTTGGACCATTAGGTTTAGTCGATGGATCGATGAACTCTAACGTGTACCTAGATAACTTAAACAATAGCATACTCCCCACATTACGCAACAATTTTGAATAGGTTCTTCCCTGTATCAGAACTATGATTCCTCTTTCCATAAATGGTCAACTGCGTCATGGTTTGAAGGCACATAGGTAAGACCGCATAACCAGCCCGCTTATATCTCCGACTTGAACTCAGCAGATCATCTCTATGATGAGCTGAAGCATTGTTTGTGTGCCACAAACATTCTACAAACATATAAACTTCAACTTTTCGACGCTGTACTCGAAGAAGGGAAGTATATTCCGCCAGAACTTGCAGAAAGCCTACCCCCGAAGGTTTAACGCTGTAAAAACTACAAAATTTAGTCCCGAAATCCTATTAATTACACGGATGGAGACTTTGGAATCAATAGCAATAGGACTACATACCGTGTGATGGTGTAGCATTTGTTTTGTAAAATCTAAAATTCACTCGAAAATTAATATTTAATTAGTTTTACTCACTACGCGCAATGTCACGCCAATTAATAAAGGGTAGTTCTTCTCAATATAATTTCAGTGGCAGGAGATGAACGAAGTTAATCTGTACGTTTACTAAAATTTAACTAATAATGACCACGGTTCTACTAAAGTTTTGTTTAATCTTATATCAACAGTTACCTGTGAATTAAAGATAATTAATTGATAGTAGTGCATATGATTTTTTATGAAATTTTGAGGATCTTTTTAATCAATAGAGATTCAAGCTAATTCTTTTGTTGTAGCGTTCAGGCACTACCAACCGTAAGTCAACTTCTTTAGGATGGGGCAAATGTGTTCGCAAACTTATTCCACTTGGAAAACGACGTGACACTCTTTCATTGTTCGTTTTTTTTTATTTTATTTATTTATTTATATCTACCATCGAGAAAGAAGTGTCTTCATTAAAAATTTCAAAAGTGCTGAAAGAATCTACAAAGTTTTTTGAGGTTGGTATATATTAACAGAAATAAGTCGCGAATATCCCAGTGCTGGGTGAAATAAAAATAAATGTTTACAGATATGAACTGATGAGTACTTGTTTATCATGTTCAGTTGCAACTAGTAGACACTATACGGAAGTTTGTTACACGGTTGAAAAGTTCCCGTCAGAGTAACTGGCGTGCTATGAGAACGTGAAAGTAGATTATTGAAACTTAATTTAAATGTTTGAATATTCAGTGGGCAGCTGTTTCGTGCGAACCAGTTTACGGTATAAAGAAAACTACTGTATGGAGGCTAGAAATCACACCGTTGAGAAAGTGATCAAAATAAAGCTAGCCTTACACGGAACGGCTTAATTTACGATGTGGAGGGTCTTGTGTCTTAGAAATTCACGGGGCTCATCGTTGACTCCCCTGCACACGAACTAATATATTCTCTCTGTCGTAGCCCAAGGCTGCGGCTCATTAACGATTTTTATGGAAATATATATATTTGCTCTTTATGGTCGCATACGTTCCAATTTTTTTTCCATAGATGTTTGATTGGAAGTTACAATATGAACTTTTTACTATTTTATTTTACTACACAGTAACTACTACCAAAGTCTCACAATAAATTTTATTATGATTTTGTGTGAGAAAAATAATGATTGCATCTGTGAAGTAGGTTCAGTGATTAACTAGTGAGATTTAGAAAAAATAATAATGTATTTGCTAGGGAAACTATAAGAAACTTTTCCCGAATCTTTCGTTAGTGATTTTTTTTCTTTGCTTATTTAGCTCTCTATTGTTGTTATCAGAACTGCCAACAGAATATTTAACAACTTACAATGTAGGTCTCATAGTGCAATAAGGTCTGCATTTTCCGTGGCTAAATTTAGCGGGTTCAGCGTTACGAGATTTGTCTGGTCACTAACGTTTTACCAACAAAGACGGAATTTGAGAAACAAATGAAGCAACAAGTAAGTTTTCAACAATTGCGCATACTTATTGCAATAACTCACAAGGTGAACAGCGTAAACGTTTTTTTTCCCCTCCTCACGCATATAACATTACAATGATTTCCCACCTGTGCATAGTTAATATTTCCAATGCTTTCAAGAGTACCGACGAATTGCCTAAACATTACAGCTGATCAAAATATCGATACATTGATAATTATCGATATGAAAAATTATTTATCGAACGACATGTAACTTTGAAAAATATCGGTATATCGATGTTCCGACAATTTGGATAATATCGGTACTATCAAAATTTTCTGTACTATAGAGAATTTCGGTATCATCGAGAATGTTGGTACTGTCGAGAATTTCGGTATTATCGAGAATTTCGGTATCGAGATATCGAAAATACTGAGTAACTGTTCCGAAAAATATCGATATTAAATTTTTGATATCGAACAGCCCTACTAAATATACGCCGGGGCCAGATAATTGTGTCAGACGGTTTTCATTGACTGGGATGAATATCCAGTGATTAAACTCACGAGGAAGGAGAACCCTGTTCCAGCTAGCAAACAACAGTGGCCAAGCCTGCAGCCTTGAAAATAGACGGCGATATTCCGAGTGGACGAGCTGTCGTGCAAGCAGTATAGCAGAAATACTGTCCTGTGTACCGCAATCCTTATATGGAATGGAACAAACTTCATAAATCAATAGGCGAGAAGGCCGAATGTCCCAGCGTTACCATTTTGAAGTTGTGCGGAGATGATGTATGTATGTACGTGGTGTGACATCACTGTGCACGAACCGGCAACTTTGTGGACCACCCCTCCACAAGGCAGTTAGGTGAAAACCAACCACTAGACACTGGACAGGAGTAAACAGAACGCTTAATTAATTTCTGATTAGGTTTTGTTTAATTGCCCATTACAATATCGGCAAGATAAAAACGGAAATTTTTTGAATTATCTGATATAATGTAAACAAACTGCTTTGCGTTTTAGGAGTACTTTGCAACCAATTGAAAATAAAAAAATGTATAGCTGTATTCATTCAGTTGTAAAGGCTGAAGTACAATGATTTATATAAAACCACATTTCTTTTCGCGATGTTTGTGGTGATGTGAGCAAACATTGTCGTACAACCGTGCATTGTCGTGGATGTGAGCTAGTTATGTGTTTTAACAACAATTTGGTGTTGCGTACCGACACTTGACAGCTCACAGTGGCCGTTTATTTTTGGATGTAATTCTACATATTTGAGATGTGAATATTGAACACATTTTTATTAAAATGTGTGGAATTAGACAATTGTAATGTAATGCAGAAAACTGTTTACGTGTAGTAGTACCAACCAGTGAACAATTTTTTTTTGTTTTGACATTGGCACAATTGCACTGGTGAAAAAAAAAAAAAAAAAAAAAAAGCGTTTCGCTGCTTTGCCTTGAGTGATGTCTCTGGTACTTGTATGCTCGTTAGTGGAAATCTCCTGGACACTCAGCGACAGCTTCAAACTCTAACGGTTACTACACGATTTGTGATGGCGTCGTGAGTCAAGTTGCGTATGTGATGTGCGATATAAACACGAAACAGCACAATTCCGAACAAAGTCGTGCCATCAAATTTTGCGTGAAACCTGGCAAATCCACCACCGTGACGTATGGAAAGTTGCATCGGGCTTATGGAGAGAATTCCCCATCCAGGGCACATGTGTTCGTATGGGCCGAGGCCTTTTTAGAGGACCGAGAAGACGTGGGAAACAAACCTCGTGAGTAGGACGGCCGTTAATCTCACAAACGGACAGCAGTGAAGAACGAGTGTAGACTCAGGTGAATTTGAATCGGTTCCCTGTCAAACAGTTTTCAACCTAAGTGTGTGCCGAAACTGTTCCAAAACACCTCACGGCTGAGCAGAATGACAAACGGAAGGCTGTGTGTCGTGATCTTCTAGACCGCCTTGGAAAGGACACAAAATTCTTCATTTCAAGGCCTTTACAGCCTCTTCTAGCCAAGCCAGTAACGTCGTGACTAGTGGGTCTACATAAGTAGCCAACATGGCTGGGCTGCTTGGTTGGTTTATGCATGTGGCGGATCGTATTTTAATTAAAATTGGCTTATGTGAAATTCTATACCACAGCGTTTCAGTTATGTGTTTCTCAGTGTTTTAGACATTACTCTGATTGGCTGAATTGCACGTCATCAAATTTCCTGACAATTATGGAAGTGTGTCTGGTTGAAGTTTTATATAAGAGAGAACTTCATGGGCTCAAAGTTTTCACGTGGAAGTAAAAGTTTGTCTATCAACAAGTAGAAAAAGTAACATTCAAGTATTATTTGTATTATTATTGCAGTGCGTGTATGTTATGTAATTGCCCGAGTAAAGGATATCCTTCTAGAACTATGCTGGGGCTTTATTGTTTCATGCGCCCTACATAAAATTAGTGTTTACTAAAAACGAGCTCAGTGATATTAAACAATTGTATTGGAAGTATTTAAAATTCTTATAGGTAGTTTCACAAATTATTTCAAACAACAAATATTTTGCGAAATACAATACATAGCTAGTTTCACTAGAAAAAGGTTATATTTACAATAACTTCCCCGTTCACTTATAAATTACTACACAACAACGTTTGTGAATCAAGAACAATAAAGAAATAGCTTATTTTTATACATTCATAGAAATGCATCATTAGGTTATATTTCAGAACATAGTTTTTTCTAGCCTGCAATTAGCAACAGAGTAAATACAACTTAAATTAAAAAATTGTCTACAGCTTTACACGTAAAAGGGTTGAAAGCTAGGTTCATGTAGAAGCAGGTCATCCCTCAGTTAATAAACCTGCCAGCTCTCTGCAGCCCAGCGAGGTGTGTTCGCGACGTGTATTCAATAATGCTAGGTAAGCACTGCTTACCCTGTGCTATTGCTGTAATATACTATTATTTACCAGTACCGAGAATCCATATTTAAATTACCGCATGCATGAATTTTCGCTCCCGCGAGCCGCGAAAGACCTCTGTGCCACAAATATCTCGCCCCCCCCCCCCCTCTAACACGGACACTTCACTCTACGGCGCGGCGGCCAGGGTTTCAGGTTTTGTTTTACTGTGTTTTCGTTTCCCCTGGTACACGTTTTTTCTTCGCCTTTGTGGTTCCAGTTGTCATGGTAACATTAAGGTCGGGAAGAGATCATGTGACATCGTGAGACTACGTCGGAAATGAACGGCAAAATACTTCGGTGTGAACATGGGCACGGCGCTGACATGGCGTCGCCATGCCACTGTCGCCAGCAAGCCCTAGCTTGCCTCGCGGCCCTCTGGCCAGTGTAACACCAGGGGTGACCTCGCACAGCATAACGGGATTATAATATATAAATACCTTACACGCCCCATTCTTTTATATTCAGCGTGGGGCTGGGTATACTACGCTAAGGCATACATGGAGCAGCTACAGCGAGTGCACAACAAATGCCTTAAAAATGGCTGTCCACATACCTAGGTATGTGCAGAGCTTCAACAGCCACGGCTAACTGAAGTAATTCAGGATATAGTAGAGAAGTTCTCTGCCACAGCCCTTGAATCAAACAATTCTCTGATAGTGCCCTAAGAGTACTACGACCCCGAACAAACCCAGAGGTACGAGCGGCCTAAATCGCTATTGGCGCACACGCTGCCATAGCAATTTAACGCCACGCACCCCACAGCAAACACCTGTAACGCCCGCGCGCACTAACACACACGTGGCCAACACCACCACGCTTCAGTACATCCCAGTACAACACATATTACATATAGACACTGTTGCACTAATACAATACTCTGCGAAGCACTATGTGCCCACAGTCTAATGCCGTATACATATACATCGTACAGCCTCTGACTCGGTGGAGGGCGACTGTGGTGTCACACTGCATAACACTTCAACACACTTGGATTTTTCCTCGAGCCTTCAAGAGACACACCAACTAGGATTTTGAAGAAGATACTTCAAGGCGAACAAGCCTCAAGTTATCGCCCAAAACACGGCAGTATCGATTCGGGGCGGGGGGTGCACTATGTATGGTCCGATGCAGTGCTCTCTGGTGCACCGCTAAACATTTACGCATGCATAACAAGTTGCATGACATGAAGACGAACTGATCCACGGCAGTGCTGCACGCGACACTCGGCGCTGCCTGTCGGTTGAATGGGTTGCCACTGTCCCACACACAGGCGTCACCGCAGTCTCACCAACTTATAAAGCACAAAATTACACATTGTTTCTGAGTCTTGTTGCGCCCGCGACGCGATTAAATTACAAATATTTCCTATTCGTTGGTCACGTCACGCCCGCGAGTTTCGTCACGCTGACATCACAAAAATGTCAATGCTGACTGGCTGGAAAATTATTTTTATTCGCGTCGCACCCATTGTGTCACGCCTGACACGTTACATCCTAGCTTTACTCGATACAATGGCAGTGACTTGATCCCGAAGTACGGGCATCGCGTGATTTGCATTGGTCTGTTAGGTAGGCGCTCTTCATCAGCGTGGGCTAACTTGTGCCTTGTGAAATTTAAAATTAATCCCCTCTGCCACACCAGCACCCAGACTTATAACTTAGATAACGTCTTAATTAACATTGGGGTGAAGTTAGGGCAATATGCTGCTTAAACCTCAATTGAGGCATTTACTATAGAACGTCTCATTCTTAGATTGCAGTGTGAGGCGTAATGGACATTCACTCTCCCTTTCCAATACATGGTTTCTGTCGTTAACTCTATCCTTATTCCTGCGTGTACTGTTTGCCCGATGTGTTATCATTATCCAGCCTAAAATAAATGCCATTTTCGTTACTTGCGCGCCACGCAATCACAATGATAGGGTTTCTCACAGGTTTCAGTTTCAAAGGAGCCGCTTAGCTTTGCGTCGCAGGATTGGATTCCTTTAAGAGTTGGCAGGGCGGTAAACAGATTAAAATTATCTTAATCAGGCCGTTTCCTTCACCGCCCATTTGTTTCTCAGCTTGCCAGTTACGTCAGAAAGTTGAAGCGACAGTGAGCGCCATAAGCCCTGTACTGCAATCTATGCGTAAGAAGGAATTTTTTTATATAAGGGCACAAAACAAAAAATTTAATTATGCACAAAATGCGTACGAAGATTTCAATGTTATTAGGAGAAATTCAGATTGGTTGCGTGACACCAATAAAGATGAACAGTAAATTGCCTATTATTGATTTTAAACATGAAACGACACTGCAGCATAATACTGAACATTAGGACAATTTCTTGCGAACAATTAACTAGAGCTACTAAATATGTTGCACACAAACGTAAAAACATTCTGTCCACCCATGGAATCAAAATAACTGCTTCAAATTTTGAGGGCGTGTTTAGAAATTCATTGCGGATCATTTGAAGCATTTTTCGCAAACAAGGAATATGAATCCGTGTCCCCGTATTATAGCCATGGCCTCACTTACGCATCCTATTTCGAACACACGTCGAAGTACAGTCAGGTTGTATTACTAAATATACCATCGGATTTGGTTTATTAAAACCTCTATATCGGATAATAACATGTACAAGAAAACATGGGGAACGATTTACTTACTAATTTTAACACAGACTTGCACATAAAGACACACGAACATCCATGCCGCACCCGGATTTTGAACCTATGTCTGTTTGAACCTTGTTTCGAATTCACTATAAATATCAGCTTTTCTAATGCAGAGTACTTAACTGAACGGTCCCTTTATTTCAATAAACAGTTTATTGTTATATCTTCTTTTTAGCATCACTATTGAGTTATTTTTCAATCTCCTTTCGACTACGTCCATATCATCAGTTTATTTCAAATCTTATTCCTCACAGACTGGTAAAAAATATTTTTTTTCTATTGTTACTACGCATTTTACTCTGATTTTTTTTCACTCCTCGTTAAAAATTTGGTAATTTTCTGCTACAGAACAGACTAATTTTAATTGGAGGCAGTTTTACAGAATCAAACGTAATATTTTTTACAAATGGTACAAATGAAGAAAGTTCGTCATATACAACAGTAAATATTTCTCAAGGCTCGTGCACAAAATAAAAGAAGCTGCGGCATCAAACATAAGTAGAAATAAAGACATATTTTATTTTAAAAATTGTTTATGCTAAACATACTTCCAGACAAACACAGATTGCTACAGACATTTTATGAACTTCGACTGCCCTTACCTTGTAAAATGCTGTAGTCACAAATTCCTGCCGATTTTGCTCTCCGATGCTCATGGCGTCCTCTGATAACATAGTCTGAAAAGAAACATAAACCGCTCATGTTTAACATGATAATCCGCCTCGCTTTGAAATGTACTTGATTTTAAACATTGCAAATTTATTAATTAATTGATTTCTCATGTAATGAAGTAGTTAAACTTGCTTTTCTAGAAATATTTATGGATAAAACTTCATTATTACAAGTTCACAATTCAAGTAACAGGTACGTTTTAGTACTATCTCCAATTTAGTCCACTCCATTATTCAGCTATTCTCAAACATAAATCTAATGATTTAGATTATTATAATTAATTAATTAAATAATTAATCTAATTAATTAAAAACTGGTTACTTAAGTCTTCGAATAATGACTTTGCCGAGTCATGGCTCCCATTTCAGCTCAACTCTCTATCAACTACAGTAACTGAGAACACGTAAACACAACTTAAAACACTGAACTAATAATACCCCATCTGAATTTAGTACAAATCCATACTGTAAACAACAAAATCGTACATGAAAAATATTATAATTAACACTGCAGGGAGACTTCACAACTACAAAGCCATCAGCAAGACTCCAAATGCAGCAGTAGAAGGAAAAAGGAAATTCGGGGACAACGGCGTCTGGTGCGGAGCGTCGGAGCTGATCATGCTCTGTAATTCCGATCGGCCGGTGTTCAACTTCTACGCCGTGTAATATGTCGGTGATTTTGACCTGTGGCCTTGACCCGGTGACCTTGAAATCCCCAAAGAATTCGCAAAAAAAGCCGAAAAATTTCCAAAAAATTTATAACAATTTCTCAAAAAATTACTAAAAATTATTATAAAATTAGATTTTCGAATGTTAAGGCATAGGGGGGACACGGGAAAGGAGCCGAGGCTCCAAACAGTCGCCATATAATTACATCACGCAACCTCCATGTTAGAATTCAGTAACCTTGGCCTGGTGACGACCTATGACTATGACCTTTAATGATCTTGAACCCTAAAAATTCCAAAAAAATTGCAGAAATAAGATAAAAACCCAAAAAATGCATTAAAAAATTTAAAACTTATTTGAAATAATATTTAATGATATTCATGTAGGATTTCAGGGTTTAGGTGGCAGGTGGATCGACTAGCTAACGACACGACCGACCATCGCCAGGCCGGCCAGTTTTCATCTCGTCAGCCATGTTAGATTTTAATATCCTTGACCTTCGACTTGGACCTTGGGGACCACGAATCCAAAAATCCCAAAAAAAAGTCCAACAAACTCCCAAAACACCCTTGACACTTGACAAGGACCAAGGCCCAAGACTCACGTCCCAATAATCAAGACTCAAGACCCTTGACCAAAGACCCTCAATCTATAACTGAAAAATTTCAAAAAATAAAATAAAATTTCGAATGTTTGAAGAAAATTGGGCTCGGAGCCAAAGCCAGCATCATGCTCTGTCTAGCGGGTATTTCGGCTGCCATATTATGACGTCAGCCAACCATCATATTGAATCCAAGTGACAATGAATATTACATTTGACCTTGACCTCGTGACATTGTATGACCATAAACCCAAAAAAATACAAATTACTCTAAAAAATAAAAATAAATAATTTAAAAAATTCAAAAATTTATTTAAAATTTTATATAAAATTATTCAAAATTATTATTTAAAAATGTATTTACAAACTTACATCCTGGAGGTCCCCACAGCACCAACGACTGACCCGCCCCCAACAAATTACATTGTATTAACATGACCCACCCCTACTCCCTCATCAATGCTCATTCTGTCAAATGCACTCCGCCTTTCATATTGAATATTTCGTACTTCGTTTGTTTACATTTACAACACATAGGTGGCACTAATGACTGTGACCATGTTCGATCTGGGTGACCTCAACCTCGCATGTATTTCTTTGACCCTGTGCCCATGACCTTGAATAACCTTGAACCTGAAAATAAATCCAAATTTTTTTTTATAAGTTCTTAAAAATTCCAAAAATTATTTTAAAAATTAATCAAATAATTGTTTTCTCAATAATCATTCAATCAGCGCCACACTCAGCCCCGCACTCGGCACCACACTTAACACAATCATCACCACATGCACCACAAGCAAGACTACACGGCAATCCACACACCAATCCTCGTCATCAATCCTCACCAAGCCTCCTCATAAATTCTCACCAATCCTCCTATTCAGCAATACTCACCAATTTTCTTATGCAATCCTCAGCACTTCTCCCCACCAATCTTTCTATGCAATTCTCAGCTATCCTCCTCACCAATCCTACTCGCCAATTCTCACCAATCCTCCCCCGCGATCCACACCAAACACCAATCCCTCGAAATCCTTCTCTGCAATCCATGACAATCCTTCGCAATCCTCCTCCACAATCCACAGCAACCCATACCAATCCTTCAATCAATCCCACTCCCAATCCTTCGATCAATCTCAATCCTTTGATCGATCTTCCGATAAATTCTTTGGTTTGTCCACCACCCCCATGTGTATATAAATTGCATTCGTTCACTATATTTTAATTTGTACATGTCGACAGAATTAATGTTTTGTATGCAGTCAACTAGCCATGCATTTTTATACTAGAGTCTTTATTATCGTTCTATATACAGATCTTTCTGTTAATAGTCGAGTGCTCATTGCACCACTTTAAAGTTGTGAGGGAGAAAAGGATACAGCACACAAAATTAATTTATTATTATTATTTTGAATTTAAAATTTTAGAAGATAGCAATTCATCACATCATGTGATATATGCCCGAGTCTTCAGTTTACTAATGGTTGAAGATATATTTTTATGCGCACGTAATCCCCGCATTTTTAAAGGTCAATAATATATCTGAGTCTATCAACATATTCATTCGGGTCTTCGGGAAATATGTAGCCAGTATTCTCGGCGTCTTCTGCCTTTTTCATGTCGTTTGTTGCAGCAAATGTGTTGGAGGGGTGTGTCAATGCATCGCGAAAATCGCCATCATCTTCAGCACTATCACTTTCTCCTCGTATTCAAATAATTTTAATGCCGTTAAGCCAAAGAATATTTAACCAGTAAATATTTAAAGTTTTAGGCACATTCGTTATCACAAAAAAAAGCTCATTAAATTACTCTCTCAATTATAATTAAAGAAGATATGAAAAGGTGATTCAAAACTACCAACGAATACTCTATTTGTTTACCGTTATTTTATTGCGCCTCATTAAAACAGACACTTGTTCACTCATTGATTGGCACTGATATAAAATATAGGCAAGAGCCTTAATTCTGCAAACGTTAAATTTTGGCACAACAAAATCTAGACGAGTTACACGCATATCCATAATGCCGTAATAACTTAGTAAAATTCTATTCAAGTGTACAACGCCCAGACACATTAGAAGTCGCCGTCGTTTGGTTTCTGGCACGGGTGGGACAACCCAATCAAAATCGGGAAAAACTCTACGACGTGAACGCTCGCTATCTATTCGGACTTACAACTTGTAGACGCAATAACTTTGATATTTCTGCACGAAGGAGACGAGCATGCGAGTGACCAGGCACACTACCAAATCGGGCGACCTACCTCGCGACGTGGTTAGCACAGGCCTGACCAGCCCGTTGCATCGATCAAGGTGAATGGGCCCGTCGCAACTGCACACCTCGCAGCGATGGTAACACGCCTCTCCGCGCAAGTAGGAAAATCTTCTCAGTCATTAATACATCCCGCACTATTCTGGAAGGCATTGGCTACGTGCTTCACTCCCACAAAATTAATTTATACTGGTAATCATAGTTTCACACGTAGTTATTTCAAGAAGTCATGGGATAATCCAGCTTCTAACCGAAACGTGTGCCGTGCACGCATACGCAAAAGCAATGCATATTGCCCGGGCTTAAACGTCTATACGCGGGGCAGGAACGAGTAACTTATACTCAACCACATTAACACAAGTCCTGCTTATAGGGCGTTCACGGTAAAGTAAGCACTTTTTGAAGCTGTTTTGTCAGACATAATATACACACATTTCACTGTGGCCTCCGACTTTTGGTTTTGGGTATGGTGAATGCGTACTCTGTGTTTGTTACTAACATAGCAGGGTGTACAATACCAAGCGGGTGAACGATATAAATTGGTTGAAAGAAAAAAGTAACTAGGGCTTCAAAAGTGCTCATTTTTTTCGTGAACGACCTATAATACCGCTCGTACGCACCCGATCAACGACAAGCACAGCTGACCGGCGCGTTTAGCCAACTCTCTGCAGCAGACCGGGTTAACAACTGACTTCCTTACATGCTACTCATGCCATAGCCTGGCGACGATCTTCTACTCGGACCACGACTTACCGCAAAAATTAACAAAGAACAGCCGCGCTCCAAACGACGGTTACTCGAACAATATTAAAAAATTACAAAGAGTATAGACTGTCACATTAAAAGCCATATGCATAAAGGCGTAAATAATTACATAATGGTAAAATATATCGTGCATAAAATAGATCATGCACGTGACAGCAATTTACCTTGTAGCCAACAATGAGAAGTTATATAAAATAATCTATAAAAGCTAAAAAGAATATCCAAATTGACAATTTACACTAAAAGGTGTTGCCAACCTTCGCATTTTGCGACCAACTCACTACAGTGACGACCAAGTCGTTAACACCATCAATGAAGCAAGACACATTGCCGGCTACACTCGCGTACTCCTAGTAGACGAATCCTTGCAGATCTCCGTATGTTCTGTTAACGTATCGCCTTGTACAAACTTCATACGCCTAATGTGATAATGCTTCATCGCGCTAAAATTACTCTTCGTACAGGCAGTTCTCTCATGCTGACGAACATTTTGAACATAGGTGAAAACTCGATCGTAGAATCAGCACTGGCGACAACTGGTTAGCGATGATGCAGGTTGTGGTTCCATGGTCATTGAGGTCAAAGGCACCTTTGTATTCGCAATTCATCTTCGGGGTATGACGAGAGAGTGCTTCCAAATCGACGTCAACTGTCATTTTTTTCTATATAAATACAATTATGTTAACAGTAAAGAGCCTTGCTTGTGCCCGTAAGAAGCCTTCAATCATAAAAAATATATGTAAGAAACATGGGAAAACTCTAAGAAAACCCACATAATCGTTAGCCCCAGAAAAAAAAACAGATAAGCGCTAGTGTCGCATGTGTACCAGATTTTCTATATTTTCTACGTCTAAAACATGATAATTGCAATAATCATAAATCAAATACAAAAGTTCGTTACTATGTAAAATCATTCTCTTGCATTATCCACGCAGATTAAAAGTGTTTACTGTGTAAATTTTTAGCAGCTGTGATGAATCCAATAAAGATAACATCCTAAAGCGTGGCTTTTAGAAAGAATAACGAGTCCCTTTTTTTTTTCTTTTCGATATATGGTGCAATGTTTTTAAAGTTATATTCCAAATGTTTAGTAAAGCTCTAGTAGTTTTAATAATTTACTTTGATAAATATCAAACCCTCTTGGTTCTCTATCAATGTGGAAGACATAAAAATCTGATGAAAACGCAAGCCCACGTATAGCTAAATTTCTCATTATACGTGGAGATACGAAGCTCGTTTCAACAGACAGTTCCTTTCTCATTTGTGGGCGAGGCAGTAATTTTCACTCGCATTTATATTCCTTATAACCTACCGCATCTCACACAATTCCATGTGGGGAAGCTCTTCTGCAAGGGAAATTAAATACCTTAGTGCTGTAACGGGTAGTTAGCTGTAGTCTTGCATCGCGTCCTAAATCGCGGTTTCTCCTCTCCAGGTAAAATAGGGAGCGAGACAATAGACCCGTTCTACCTGGTCTATATCTTGCTCGGTCTCCTACGTGCCGACAGACATAATAAATTACACGTGGTGCAGATTAAATATCCCAATGTGGCTACCAAAGTATCGCACAACGTTATCAGCGAGGATTTTCCCTTAAATTGAGAAAAGCCCTGTTTCCGGCCATAATACGGCGGAGAGGTTTTGCGACCCTCAACTGGAAAATCCACTAATTTCCTCGTTGGAGGATTTATAAAAGTCTTACCTTAGTAGCTCCTGCAAATCGGTTACTATAAACAACAGCTACTTTCACAAACTCAATTACTCAGTCACCCATACAATAAGCAAACTTAGAATACAAGTTTAATTTTCTTTTAATAACTTCAGAAATAAACACTGTATGCCAACCAAAATTATTTATTTTATTTGGTTATTAGATATTAGAGTTCCCCCGAACGGTGACGAAGCCCTAGTAGGATATATATATATATGTGTGTGTGTGTGAGTGTGTGTATATATATATATCTCCATAGGAACGGGACGGGAATGGTATCAATCAGCCATGGTCTATATTAAGGAACCATACCAGCTTTCGCCTGGAGTGTTTTAGAAACACTGGAAAACCGGAACCACAACAGTACCTGGAATCTAACCCGGATCCTCCTGAGTGCGATTCCAAAAAACGCACGAACGTTTTATTCAAGAAACAGTCCTTTTACTCGCGTGCGAAGCAGTTTGCAACTGGGGCATACAAAACACCTGGTTGTTAGACCGGCTGTCCAAGTAAATCTCTCCAAGGCTGGAGATAACTCAAGACATACGTCCCGGGGTGGACTTGCCTGCTCAGTAAAGGTTACAACAGTAGGGCACGCTTTTTTCAGCTACCTGCTGCGGATAAGGGAGAGGATTCAGGGATACACTGACCTACTCAATCATCAGGGTGGCGTGTGTCAAATCCTTTTGGTTTAAAGCGTCCTTTGAACAAAACAAATAAAAATGCTTAAGGCTACGGCTGCCCAGTTTTTTTACAGCCATGTTGTGTGCTCCCTTGCATATACAGACTGTTCGGAAACTCCATGCCCGAACTCCAGACATAGTTTCATTGGACCAACAGCAACACGAAAGCCCTAGACCCCTATATCCGGAAACGCATTTTTTTATCAGATATGTAAAAGAGTAGCTTACAGTTGTTCCCGAGTGTAGTTAACATTTAAAATCGTAAATTTTCTTGAAATGTTTACTTTTTGGTAGTTTAAGTTTGTTTATATCTTTCTGAAATTTACTAGCTACGTTCATACTATCAAATTTTATCACGAGTTTTTCTTACCGTTTAAGTGACCTTGTAAGGCAGGCTTTCATATAGGGATTCTTTCTTCCTTGCCCTGAGGCGGCAATTTCAATTCTATTGAAACAATACGTTTCGGCCGCATTGTTTCAATGATAGAGATCTCCGCGACGCTTCAGAAAGGTCTCTTACTAGTGGTCAGAAAAGATGAATCGTTTGTTCGGGAGTCCGGAAACCAAGAGGTTGAATCCTGAGGATCTACGTCGGGGCGGAGGCCGAGTGACGTCATAAGAGGCGTGCCGAGGTTCTGCGGGTGCAGTTTCGGCAGGTTCGGTCACGAACCTGCCGATGACGCAGTTAGAAAATGAATTGCATTAGCCCTGCACATCGTAAGGTAGACTGCCATGTCTTCACTCTGCACGACTCAAGTAAGGCCTCCGACTTGTAGCTGTCGCTAACACACATCCTGCTTCAGACTGTTGTAAATGAATACATGCTTTAAATTATGCATAGACTTACCTTTTCATTTCCCAGAGGCTCGGGAATAGTTCACTAAGAATACTCGTTGCATCTAGAGCTACCTAAAGGACAAGAATTTAAAAAATGTCACGAGACTTAAGAATCTGTTAATATTACCTCGTAATTGTGTTCTGCAAATACTATAAATCAAGTGACATTTAAAAATTGATCTCAATATTATCTAGGTCACTTGAACTG
This sequence comes from Dryococelus australis, assembly GCA_029891345.1. Taxonomy (NCBI): domain Eukaryota; kingdom Metazoa; phylum Arthropoda; class Insecta; order Phasmatodea; family Phasmatidae; genus Dryococelus; species Dryococelus australis. The sequence goes on along the minus strand of CM056993.1, from coordinate 323,113,434 downwards.
GCAGCTGGACGTGTTGAAAAGAATGTGTGTAGATATTGTTCTTATGTATTATTTTTCTTGTGTGTGATAGAGATTCTTTCTTATGATGAATCATTTGAAACTATAAATTAAATATATTCTTCAACTATTTTAATTGGACGTTTTATGTTTGTAGGGTGGTTGTGTAATCATGCTTCATTCTGAAAGCAGTTTTAAATGATTTCACATTTACATATAAGTAAAATATGATTGACAGCTCTGTTTTGCCTTACATTGTAGTGAGCTATCATTTTGCATTTGATCCAGGTTATTAAATGGCTCATCAATAATAATTATATTTTCTGATGTGATCATTAAGTTAAAGCATCAATTATAGATAGGCTAATTGGAAATATTTATTTTACTACTGCGAAGTAGTTGGCGCCCGTATGTCAATTAGAAATTTCTATACTCGCAAAAGTTTACAATAAATAATACTTCTGAACCGATAAGTTGGGCACAAATATGGATTTCCTTTTAAAACACTAAATAATAATGTCGCTAATCAATTCTCGCTTTAGTGTAGATAATTATGTTCAAAGCCGCGGCGTACAACGCCTGCAGGACAAGGCTGTGCGATTATGTACGTGTAGCTAGTTGCATAGGTCGTAGGCACGCGATACAAAATTATTATATACACAGCGTTGTTCGCCTACTTACAATGCAACTTATTCTGCAGACCTTATTCTCCAGGTGTTGCACCCCGCAAATTTGAACACAATTATCTGATATAAAAATATGTTTTCCAGTATAACGGTAGATCTATGGCTTTTGTGTTTCTATTGGTCCAAAGAAACTACGTCTGGAGTTTGGGCACTGGGTTTCCAAATGTTCTGTATGTGTAGGTCTACGTGACTATAGACTATTCACGATAAAATGAGAACCTTTGAAAGCCCTGCTTCAGATCTACTTGTATGTACGTTGTGTATTCTTCCGCCTTATGTAAAATTAAGATTGTCATTTGCCTCGTAACTTTAATTCACGCGGCCGTTAGGTAAAACTGTGGAATTACAAGAAAAGAAAATATATTGCAAAAAAAAATTAATTTTAACACTTCGATACACAAAAAAAAAAACATAAAACGAAATAAATAATTTAAGTTATCACAGATGGTTACCTAACATTTTTTATTCGACGTGAAGTTATGGAACGCGTTTAAGACTATCATTGCAAACCTCACTGGGAGCATGTCATTCAGTGGACCCGTTAAAATGCATGCAGGTAGTGGCACTAACTTTTTCTAAGGTTTATTTCAAAAGTGCTCACTTTACCGTGAACAGCCTATAGCCATGTGGAGGCGTAGTGGTAATGCATTTGTGTACACTCCTACCTCGGGCGCTGTTTAAACACGTTCTGTTTATATTTTTAATGATCACCATACATTCTGCCATGTATCCTGTCATATATTCTATTCTAATGGCCAGCATATATTCCACACGAACACGTAAGTCTCTTTCAGCATCCGGCTGTATTTTTTTCTACTGAATCACTCGATTATACTATCTTTGCCATATCTCAGCCGTCCTCCTTATTTTAATCGAAGCACTGTCGTTTCTGCTGACTCTCTGGTCTCTGCACACTAGAGTAACGTAGATTGCTTTTTCATCTCCTCAACTGAAAAACCTAAATCTCTCCCTGCCACCTGTCGTTGCAGCACGCTCTTCTTATCTCAGTCTCTGCAGAAAATGTTCAATTACTTATTCGTTTCTATATTTACTATTCCAGCACACTAGCTGGAAGTACTGTTTCAGCGCGCAAACCAACTGAAGGGGAGTGTTGCGAGTGAGTGAAACGAGACTGGAACACGTTGGCTACTTGCGAGCTCGCAATGTCAACACTTCAGCCGGTGAAACCACCATTCTACTAGAGATGGGGAGTGTTTTCAATATCTCTTATCAACAACGAGTATTGAGCGAGAACAGTCGATACTCGTTCCTAGTTTCTGGATATACCTGTTGCCATCCCTGTCTGTTACTGAAGCAGGAGCAATCTCAGATACTCTCCTGTTACTCGACGCTCGTACGATATAATTTCGTCGCACCTGTTCCTATCGTATAGTATTATTTAGTATCCAATACTGCATCCCAATGGTATTTACGGACGAGAATATTACATATTAAAAAGATTCTTTCCAACTTCATTTTGAACTTGTTTAACAACCACATTCGCACAGTGTCCATTTTGCATGTGATATTTTTACAATCATTTGGCAACGAAAAAAATGTTCGAAGTTTTGTTTGAAGTTAGAATAAATTAATTTCTCCTTAGTATGTCTTCAGCTGTTCTATTATGCCCCCACGCTGTCTGTGACAGTAACAGCCGCCGGGAAATTGATATTGTCTGTCCTACCAGGAGAACACGAGACGCGAGGACGTATACCTCCTCATACCTAACCTCCTCGTGTGTCATGTTTCCCTGGTAGGAAAATCATAATGCCCGACTTTAATTGCCCTGCAGGGATACCTCAAACCTTATTTCTCTGATTGGAATGAACGCTGGAGTCAAATTTTCATACATATAAATTTTATTAAATTCTGACGTCTTAAAAATAGTTTTTAATATTTTCAGAAGGTAGTTGAAAGAATCCAACTACTGAGAGGGTGGGTATGCGTTACACGGAGGTAAAAATGATCAGGCCAGTACATGGCTAATAACAGGTATTCGAGAACAAGGTGATATAGTGGAACAACGCAGCCTAGCACAAAGCTTAACCATAACAGGTATTCTCAATAACAGGTATCGGAAACAGGTATCAAATGGGAACAGGTACGGGGTGGTTCTGAGAAATACTGTTTTATCTCATTACCTACTTCATCACTGCACCGAGCACCCTCGCCACTGTTACAAAAAAAAATGGAGTGTGGCTGTGTTGGGGACACGGCCGTTTGTTTTGCGCAAATACGTCTACGTTGACGCGCTCGGACGCTTGATGATTATTTTACGTTCCCGTCACCGCTTAACTCGATCATATGTGGTTGTATGGGTATCACTGGATAGCTTTTGAGATGCTCTTTCCAAGCGTATACTATTTCTGGATTTCGACTTGGCTTTTCGACGAGTATAGGCCGACATTGGGTTAAGTTTTCTTAATTTTTTACATTAAACTCGTATAATTTCACCATAACCACGTCACACAAATGTTTTATACAAGCAATCGATTGATCTTGACGAGAGCTGTCGATTGAAACTTAAACGAGCGTCATAGCTTCTCCTAGACAAAAGTTACACTACGCGGAAGTTATGAGACGCGGCGAAACGAACTCAAAATTGAATCCCCCCCCCCCCCCCGCGCCATGCATCATGATTCGCAGTCCTCACTGAACGTAATACAATCGTTGATCCTTTGGCAATCGAGTGGTGTAATTGAATTTTTTAATGTAGACGATAAATTCGGAGCTGCAGTGCTAAACTATGTCCCCCGATTTTGTTATCATCGGATTTTCTGGATTGCCTCCCACTATGGTGGCAAATTTAAAGACGTATTCACGTCAAAAAATTTCCTTCGTGTTATAGAAAAGTGTCGGTAAAAATCATTCAGAGCTGTTTGTAAACTCTCCGTAAAATTACTGATGCACTGATTTTCGAAAACGGACCTTCCGTGAACTCACGGAACATTTCCGTTAATTTTCTAGCAAGTTTCTTGTACTTCCGTTTAAAATAAAAAGCGATTATGAAAAAAAGTTTAAGTTTCATTATGTGGATATTCTACTGTGTAAACAAATATATTGAAAAAAAAGTTACAGTGTTTCATACTAGGACAAGATTTAAATCCGACTAGCTTTATTTTCTATTTCACAAATATATTATATTCCAAACGGCCAACGGAATGTCCATCACGAAGAAAATGAATGTATTTTTCAACTTAACCAATATCATTATTGCAGAATTTGTGGAGTTATTCATTAATATTTATTAGCAGATGGAAAAACTCGAACCAACAAAGACAGGAAGTGAGACTAGACAAAGAAACTATTAAAAAAATCGCTCAGGTAGGTCTCTCAATAATATTTTTATGTTGTTATTTGACGTCCTAATGTAGGCCTACGCCGGAAAGGTAAAATTGGGAGGTAGTCCTATCAACTTGTCTCCTTGTCCTTTTAATATCTGAACCCCTAGGTGTTTGAAAGTATATATGCAATACACGGTAAAGTGAGCACTTTTGAAAGCTCTCTCATTTAGAATAATCGTGTGTGTGTGTGCATGCATGTATGTATGTATATGTGTATATATATATATATATATATATATATATATATATATATATATATATAAGCGTTAGACGTTAACTTAAGTGTGTGGTGAAATGCACACACTGTGTTTATTATGTGCATGGCAATTTTTTATTCAGAAAGGTGGTTTAAGGATATGAAATAGCTGAAAGGAGAAAGTAACTAGGGCTTCAAAAGTGCTCACTTTACAGTGAATAGCCTATACATCACAGTGGTTACAGCAGCTAAGGGAGCTTCGCGTAGACTTTACATTGTTCGTCCCCGAAGCTAGAGGAAATGCGGAGACTCCGTATTTTTGTATTTACAGATTGCGTTTTGTATATTTTCTGTACATTTCCGTTAAAAAATCCCTAAATATAGGGACACTTTTAACACTATGCTCAAGTAGCTACAACATCAGCCTTTCTAATACAGGCGGCTTGTATGGCTTTAAATAAAGATCCCTGATTCCTGCACACGAGGAAGGATTAAATTCATCTGGACACGTCCGATCAATAAAAGTCTTGGTTATGATTTCATCCAACTTCTTTGTTATGTTTTAATTGATACACTTGCTAAACTAACACAAGGAATTGGATATTATAAACTTAGTACACACTAAATTCGAATGAGTGGAAAACCACTGATTCACAGTGATATTCAACTACCCGAATCAGTAAAAATAGCTCCATTTATAATTAGTAGCAAACCACTGATTGTTTCAGTGAAAAAACGTCCCTGATTGAATTAGTGACGTGAAGCCATTTCACAAATTGAATAAGTGACGGCCGAGTGCAGTGATGAATTAAATATTGTTTTTATTGAATGTAGCCTAATAATTACGTGGAATTAACATATTTACGATAGTTTACTATTAATATTGTGCAATTTAAGAAAGTAAAAATATCTTCTAAGGTAGTTGGGATTGAACTCAAACACCCTTTCCATTTAGATTTTAGGCTCTTGCGTTACCATGTGCGGTACAAAGCCACGTCGAAATAATCAGTCAAAAAATAAACCACTGAAAAAATGACTGATGAATCAGTAGAAAATGTCACTGCATCAATACGAAGGAATTCTGGCATTTTTTAACTGATTCATAAGTTAAATTTACTGAAGTGACTGTTGAATCAGTCAGGTACGGGTGACTGATTGAAACAGTGAAATTATCACTGATTCAGTTTTAAAGTGTACGTTAGATACTTTATATTGAACTTATCTTTTTTTTTGTTTCTCTGTAGTACATAAATATGTAAATTTTCTCGTCGGTAGAATCTATATCAATCGATTGTAGAATTAAATTATAAATTTCGTCCCATCCCCAAAAGCTAAGCGAATATTCCATTGATAGGGACATGTAAATTCGCGTTATTATTTAGCATGTAAAATTCGCGTTATTATTTGGCATCAGGCTGAACTTCATAGTGCTGTATACACTAGAGCCGACGTCGTTTCTCCATTGGCTGCTGCATAGATGTGAACACACTCCCTCTCTGACTGAACTACGCGTGATTGGGGCACACAATTGTGAAGTGTTCCTTTATTGATACAGAGTCACCCCAGGGTGTGTCATATAAATTATGTTCCAATGACAAACGTATTGCAAAGGTACATGTGTTTCAAGTTTAACATGTCCCCAAATAATAACACGAATTTTGCAGGTCTCTATCAATTGATAACTCAGCTACATCCCTTTTCTCCCACCCACCGTGCCACCACGCCAATCAACCAGCACCACTTTCATCGTCCAAAAAATTAACAAAGCTCCATCGAACCCCTGAGAGCGGCAACGTAGTCACCTGCTAGGTGCTCGACCAGTCATTCCTGTGCCGAGCGCCTGCGCATGCCAAGTCGCAATTACTCATTCCAGTGCATTATTCAATTATACGACGTTCATTATCCAGGAGCGTTCTGCGTTAAGGGAAATGCCTGTTATTTTTCATCGCTCGGGTCGCACGTACCGACTGTCAAAACACACTTGTCAATAAAGGAGAACATAAATGTGACAACTGTGAGGGAGGCACAAGCATGTAAAGGCTGTTCACGATAAAGTGAGCACTTTTGAAATCAACTTTAGAAAAATTCACGGTCCCTAACTGCAAATGTTTTAACGGGCGCACTGAGTGACATGCACCCAGTAAAGTTGGTAATGATGAGTGGAAAGAAATTCCATGGCTTAACGTCGAATAAAATATGTAAGGTAACCATTTGAAGTAATTTTAATTATTCCTGTAAAAATGATTAGATTTTTAAAATATTTACTTTTCCAATAATTTCACAGTTTCACTTGACCGATGCATAAATACAGTGATGAGGCCCATGACAAAGTTCATTTTACATAAGGCGGAATAATACACAACGTGCATACAAGTAGATCATAAGCAAGGCTTTCAATAGTGCTCATTTTACAATGACCAGCCTATAACATTCCATCAGTTTATCAACGAGTTACATTCCGCACAATATGTAGGGAGGTTTCAGCTTGCACGCGTTCAAAAAGAAATTACTACCCACGCATAAGTTTTTGCTAAGTCCTGGAGTAGTGAGATGAATTAATTGCTTGACACACGAATGAAACAGCAGATAGCTACAAGCCATTAGTTAAGTTTCAAGCATTAAATTCAGAACTTCGTGACACTGCTAATTTTGTTAGTAATAATTAGAAGAGTTTGAAGGTATCTACTATATTCTAAAGAGAATTTCCATTGAAATCATATAAAAACCATTACAAAAGCATATGATTATACATTCACCAGGCCGAAAAGAGTTAACAAAGGGATGGAAAGAACAAAACAGGCAAACACTTTAAACCAGCAGAAGCTACAGCGCTCTGTAATAGTGTGTCGACTTAAGACATCAGAAGAAAATTTACAATTTACACAACTACGCAGCTTCAAACTATTAGTAAGCACGTGATTCGTAGAACAATATAAGTATTTAACATGACGTGGCGAGGTGTGGAAGACATAAATTCTAAGGCTACCAAAATATTATAAACTTAAGTAGTGTGAGCGGGCGTGTTTTGCAATAAAAGTACAAAAGTGGCGCAAGTGCCCATTTGATTAACCTGGGAATGGCTCTCAGAGGGTCTAGACAAGAAAAGGAGGGGGGGGGGGATCACAAAGAGCAGCACCACTCCAAGATTACTTCAGGCTTCCCTTCTACCTCACCCCCTCCCCTCACCTCTGTGCCGTAATTGGCCAAAGTGTTACGCCCCTTCCCCCTCTTCCGCTCCCCTGAGAGGTGTGCTGTGATTAGCTGTTCGATGGCGGAGTTACCCCTTCCTGCTGATGGGTTACTCCTTTCCGTGCGATGTGTGCTGTGATTGGCTGTTGGCAGTGGTAGCAAAACCAGCACAAGGGACATTTGGGAGTATAGATGTTCACCCTTCGGCCGCCAAATCACGACTGACGAGGACGGGAGCTCTGAATACCGAAGGGAGGACAAGGAGTATGTTCACTCGTTGGCCGCCCGAGAACTTGGAGGAGCACCGGTGCTCTGAGGAGGCTGTCTGGCAGCATGCCATCGGACGAACTGCCGACGGTATGGGAGCTCTAGCGACCGATGCCCGAGGTGGTACTCGGTTCGATTCCCGTCGAAGGCAATTAGGAATATTTGTACAATGAGTAATTATACATGTTGATACGTCGGCTGCCGAAGCACAAATGAGGAGGTTGGAAGGGGTGTGTGGGATATATACGGGGGTTATGGGTAAAAGGGGAGTGTAGGCATGGGGATCAGATCCTTGGTTCGAGACCTATTCAAGGTAATTAAAAAAAATTAAGGCGAGAGGGCAGGGGCAAGGAAAGTGTAGGGTTGGAGGAGGGTCGAGGAGTGTGTCCATGATTCGATACCCATTGGGGGTAATTAAATTTTTTAAATCGCCTAACTTCCCAATGGAAGAAAGTGGGGTATAGAAAGGCAAACCTCCCCCAAATGCCAAGAAAAAAAGGTCAAAAAATGCGCCTTTCAGGCCGAAAAAAGGTGCTAAGTGTGGGGCACAAAAACCCCTCCCCTCAGCAGGAGAAGTTACCCAAAGGGCCTAACCTATTTTATGGAAGGGGATATAGGCCTTAAAAGGAAAGGAAAATACTAAACTTCAACAAATAAAGAAGAAAAAAAGGTCAAATAGCACTTTCCGGTGGTGCAAAAGGGGGTAAGGGAGACATTTGGATTGATGACAATATACAGATTGAATATGAGTAAGTAATAGGTGTGAATGAAGTGACTGTAACCAATATAAGGACATTGTGAAGGACTTCTATTAGAATTAATATTGTTGTTAAATATTGCACCCACTGAGAATAACAAAAATAGTAGTGGAGATAGGTAGTTTAATGTAGTATATAATAGCTCTATGAATATTTATTACATTATATCTAACCTTAAACTTAAATTTAGATCTTTTATTTTATTAAGACCTCCATTTATGCCCCTAGCATCTTATAACATTTTGTTTTTTAAGATACCTTAAGATTTCGGTCATTTTTTGACGAATGTGGAGTTTCTGGCGAGCTAAAAAGTTGATGGACGAAGGGAACTGAAATATAATTCGAAAAGTGATGGCGGGTGATTGCCTGGATATCTGCAGCCTGCTTGTTTGTACGAAACAGTTTCAACGACATGTAGATGAAGTCTTTCATTTCAAGAATTTGTGACTTGTTAACGACATATGGCCGCGACTGGCATTTAACCCGTGGTACGGAATTATTTCGTATCGTAATCTCATTTGTGATCTAATAACCACAACGAGAATTTTGATAGCTTATATGTTTAAAAAATATGTAAATTTAATTATATTACATATGAGTACATGCACTGGAGGGCAGTGTAAACTACGATGTTTAACATCATTAAACTCGTAGGGCACAATAACATCCTCTTAGTGGTTCGCAGATGAGGAAACAGAATGAATTTGAAACATTAATGACCATGATTGAATACAATTTTGTGTAGGTATTTAATAAAAAAACTGTATAGGCTATCAGACTTACGACTACACTGATAAAGAATATATTTGTAATCTAACTATTTTAAATATTTTTAAATAAACGATATAAACTTAACATATATTATTATTTTGGTTATTAAAAGAAAGATCCATCAAATAATGGAGGTGGATACTGTGACTTCTAATATGAACATGCACATTCATACTAGTAGTAGAAAATTATTTTCTCCATAGACTCTCGTCGATATTCTAACAAGGTTTCTTGAAAATGTTTCCGTAGGTCTTTATTCAAATAATATTTTATATACTTTTAACATTTCAAATGTAATTTTATTATCAAATATATTTTCTTAAGAACTCCATCGAAGCATAAATGAGAGCCAAGAAAAAAGTTTCAATAAATTTTTGAGTAAATACTATACATTAATGAATTTGTCGAATCATTTTTATAACTTATTGCTTGGTGTGTAAAATCTAAATAAATTTTTGAAACTTCCAGAGAAGTATTTTTTATTCAGTTCTTGGATTTTTCGAGCGCATGGACAGCAAGAACTCAAGATCAAGAACATCGTTAATGTAAAATACAATCCACATACGACGGAGATCAGTACAACTAAGATATAAAAAGGCGTTTATCCAAATGAAACTACAGAGTAGAGGCACATCGATCTGAAAATACGGCATCGAGAAACAGGTTCATACTGGCTGCTATCCAGTCCTAACAATGTACCATGAGAAAGTGCACTGTATTCGTATTTACAATTCAACCGGATGGCAATTGTTTAGTTTTGCACTACTATAGTGTTAGCCCATGTTCAGGTCCATCCTATTTTGGAAGAATTAAAAATATCATTTTATTTAAATGTAATGCAAAGCTAGACCTCACTTCTCAACAATCATGTTTTTTTTCAACGTAACCCGTGTTTTCTATAAAGTTATTAATAATGAGCCAACAAAGAAAATTCTATTTAACACACCGTCAAGATTCAGGAACTGCTCGGTAACACAAACTTTTGGTGTTCGAAATTCCTAAATTACTTTAATTTATTTGCACCATGTAACTTGGTTTTCGATATTCCGTTATTGTTGATTATGTGTTAAAATAGTAGTAATTTAAATTTTAATGTTGCGATGTACAGTAGTATATTCCTATACTCTCGAAACACAGCGACCTAACCAACACTCAGATATCGAGTTAGCAACACAATTTGTTCGTCCTTCTTACGTGTATAACATGTGTGGCGCAAATTTCTCCAATAGAAACTCGTACTGAATCCATCATATTGAGGAAGGGGGCTGGAAACGTGCCGACTAAGAAACTAATGAAAATTGGCGAGGGTTGTGACAGGGAAAGCTCAGAAATTTTTTTTTATAAAATACATTTTTAATATATATTTAAATTTTGGAGAATATGGCGAATTTAGTGTTCAAATCCATTCAAGGTCATTGACATGAGGTCCTGGTCAGATCACCCAGATCCAATATAGCGGTTGGGTGACATCACAACATGATGGTCGGCCGACCAGAATGACAAAGCATGATGTATGTTTCTCATGCATGCACAGAGACTTCACGGTTACCACGTGAGAAAACGACATGGAAGCACGTACACTATCTGAGGTTACTTGACACCATGCAGGTTCTAATCTGTAAAACTGCAGTTATTTTAGTTTGTTAAAGGCCTGCTATCAGCCACAAAGGCCTGTCAGTGCATTCTAGGTGGTTCTATTTTTTAAATAAATTTTTACAAAACATTTTATAAATTTTTATAATTTTTTATACATTTGAAAACAATATTTTGAGAAAATTTAAAATTTTTATATACATATTTTATTAGAATTGTTTTTGGATATTTTAATTTTTTAATAATTTTGTTAGGGTTTTTCTTTTGAATTCTTTTTTATTCAAGGTCATCCAAGATTACAGAGACAAGTTCAAGTTCAAGGTCACCCAGATACAATAAAGTGGTAGGGTGACATCATAAGATGGTGGTCGGTCGGTTGGTTGCGGCTTCGGACCCCCAACCCCTTGCGGCGGACTATCCAAATCATACTACTTCAAGTTAATTTATTATGTATAGCTGTTCGCTGGTTACCGCCTGTCCTTGCACCAAGATACCTTAATGTTGAGTTGTTCTTACTTACATTTCGTCCTACGTGACTGCTGGACGAAGGTTCACCAAGAAAGCTTTATTTTTCATCAATAAAATCACTTCAAGTAAAATTTGAAATAATTTTTAAAACATACATGTTTAGATGGACATTGCAAAGGACCTTCAATAGCTTAATATGCAAGGGAGAGCAGCCAAATGATCAATATCAAATACTCCAAAAGTAAAGTATAAAAATAATGTAAATTTAGATTAGCACGTCCTTGGTACTGTGTCATTTGCCACATGTAGAAATTGGAGTATTACATGTACAAAATTATTTTACTATATTTTATTACAAAAGGATACAAACTTTTGGCGTGATGATGGAAAATAAGTCTAAAAGTTTCAATATGATATTAAAGTTAATTTACACACACATACCTATACTTATGTGTGAATATATGTATACACACACGCATACATATGTTGTCCCATGAGAAAATGCTACCCGTCATCACTTTAAAAAGACGAGCTCTGAATAAAAGTGGAGCTCTTGAGAATCGTTATATTTTTGTTGTTTGCTTCCTATTTCAATTTTAAAAATTAAGGTACGAAATGTGATATATCAGTATTTTTGTATGAGCTGTTTGTAAACGCTATTTTGAAAGGATCTTACATAAAATAGCATGTCTATATATTAAATGTAACCGAGAGTTGGGGATGTATGGGCTCAGAGGATTTTACTAGAGGCCTACTTCAGCCACAGCCAGATCCACGAACACGCTTTCAGCATCCTAAGCTGTGGCCTGAAGATGGTACATGATATGACGGAACATAAGCCACTGGATTGACGCTGCTTCTAGCGCGGATTTCTGTGTTCGGGTGGGATCCAAAATACAATGCTTTCCCTTAAGATTCCTGAGCCCACGAACTGTCCGTACTCCAATCACGAGTTCTTCGCACTTTTCGAATCGAACCTTTGAAAAATAATCCTAGGTATAACATACCTGCCTGTATTTTAAATAAATAATATATAACAAACATTTAATACTGGAAGTAATATTAAAGCATTATAATTTTAAATTAACGAAACTTTCACTTATATCACTTATATCTTGTCAATCTATACATTGTATAAAACAAAGTCGCCCGGCCGCGTGTGTGTGTATTCGGCTAAGCCTTCTAAACTACTTGATGGATTTTGATGCGCTTTTTACCATAATTTAGAGGATTTCTTGAGGAAGGTTTAAGTATATAATACGTCAGTATTATATACTTAAGGATAGTAGAGAAATGTCGATGTTTCACAATAAAGTCGTAAAAAGCCGCTTTTCGGGCGCTTACATGGCTTGCGCTTACTAAACCGCACAAGAGATAGGCCAAACTAATGTACTACAGAATTTTAGATCGCAAAAAGGTCTCCAAAAAGTCCACGACAGCATATGTTTATCTTTTAAGGATGACCCACAGTTACCGCTTTTGACTTTTAAAATTTGATTAAAAATATGGGTTCACTTACGAACATAACACAGTATCAACCCTATGTTAGTTACCTTAAGCATTTAGTGTATATACCAGCTGTAAACCTATACAACGCCATATTTGTAAATCGTACCCGAGCGAGGCTGAGACGGGTCGCTAGTGTATGTATATATGTATGTGTATATGTATATATATATATATATATATATATATATATATATATATATATATATATATATATATATATATATATATATACTAAATTGAAGACAGTGACGGCAGCGCCAGGTTGGCAACGGCTATTTAGAAATAGTTAGCACGTAAAATGTTTCTAAATTGGTTTTTCGGTACGCACGCTTTATGCAAGCTAAATGTCTATTAGTCTATTACTAAAATATTTACATTTTTACGTAGCACTCATAGAATCATATTTCGTTGTTAGTAATTAGAAATGTTGTGAAATATCCGTACGAATTGTGAAAATATAGGGCGCTTGTATGAGAAAGAGAGATAAACCCTTGGACTGTGAGTGTGTGTAAGTGCGTTTAGCATTTACCAATAGACTTACACGCCACTCCAGCTGCTATAGTCTCAGGAACTCTGAATACATACATATTAGGCACTACTAGCACTCAAAATACACAAACCCTGTACCATGAAATAAGTTAGCAACTCATAATCTTTCATTCTTTTAATTATCAAAAAGTCGAGATCACTGAACATAAAAGAAAAGAAAATTATTGCTATTCAAAATATTTAATTGGAATTCAAAATGGTAAATTAATTAAGTGAAACTGTTTAAGATGGAAAAATAAACAAGTAATGAAAACGCTGGTTTGCAAGTAGCTAATAAAATAAAAATTCTACCACCATTAGAACTGAAATAATTATTCACATAAAATAAAATTAAAAGTTGAAAAATAAAATTATTCTGCAAAGCTTCTTGTCAGGAATCAAAATAAGTTAAAAGTCCAAATGAATTGAAATACTGTGATGTGTATTTAAAGCGTGCCGTTCAGTTAGCCTTACCTATGCTGAGCTCCATTGATAAAAGTTGTAAGTCAAATCCAAATACTTTTCCACACTAAATTGAACCAATTAAAATAACTCCCAAAAACGAAAATGTTCTCGGGGAAACTTCCAATTTAAAGTTCACTTCCAAATATTCGTCAAGATCGTAGTTGCCTCCGATACTAGCTCTGTGGTTAAATCTCGTACCACTGGGCTAATGTGACAGTTTAAAAACTAATTACATCAGCAACTATTCTTCATCAAAATTAATGTTTCTTAAAGCCCAAAATCTGTAATATCAAATATCAGTAGACAGAAGAGACTGGTCCTCAGTCTTTTAACTCAAACTGGGTAGCGTCACCTTAAGTAGCTTAAGTTACACATGCTGTCATCATGGCGTCTCGGCGTCGTGCTGCTCGCCGTCTTCTCTCAGCTACTACTTATAAAATCTAACGCAAATGCTTAACGCAAGCCCTCTTCTTAAACTGGCTCGGTTAGCTAAAAACTTAAACTCACTTCGGTACAAAATTAATTTATCTATTTTAGGTTGATGCCGGGGATTTGAAAATATAAAAATCCTGGCGATAAAAAGCGCCCAAGGAACAATAGGTCCGTACCCAGAGGCCCCTTAACTTCCGGCTACTTCCTAACATACTTACCACCATGGACTCAGCTACATCCGGTCACACAAATACAACTAAAAATCAAACTTTCAAACAAAAGAAACAAATTACCTTTAAAAATAAAAATAAGATGTTCTGAAATATAAAAATTCACAAGTGACAAATAATTAACAAAACATAGTTAAATCACTCTTGCTCGTAATAAGATACTCTCTTAACCTAGAGTAACAAAATCAAAATAAAACTAATGGTAGTACCTAAATTAACTCATACGTGAAAAATAATTAAATAAATAAGAAAATTGCAAAGAGTGTTCAAGAGGGTTAAATTAAAATAAGGATCATAAATCATGTGTAAAATTAAATATAAGGCAGTTCCAAACCACATATGGTTAATTTGCATATCAGTTCTAGTGTACATAAAATTGATGGGGCTAACCTATCACAATATTTATTTTCTTGTTGTCTGATTAGTGCAAAATGCGGTGCTTAGGTTCATGTCTCTTCGCTTTTTTTTTCCATGAAGAAAAAACCTTAGGTGGAGTATTTCTTTATTTTATTTATTTATTTGTTTTACGTTTTTCAACGCGTGTAGCAGGAGAGTGGTTGTTTCAGGTTTCCGATTTTACCAAATTTTATACTTAGATAATAAATAATGGTGTCTGGATTCGTAATACATAATTCAAAGGTTATTATAATGTTAAAGACTTAATTAAATTTTGATTAAGTTATAATGGCGTGATGGTTAAGACTATTAAATTGGGCAACATCATTGGAAACCGCTGTGTTTGTTTCATCCTTCCGATGAAAAATAGATATATTATAAAATAAAAATTGTATACGTGCGTTTAACCTACCGAATAAATTCAAAATATTGTGACAAATGTGTTTTTTTTTTTCTTTTTTTTACTGCTGGTGTAAAACTTTTTCATTTTGTATCGGTTTTCGTTGGTCGTATGGATTGTTCTAACGAAAAGGCCGTTGGGCCTTACGTTAGCTTAGTGCAAAAGCGGTAGTTGGACGTACGGGGTTTGTGTTTGGCCTTGAATAACGTTTATGGCTGTATTAATTATTGAAAGGCTACGTTTGTTTATCACAACTTCGTAACTAACACTAAGTGTTTTGAAACACAATATGCTGCGTACTTAGACATTTTAGTGAACTGATTATTTGTCAGCACCCTAATAAATTGCTCAGAGAGCTAAAGCCCATTTCAGAAAGAAAAAAAATAACCCTAATAAATATGAGCAGAATAAAAAGTTCAGTGTAGTTTGCGTGCATACGATTGTTCAAGCCGTCACCTTTTTTGTCGCCGTTAAGGTAAAGCGATCAAATAAGCGAAGCGAATTATGCTCAACATTTTTCCTCCTATTTCGTTGTATTGTATGCTCATTTTAACATTTATTCTCGCTCAGGATTGCCTTTCATCAGTAACCTAACCCAAGTCAATACGAGAGGTTTAAACACCTTCTGTACCACCCTCTCCACCCCCCACACACACGCAAAGTTTAACATATTAAAACTATATATTACGTGTATGTGCGTAATGCATAATATAGTAACAAGTATATTTTAATACTTTTAATAATAATTTTGTAAAATAATTACCAATCACACAATTTCATCACAGACACAGTTAAGTCATAAAACCGACGTAAATGTGGTCGAAAATTGTAAACGTTTAAGTTACGCTATTTGAAATACGACTGCAATGTTAAGAAGTTTAAGAATACAATGTAAACAAGGCATTTGATAGTTGAAACACAGAAGCCACATGGCAATGGAGTTTGTTTGCATGTAGTATACCTGAAAGTAGAAACTAAGCAGGGCTTCAGGAACGTGCGAAGTGTAGCCTATAATTTTTCAAACTGGAAGAAACTGCCGTCACAAGCTTATCAACGCAGTCATTTAATTTTTTCACGAGCACGTTTCACTCAGTTGCTTACCTAGCAGATCTAAACAGCTAGTAAGATGACAGTATACAGAAGTCCATGTATATTCGTTTACAGTGATAAAAATTGTGTCATTCATATAAGAATAAGAATGACGTCTTTAGAGCGAAAGTCTAAGAAAGATAAAATTTAATACTTGAATATCAAATAAAATACTCCAATTAGTAGCTGTCTTACAAACATTACGTAATTTTAAGAATATGGTGCATGAAGTTCATTATCTAAACAAAAAATAAGGTTATTGAATCTTATGATAAATTCAGTTTTAGGAAAAGTTGCATTACTTGCAACATTATTTCAAAAACTGCAAAAAAATGTGTATTTGTAGAGAACAATATTATTGAACACATGCTGATCAGTACAAACAGTTTCTGCTTTCTGCAATAACTATAAATATTATCTGAGAAATATTTATTTAGAAAGAAAAAAGACTAGCTAGAGTATAAGATAAAATGCCAGTCTGAGGCAAGGGGATCTGGGATAGCAGCCAGACGCCGGCCGGCAACTATGTTGTGACGTCACCCGACCACCATATCGGATCCAGGTGAACTTTGAACCTTGACCTTGACTCTGTACCCGCGACCTTATATGACCTTAACCGCAAAAAATCCAAAGAAAGATTGCAGAAAAATTATAAAATACCAAAATTTTATAGAAAATTGAAAAAAAAATTAAAACTTTTAATGTCTTGGCACAATGGCACCCAGCACAGGCGCCAGGCGCCGTTCATGCTCTGTCATTCCGGTCACCCAACTGCCATCTCGGATTCAGGTTACCTGGACCTTGACACAGCCTTGAACTTGACCCTGTGCCTGTGCCCTTAAGAGACAATGGTCCCAAAAAGTCCCAAAAATCTAAAAAAAAAAAATATATATATATTAAAAACTTTATTTTAAAAAATAGAAAATGTATAAGAATTAATATTATAAATTTATTTTAAAAGACTCTGCTGAATGGTTAAATAGTTTTGCAAACTAAATACCTGAATTTTGCAATATATTTCACACGATTTTTAGTTATAAAAAATGAAGTTCTCTTACACACGAAGAGTTTTTTTTTTTCGAAGCTTACGACAAATTTTCCCAAAACTTCATTGAGGTCCATGCACATCGGGCACCTGTGTTCCTCGTCGCCTGATCGTGCTTGCGAGTAAACGTCTTCGGCCGGGGCAGTTTCCACGGGGTCTGACAGATTGGTCTGTTTGTGTGGTTCTTCTATATAATAATGATAAGCACCTAAAGAGTGCGTACTTGCCCGCATGTGATGTCTCAATGTTTGCGTACGATTGAACAGTTGCAATCACTTGGCAACTCTGTGGTTGGCTGGTTGATGTCCGAACAATGTCTTAATGGTGTAATATGATTGATTCAATTCAATATGACGTCATATGGCTGACATACTCATATATTATAAGCAATTCAAGGGGGGGGGGGTCAGCTAAGATGCTTAGTTTGACAACATCTAATGTGAAAGGTGGATCGTCTCGACTAGCTTCTACGTCAGGTAATCCATTGCCAGTTAAAAGTGGAGTGGATACTACCTGCCAATGGTTTCTCGCCATCGATTTCTTCTTCGAGTGAGATGTATCCTGTTTTACCAGCGCCATAGACTTCTTCAACTGTGATGTCTAAAACTCTAGCAGCATCTACTTACACCAGTGCAGTACCATCGTTTCAGATTGGTATGGTGTCTTCGGCTTCTTCAGCTGTGACACCTAGATCACTACCAGGATCAACTGACACCAGTGCAGCACGATAGTCTACAGATTGTACAGTGCCATTGAATTATTCAGCTGTTACACCGACGAAATCTTCAATGGAGCCATCGGACTATTCGGCTGAGGTACCGAGAACAAAATTGTCGGTGTTATCTGCTTCTTTAGTTCCAGCATCTATATCTCCAACAGATCCGTCCGAGTTTTTGCCCGAACCACTACGTCGTCATCAGTGTCACTTTTGTAATAAGACATTTGCTTTCGGCTACGGTATATGGTGCCATGAAATCTTTGACTGTGCCAAGAATCCCTGACGTATGTCATATTTGTGTGACAGGTGCTGTAAGCAGCTCTGCCGTAGCGACCATTTACTTAGACATGCAAAGACTTGTAAAGGCGAAGTGCATTTCTCATAAGTACCTCGGTACCAGGTTTTCTGCACGCAGATCTCTTGTGACTTCGGTACATATCCTCAAAAATGCAGTTACATGCATAACTCGCCCTGCACAGTTGGTCGGTATAATAAATGTCACGATATTTGCGCACAAAGACAACACGAGTGTGAATAGCGAGATGCATAAAATACCGTAATCAACAAGATGCATATATTTCGAAGAATGTTGTAGTATTTTTTAGAGGGCATGAGTGACTGTATTGAATTAATTGAATAACAATATGCCTGTGAATTGCATTGTGTTTTATTTCATGTTTACCTATTTTGCCAGAATAAAATTAAAATTTAGAAGGCACAGGAATAAAGTTAATTTAATTAAAAAGTATTGTATAAAGCACAATTGTACTACATGTACGATTACATTATTAAATAAAAATACTTTTTAAAATTCAACAAATCTAAATTTCAATAAAAAAAATCTATTTAATTAATTATGCAGGTAGTCAAAGTCTCGCATCATGGATGTAGGTATATCTACTGCTAATTGGAAAAAATATATTTTTTTTAAATAGGATGAAAATTTTAGATTTTTTAAATGCCTATAATATATATGAGTGTGTCGACAGCTCACTTAGCGGTGAAATCGAAAAAAAGTGCCGCCTAGATATTGAAAATTAAAACAAATGACAAACGAAAAAAGTAAGATGCTGCATACAATGGAATGAGTATGTGAGGGGGGTGGAGGCTTGTCGACTAATCGGCCGAACGAACATGATAAATTAGCCAATGAGAAACAGTCGTGGCGGATTAGTCTGTTGGACGTGGTGCTGGGAAAACCTACAGAAATGCAAGTTTTTAAAATAAAATTTTAATAATACTATTCAAATAATTTGTTATAAATTTGTATTTTTAAAATAAAATTTTTAATAGTTTTATTAAAAAAAAATTTTTTTTTTTGGAATTTTTGCAATTGTTTGGGTTTGTGGTCACTTAAGGTCACGGATACGGTCAAGTTCAAGGTCACCTGGATCCAAGACGGCGGTTGGGTGGCCAAAATGACAGAACATGAATATATATGTATACACATATACACATATATATTGGATTTTATAATTTTTCTGTAACTTTTTTGGATTATTTTTGGGTTCAAGGTCATCTAAAGTCAAGGGTACAGGGTCAAGGTCGCGGGTAATGGTCAAAGGTCACGTGGATCCAATATGGTGGTCGGGTGACGCCACAACATGGCCGCCGGCCGGCTCCTGGCTCTTACGCTCGATCCTCTTGTTTCAGACTCGCCATTTATATTCTACTAGGTAGTCTATTTGCAAGTGAAATGCAGTTGTCCATATAAGCAACATAAATTTACGTCAATCACAAGAATAGTTAAATAACACAAAGGGTAACCAGAACATGTCTCATATTTGGAAGTCCCGAGTGTTCCGATTATCACTTACGCCCTTGGTAGAACAAAAATTGATATAAAATTTGACATCTGTGTGAATATCTGGCAGGTATCCGGGAGGTCTGCATGTCGTTGCGCGAGTTCGTGAATGTAATGCTCGGCCCTGTATCATTGTTTGGTTGCATTATTGTTAATTAATACGGGATTTTCTACTAATTGTGAACAATATTCACACAAATAAATATAATTCAGGAAATAAAAATAATACCCACTAGGCCACATAAGAGTGAGCTATTATATACCAAAACCAACCTAGACATTTTAAAATCTTTTATTAGTAATGAAATAATAAGGTTTATTTTTCTTAGCATAACCAATACGAAATATTTTCATCCTTATTGCGTTCAACTATAATTTCGAAAATTATCATTGTGTGGGTTTCATAAACTTCAAATTATTTAGTTTTTACGTTTTTCTGCCGTGATGAAATCTCGGGTAAGTCCAACAAGTAGTTAAAACTTCGAATAGTGAAATTGAGAAGGAACAAATATACTTTCCTCTTTCCTCTATTTGTGCTGAGAGAAACTTACCAACTGGCTGTTCCTCTTCGCGATGCTGTAGACGCTTCCTCTTTCCTTTCCGTGAGGGACGAATTTAATGTCCTGCCACATGACCTTCCAGTTCATAGAGGCGATCTCAGCTTCTAACTTGAAATGCCTAGAAAACAACAGAATACAATTTACTTAAATGAGCATAAGATATTAAATAATTACTATCGTGTGATTATATAAGACGAGCAAAGTGTTAATGACACAGCCTCACAGGAGAGATATTTTGTTTTGAATATCTTCAAGCGTAGATGGATGAGACCGACACGAGAACACGGATCATATTCCTCATCCTATCAATGCAAGGCACATAAATGGTGTACAACGTGTTTACATCTACGGGGACGGAAAGATCCTTATTATTTTTAAGAGGTCGTGTGTGTGTGCATATATATAATTTACAACACAGTAAACTGAAACAAAGATGATTATTCTACTTTTTAAAACGTTACGTCTACTGGTCCTTAACTTTAATGAAAAATATAAACAACATTATGGTAAATTTGTTTCTATGGAAATTAGTTTCTGGATCCGTTAAATTTTGGTATACAAGTGCTGGTTATTACTAAGAATCTGGGTAGAAAATTTGGTGGTACTTACAAGACAGATATTTATAGACCATGTTTATAACTGAAACACTACATTAGAACGGAGATTATTTCAAATCACTGTAATACATGTCATGATTCTGATTTCTATATTCTATCTGCATTTTTATAATGAAACATTCAAATATGCCGGGTGAGTTAAGCCAAACATATTTTGTGGTAATGTTAAAATAGTATATAGAAAAACTAGACTATATTATATGAAAAAGGTAAGGCAACTAACTCTCAAAAATGTTCGTTACGTAATCTTTCGATATAATTGTCTGGTAGTTAATTTATCAGTGGTTTAGTTCAGTAACAAACGGATCACAGTTATTGCTTTTAGGATTATGTTTTTGAGTTTATTCGCTCCCAGTATGTTTCACGACAGGCAGTTTGATCTGCCAGGCAGCTATAAAAATTGCTGCAGTGTGCAGAACTTCATAACTGAGGCATATAATGTGCAGGAGAACATTCGAAAAAGACATTAAATTTTGTTACCCAGTTGGAAAGAAAATACGATTTACCAATACCGACGGCTTGTCTACAAATCACAAAATCCTAGCAGGGGTTATCAGATTAATTCGTCATGCACCAATGAACAGACTCGTTTAAGTTATTTTCGAAATGGAAAACTGCTCCTGGATTATAACAGTTGAAATTTTTACACGCGTATTTTGATCGCAACATCATAAAAACCAAACCAGGGACAGTCGAGAGAAATATTTGCCGCATCTATACAAAAGAATATCCTAATTAATGATTTCGCATACTCATGCATTTGTCTTCCGGATTTTTGAATTTTTAAATTTCGAATTTTCAACATCCGCAAATGTAGCATCATATTTTTGTTTCGCGAAATATGTTGCATATAAATTCTACCACTTACTTAACCACACAGTAAAAAATTTTTGTATGTTTTACAAAAAAAATTGTGGAAAATCGTTGCCGAAGATTTTTTTTTACAACTGAAATGTACAACACATTTTATTTTTATTTTTTGTAGAACATGCAAGTAGCATGTAGCTCCATATTTGTAGTAGCCTTAAAATACACAGTACTTACTTGTTAAAACTCGGCATTAGTTTTACAAATTTCACACCGTCACTTGCACTGTTACAAAAAATACATAATTTTTACAGTGTGCACGTATTCGTATATACACATTACAGTGGCACCTACACCCGTATTTCAGGACGACGCAGCCTTTTGCCGAATCATTTATTGCTCGTTTTTCCATCACTGAAATGAGTCCAGCTGCGTAAGCTATCTATATAGCAACGGAAGCTTTATCAGCGATTTAAGAAAATTTAGTCCCTTCTCGGTGGGAGCTTGAATTTCTCTCTCTTCTTCGCGAATATAAAAGCGCAGTCCTGGGTAGCATTACTGCCTGCGCGTCGGGAAGATATCGTCGCGCATATCACGATCTTTCGCCATAAACTGTGCTGTTATTTACTTGGAAACATTTTTAATTCCGTCACATTAACAGTGGCATCTCGGTAAATAAATGTTATGCAAATACGAGTTTTTGTCAGAAAACATATTTTAAAAAAATTTCCACCCGTGCCCCTATTTATTATTTTAAAAGCTTGCCTATGCAGTTTCCTTAAGAATGGGATGGACTCCCGTGGGAATCCCGCGTCCAAGCTCAAGAAGCGAAGGAGCGATACGGGCGACACTAACACGCATGCCTAGTGCCTCATCGCTCCTACGCGCAAGACGTGCAGTGTTTCCGTCATGACGCTGTACTGTGCAAATTAGATCTGTAACAGTGGGGTTTTATTACACGCGATGATAGCGCACAGGCCGTCTCTTTGTACCTTTCTTTTGCCGCTTTAAGGAAACTCATAGGCAAGCATTAAAAATGCGATGTTTGACCATTTTCACGAATTTTTTTCTCCGAGAATACACTTAATATGAAATAGGGCATATTAGATTGTTTTTCTTATTTCCTGACACAAAATCGTATTAGCAGAACATATAGTTACCGAGATGCGCGTATTCGCGCTAAACGACTATTTCACCAAAAACGCGGGGGTTCATCCCACTCTTAAGCTTTATTTGAACAAGGCAGAGGAAATACCCTGAAAGCAGAACTTACGCAATGCTTCAGAAAAGTTGGAAGCAACCATGAATAGAATATATATAATATTTTACGTTGTTCTGTCACTTTATATTTGATGGTTCTCTCTTTTCGAAATATAACATTATCAAATATACAAGCTTGCCAAGTTTTCTCAAGGTTAAACTCTACTACGAATACAAAATTTAATGGTATTTTTTTTTTTTTTTTTTAGCAACATTGCCCTCATGTTTTAAATTCAAATATATAAAATGCTTTTAAATTATTATTATTATTATATGGCACAAAATATGTTGCACAAATTTGAAAATGTAATTCACTACGATAAGAACAAGAAAAATCAAACAGGGAAATATTTATTTAAAATCTTAGAAAATTAACTCGACAAAAATTCCTTATGAAAATATACTACATATATGTTAAGCTACCCAATCTGCAACCAACAGTTTTACGTTTTTTTTTAATATACATTTCCAAAGGAGGCCAAGATGATCGCATAGTGCACTGGCCTTACACTAAGACAATCCAGGTCCGATTCTCGGTTCAGTCACTCCCGATATTCGTATGCAGAATTTCCGTATTGAGAAACTTTATCGCTGGTTCGGGACACGAGAGTCTAGTTTGGACTCCCGGGTAAGCCAAAATGTGTACCGTTTATAAATATATATATATATATATATATATATAACACACACACACACACACACACACACACACACACACACACATACGTTTAAGGTAATATAGTTTGTAAGCTGCATTAGATTAGCCTTTCAGCATAAAGAAGGGGGCGTTAATAAGCCAGACAAAGTTTATTCAATTTAACTTCAACTTTCCTTGATTTATCCCAAGTCAAAATACACTCATGGACAGAAAATAAGCACCAAGAAGGAGCGATGAAAATGAAATGAAAATGGACATATTTAGAACTCGTGTGACTATATCAGTAATTACAAGGACTATAAAGTTGGCAGTGCGGGTATACTGCTAGTCCCATATCAACATAATATAGCCTCCCCCCCCCCCCAGATTTGAAAACACGAGCCGATTCGATTCGGAAGGGAGTAGTGCAGCTGTTGGATCCTCTTCTGAGGCAAATTGTCTCCCAGCTTTTGTAAATGGCCCTTGACATACCGCAGATATGCACAGGGTAGGAGTTTATGTCCCAGCTGATCACGTATTCTGTTGAGGACAGATTGGAGGACCTTGCTGGCCACAAGAGTACCTCAACATTACACTGGCATTCCATACACAAATGCGCCAAATATAGACTATCGTGTAATTGTTGAAAGAGCGTACCTGCGTGCAGATTTATAAGGAGTAATATACTGGCTGTCATAGGATCATTGCGACAAACTTCTAGGGGTGGTGGGTAATGAAACGAGGAACAACTTTTGTCAGGGAACGGATGTCCAGAGACGCTCCGTTGAGATACCAGGCGCCATTTTAAAATAGTTCCACGCGCCTGGCAGATAGACATTCCGCAACGCGTATCACATGCCTGCTGTCGATCATGCAGCCATCTGTAGCTAGTGAAGGTGAGGGCCTGTTACAGAACCTCATCTCCGTCCTGGAGAGGTAGGCAGTATCAACAGCACTGCGAGCCGCATCGAACCGCATGTGCTGTGCGCAGTTCGTTACGTCATTTACCTCGCCTCATTCCATTACATAGACATGCGTCGTTGTCGCCGCCCCCGAGTCGAAACAATTTTTTGTGTGCTCGCCGTGACTGCGCTTCGTATACCAGACCAGTCATGGACGCCTATTCATCGGCAAAACTAGCGGGTATGCAGATGCTGTGCGGTGAAGCAAGAGGCTGTGTGCGCGTAGCAGCACGTGTTTATAAGGAACGCTTCCCCCAACAAACGGCAGTCACATAACACACTGTTTCACAGAATACATCAGCGACTGAGAGAGTATGGGACCTGTCATCCACTGCATGAGGGCTTCAGGGAAATACGTGTTCGTAGGCCCAATTTTGAAGAGGAAGTACTGGACAGAGTTGAGGCGAACCCGTCCACAAGCCAACATGTGATCGCTCATATATGGATGTCAGCCACACCGTGTGGAGAATGTTCCGTCAGCCAGACTACATACATTCCACGTGCAAACGGTACATGCACTTGGACCAGCTGACTTCGATCCCCGTACGCGGTTCACAGAGTGGTTTATGCAGCAATGCATTGCCTAGCCAGAGTTTGCATCGTGTGTGTGATTTACAGACGAGGCGTGTCTTACAAGATATAGTGGTTTCAATATCCACAACAGCCACGTGTGGGCACATGAAAATCCACGTACAGTGGTGGCCATACATCAACAACGGTTTACGGTAAATGTGTGGGCTGGCATTGTCCACGAACAGGTAATTGGACCCTTTATCCTTCCAGCCGGCTTAGACTACCAGGCGTATAATAACGTTCTCGCAAACTAACTACCCCATCTGCTAGATGTGCTACTGAATGGACGAGTCAACATGTTGTTGCAACATGAGGGCGCCGCGTCGCATTTCAACCGTCGTGTTCGCCAACAACTCGCCGACACGTTTGGTGCTACGTTGTTTGGGAAAGGTGGTCACCCGATTTCACGCCGGTCGATTTTTTCCTGTGGGGCCACATCAAGAGTTCTGTGTACTCCACGCTTGTGGAGAACCGCGACGTTCTCTTAGAGCGAATACAGGCGGAATGCAACGCGGTTCAAAAAAATCCTGGCATTTTCGAAGAGTCCGTCGAGCAATGCATCGGAGTTGCAACGTCTGCAGTTAAACGGAGGGCCGCCATTTTGAACACCTGCTTTAGGTCAACGTATGGAAATGTGCAACAGGCAGTCAATCAATTACTGCAACATACAAAGTCTACCTACTTATTACCACCACCTCACAGTACTATAGGCTGTTCACGGTAAAAGGAACACTTTTGAAAGCCCTGCTTAAGACCTACTTGTATACACGTTGTGTATTCCTCCGCCTTATGTAAAATAAACATTGTCATAGGCCTCGTCGCTTTATTCATGCGTCGGTCAATTGAAACTGTAAAATTACTAAGAAAGTAAATACTAAACAAATCTGCTAATTTTTACATTTCGACGCATTAAAAAAAAAATCAGAAAGTGAAAGAAATAATCTAAGCTGTCACAAATGGTTACCTAAATCATTCTTACGGCGTTAATATATAGAACTACTTTCCATCCATCGTTGCCAATTTTAATGGGCGAATATTACTGCATGCAGGGGCAGTGACTTTTTTCAGAAGTTCATTTCTAAAGTGCTCACCTTATCGTGAACAGCCTTTACATCAAATACCATTTTTTCCTGGGAGGTTGGCAACGGGAGCCTGTTAGCACGCGAAATGCCAACCTGCCAGGTATTATAACGTGGTGTACAAATACGCACAGTGTCTAAACGGGGCGTCTCCGGACTAGCGTTTTCAGACAAAAGTTTTTCCTCAACACATTAGCTATCATATCTGGAAGTTTGTAGCAATGATCCTGTGACACTCTGTTTAAGGACAAAGGCAGAACGTCGCTGACGCATCACTGTATCGTCAAGGTCCCCTGATTCACTATCTGAGGTGATGACCGTAATTTACGCATGGTGCGGAGAGACACGGAATGTTAAATAGTGCCTAGACAAATGGATACGTATGGCAGGATCCAATATTGTGAGGTTGCGTAATGCTCGGCGCACAATATGGCGACCCGACCCTCCTTAGGTGTGGTCTGTCTCATATCAGAGCCGTAACGGCGCGTGTGAGCGCCCTCGCTGGATTCAACGTCGTGTCACTGTGACCCAACATTCCTGCCAGTTCCTCCACACGGGTATTGTGCAGGCTCACAATGCTGTTCCTATCAAACTTTGTCCAATTATGAGTATGCTGTGTAGTGTGTCTTTGAGGCATACTCTGTATTCAGTGACCTTTCGTAACAGTGTTTACCGACTATCTGATGCTTCGTACATCCCTTGTCAGTTACGAATCAGTTTTATGCACGTAATGTGTAACAGAGATTTACGTATATGACCATGAAAGTTGCTCTCTTAAACCTCTCCCCTCCAAATAAAGGCTGTTCGCGATCAAGTGAGCACTTTTGAAAACCCTAGAAAAAAGTCACTGCTCTCACCTGCATATTATACTATAAAGGGTGCACTGAGTGACATGTTCCCATTAAGTTGGTAACGGTGGATGGAAAGTAGTTCCATATCTTAACGTCAAATAAGAAGTGTTAGGTAACCATTGTTGATCAATTAAAATATTTATTTCGCTTTCTGTTTCTTTTTCATGCATCGAAGTGTAAAAATTAACAGATGTGCAAGATATTTATTTTTCTAACAGTATCACAATTTCACTTGACCTACGCATGAATATAGTGATGAGATCCATGGAAATGTTAAATTTACATAAGGCGGAAGAATGCACAACGTTAATACAAGTAGATCTTAAACATGGCTTTCAAAAGTGCTCATTTTACCGTGAACAGTCTATAATAACACTATCGCTATTGTCGTGACCGAACAAATAATGCACTTTGTTGGCTGTTATAGATGTAACAGGTTATTATAATTCTTATGTACACAGATAATGCTGATATGTACGTGTACCATAACATGTCCAATTTGGGCCTAAATTCCTTACATTTTCTTGACTTTTTTGTCAGAGTACACCAAAACTTAAAAAAATAAAATAAAAATACCATAAACTAAATTATTCAAATTATCGAGAGGTCGCGTACAAAACCAGTTAAGTGTATCATATTTACGTAATATATTTTTATAGTCAACGGCGACGTAAATCACAATTAAGGCTCGGCGTCAACCATTCTGCAGAAATTTTTCATTTTCACGATATAATTTCGGTTTCATAGTAATTACTAACAATGTACGATTATAGAAAATTTACATTTTACGAGTTGTTCAATATTTTTGTGCGTAATTGTAATCGTGTGATTTCTGCTTGTTGTAAAATGTCAGGAACGTACTCATATTTTATTAATAATTTCCTGTCTTTTCACAAACAGGAAAGAACACACAGTAAAAATTAGATAGAAAAGTATTGAACAAGCCGTATGTAAACTGAAATTATTTTATAATCAAACGCTTCCGGTGATACCTCAAAGAGAAATTATGACACGAAATGAAAGTGTAACACGAAAACGAAGGATTTCTGCATAAGAAGCCGAGCCTAAAGCACCAGTAAAATTTCTGGTAATTATATATATTTTTTAAATTAAGCACACAATAGGAACACTAAATATGAAGAACTGTGCCAAAAAAAAGTAGTGTATAATTAATACGCGAGCACTTTTGAAAGCCCTCTCTTTTGGAATAGCAGTTAATAAATTTATTTTATTTTAGACTTCGAAGTTCACTTATGAGTGCCGTGGAATATACACACCGCGTTTATTACTTACACGACAATATTTTTTCTAATGATGTTAAAGGATAAAAAATGGCTGATTAGAAAAAGTAACTAGGGCGTCAAAAGTGCTCAGTTTATCGTGAACAGCCTATACGTAACTTCATTAAAATCTTGGAAGTTATTAAAATACGATAGTTTTCTGTTATGCTTCACAAAAATTATGTTAATCAGAAATCTTATTAAAAATTTAAATATAACACGTCTATCACCGTAGTTCGATTCACCCACATACATCGGAGTTTGGTAGGAAAGAATATTATAGTCGTGCTTTACGGACGAAACTGTTAGATGCAATTTTCTGTTTTCTGTTTGACATTTCCTCTGGGTCATCAGTTCATTTCGTTTACCTCATTTTCTTTATCACAGTTTGTCTTCATCATACACTGAAAAAAAAAAAAACCCTTGTGGCGGCCACAAAATATTTTGTTGTTTCTCACCGTGCCAAATTATTTTGCGGTAAACACAAAATTTTCTGTAGGTACCAAAAAAAATATTTTTTTTGTGGCCAAAAAAGTTTAGTGGTCACAATTAAAAAACGTGTTCACCACAGAATAATTTGGCTGGGTGAGTACAAAAAAAAACATTTTGTAGCCGCCACATTTCAGTTCAGCCGATTGCGTGTATTAGAATGAATCGCCGTATCATGCCCAAAGTGCGAAGCGAATATCCCAACACATCAAGGGATACAAAATCTATTCACGGTTACTTAAGACTTTTCTGAAGACCTGCTAAAGTTCTACTTCCAAGATATTCCTCTGCCTCGTGTAAACTAAGCTTAACTAAGTCTAGAAAATGACACCCGAAAGACAACGCACCGAATTCGCGTGCATCCAGTGTAACAGTATTTTGTACAAGAACTACGTATTTCTCAGTAGGCGCTACCAACACACATGTTTTCTATCGTTTTTTATTCAAATTATTTATAAATGAAGCAAATTAATTTATAGATAAAATATGAGCAACATTTCAATTTAAAAGAAAAAAAAAACTTTTATGAACACAAGTATAAAACGGTTGTGATATATGGCGTATGTTGGAAATAATTAAACACGTCATACATGGGGAGATTTTTCAAAGAAGAAACCGCGAATAAACTATATCCAATTTTTTCTAACTGTTTAATATTTATGTACCGTTGACCCCACTTTAATGCGAACTTCATTACGTGTAACCATTTAATGTGAGGAACTTAGCGACAGAGGCGAATTAATTAATTTTATACACTAATCAATATATTGGAAAGATTTCTTTCTCGTCCGCGGAACACCAATAAGCGCCTCTATTTTGTAGTAGCCTCTTGTTACTTTTTTTAAAATGTAAAAATTTCACCTGCAAAACTTTACAAGTTCATTCTTATACCAGTTATGTATTACTTCTCTTGAAACCCTCAGCTCTATCTACAGCAGTAAACTATCGATTGTTACGCCAGTCACATTTGAGTGTTTAAAAGATGGAGTCATTTCACTTCTTTTGATGTAGCTGACGAAGTTGATAACTAAATTATGCCATGATAGCTGGGTTTTGCTGGACCCAAAATTATTATATCGGTCTAGATGACCACTACAAAAACGCATTCCTGATTTCATTTCAAGACTAGCCACTACTCAATAAAACATTTATGTACGTTTTACAAACAATTATTTGGAAACTGGTTGCCAATCGTTTTCTTGTGACACTACAAGTAAAATATTGCATCTTTACAACGCATTAAACATATAAATTCGATCACGTATCTCTATATTTATAATCGAGATTTATTTTAAGCCTGCAGTACTTGTTTGCAAAAATTCTTATTTAGTTGCAAAAAAACATTTCACAGTAACGCGTGGAAAAATTTACCGTGATTTTCCTGTAGTGTTACAAAAATAATCTTGACAGTTTTCAAAGAACTGCTTGGAAAAATACAAAAAATAAATTAAATAAAGTGTAGATATTAAGGTTTTCGGAACATTTTCTCTGCCAACAGATAATATCGCCCTCCACGCGCAAACTCACTCAACTAGTTGGAGCGGAAACTAAGCCACACCTACTTATCTTCTTCGTACATTTGTACTTTAATACGTTGTTACATTGAATAATTTTTGCTAATGTGTCCATAACTTTCGGGTAACTATTACAGACAACTTAGCTATTTATTTCAACTCGTTATATGCATAGTACCAGAATTACTGTTAGCCAGTTTTGAGCTATCTCATTCCAGCAGCGAGCACCGAAAAAATAACAAAGAAAACTTTTCAGGACGAGGTTTTTTCCCCTCGGTAATTAATGCTTTCCTTTTAAGTTTTTATTCTTGCTGGAAAATTAAACTCTATCGCAAACGTTTCATAGAGTTTTTATTACCATGGCCAGTGGGAGCGGGGCACTAACTTACCTATCCGCACATTTATTAACAGTTACTTTATTTTCTTTGGGAGAAGCTGGGCTTTACTTCACTGGTGATCTATTTACAGTCGACTTTAGTCTAAGAAACCCTTCCCATTTATAAAGAAAATGCTGCATTTCCTACAAAATTTTAAAGTTTTATACAACACTAATAAATATCATGATACCTAAAAATTACATTGCCGCTTCTTACTATTGCACATATTCATCTAATTCACTTTTCAATTCATGCATTAACCTAAAGTCGGCTCCAACGCCTTTCCTACGTTGAACTTTGACAAAAAATCGATAATATGTCTAGATATTCTGATATTAATGACTTAACAAGCAAGGAAAACAAGAATATCGAAATTATCAAACAATAATAAAAACACTTTCCGAGAGAAAGGGTATGCGTTTAGAAGCCAGAATGTAGTATTAGTAATCGCAGCGAAGACATTGTTGGTTCTCTTTAAACGACGATATGAGCAAAACTACTTTAGCACATTGCCACCACAATTTTCGCCTAAAAGTTTCTTCGATTCGGCTTCATTCATAACATAAACATGAAGGGGCGTAGACAGGGGAGGGAATATCGAGACATACCACCTACCTCCCCCCCCCCCAAATTGAAAATAAAATATTCGAAAATAAAAAATTGAAAAAACAAAATACCAATTTTATTTTTATTTTTTTAATATGAGAAATATGTGATTCCCCTTAAACATGAATGATTTTTATAGCACTTTTGTAGTTGCGTGTCTGTAGTTTAGCCCATTGGTTGTAAATGATATTTTGAACCGAAGTAAATTCCTGGCTACACTCCTGTAAACATGCCTAACTTCCATCACTTGTCGGCCTCCAGTAATATGAACAAGGTCTTACAGTACGCTTAAAAATGAAAAACATCTATACCTTTACATAAAGTTGGCTTCACCACCTCTCCCGCCTTTGTGGCATTCCACTGAACTTCGCCAAGATCAGATCTGTTTTATTAATAATACGGAACAAATAATTTGTATGTGTTTACTTCTGTTAGAAGTAGAGTAACATGCTCACTGCATGCAATATTTACGTTGCTTGTATGTAAAAAAATCCTCGTCGATTTTAACACACACGACAGTGTTCTCAACCGCAGTTGTTTTTTATCGGATTAGTTTGTTTTTACAGAGGATTGTGAGGATGAGCGTGAAATGGAGTTTCTTCTCGCTCTTCCACCCTTTCTCAATCTATTGAGATCAAAGTGGCGGCGAGTTGCCATATATGCCTTCTCTTTCTAACGGTATTACTGTTAATTACAACTAGGATACGTTCAATTTAAATTATATTTCTTTCAATAGTTACTGCACGTAGTATTTCGTTTACTTGTTACTTTCGCCATTATTTTTCTAGTTACATTTACAAACGTTAAAAAAGGAAAGACATCTCGAGTTCCCTTGCAGGCGAATCACTTCCTATGTGTGTGCAATTTAAATTCTAATTTTTAAGTTTCGTTATAGACTCTCGAAGACAATGGTCAAAAGCGTTTATAAATTAAGAATCTTGCGAATTTTCTTCAGTTGTTGTCTTGAAACCGATTGTTTGTTTGGGAATTATTATATACAAATATTCAGTTTTATGTATTTACCGTATTCGTTAGGTAGCCCTACAAGAATGGCTGTAAGAAAAAAGGATACGCCTCAAGCATGATTATATATGGCATCACCTAGCATCTTGATAAAGAATTATGAGTGTTGTTAAACGTGCTGTTATGATCGTATAGAAGAGTCCTAACTGGGAATCCATACATGAACCCGCCAGCACAAATTTAGAGTAAAATCAGGACGCCAGGAATTGCGACAACTTATTGCAGCAACCACCTGGCGAGGCCGCTTGTGAAAACCCCCTCCACCAACCAGAGATTGGAAACATAGATGCCTGAACGACGCGACGCACTGATATAGGCCACTGTTGGGCGGGTCCCGTCGTCTTTCCACATCTGACCAGCAGCCAGGGAAGATCACAATATGGGCGAGTGCGTTCGCCACCATCCGATCTACTACAAACAGTCTCCAGCATCAAGATTCAGGTGGGGACTGTACAACTTAGATATAAAGATATATGGCGTGAGATAGTCTTAACTTAATTTATAATAATCATTTAATAACATTTAAAGTAGCTCGCCGTTACAGTAACTCTTGCAGTATTGTATTGTATTGTCCGTCTCATACCATATGAATAAAAGCCCCTCAGTTACAATGAAAGCTCTACCATTAACTATCATTGCAGCTACGCTCCTAGCCACTTTTTGTGCGGATATGACCTTAAGTCATATCCGTGACAGTACCCTAAATATTAAATGTTAAATCCCTGAAAATAATCGTTACTTCGAATATACGTTGATTTATGAAATTCAAAACAGATTAAGTGACGATATAACATAGAGATAACTTATGATATCATTATAAATTGTTTCATTAGAAAACAAACTTGAACCCTGACGTAAAATTAAATAGAACTGATTTCATTACGCTTGATTTAACACATTGCTATCGCTTATCAGCCTTGGATTACTGGTGGAAAAAGAATAATTATTTTTCCTTCAACGCTAGTTACAGTGCGTAACTTTTTTTAACGAGTGAAATATATTTATGTAATAACCCATAAAGCTAATGCAATCTCCGCAATACCGTAATACGTATTATTCAATGCATCAATGTTATTACAGACTGCACGACAGTGCATATGAATAACTCTTCAAATCACAAAATTAAGGAAAATGCATTATATAAATATTTTTTCGTTAAACGATATGGATATAAAACCAATAATTTTAGCGCTGGACATAACGAGAATTATTCGCATTGTAGACGCAAAACGGTAAGCGATGTAGAAGAAAGGGTTCTGAGGAGCATGGGTTAATACAAGGTAATGGTAATTAACATTAGAGTTGCAATAAATTACAGACATTAGGTTTTCAAATGTGTTTCAAAAATAACGCATCTACGAGTCATCACACTGCGGTCGTTAAGGGCATTTGTTAATTTTGGCGAGCAGTACACGCCGTCCCTTCACCAGCGTAGTCCGTTCCCATACGGCACCCGTGTTTTGTGTTCGTCCCATAAGGGTTCTATGTACCTGCGCATTCAAGGTCAAGAAGCGAGAGAGCGATATGGGTGACACTAACACGCACGCCTAGCGCCTCATCGCTCCTACGCGCAAGGCATGCAGTGTTTCCGTCCTAACGCTTTACTGTGTAAACTATTTCTATAACAGTGGGGTTTTATTGCACGCGATGAAAGTACACAGATTAATATACCTGCGTATAATCGTACTTTTCTCTTATCACTTAAATAAACTTCATAGGCAAGCTATAAAAATGTGATATTTGACCACTTTCACGATTTTTTTCTTCATTAATACACTTAATATGATAAAAGTAAAAAGATAGCGATATAGATAATAGTTTTTTAATCCTTTCTGGCAAAACTTCGTATTTCCAGAACATTTATTTACCGAGACACGCGTTTACGCGCAAACAACGATTTCACAGAAAACGTTTCGGTATCTAGGATCCTTAAGCCTCACGTGTACTTTCGCCAGACGCACAAAACCTGAAGCTGCTTCTGCTGCAGCCAAGTTTCCTTTACATCCTCGTCGCCGGGTGCTTTGCGGGCCGAGATAATTAAAGTGAAAATAATGGCGCGCCGGTTAACGCGGAAATAATTTAGCGGAGAAGCGATCCTCTCCTCGCATTGTGCGCGGGGATTGGCCGGGGGCCGTGGGGAGACATCAGCTCGGACAGCAGTCGTGAATAGGGGGATGGCCGCCCTCCGCACACAGCGACGATGGACCTTTTATTTTCGTCCCTCTCACTCCTTCTCATACTCTCTCACACACACACTCTCTCTCTCTCTATCTCTCTCTCTCTCTCTCTCTCTCTCTCGACCGCGCAGCATATCTGTCTCCGTCTCCAGCCTCCGAACACAAACGACCCATTGAAAAGCCTCCGGGACTGAATGGCGGCCGGACGGAATGGAAACGAGGAATCTTTCCAAAAACACGCCCGGTGGCAGCAAATGGAATCAGCCCGCTCGCGATGCCAGCACGGTCGCGGCGGTAAATATGGTTGCTCCTCGCCCGGTAACTGTTAATGCCGGAATCACATAGCCCCGACGCGCACGACACGACGGCCAACAGCAAATGAAGTACAAGATAGATCGTCGTAAGCCCGACCGATTTTGTCGTCCGACCAGCAATTTTGGATTAGAAATGATGTATTCTTCGTCGTGTCGTGTGGCACGACGCACATAATGTACAACATTGCAAAATTAAACTGTATTGCAAGCTTTCCCTACAATGGCAAATACGCAGATAAAAGAAAATTAATTTAAAATTACTGTATCTAACTCTTAAAAATAATAATTTTACCTTTGTATGCATTAGCGATACCAATTTGTCACCATTGTGTATTACAAATTTCCCTCTTGTTCACCGACTTTGAAACTAACGTAGTTTCATCAGCGCCTTCTAAATAGTTAGGTTTAATGCCGGGAACGTGGTGTCGTCCGTGCTGTAAATTCAGTAGTCACATTGAAATATGTCGTGGTTGCGTTTTTGGTCGTGTCATGCTGTGTTGGTAGGGGCTATGTGATTCCGGCACTATCCACAGACGCGAAAATTCATGGCTTCAATGTTAACTGCATCCTAGCAGGAAGAGTAATAAAATATCTGAAACTCTCATTAAGAATGAGATGGACCTCCACGTGGTTAGTAAAATAGTTGTTCGCGCGATTACGCGTATCTCGGTAAATAATTGTTCTGCGAATACGACTTTTATTCAGAAAAGATATAAAGAAAAAACAATTATATATGCCCGTATTTATTTGTTTTCTCATATTAAGTGTTTCTTGGAGAAAAAAAATCGTGGAAATGGTTAAATATAGCATTTTTTTTAAGCTTGTCTGTGCAGTTTCCTTAAGCGACAAGAGAAAGTACCAAGATACGGGCGTATTTTAATCTGTGTTCTTTCATTGCGTGTAATAAAATCACACTGTTATAGATCTAATTTGAACAGTACAGCGTCATGACGGAAAAAAACTGCACGCCTTGCGCGTAGGAGCGATGAGGCGCTAGGCGTGCGTGTTCGTGTCGCCCGTATCGCTCCCTCGCTTCTTGACCTTGGACGCGGGGATCCATCCCACACTTAAACAGTTTTTGAAATAATGCTTTTGGTGCCACTGGAAATTAGCTCATAAGGCCAAATATATATCGTAATCAATTATTTATATTCAATATCATAGCAATATGCAGTTTTATTAACTGTATTCAAGAAATATATAGATTGTTTATTGGGAGACTTTACAAAAAAAATATCTCTACAACTAAAAAAAAAAGTTGGTTAAAAAAAAGAAGTATAATTTTTATAATTGCGCTCTCAGTTTGTACCAAATATTAAGGAATATATTTTTAGAGCTCGAATACAAATATGTCACAATGCTATAATTTCCGTTTTTAATTGTGGAGTAAATCTGATTGACAGTTGAAACAAATGAAATAAAGCAATCAAAGAACATGATAAGAAAGAGACTATTTGAATAAATTTCAAACATTCATCAAATAAAAGAAAATAAGTTCGATATTAAGATAACGAGCCACAAAATTGTTTTATAAAGTGAATTCGATAAAATCTGCAATTCTTTTCAAACAAAGTTGGATAGTGCGAAATGCTCTTAACTTCTTCGCAGTAAAATAAAATAAAAAATAAAAAACTTACCCAGATACTGTTAAAATTGAACGTATTAAAACATTATATTACAGATTGATAACATAGTATCAGACTAATTTATAATCAAAAGCCAATTTCGGCCAATACAATGTGGCAGCTGCCAAGTGTTCGTTTCCAGCGTCTGTATTAGGAATACTTAGAGGGTGCCAAACTCTCCTTCACACAAGGTGTCCTCCCTATACTTCCTCTTGCTCTTAAAGCCAACAATAAAATACTATACTCATACGAAAATACATCATTCCCATTGTATGAAGAGTTTTGTAAAACATGTGCCAAATTTTCAAATGAGCATTCAACCGTTCTTTTTCTTTCTTACATTTCATATACTTTTATTTCTTTCATGTTTAGATATAATTACTATTATTTTACATTATACAAATCAATTATAGCCAGCATGATGGAAAACCTGTTTCTATCCACGTAACTAAAAAATAAATTAAGGGAAAATATCTGAAATTGCACACAAGCCAATATGGGCATTATGGAACAACATCTCTGTAAAGATCAAAGAATAATACCAACTTAAAATAGGCTAGCTACGCACGATTTATAACCACCAACGTTTAGCTCATAAAATATTACACAGCATTAGAATTTCATCTTAAAATAACAAAAACCTTTATTTAATTCCTTTCATTACAAGCTATTTCACTATTCATATAGGCATAAAGTTCAAGCTTTCAGTCGTGATACAATAACAATTTTACGTTGAGCATTTGAGGTACCAAGTTAAACTCCCAATTAAAATACACTCATTTCCAAAAAAAAAAAAAAATTAACCGCCATGGACGAATCTCAAGTACAACGTAGGTTGCCACCCAGTATCGTCATAGTCTCACATGTGCCCCATTTGCGTTTAATGCAGTTTGCTTACGTGTATTTGCCACTTATGGAAATTAATGTCCCTCCATCATTTATATCTGTAAGGCATAGAACAAGGTCTTAGTATCAGTGTAAACAGTGTGAGCCACAGAGTCAAGTTCAGAGAACACGTAGCAAGCTTTTACGGCGAATTCGGCAAGCTCTTGCCCAGCTGGATTGAGAGAGGTCGTATCGTCGGCCTCCAACAGGCAGGTTGGAAGTTGCTTTGCTGGCCACTTGAACCGTTCCTGCAAACACTGAGAGAGTGTACACGCACCCATTGAGAAGGCTCAGACCACCAGCAGGGTAGATTGTTTCAGTGTATTACAGGTTGCAAACACTCCACGGGCGTCGCTGCTCGCCAATCAGGGACATGTAACGCAGCTAGGTATGCGTCTGTGTTCACCAGCACCTTATCCAGGCGGCTATAGGCTATTCACGGTAAAGCGAGCACTTTTTAACGCCCTTCCAAAATTTTCCTTTTAACCAATTTTTATCTTTCCTCCACTTTTCAACATCAACAATGCCACGTAACTCATAAATATGATGTATACTTGCACCACTCCCAAAAGTTAGTGCCCGAGTCTGCAATAAAATATACTTATTAGTTGCAAATGCTTGGTACGAGGGCCTTAAAAAGTGCTCACTTTACCGTGAACAGCCTTTAGCAGAGCGGGATCTGTAGTCACGGCGTCCCTTACGACGTATGCCATTACGACCTGAACATCGCCGAGCACGTGCGGCCTGCCGGGAATGGGCGGGGTGGCAACTTGAGGATTGGCGACGAGTGGTGTTCAGCGACGAATAAAGGTTCTGTCTGGATACAGACGACCGCCGAATACGAGCATGTAGCCTTCCTGGCCAGCGCCGTGATCTACGCTTCATTGTAGAGTGGTGTGCCACCGCCCCAACGAGAGGTGTCATGGTATGGGGTGCCATTTACTACGACTCCCGCACCTCACAGGTAGTGTTCGAAGGAACCTTGATAGCGCAGCGATACGTCCACGTAATTCTGCGGCGATGTGCACTCTCCTTCCTGGTGCAGCTTGACAACCCCATATTCCAGCAGGATAATGCCCGGACACACACAGCACGGGTATCACTGGCCTGACTTCGTGATGTCAACATACTTCCTTGCGCAGCAAGGCCCCTAAGACTTCTCATCCGTCGATAACATTTGGGACCAGATGTGACGGCAACTTAAGCCAGCGGCTAGTACAGTTGATTTGGATTTGGAGGGTCAATTCCACCAGCTGTGGCAGGATCTTCCGTAGGAGAATATCTTACGTGTGTATGCCTCCATGCCTGTCTTTGTGCTACGGGTGGTCCAACACCGTACTAAATGCTTCTTTTAAGAATTGGTTCGCCTGAAATACTTGATTCCTGTAATACGATATGTTGATATCTTGGGTATACATACCACCATGTTTTGTGCCTGTACGCACTTACGTGTCCCTGCGTTGGCAACTACAGTGTGATCAATTATTTTTCCAAATGAGTGTATATTGACAATAAAGGATACTTATTTTGCAAGCCTCATGACTATGCAGTTACTACTCTGTTCCTAGGTGCTCCCTCCCGACACACATCACCAAAAGTGTAATTCATCCTCCATCACAAGTATTCGGGAACACACTAGCGCTGGAAGCGCCGAATTATAGTTTTCTTGCATTGAAATAAAACTGCACGTCGTATGATGCGACGGCCGAGAGGAGGCGCAACGTTACGTAGAGGAAGGTGACACCGTTGACGTCACAACGATGGGCGCAAGACAGAAACACACAGTGCTTAGTAATACGGAAGAGAAAGAGCCGCTTGTAACGCGAACTGCAGTCCCGCACACCAGTAAAATGGTGGAACACCGTTAACCAATCAGCGCCTTGCTACCTATTCGCAGGCCAACAACCCAGCCAATACGGAACGTTCTGCAGCGTGCAGTAGGCAGCCATTCACAAGAGGTCCGTTCCCAGAGCTTAGGGGGGGGGGGTCGCCTTCCGACTAGGCGAACAGTGTTCGATTCCCGGCAGGCTCACCCCGGACTCGTTACCGATAGATGCCGCTGGACAGCGGGTTTTCCTCGGGGATCTCTGCTTGCATTCCGGCGCTGCTCCATATTGACCCACTTCACCCTCATCGGCGCTCAAGACCTCGATGTCAAGAGCTGCCCAAATCTCTCCACTCCACCTTACCTCAGTCTACCACAGCCAGTCTTGAGATTGGGTACTCCAACATCAAAGCTGCCGCCGCGTCATTTCGCGTGTATGTACTCGTCTACACTGCGGCAGAAATTGGCGCAGCTCGTCAGTGCGTTAGTAGCGACATGCCACAAAGTGGT
Source organism: Dryococelus australis (assembly GCA_029891345.1). NCBI lineage: Eukaryota > Metazoa > Arthropoda > Insecta > Phasmatodea > Phasmatidae > Dryococelus > Dryococelus australis. The sequence continues at coordinate 323,073,578 of CM056993.1, read as the reverse complement.
CTGGGATCACCCTTAATGGTGCTTAAAATCCTTCCCTGCTCTGCTACCTGCAATAATAGCTTGATATTAAGGCATGTTTTCTATAGAATATGTAAGTAAGTCTTACGTTCATGTGAAAACACTGAAAATAAATGGATCGTAGATCAGCTACATGTAGGACATGCCACGGCAAGTTCACAAAAGCGTTCAAGCATAATCCTTTTGTTATTCGACGAAAACTTTCATAATCGATATCCCCAGCAAAATTTAAGAGTTTTTTGTTTTAATTTTAGTTATTCGATTTCTTTATAGCTCTATTTCAGTTATTCAATTTCTTTACAGCTCTATTTCAGTTCTACATCTCCTTTACCGTACCCAGAAATTAAAATTAGTATAGCCTCAGTATTCCCCGAATGATTACCGAGGTATTCTAAATTCAATATCTTTCGCCTCTTGGGTAAGTGACCAAATACACGTGGGCACAACTCTTATCACAAAGAAAAATTTATAACAGGGACTAAATAATTTAGTTGTATGTCACTGTCAGGTGTACCGAATTGATTAATTAGTCAAGTTATGCGCAGCACAAGCATTATTCATATCGGTGGTATATTGAAAGCAAATAAACAAAAACTGAAAAGAAAATTAAAAATCACTGGAAGATTCCCGACTTAGACACTGGAAAAAAAAAAAAAAAAAAAAACAGGAATCATAAAGTAATTCTAGTGTCTAGTGCAAACATTCATTTTCTGAAAACGTGCTTGACTATAGACTATAGTGTAAAACGTATGTGGAAAAAATGTTTTAAAAATTCATTATTCAATAAATGAAACATTTTTTGGTGCACCAAAAGGTGATTTCCTATACTGTATCCTCTTGCGGTACTTCGAATACTTCAGACGTGATTATTGAAAAATTCCCTGCTCGATAATTTTTCTTATTTTCATAACATGGATTTTATAAACCTCTTGTCATAAGTTAGTATATTTATCAGTTTATTTACTTTAATAAAGGAAATATCTTTCTTTACATCACCAAAACAATATTAACTGTAATAGGTATCTAGCGATTTCATACTATGCTTCTATATTCAAAGCACAAAAAGTATGTTTTATGTAATATTTGATACACGTTTGCAAAGTTATGATTTTGTTTATTGTTTCCGTATTATTACTTTCATTTCTAGACTGTAGTTGGTATTGAGATTTATTTTATATTATTTTGTTTGTTATTGATGTCCATAAATACCTTACAATACACATTAAAAACTGAATAAAAACTACATTTTCCTACGTTTAGATACGCAAAACTTAATTATCGTACCGTGATAGAAAGAACCAAAGATAAAGAACGTTATAGTATACAGAGTTTATGATATAGTTTGTTCACGGTAAAATGAGCACTTTCGAAGCCCTGCATAAGATCTAAATGTATGCACGTTATGCATTCTTACGCATTATGTAATATTAATATTGACATGGGCCTCATCACTTCAGTCTTGCTTCGGTCAAGTAAAACTGTGAAATTCTTAGGAAAGTAAGTATTATCCAAATCGGCTAATTTCCACACTTAGATGCATTAAAAAAACCGAAAGCGAAAGAAATAAATCAAGTTATCACAAATAGATACCTACCCCTTTTCACTAGACGTTAATATATGGAACTATTTTCCATCCATCGTTACCAACTATAATGAGGCAAATGTCACTCAGTGCGCCCATTGAAATATATACGTTAAGGGACAGTGGCTTTTTTCCAAGGTTCATTTCAAAAGTGCTCACTTTATCGTGAAAGACTTGACGATGCAATACAACTTAATCAGGTGCTTTCCTTACCGGTAAGTGAACACAGATCCCACGACGAGTACCACCACGACAGTACTGAGAACAATACTAAGGATGGCATACCCAGGCAGGCCTGAAACAAAAAAAAATCAGATAAACAAATTATTCCATCTTTATACCTTACAAAACCGTTAATTTTTATAATTCTTCAGGCTAATGAAAGCACTCTAGTTATTAATAGTATTGAAGACGTACACATTTTTAATGCTCACTTGTAGCATTGCCTGAAAATAGTAAGTTTGACATTATATATATATGTGTGTGTGTGTGTGTGTGTGTGCGCGCGCGCTAATTGCTTTATTCAATGCCGATCTGCAAAAATAAAACAAATTATGAACATTGAGATGTATGAGAAGTTGTTCTTCGTAAAAGCAATATTCATACACAAACTATATTTACATTTTAAACATTTGACATGTTATGAGAATACAATATTTTCCCCGTGAACTTTGTACTCGTGATCAAAACCAACGCTAAATACCCGAGTATGTATTATTTTATCCTATAAAAAATTGCCATCGCCTTGACATAGTTAGCTACTCACCAGCGCGTTTATAAAATACAACCATACTATATTTTTAAGTTATTTGACCCTATGACAAGAAAAATGACCTTGTGGACGTGTATCCAGTTTTATTTCGTATGTCCTCTGAAGCACCTAAAGTTTTAGGTAACCAATTTTATATTTTGCTGTGTGTCTAAATTTTGTAGGTGAGCTAAATATCTCTTTACAAAAAAAGTTAAAGGTCTTGTATGTTCATGAACACTGGACTATTTGGCCAAAAGGAGGTTCTCAAAATTTTAACGACATTAATTGGTTCCTCTGACCACCAAATGAACCATTTTCCAATACACTTTACCATCATATATTTTTTATACATCAAAAACCTGACGTATATCTAAGTTTAATAAAATGTTATAAACATAATATTTCTCCTAAATATTCATACACTAAGGAATGTTTCTTATGGCTATTTTTTTTTTTACAAGGAGCTAACATACAAAATATGTCAACACTTACCACTTCTCATTAACGAGCAGGCGTAAGAACGTCCCACATACATACAACACAGAAGTTACTGTCTAATAACTTTCACAACAGACGCCAAGTTCAACATGTATCAGAAAAAAATGAATTCTGAATGAAAGGATATCAAGATTCTGCAATTGAAAAAAAAAACAGCAGTGAATTATTATCACCAATATAGATTTTGATATAACTTACCGTAAAAATAGCACGGTAATATTTCAATATCACAAAATGGAACAAAGTATGGATAGATATATTGTTTTCTAAATTTTTAAACAAGAGAACTACTCAATTCAATATTGTATAAAAATACTCCAGACTTTGTTACGTAACGGCACCGCGTTTCTCATTCCCCTGATAACATTCCAGCATCCTTAATAAAAAATATTGGAAATTTTCCAAATATCTCTAAACTTTGTGAAGATAAACTTCCCCATTTCACTGAAAATAAACAGTTTGTTTCAATGACTTGATCCAGCATACACCTCTTTAATGTTTTGCCATTCTATCGAGTAATGCGCGACTTTTTTTTCCGTAAGCTATTTTGGTACACATGCTTATGATTTTGGTCACCAGCAACTCTACCGCTGAAATTTTTTACACGTCTCCACTGAAATAACTTACAAGTATCCATGCAAACTTTGCTACATTAAACGCTGATTTTTGAATATCCTAGAGGTTGACTGCTTAACGCGGTCTCACTGGAGCAAACAGGCAACAAAAAAAGGAGTGAAGTGTGAAGAGATTTGGGCGGCTCTTAACAGCGAGTTCTTGAGAGGGCAATAAAGAAAGCTTACACGGTAACGGGAATCGCCACCATGCTCGTGTTAGGCGTTTCCCCCATTGGTTCATGGCATACAACGAGAAATGTAGCTAGTTATCGGTATGCCAAGAGTAAACTTCCCGTAATCTCAAGCGAAAGCTCGGAAATATGTCAGATAGACCACGTAAATGTATTACTATTGATTAGTGCTACACGTTTCGTTTAATTTCTGATAAACTTTCCGGTGGTTCCGAATACACATTTACTCAAAATACAATCTATGTCCGAGAAATGCCTCTAACCTATAAGTTACAGCTAACCAGACGAACCAAAATCATCTCATCGCAAGATGTAGGGAACGAAAAAAGAACATTTTGTTCGTATCCTATGTGCATATACTTTAAATTAAAGTAAAAAAAAAAAAATAACCGCATTAATTATTTGTTCCAGGATATGAACGTAATATAATTTATTGTATATTTACGAAATAAATCGGTGAAAAAGGTAGTACGTAATATATTTTCCAATGTAAATACAAGCAATGCTTTATACAGTAATTAGCAAAATGTTTGCTACTGTCAGCTCAGTGGAGTTCTGAGCAGGCATTCATTTAGGTACTGAGACTTGGACACCACGTGGATGGAGCTGTGTGTGACACACGTTTTTAATTAAATACTGCAACTAAACGTTCCACAGAAGTCTTAATTATAACTGATCTCAGCAGGCTTCTTTTACACATGTCGGGACGTAGCTTGTCCGTGCCAGTACGTATGCGACTATGGGCTATTCACGGTAAAGCGGGCACTTTTGAAAGCCCTCTAATTTGAAATAAGTAAAAAAATATATTTTATTTTAGGCCTAGATGTTACATTCCATCTATGGTGGAATACACACAATGTGTTTATTACTTACATGTGAATATTTATTTAAAAACGTAGTTAAAGGCTAAAGTATGGCTGAGAGAAAAAAAGTAACTAGGGCCTTAAAAGTGCTTACTTTAACGTGAACAGCCTATAGTAAATGTGTGGTGTAATTATAGACTGTTCTTGGTTAATGGATCACTTTTGAAAGCCCTGCCAAAAATTAACTTTTCTCCTAAATTCGTACCTTTCCACTATATGTAAAATTCACATTGCCATGGATCAAGAGTTATCGCCGACCTCAAGTGGCGCAGTCTGTTGGTGCGCCGCTGGTATGCAGTGCAAGTTCTGGGTTCGAATCCTAGGTAAGCATTCAGGCATATCAGTGGGGGACGTTAAGGAGCTTTTTTCTAACTCCAATACAAGCGTTACTAATTTTCTAATTAATACTCTGCTATGTAAGAATCTAAAAAAAATACCAACTCCAATAGCCATAATTTTAAACATTACGCTCGCAATATATGTGAAGGATTAAAATTATTTCTATTATTCGCTGCCAAGTTAACTGTAAGCCTTCATGCCAGTGTAATAGCATTCATGCAGTTAACGGCCAGTGATTTTTTTCAGAGGTCGATTCAAAAGTGCTCACTTTACCGTGAACAGCCACGAGAGTGGGAGTCATCATATACCAGTAGACATCATTTTTACGCTTTAAGCCGCGATGTTAAAGGTTGTTCACGATAAAGTGAGCACTTTTGAAATCAACCTTTAAAAAAAAATCACTGCTCCTGCCTGGATATAGTTTAACATACCCATTTAGGGACACGCGCCCTGTTAAGATGGTAGCAATGGATGGAAAGTAGTTCCATATTTTAAGATTTGTGGTAACTTCAATTATTTATTTATTTTTTTTTTTTTTAATGAGGAAAGTTTTAAATTATTTTCTTTCCTTATACTTTCTCAGTTTCACTTGGTCGACACATGAATAAAGTGATGAGGCCAACGGCAATGTTGTTTCTATATACGGCGGAATAATACGCAACGTGCATACAAGTATACCTTAAGCAGGGCTTTCAATGGTGATCATTTTACCGTGAAAAGTCTATACCAACTACTCACTCAAGTCGAAAATAAAAATTAAAGAAAATATTCCCAACATTATTTTCAAGTGGGGAGTTGACACTAATACATTAACGCAAAGAGCACACCACTCCGAGACAAGAAAGTTCAATTCACAGAGACCACGAAAAATGACAGATTAACATGAAGTACGCTTTCTTGATGTTAAGGCCGCACTGACGAACGGTGGAAGCCATCCGCTTACGCCGAATCGAAGATGACTGTACCACGGACATCTTGACTGTTCAGTTCTGGCCTGCTAAGAGATCATCATACAACTGGGAGCATTAACGTACTCGTACCGAGGTCGACATAGGCCAACATCGCAGTTTCTCTGCAGCATGTACGGTAATGTTAATATAAAGATGAAAAAGAAAAAAAATAGATCTCAGTTATATAATTTCTGGGGAATTACGAATAGTTAAGAGACTAGAGGATATTATATACGGGATGAGTCAGCATCTCTGCGAAAAACTTCGTGAGAATGTTCCTTGCAAAATGTCAGAAGGAAATGAGCGACGACGAACGCCAGGAAACCACTCCTAGGGGCAGGAGACCCTTGAGGATGGGGTGGAAATAAAGAGCTTCATTTAATTACTGATACTAAGGGATGATATTTGTACGCATGTCAAACAATGCAATAACTGTAACACGCAAATACCACTGTTACCCTACATGTTAAAATGGAGGTTACCGCCAATTTGAATAGTGGAAAAAGGGGTCGACGTCAATCGTTACGTAAAGTGTTATCGCGGGCGTGTTAAAGTTATTTCATTGTTTACCATGCATACAAAAAATCACCCCTTAATATCAGATAGGTCCCGTGTAGTTAAATAAAGTTCATTATTTCCACCCTATCTTCACAAGGGTCTTCTGCCCCTAGGAATGGTTTCCTGGCGTTCGTTGTCACACATTTTCTAACTAACATTTTGCAAGGAACGTCTTCACGAAATTAATTAAGACTCGCTCTAAGTACACTTAGGGAGGTAGTCATGGCCCCAAAGTGCAGGCCGTGGCTGCTCAATCCCTCTTTGCTGCGATGCGTGTCTCCTTGAATGATTTTTCTTCCTTGTAGGCGTAAGGTGTTAGCCCTGAGACGCAATAAAATCCCGCCCTACCTTCGGGACTTAACTTCACATAACACTTAGAATAAGATAGTTTAAAAAAAAGTCCTCACGAAGTTTGTCACAGAGGCGATGACTCGGTGTGTAGGTGTGTATGTGTTAGTGTGTAGGTGTGTGTGTGTATCAGAGGCAAAAGGAACTATGTCACAGATACGGAACTTTACAGGATTACTCTTAACCCCTATGCCATGGTGGCACATAGTGAACATTCCTAAAGGCTAAATCGCTTATTGTCCTGTGTAGGAGACAGTGTTTTGCTCCCTGTAACAGGGCGCGAAAAATGAGATGGTACAATGTCAAAACTAGTTTTATGAAATGTGAATAGAGTGCCCTTTAGCGTTTTATACTTCTGTTAACATAAAATCATCATATTAATTGCTAAAGTAAGCATTTACTTAAATATTATAATTGATAGATAAAATATAAGTCATAATTAATACGAATAAAATTGAGAGAAAATAGGTGTGTTGGCAACGTCTATTAAGAAACAGTTCTTATGTGAAATAATATTACACTGATTGCGCACGAATGCGTTGCGCTGTCCCTTTGCTGTAATTTTATAAACTTGGTTAAGCTTTGTTTGCGTGAGGCGGGGGTATGTCCTGGGATTAGAGCATTATCAGGGTTTCAAAATGGTTTTAGTAACCTTGAACGGACAATATTTAATTATTTGTGGGATATTCCTCGCGTGACGAGAGCTGAAAGGAAAGCCACGGGGGAGTTACAGGGGAGGTAGGAAAGGTATCTAAATCCATGCATGATAAGGCGTCAAGAAACGTCTGCCTCGTAGATGGTTTGGGCGAGTGCCGAGAGGAGCTTCTGTCTCCCAGCCCGCTTTCATCTTTCCATCCAGAGCAACGACGGAATCTTCGAACTCTCCCGAAATCATGTGAATCTCCCGCCGGTGACGTCACGGCGATTTAAAACACACTGAACCGTCCGCACCGAATCTCGAGCCACGCACCACATTTCGCCCTTGCTCAGGATTACTAATCTCAGCAGCAAAACGGTATTTTCTGAAAATTGCAACGCGGGCGCCGCAATTATTTCCCAAGAGGCTCAGGCAAAAAATTTCATTACACAGTATGGTGAGGCCTTTCACACGCCGTAAGAATTTTCGCAGGACCGGCGGGATGGCTGGACCTATAGTCGGTTAGTGCCATAGACTAAAGATGACTTAGACCGCTTATTCGTCTTCTGCGCACGTACCCAACATTGACCTGCCCCAAAGGAATACGACTGCCAACAGTTATAAAAGTGTTCGTTTACATATTAATATTTAAATATCAAGCTCTATTATACTAATAAAAAAACTTTTAACAGTTTGAATTTAATCAAACTGCATTACAATTAGGTTAGAGGTAGCATAAGAACTTGTTTAAAAATCACTTTTATAACCTAAAATCCAAACCATGCCGTTTTCGCTAGAAGTGTTGGCAGAAAAACAGTTGAATGTTGGGACACGGAGATTGGTTGTGCGAAGCCAGCGAGATCGGTCTACCTCATCTTTAGTCTATCGTTATTGCAGTAGGACATTGCTCTATATGAAACTGCCTGTCAGGTTGCCGGATACCTACCAGACTGTACAGAAAAATGTGTAATATTATTGCAACCGAAAAATTACTATAGACGCTTTTTTTTAAACGTTTACTATTTACGAAATCTTATATTACTATAATGCAAATATAGTTTTGAAGAGTTTATATTAGTAAAGCCTCTAAGTAATGATGCTGCAACCAACTGATAAATTATGCAAAAAATAACAGGAGGAACAAAATATTTTGTGTTAATGTGATATTAAAGTAATGTCCAACCAATACAAGTTTACACGTAGGGCCTACTTGCCGTTGTAAAATGGCGTGTACTACTTAGCAGCGATAACCTCGTAAAACGAAACCACTATATTACATAGTATGAGAACTAAAAGTAGCTTAGACCAAATGCGGATAAATTTCTACAGCACAAACTATTTCACATAACGAAATAGAACTGCAATTTGACGTCAGATTGTGCTGAATATCGACAGTATGAAACACAGTCAGACATTTTAAAATAGAGCAGTTGGTAGGACGTTAGGTTTCGCGAAGTCGCGAACGTTAAGCACTCAAGGAGTTAGTTTGATTTCCCTCCCAGCCGTCGATTTTTCTTCGTTGGTGATATTTATTTTTGTGACAAAATAACCGTACTTAATTTAATTTACATCGGAATGTTTTTAAAGCAAAAAAAAATACAAAGGAATTTCTAGCACAAATTTGAACATTAGTTCAACACAAAATTTGTTTTGCCGAAACATTAACACCGCCTTAACGTAGGAAGTACGGTAAATGTAAGGAGGTAACGTTGTTACAGAATTACTTATTACTACATTTACATTAATAGCTTGGCAGTATATTACATTAGCATCAACATTAGTTACTGACGGGTAACAGGTAACAAAAATTAGTATGGTATAGGCCTATTCAGGGTACAGTGAGCACTTTTTTAAGCCCTCTGATTTGGAATAATAGCCAATAAATATATTTTATTGTAGCCTTAGACGTTAACTTCTATTCCGGTGAAATATATACAGTGTGTATATTACTTGTATGTCAATAATTACTTTAAAAAGTGGTGAAAGGATAAAAAGTAACTGATAAATAAGTAACTAGGACCTCGAAAGTGCTCACTTTATCGCGAACAGCATATAGTAACTTGAACATTGTTGGCACAACAATAGACTTTTATCTGTGTGTTGACTGAATATGTGCAATTGCCTGTAATTCAGCTGTTCACACTGACCAGTGATTCAGCTTGACGCTGTCCAACACGTGGTTGCGATATATCAGCCGTAGTTTGGATACAGATCGAGCAACACAGCCAGCATTTTCGCAGGTGTGATGGAATATCTGGAGTTAGTGTTTTGATAACGTGAACTGTTTTGCAAGTACCCGAGCAGTCCGGAAGTTAACAAAAAAAAAAATTCTGCTTTTATCTCCCAGTAGTTTTATGAGGAAGAAATGGAAAGCACCACGTGAATCCGTTAACCCTTTCAACGTCGATCTCAACGTCAACGATAATATAACAACACTTGTAACGAAACGTCTTCACTAACGGTTTCTTGGACACTTTGCAATCAAGCGTTTCACCGGATCGTTTCACTCTAAGAAATTATTCGGAAATTTGCCATACCAGTGTATACGCTTTGTGAGAAAGCAAGAATGGTAATGTTTTCCCCCATGCATTCATTGTAGCGTTCCTACATTTGCTCAAGAAACAGTCAACTGCTTGGGGAAGTTCCCAACTTTGTATAGTAGCGATGCTAAACATTCCTGTACCTGCAGCTTGATGTGTGGTATAATTACCATACAGTGTATAGGTTAAACGCATACATTACAGTTTAAGAAGTTTACCAGAAAATTGTTTTATAGAGTGGGTAAACATCCTCACTTTCACCCTGACAAATTGCTGGTACGGTCGTTTCTCCGGTCCGCCGAAAATTCGCATAGCGTGTTGTATTAAAATCACCCGAGTTCATTTTCTGTCGTTGAAAGAAAACGAACTCAATTATTTTTCCAGCAGCGCAACATTTTCTTCGGTTACAAAATATTTTTCAAAGTATTTTTTTTTTTTTCCCCAAGCGGGTTTCGTTTGTCCATTTGCAACAGCATATTTATGAGGATTCTACTCTTGCTTGTGGCGTTCGTGATTAGTACCTCCTGCAGTTGCACGTTTTGTCAGTGACACAGTCCTCAATTACTCGTTCAATAATGGACGGTTAACTGCGCAAACAAAACTTACTCGAGAGTTTTTGGAAGTAAAGTAGTCTCCTTTATTTAATTTGCAAAATTTTACAGTTCATTATGTTACTTGACAAACGTTGATACATTATGACAAATTGCACGTAAACTATATTTGCATCATCTGTGTATGCGTCGGGATAAACACAGGTAACAAAGATTACAAAATTACAGAATTCGAAGTATTTGTAATTATATTATAATTACCGCTGTCTACTGGTAATTTTCATTGATAGTGGTGTAAAGGAAAATATTCTTGTGAAGTACAACTGGCCTTGCAGTATATCGTTTATTCTGCATGCATTAATTCAGTCCAACTCAAATGATTTTGCGCGAGTGAATAACAAGCAAAATAATTTATCCTAATGTTTATTTATGCACCAGTAACTGTATTCCATGCAACCGACGGTCAGACACTATAGTATACGAATACAATATAATTTCGAACTTTATGGGCATTCATTACTAAACACCAAAATTCAGTATTGGATATTAATTACGTAATAATTGAACAGCGAAATTTTGTTAGTGATTTATGCCCTTGGCACTGTTCGCTGTACATAACAAATGCCGACAAGGTGCACTATGGGCTGCAGTTTGTCAGCTACTGGATGTCGCTTTAGACTGCAGAACAGCTTAACTTATATTGTTTTACAAGTTCGATGAGGTGACAGATTTATTCGGTAATAAACTGAACTAACATGCATATAACCACAAATCATATCGTAAAGAACACGTATCGAGCGATAAATACGCCAACGTTATTGCCTTAGCAGATGTCTCCGAAATATCTACAGGATCTCAGGTGATTTGCAGATACGGAATACACCACACGAATCTGTGATCAAAATTAAGTAGAAAATACCCTTTGGTAAAAATGCATAAGACTCTTCGTTTACGAAAAAAAACGACATGAAAGGTACAAAAACCATTGTAGCTGTGGTATTCCAATTAGATAAAGGTGAGATGAAATTGCAGTGCTGCAACTATTGTGTCTGTCATAAGGCAAACGGTAAGGGAAAGCCGAGCTCAGTAGCGTCAAAGAGGCCATGGAGTTCGTTATGTAGTGAGTATTCGGACATGGCAATGGCCATTGCTGCATCCGGCGGCTAAGATGCATGCACCCAGCTGCGGAAAAGTGCATTGCTATGGGCATAGCATACTTCGAACACCTTTTTATGACGTTTCGACTTATGTATGCTAATGCTGTATGCTTTGCTTAACGTGAGATCAAGTCATTTTATCCCTTTTAGTGTAGTTTTTCTCGTAAACTTATGGCTTTACGCTTCTTTATCAAAGATTATTTCCTACTTAGATTTGATCAGAGATTCGTGTTTATACAATACGTATACACGAATTACCTGACATACTTTATGCAATTAGAAGTTTAAACAGAGAAAATTTAACGTTTGCAACCATATACGAAATACGTTTCCCAGCTCATTAGCGCCACTTCTAATAAGTTCGCTGCCATCAAATATTCGCAATGACTTTTAAATTACCCAGTGTATTACAACGCGTTATTTCTGCATTAAATTACTTTATCAAACCTTAAAATACAGTGTCCCCCTGTTATAAAATCCCTTTTATACAATTTTACTACTTATAAGTTGCCAACTCTTGGTCTACAAACAAGCTAGGGTTTCAATACAAAACTACCTTCTTATAAAGATTTCCCTTATATGTTACAAGGCTGACATTTCTTGGGGCCCTTGAGAAATGTTATAACAGGTATTTAATATATTTATTCATTTACTCCCCAAAGCCTATGCTGGGCAAGCAAGTATTAAAATTAATTAACCGTTATTTATAAATTATAGAGATAATACTTCAAAATAGCGATAAAAATATTCGACGCAGGCCTACTTTGTAACAAAGTCGCAATTTTTCGGAGATTAAACTTAGATATACCGTGTATGTATTGCGTTTGAAGCATTATACCAAATATGCGGCAACTAGTTGCGTCTTTGTTTTAGAAATCCTCACATCACAATACGTACTACAACACTAGTACCTCTCAACTATAATAAAGTATTAATAATTATTAGTTTCAAATTTTTAGCCCATGGTCAACTTTCTAACATGCGGTAACTTCACTCACAGGAAGAAACAATACGTATTTGTTTTATGCAAAAAGTGCAGGCGAGAATATGAACCAGTAGTTGAGGCAAGTGGAAAAGTGTGACTTCACTAGTATTCGCCTTGGACAGTTGTAAAATATCACAAAGGGATAAAATACCACGAAAGGATAAAATGCTACGACGGGATAAAATACCTCAAGGCAATATAATCAACGTCCAGTGTTGCCTGTTGGGACATAACCTACGGTTATCGAATGCCTGACACGGATGCCAACCTTGGGACTCGATACGCGAGTTGCATTCGATATTATAGTCGACTTTATTTTGGAAACAATCTCATGCTGAACTCAAAGTACTACGATGCGTTCAAATCTAGGTTTTAGTAAGATGATAGAATTATGTTTTTGTAGGTATATCCGCCTTTTGACACAATTGAATTCAAATAGGGATGTGTAGAAATTGTTCCGTAGCGTTCAAGTTGGTTGCTTATAATAACATTGTTAGGTTTTTGTTTTCGCACTCAGAACACTCCATAAAACAAGAAGTTAACAAAAAATAATATTACCTGTACAGTGCATGTCATAAGCAAGCGTCCACCATTGTAAACACAAGGTAAAAAGAAATATTCTAAAATAAATGCACTCCTAAATGGCAACAATTTTTTACTAAAATAGTTGTGAACTGAGTAAAATATGCGTTTCAAAACCAATGACAAGAAAGTTTTCTATACCTACTTGGCTGCTTCCCTACAAGTTTTCATTTATCGGGTGTTAATAAGCACAAATAATAATGCGTTCAGATTTCTGACGATAAAAGTAGACTTGCAGACAAAATAAAGTTTTGCATTTATGAGTTTGATATTCAGATACAAAATAAGAAATATACCGACATTTTCATTGGATTAACAATAATAATCATTGCGAGAGAAGTGGAGAGCAATCAGAATAAAACAATTCTCCAGTAGAAGTATAAGCTTGTTAGAGATTGGAGAACAGGTCGCGTTTGATATCCATGCGAACAATGTACTTAAACTGTTCACAATGAAAAAGTGAATATGGGAATTTAAAGTTACCAAGTAAAAAAAAACTTGTTCCAATACGCATGTTCTAACTCTTTAAAATGCAAACCCATAACACATTCACATCATCAGTCAACGCCATTAAGAATTATATAATTTTGTGACGTACTAAATTTTATATCGTAATCACGCCTATTGTACGTGCTTACTGTTGACCCGTAAGGGTACGCTTTAAGTTATCAGTTTTTCATCAATTAAAAAAAAAAGTAAAATAAAATTTTAAAAATTCTAAAGGAAGAGATGTTCCCCTACTAAATACCGACAAAAAAATCTATCATAAAAATAGGAACTTGTTAAAACAATTTAAGAAAAAAAACATGTTTTGGGCTGTTAAATAATAAATATAAAGACTTTTTATTGTTTTTTTCTTTTCACGGCCTTTGTAGTAATTTAATTCACATTTATACAGGCCTCACTTGTAAACCTATCACCGGTCATAAGATTAATAGCAATATTTTACGAAATGAATAATTTATTTAATTCAAAATTATGTGCACTAAAATTTGCATCCGTGTCGCAAGAGGACATCGCGTCTACGTCAAGAACTTACGTACGACATACGTAGGGTGAAGGTTCATCGCAATAATTCTAAAAGTAAAAAAGAAAATGTGTAATACGTAGTTATTTGTTTTTCACTCCAAACTGTGTTAAATAATTTGTTTTGCACAATATTTTTAATTTGCAATCAACGATGAATCCGAGGTAAATATTTTCATTTCTAATATTTAGAGCTCCTGTTAAATGAGGTAGCATTTTGTTTACTAACATTACTCAACCAAACTCAATAAGAGTAATGAAAATATCTGATTTTCCACTTAGAAAGCGTAAAATAGAAACTATTGAAATTTATATAGGCAATATTTAAGAAATATTAAATTTTAAAAGTGCCACCAGGTAACATAAATCAAAAGCAAATGCGGAAATAACTTTTTTTTTTCATATCCAAATACTGACAAAAATAGCAATATGAAAAAAAACTTCAATATATACTCATGTTGGCCTGACGACAAGCGCGCTGTCATTCTCGTTATTCCAGTTCTCCTTCTGTGTGTGACAGGTTCCATTGGAAACAAAGGAGAGGCAAGTGGCTACATTGAGAAAAAATACGTGGCAGCGTTGTTTCCACCAACATCAATGTATATTCACACCTACAATTTTCACGTTATTTTTAGATTATGTGTCGTATAAAAATACCACAAAAATATTTGAAACAATAAATCCACTGTACTTATGTCTATCTATGCACGCCGTTGAAGTTTTTGTATCACTTCGTTAAAAATGTAATACGTGGGAATAGGTAATTAAACTGGCAATGTAGTGCATGCTAGTGTAAATATTAATTTAAAACGTACAATACTTTTTATAAATTCTTATTCCGCAGTTCATGCTCTAAGAAATTATTCGTAAATTTATATCAGCGTATACGTATATTGGGAAAAAGCGGACGGTAAAGATGTTTCCCATACATCCATTGCAGTATTCCTACTAGAAAGAGTCAAACGCATATGACAATTCTCAACTTTGTTTAATAGCGACGATAAACATTCCTTCATTTTAAGCCTGTTTTATGGTACTGTTTTCACACAAAGTGTAGGTTTCAAATTTTCGTTACAGTTTATAAAGTCTGTGAGAAATTATTTTACAGTGTACATGATCACGAGTTCGAGGACGATTTTATCTAATATTAGAATTATCCAGACTCCGCGCCGTTTAGAAGAACAGTCAGGAGCCCTTATAACTTGACCATTACATGCCAATACAATCCTGCTATAGTCTGTTCACGGTAAAGAGAGCACTTTTTAAGGACCTGCTTAATTTTCCCTTTCGGCCAATTTATATCTTTCGGCCACTTTTTAATATAAACCTCATATGTCTAATAAACAAACTGTGTACGTTTCATCACTATCAAAAGCTAAAGTGATAGGCTGCAATAAAATATATCTATTAATGGTTAATGGCTGTTAAGTAGGCTTTAAAAAGTGCTCACTTTACCGCGAATAACTTAAATCGAAAACTCTGTTATTATAACGGCATCTAACAACAGTGCCGTTTAATGACACATTAGTAGAAAGATGCAAAATTAGCGTTATTATTTGACATCGTGCTGAATTTCACAATACTGTATATACCGGAGGCGACGTTGTTTTTCCATTTGCTGCTACATAGATGCGAAGCCACGCCCTTTCTGATTGAACTGCGCATGATTGGGGCACACACCTATGAAGTGCTCATTTATTGGCCCAGAGTAACCCAGGGCGTGTCAGATGAAGTATGGTTCAATGAAAAACGTATTGCAAATAAACACATGTTTAAAGTTTAACGTGTTCCCAAATAATAACGCGAATTTTGCAGGTGTCTACACATTAGACATCACGTTATTTTTGGCGCAGGGAACCATTCGGCTGCCAAGTCAGGAGCACTATCACAACAGTGACTAATACATTATGGGCATAAATTGCGAGACGTGAAGCCCCTGACATAACAGCGCTGCGATACACTTAACGCAGGCAACTCCAGCCAACACACATTTGACGAGACACCAGCCACAAAACTCTGTCTGTTGTACGTCTTTAGTGTTCTTCCACATCGTCACTTATACCCTGGCACTCAGACCCTGCAGCGGTCCGATCATTGAGTAAAGATATACACTAGAGAAACCATGGGATAGGGAAATGTATTACTAGTTCTTTCTGTTAGTTCTTGGACTGATGCGGAGGAGAGCTAGTGTTCTCGACTGGGCGGTAGCAGGAAGCAGATGACGCAGTAATCGATTTACCTCGCCAACCGTGCGGATTAGATGTAAAAGGCGGGTCATGGACCACCTCACATTTCCATTTTAAAAATGCAAATTTTCCCCAAAATTAAGAAAAAAATCAAGCAAATTTGTTACTTTCAAAATGGCGGGGAAGCTTTTTGATACCTTAAATTCAAGCAAATTTCTTTCACTTTTTTTTTTTTTTTTTTTTTTTTAGAAAAGCCAATTTTGCAAGCGAGCAATCTAAATCAAGCAAATTAAGCTAAAAATCAAATAAAATGATACACATTAATAAAAACTAAATATTATAACAGAATTCAATATCATGTACAGATTTTCCATTGAGCCTTTATACATTAAAAATCTTGTTTATCATTTATTAATTTTTAAATAGTTGTATCATAAAGCTGTACATATCGATCAGGTATTGTAATTTTATACTTACAATCTAGAATACAAGTAATTTTTTTACCAAACTTAGATTCATGAATTTGAAAATTCGTGGCTTCATACAACTGATCAATATCTAGATTCAGTAGTCAAACGAATTATTTAACTTCTTGAGAATTGATTCCATTTTTGTGTTATTTACAAAGAAATTAATTATTGAAGAAAAGCATTCTTACATTCTCTGAATAAATTAATTTTCTTAATAAATACAATGGAAACTAATACCATATCTAAACAATGTAAAAAATGTGGCGAAGTATGAAATATAGAGAGTTTTCACACATATACATACACAAAAGATAAGCACATTAACACTTGTAAAAAATGTTGTACTGAATATGACAAAAATCAGTATGAGTTAAAATAAAAGAGAAAGTACTATGCGAACGTGGAAAATATGTTTCTAAACTATCTCTCAAAAACCATAAAAATCGTAAATCACACAATGAAATTTTAAATGAAATTCAACATGATAATTATCCAACAAAAACATGAAAAGTATGTAATGAGAATAAATCTACACAATTATTTTCTTATAATAAATCTTGTAAGGATCAACATATAACTATAAGTAAAAAATGTTTTAATGAATATCTTAAGAATTATCATCTTAACAAGACGTTAAATATGATTTCCCAATAATTTTAACACTTTTTCGATGCTATTCCACAATATTTATTATTCTTATTTATCATTTTGTAATTTAAAATGTTTTCCCTTTAAATAAACAAATATGGAAGCTTCTAAGATAACTGGTATGTTGAGCAGAGTAACAGTTCGCAAGTTGAGAGGTTTTGGTAAAAAAAAATTTACAAATTCCATATTATTATAATCTAAGGACAGCTGATTTAATTTCATTTAGTGTACCATGAATATTAAATTATCAAACAAAAACACACTTTAGCAATTTACCCTTTTCAAAATTCAAAAATATATTTAAACAAGAGGAAAATGAATTAAAAGTAATATTCCCATTTTCTACTATTGTTTTCGTACAACCTAATAAAGAAGATAGAAATAATCAAAAGAAATATTCCCATTTTCTACTAATGTATTAATAACAAAAGAAATAGAGAAACCAATAAAAATTACTTAGTTAATAAAGCTTTTAAAAGTAGGATATCAACATATAAATTTGATAATACTTGTAATTTTGTACAGCCTATTCATTTTTGACTTCAATAAAAAATAAGGTATTTGAGAAAACACATGATCATCTTTTAAAATTTAAAGGGTTGGAAACCAGCATTAAATTATATACCAATTGTCATAAGCAAAAAAAAAATCAAGTAGAATGATTCACATTCCAATCACTCAATTATACAATATTGAATGAAGGAGATATTAAAAGGATTTATAAATGCATAATACAAGAAATAATTACACAATTTCCTGAATTAAAAAAAAATGTTCAAGATGGACTTTAGACAGAATAATGGGAATAAAATTAGCTATAAACAATTATAATCCATTAAATGCTGTATCATATATTGAACTACCTGGATTTATAAAAGAATAAGAAAGCATGCATAAATGTTAAAAATAAGGATTCAAAATGCTTCCCTTGAGCTGTAAAATCTGCACTATTTCGAGCAGACAGCCATTCAGATAGAGTAACCAAATATAAAAATGTGGGGCATAATATTGAAAAAGTAATACATAAATTTGAATATCCTATTAAAATTGATGATATACCAAAAATAAAAAAAATCAAATTGACATATCCATACATCTATACTCTATTGAAGATGAAGGTAAGAAATCCATTGTATATCCACTAAGACATACGAAAAATAAAAAGGATAAGCACATAAATTTACTTTATTTCAAAAATGACACAAACTCACATTACTGTTGGATTAAAGATTCACCGAAATTGCTTGCAGCACAAAAAAAAACATTAAGAAAAACTTATATATGCGATATGTGCCTTCAATTCATTTATTCTCAAGGGAAATTAAATATGCACGCAGAAGACTGTTCAAAAAATGAAACAGTAAACATTACATTACCTTCGAAAGGAGAGTAAATTTATTTTAAAAATTATAATCATACAATGAACGTTCCATTCACAATATGTGCAGATTCTAAATCAATTATAAGAAAACAACAACTAAACCAAATCCAAAAGAAATATACAAATTTAAACGAATCAAAAAATATAAAAATTTTAACAGAGGATGATATCGATAATGGCTTTTATAAGGAGGTACTTAAGAAAGATATAAACTTACTAATAATCAAATAAATGCCATTGATTTGAAGTTAAATGATGAATCATATACAACGAAATATCAGTTACACGAAGCTTTTGGTTTTTGCTATTATATTGTATCTAGTTATGGTGATTATAAACCCCCAGTTGTATATCGAGGCCCAAATGCACATAATTAGTTTATATGTTGTATGCAAAGGGAAGTAGAAGAAATTAGATAAATATATTCACAAATTGAACCACTGCATCCACTAACAAAAAAGAAAAAATATTTTATAGTGAATTAAAAAAATGTACTGTACATGAATGTGAATTGCAGAGGACAATACAAAAGTACATCATCATGATCACATAAGTGGAAAATTCATTAATTCCGTATGTAATGATTGTAATCTAAAATTAAAACTAACCAATTTCGTACAAATTTATTTCCATAATTTAGTTGGATCTGATGTTCATTTATTTATTTTGGATTAGAATATGGTGACAAAATATATAAATAATAACAAATAATGAAGAAAAGTTTATCACTTTTGGGAAAAACACAGAAAATGTAAAAATGAAATTTATAGACACATTTAATTTTATGGCTAGCAGTTTAGATATATTATCATCTAACTTAAATAAAGATCAAATGAAACTCACACAAAAAAAATTCCCAGAAGATCAAGTTGATTTAGTTATAAGAAAGGAGGTTTATTCATATGGTTATAAGGATAGTACGCAAAATTTCGAAGAAACTGAACTTCCAACAAAGAGTGAATTTTATAATAAACTAGCGACCCGCCCCGGCTTCGCACGGGTGCAATTAAGATAAAAAAACTGCTTAACCCGGCGTTAATTAGGTTGGGTAAACTCTCCTAAAGCATTAAAAAAAGCACATTATAATTTAAAGTATTTTTGCTATTTTTATTTGATATTTTTTTACTTTTTTATAATTTTTCATATTAATATACATTATATTGCAAAGCAATTTATCTGAGATAGAAATATTTAATATGTTATTGGCCAAGACATTCTCTGTAGACAATGTTTGACATCCTGTTATTGTTTGGTAGCAAAATATACTGCTTCCCGGGACTTCCAACTGTTGATAAACCAACATATAGTTGGCCATGGGAAAAACACTCTTTTCGTAGGTCGATTCCAACCAAAGAGAAAGTTTGACCCTGCGACTTATTAATAGTAATCGCGAACGATGTTTTTACGGGAAATTGCAACCGTTTGAAAGATATTGGCAAATCCGTGGGAATCATGGGAATCCTCGGGATGTTTGCCAGCTGGCCGGCTGCTGGACCGGTGAGGATGGTCGCGACAAGAAAATTTTCTTTCAAGTCTTTAATGAGCAATCTTGTGCCATTACACATGTTAGGAGGGCTTATATTCCTTAAAAGCATGATAGGAGTACCGACTTTTAATGATAGTTCGTGAGGTGGCAAGCCAGAAGGATTAAGCGAATTTAGAAAATCTTGAGGAAAGTGGACGACATCGTCAACATTGGTGACTGTCAATCGACTTACAGGTTTTGACTTGGCCGGGAACTCTTTGTATAATGAGATTGTTGATTTCATTGACAGTGTCGTTCCTAGGCGATACTATTGCCCTGGAACACAACCAGTGAAAGTCTCTTTCTAGTAAATTTTCGAGGCCCGGATATACTGCTTCTATAAGATGCTGCAGACTTTGGACTATCTGACCTAATGTCTCATTTAAAATGATTTGAGCAGAATTAGTTCCCAAATTTAGAGAAGGAAAAACTCCTCCAAGTCTGAACAATTGTTGTGGGAAATCTTTATGCGTGTCTCCACCAAGATAGGCTCTCATATTCGTTCGCAAATTTAGGTGTTGAATAGAACTCCATAAGGGAGATGATTTAAGACATGCTTTGATGATATCTGCATGCGTCCCTTTTGTAACTACAGGGAGTGTCTGCCGAAAATCCCCAGCAAACACAAAAGTAACTCCCCTCATAATGGCAGTAGAGCTTCTAAGGTTGGCGCCGTACGCAGCACACAGCACGTTTTATTTTCCGAATCTGTCCGTCCTGCAAAGCCGTAGTACATTATTTTGTTCTACCATCAATAGTTTTCGCAGCGCATGCAATGTAAGGAATTTTATAGGTCATTTATTTACACTTTGGGTTACATTATTGGAGTTTTAGTAGGGATCGTATTGATTATAAAAATTAAATATAGCCTATGACACTCAGTGATAACGTAGTATTCTACTGGTGAAAGAATTTTTAAAATCGGATGAGTAGTTTCGAAGATTACCTCCTACATCCAAACACACAAAGTTACAAACACTACCTCTTTATAAATTAGTATAAAGATTTAACGAATCTGACATAACTGACGATGATTATGAACATGCAAAATGTGCATGGAATCAATTTAATATTAAAAATCTTAGTGAAGATCACGATTTATATTTAAAAAGTGATGTATTATTGTTAGCAGATGTATTATAAAATTTTAGAAACACATCTATAAATGCTTATGATTTAGATCCAGCATTGTATTTTACAGCATCAGTTTTATTGGGGGGAGTAATGATAAAAATTACTAAAGAACCACTAGATTTATTACATAACTATGATATAATTTTAATGATTGAAAAAGGAATAAGAGGTGGAATTTCACAACGTTGTAAGCAATGTGTTAAAGCTAATAACAAATATTTAGATGATTTTAACTCTTATCAAGAATCAAATTATTTAGCATATCGCGATGCAAATAATTTATATGGTTGGGCGATGTCTCAATATTTACCATATTGTGGTTTCGATTGGGTTAATTATACATTAAATGATGTAGATTACTGGAGTAAAAAAATATTCGATTTGGAGGACGATTCTGAGTATGGTTTTGTATTAGAAGTTGATTTAGAGTATCCACAAGAACTACATAATTTACATAAAGATCTTCCATTTTGCCCAGAAAATAAGGTATTCCAAAGACAAATCAATCCAAATTATTGACAACTTTAGATAACAAGCAGAGGTATGTAATTCACTTTCGTAATTTAAAACAGTGTCTAAATAATGGAATAAAACTTGCTAAAATACATACAATATTATCTATTAATCAGTCTAATTGGCTGAAAAAGAATATAGATTTGAATACAAAGCTGAGAAATAATGCAAAAAATGATTTCGAAAAAGATTTCTATAAGCTCATGGATAATTCTGTGTTTGGCAAAACTATGGTAAATATAAGACAGAGATGATATAAGATTAATATCAGATGCAGAAAAATGTTAAAAATTAATGCCTATACCGAATTTCAAAAGAAGTACTATATGTAATGAGAATATTGCGGTTCTACATATGAATAAAACAACTGTAAAATGAAATAAGCCTATTTATGTGGGCATGTCAATTTTAGACATATCAAAAGAATTAATGTATGATTGCCATTACAAAGTGATGAAACCAAAATATGGTGATAAAATTGAGTTGTGTTATAAAGATACCGATACATACAATTATAACATAAAAACAGAAGATTTTTACAAAGACAATGATTCATACAATTATAACATAAAAATAGATGATCTTGACAAATACAATGTTAGAAAAATTTGATACAAATGATTATGCCAACGACAATATCTATAATATGCCACAAATAAATAAGAAAGTTATAAGAAAAATGAAAGACGAATGTTATGGGAAAATAATGGAAGAATTTTTTGGTCCGAGAGCAAAAATGAATGTATATAGAGTTCATAACAAGAAAATAAAAGATCAAAAGGTGTAAAGAAGTGTGTTGTTTAACAACCGAATTATATTTGAGGACTATAAGAATTATTTGTTTTAAAAGAAAATAGTTTATACAACAATGAATCTAATAAGGAGTGAGAAACACAAAATATGTACAGTAGAAGTTAATAAATATGCATAAAGTCCTTATGATAACAAGAGATATATACTATAAAATAAAATAGATACACTGCCATATGGATATAGAAATTTATAATTTTATTAACGTGTGGTAAGTATCTGTTAAATTTTAAAAGAAAAGTTTTATAGTTTATTAATGATTAAGTGCCCCTCCCCCCAAAAAATTGACTCAAGGATTTTTAAACATCTTTAATTCCTTAAACAGCACCATCGAAATCAATTAGTTTACCATTTTAATCTCTAATATCTAAAACAATGTGGTTAAATCGCTCATTATTAATTTTATAAAAAAATTGGACATGGAGGCCCATACATTGTACAATCTCCATAACAAAACATAGTTTTTGGTGGAAAACTAGCAATCATATCAGTTTCTAAATGATTAGATTCGTCATACTTTATAAACATTCCATAAGCTGACATTAATGAACATTTATTATTTTCAATTGGTTCAAGTTAGGTAACTTAGTACCTACAAAAATTATGTCTCTTTCAATAGTTATAAATCTCTCAAGGCCAAGCATATGAGATAAATTACTGTCAAGTTTAGTATCAAATTTATATTTAATCGTTATTCTAATTTTCACATTTTCTGTTGATATTTCAACTATGTTTGTTGAAAATGGCTCAATTGAATTTATAGTTTCTTTCAAACAATCTATATTCCATTGACCTCTAGGAATAGTTGTAACCCTCATTTTTATCAACATTAGGACTTATGTGTTCAATTGTACTTATAGTATTATTGTCTATATTTAAAGTCAAAAACTTTGTATGAAAACTTACTAATGCAATACATTTTTCACTATGGATGATATAATGGAAGTTTTTCTTTAAAATAGAAATATTATTTCTTAATTTAAATACTTTATTATCCATTTATTACAAACATTACATTATTAAATGAAGAAGTGACAGCTAAAGCAGCCTATATTGCGCAAAGTTAAATGGGGTGAACGTTATAAAGTTAACAGGTACTTGTGGTAATATGAGAATATTAGATTATGTAGAATTTGTTTAAAATCATTGATATGTATGCAATATGTTTCATTATTTATGTATGTGATCATATGAGAGTTGATGTTTAATAAAAGGGTCTACCATATACAGGAAGTTTCATTAAACATCCCGAAGCCTCTTGACAGCGGCCCTAAATTTACGAGCCGCTGCCGGAATAAGGATCCCAAATTGGCCATTTCTACCATATATTTCATGTAGTAACTTGGACTTTGTAGCATGTGTGTTGACAGTTTATCTCTCGAACTATGTACTTTGTACTCTGTAACATTGCAACTCTGATAAGAGAATATATACAGACATGTATTCACAACCACCATTGTAATACAAGATGGATAAATTTAAATAAATGGTATGTTTGTTAAAAAGTTTAAATCAACCAAAATACATTGAGTTACAAAATGATTTTAATATATTACCCAAAAAGGTTAAAGTTAAAGAAAAAATAGCATACATTTTTTATAATACTGAGGAAATGGACCTTTAGATCAATGTGAAAATTTTTCTCTAGTTTTGTTTGACAATGTTATTTTAGACAATCAATACATAGTTCTAGATTATTTTACTAGAGAAAGACATAAAAATTTAGATGTATTTTACTTATCTCAAACTTATTCAAAAGTACCAAAACAATTGATAGACGATAATACAAATTTTCTGTGTATGTTTATACAAGATGATACCAATTTGAAACACATTAATAATGATTTTCTTGGTGGTGTTACGACTTATGAAAAATATAAAGAAATTTGTTCAAAATATTGGGAAGAAGATATGGCTTTATTACAATAGATTAGAGTATAAAAATAAATAAGGAAAGTATAGAAAGTATAGAATAAAATTAAATACTTTATTATTTTCTAAACCTTTTATGATTATAAAATGTGTTTTATGAATGTAAAAACATAATCTTTAACACATTTTAAATTATTATTCTGTACTATACACAAATTAATTCATATTTAATTTTTCATTTCCTTTATAAAACACACAAACACACCTATCTACTGTACACTTGTCTATTGTTCACAAGATGGGCGAATCACTAGAGAAACAACTAGAAAATTTAAAAGAAGAAAATAATAAATCGAATGCATTATTTGATTTAAATAATTTAATTTTTGGCGATAAAAAAATCACTGTTGTATTAGATAAAGAAAATAATCCTTGGTATTATGGAAATCAAACAGCAGAAATATTGGGGTATGGAAGGCCTAGAAATGCTTTTTATAAAAAATTTTCTCCAAAATATAAAACTTCTCTTTCAGAAATACTTAAAAATCTTAACAAACATGTAAATGATTATAATGCTGGTAACACATTTCTACCAATAAAAAATTATTAATATGACTACTGACAAACTATAGAATAGCCAATAAATCATTGCTAAAACAAATTTCTAAGCAGTTTAATTTAAACATCAGCATTCTTAGAGAACAAAAATGAATAAAATATATCTCCCACATTATTAAATGTTTTAAAATTTTAAATTATGAACAACAATATACTACATACAATTATAGAATAGATTAATTTTTTCCTGATCTAAAAGTAGCTATTGAGTGTTACTTTTTATTAGCTATTACTAGCTATTAAAATTAGCTATTACTTTTTTCTGTGGTAATTTCTTCTCTCTGGCTTCTCTTATGTAACACTTCAATATTTATTACTTTGTGATTATTCTATACCTTTAAAATTGATTTAAATGCAATGTATAAGATGTTTAGTGTATGTTCAATGTGATATGTGTAAACTTATTAATTTTGACAGTTATGCTGTATAAGCTATGTAAGTCTGATGATTATCTATTGTTTTTTTTGCATAAGTATTTGTCTTTGTAACAAGCACTACCTTTTGTTTTTTCAAACTAATCAGGCCCCACCAGCCAGCCTATTCTACTTTATTTTTCTTCGAACAATAGTCTGATATCAAAAAAACTTATTCATTCTAATTTGGAATCAGTGAGAGGCCCTCTAGAAAAGAAGTCAGACCTGAATATGAAAGAAAATCTATAATATTTTATTAACAAAATTTGATATTTGCGACGGAGATACTTAATTATTCACGCACTATCGAAATACTGAGCCTATATATATATTTAAAAGAAGAAGTAATTCGACATAAGCTGTACGATGAGCCCAGAAGGAAGGACGACCCAGTAAAGGAGGACTTCGGGTTTTCAGACTTCGCACCGATAACGATACAGTGTTTGGTATTCGGAGAGCCAATTCTGCGAGAGGAGTGCTACTGGCTGCAGATTCTGGCGAGGTTCCGATTCTGCACCCACCTCTGCTGTTCCGGCCTGTAGAGGACGAGTTCGCTGAGCACCATCCAGAGATGTGCTGTCCATGGTGAGCGGGTGAGCTGTTCCTGGGTTCGAAACCAATGAAGGATGACTCCACGACATCTGCAGAGTTGCGGTTATTTTCCGCTAGCGACACAGCTATGTCATATTTTTCCCCAAGCAAATGTAAATGTATTTATGCCACCAGAACTAGTAAAGTCATATGTTGGTAAATCGGTTGATGTGCAATGTGCAGGCTGGTGTTGCTTGTAATTTTAAAATTTGTATAGTGTAATATTTCGTAACTAAATTTCTGCAAAAGTACCATATATTCTGAAATTGGTTTAGTTCAGTTAGCTCTTGTTAAAACCACTCATCAGTATTAAAATTAAAGTAATTTTATTTGTTTCTATTGATTTACTTGAATTAAGATTTCTATGTTTGTTTATTAGAATTAATGATCCAATTGTTTCAAACTACAGAAGTAATGCAGATTTGGATGAATACACCGATTTTTTAGCGTGGAAAATTATTTTATAAGCGGTACAATACTTCAAAAAAGGTAAAAAGAGGCATATGATTATATATGTGAAAAACATTCTTATATTTTAGTCATTTTACAGAAAAAAAATGTATAAAATTTTTTTTTCATGCATTTTTTCAACTGATTGGTTTACATTTTGTAATTTATTAGCTATTTCTTTATCGAAAAATCTTTTATTGAGCGCATCATCTCCATCTATAGGATCGGCCAGACTAGTAATTCTACAATATCGAAATGAAACAATTTTTTGTATAAGTAAAAACTTCACTTATTTGATCTTGTAAAGCAGAAGAAATAGTATTGTATTTTGAATCTACATATGTTTTTAAATCAGAAACACTAGTACCGTATTTTGATACAACATAGTTTTTTAATGCATAATCAAAAACAATAAATTTATATTTCGAATCTACAGCCTTTTTAATGCATAATCTGTATATATATATACAATAAAACATGTTAATTCCCCAACCTAATATTTTTTTTGTAAACATAGTTAAAGCAACAGTAGCAGAAGCAACTTTTTCACCAATTGGAATGTTTTTATCATGCATAATTTCTTTTCCTTCTTTTTGTAAAATTTTATCAGCTTCTAAATCTTTATTATCTCTATATGCAATATCGTGATATTTGCAAGCTTCATCTAATTTATTTATCCCTGAATCTCCTCTTTCTAATATTTCGTTTAATTTTGTAAATGTACCACAATAATTATAACCCAGCAATTTTTTTTCGGGGTAATTAAAAATATTTAATGCCCAATTTATAATACATTTGCCATGGTGTTCAGAACTCCAAAATGTGTGTGTTATTACACTTAAAACTCGTATTAGATATGGAATTCCTTTCGGATTATTAACAACAAAATCAGAAAATTTATTGTTTAACATATTCATTATACTTACATTTCATTGTAATAATTGTTATTTCCAGCATTTTCTTCACCATGAATAATTAACAATCTATGGATCAATTTTCTAACATCGTCCATTCAAATGTGTTCGTTTGGCAAACTCGTGTTTTTTTTTAAATATCTTCGCTAGATTTAGGAGAATTTCTTATCTTTTCGTGATAAATTGGTTTAATTATTTCATTATACTTCCAACCGATACTCGAAACTACGTTCATAGTTAGATCATAATTTTGATATATTGCATTTGTTAGTAAACAATTTGTACATTATTTTTATAATCCTCATTAGTGAATTTATCTTCACCAGTGAATTTATCTAAAAGATCATATTTTTTACTTTTTGTTAACAAATTAGTGAGGCCTATTGTTAATTCATATTTTTTATCTTTGACCAATAGAAAATCGCCATCTAATTTTACTTTTGTAACACCTATTTTAAAACTTTGCCCATATCTTCGTAAACAAAATTTATCATTAATAATATTAATATTTTTAGAAGTATACTTCCCGAGATTTATAGTAGTAACACCTGCTATAGGTGGCAAATCTTTTAATGGAATAATATCCATTTGCTCTTCCAAATTAGGAGATTCTTATTCTGCAAATAATTCTCTTTCGAATGATGTTTCTTCCGGAGTTGGTGGAAAATATAAATTTTTTGCTGCAACAGGAACAAGTGTGTTTATTAAATTTTTGTTTTCTTCACTTACTCGTTCTACTTTTTTGCCAATATTTTGTAATGTTGTAATTCACGAATTAATGGAAGGTATTTTTTTTTTTTTTTTTTTTTTTTCTGCTTCATGATTCTTTTTATAATTTTAATATTTTTGAATAGGTGATTGAACTCGAGAAATATCCTTTGATTCGTTCATTTATATATAAATTTCTTGACTAGTAAATGAGTTATAAAAGTATTAAGAGTTTTGAGAGGCAAACTTTTCCCCCAACTGATTAAACTAGGGGGAATTTAAATGTTTACAATAATAGAATTCAATTTGATGAGATGGCTTTTCTTTTCCAAATTATGCTTATGTTTATAAACAATTTAGATTACAAAAGAGAGATAAAGTTGGAGATGCTATGATAAGTTAGATAACATAGATGTTTATTCTAACTTTTTTTCCTTTTCAGTTTTCTAGAGTAAAAATCTCAAAACATGGACATATTATTGAGGCTATTGAATACTTTGTTAAGATCTCCAGGTGAACAAAATTATTTATAATTATCTTGTGTTCGTGATTATTATCGAATAAAAGCTACTCATAGTGCTAAACCAAATGAAATAATTTATCGAAAGAGATATCTGTTTGGTTTTATTCGAGACAACAATGAAATTTATTGGAAAGGTGGTTATAAAATTACTTTTATTCGTAATCTATCCGATAACAACGGTTTGTCTTTCAAAATAAGAAAGCAGACGGTACACTATACAGAAATTATGCTGAACCAGGTAAAATTGTTATTAAAAAATTAGGAATTATGTGGCCTATTTTTGAATACGAAGCTAACAGAGCCATTGCAATTAAAGAAAAAATATACGATGAACAAAAAACACCTATTAGTTTTTATTTTTGGCAATTTTTAGGAAAGAAGTTTCTATTAGAACAAGTGTTTTAAAATTTGATATAAAATATCAGTTTGATCATTTACAATTTGACATGCCCGATTTTGTATTTGTAGGGTTTCAAATTAATAGAAAAAATCGTGCTGAAAAGTATGTCTACGCTTCTATGTTTGACCATTGAAATGTGAAAAATATTTGTGTTAAAAATAGTAGAAATGAAATTTTTCCAAAAGAAAATTGGAATCTAAATTTTGTCAATAATTTTTGTGATAAAGCCTTTCTTGTTTATAACAATTTCGAACTTCTAAAACAAAACTGTCTACTGTTTATAGAAATAATGAACTTTATTATAAGTCAGTTCTAAACTTTGTTGGTAAAACCAATTATTAATCATTTTGGGATCGAAGGCCTTTGTACATTATTGATTGCTTATATAGAAAAATAACCGTAGTTAAAGAAAAAACAAGTATAAAAATTAGTGTTGATTTTGATGAAGCTGTTGAAGCACATACAACTGGTAGTGCTATTTTAATTAGCCAACGGAATTTAACTTATGATTATATGACAGAACAGATTAATTATGGTATACAATTTTTTTTATTTTAATAAATATCGAACAACAAATTTGTTCGATATTTTAATACAATATTTTAGACTTATAGTTGAGTAGTTACATTTAAAACTTCTACGAATTTTTAGAAATATAAATGATTGATTTTATCGAATAAAAAATCTTAATTCTAATTAAAAATTTTCATAGCATCTCTTCATTTTATCAAACATATATAATTTTTTAAATATTATAAATGTACCAAATGATAGATCTTTTAGAACTTTGGGATACTGAATATGAAATTATATAAACATCAACTTCCATTGATAAAGAATTGGACATTGATAATTTCAAAATTGTTTTAAAAATCAATGAAAATAATTTAAGATCGGGTAAATTTTCTAATTTTAAAGACTGTGTTTATGATTTAGATTGCTGTGATGGTTGCGATTATGGAATCAGTAATGACCATGCTTCAGATTTTTCTTTATTTTTAGACTTTAAAAAGTCGTATTGGCGTTTTAATTTTATTGAATAAATTTATAAATTCTGTTAATTTGTATCTGTTTATTTGATGTTTAGCTTAATTTGCTTGATTTAGATTGCTCGCTTGCGAAATTGGCGTTTCTAAAAAAACGTGAAAAGGAAATTTGCTTGAAAATCAAGAAATTTGCTTGATTTTAAGGTAGCAAAAAGCCTGCACGCCATTTAGAAAGAAGTAGTAAATTTGCTAGATTTTTGCTTCATTTTGGGGTAAATTTGCATTTTTTGATGAAAATGTGAGGTGGTCCAGGACCCGCCGTTTACATCTACTGTGCGGTGTTGCCAGTTCCGCAGTAGGCAAAAATATGTCATCATTGTGGCCTTGGCTCATCCAAGTGTTCATTCATGTTCTGCTAAAGGCGAGCCTGTCTCACACGCGTTAGTTTTCGTTGCAGCTGTGAATACCCGACTCATGATGTACTAGTGGCGACCATGGCATGTATTTCGTTTGTCGTAGAATTCTGGATTTGCTTAAATTTGCAGCAATATCAACTACTATTTGGTTCTATTCACATGTGCAAAAATGGATTATCAAAATTATATAACGGCCACTGTTTTCTATTCAAATGTATTGTTTTACTATAGTGTAGGTGTTCATGATAAAATACGAGTGTTGTTCGCATTTACAATTACAAATTCCATATTAATCATGAATTATGTCATACATCAAAGTAGCGTTTTCATTCCGTTCACATGTGACAGGAAATGATTGTTCACTAGTCAATAAATATATGTTAGACGCACGAAGGTCTACAATATGACTCAGTGTTTACAGTTTGGGGTTGTGATCTATTACAAAGATGACTGTTCGTATAAATAATCATTACGTTAATTTAACGATTCAAGTGTCATTAAGGTTGTGTCCGAACCTAGGAATGCACTATGTATAAGTTATAAGCATACTCCACTCGGTTCGATATTTGACACATTCCGACAGGCATACTTTTGCAATCGTTACAGAAACTAGCCAGCTGCTAAGATTCTAAACAAACATTTTTTATGGAAAACAAATACTGAATCTGTGCTGGAAAGTAGGTGCAAAGATTTAAAATTATCAACCCATTAGGAGCTGTAGCTCAAAAGCGTATGGCAATGAAAGTGTTGCTATTAATCAATCACAGACATTTTGTAAAAGAAAGAAATGAATAAGTATTTGACGCAGTAAACGCAATAATCTATCACTTTTTATTAAATCTGCTAAAAAAATGGAGGTAAATTTTATGTTATCGCTAATAATGGAATGAATAAAAATAAATTTTCAAATTTTGATATAACTTTTACACTCATACATGTCTTGCCTTGTTAAAAATTGGCAGCGTTCTCACTGCTCTGCATATTAACTATAAATTCATTGCAACGCCAGGTTTATAACAAATCGCGGAGTAAACTGGTTATGTTGGTCTTGGCTCTTCTAGATCATTAAAGGTTAAAGAGTATACATTGTTAAGAACTTTTCTAAGTGGCATTTTCGAAAGTTAATGCCTCCATTCCATTATTTAAAAAAAAGAATACAATTTTCATTTCTGTAAGATCCATGTTTGCAAAAATGATGTCTGAAAAGGTGACAGCTTTGTGTGTCTACAGTTAAACGAGTGTAACACAGCACACCATTTTATATTCTACACTGAAAGCTCGAACTCATAACAGTGCGAAAAAAGTTGACACTGAAGTAATTATCAGTAATGATAACACTAACGAACGCATGAAACCTAGACACAACAAAGAGAATCGCAATATTCTATTCCCTCTTCCAGACTACTTTACAAAATATAACTATTTTTACACTAAACATCGGTTGAATGCAATGACTCGGCGCCAATCTCTAATAGTTAAGTTTACAATAAAAAACATTATGCATTAAGAATATGCAATAAGCGCTTATCTGTCATACGGAAACACATAATCTGTATTTGTAGCATCCAATAATGTTTTAATTCAAAATTATAGCCAATGCAAACAGGCAGGAACAAAGGTAAACATAACAGGTGGCAAGCCTGTTATGTTTAACTTTGTTCCTGACTTAACTTTGCATATGACAATCATACTTCAAAGCCGACATTTTATATCAGAGAAGCTTATTTTTGTGAACAAATACAATCGTTAACATGTGCATACACCCGACTTTTTCATATTTTTTCCACTTACAGTGCATTACTGTGAATAAACGTTTGCCACCAACAACACAGTCTTCTGTGTTCTGAGTGGTCGTCGCCTCACAAGTTTCACTTAAGATATAAAATATAACTATTACTTTCCTCGCTTACGGAAATCCTAACAACGCACAGACCTGCTAACTTCCATTGGGAACCAATACTTGAGGTAAACACGCTTTCGTTTCTTCTGCACACGTCTTAACGCATCATTTAACGCTAAAAATGACTATTGTAAACCCAGCTTTACTTCAGACGTCGCAGCTTACGCTACATTAAGGTGTACAGGTACGTTTAAACGCAGTAGAATCAATTAATTGCTCTGTAAATAATGAGCAGTTGTTAACCAAGAAGTACAGATATATATTTAAATATCTTGACTGCGTCACAATTTTGTCCTGTATTCTGGAATGTTTCTCGTCTCATTGCCTACAAATGGATAATGAAAACAATGTACGAACACAAGCACAAATTGTAATGATTTGTGACAGTAGGGCATTCTTGTGTGTTACTTTGTGGCATATATACATAATTATACTTGAAATTTCCTATAAGTAGTTATGTTCTGTGTGCCCATGCTTTGAGTAAATAACTACTTTTTTTTTTCGTTACTGATCACTCATCTCGTTTGCACGATTATACTATACGAACGAAAATATATTGTATAACATTTAAGATATTCATAACGAAGAGGATTGATTTATACAGCAAATGTAATTTCGATTCGTTTATCGTGGGTATTTTCTCATCTTTACTAGCATTCCCCTACCACTTAACAGTGTTAATTTTAATATGTTAGTAAGATACTAGCAGTATGTTGTGTATCATATTTTCAATAAAGTGTTTCTACCTATATTCAAAAAGGGCTTTATGAAGTTTTGGTGCCTAAATTCTGCGAGAAGCTGTTATACCCATGGGCACAATATAAGTCATAAAATTTTCTATAGCAGAAGAGAAGAAATAACACATCAGTTCTCACCCACGCAATCTCTAAATTGCTAATAGAAAGTTGTAAATGGCAGGCAAAAAACCTCGCAGGAGGACAGGTGTTCAAATGCAATCAAATGTTATATGTAAGCATTTTATGGTGGTGCATTCAAATGTACGAAGATTGTTTCTTATTCTTTCGCCTGAAGACTGCATTTATTTAGGTTTCTAATTACGAGTACTATCAATGTATGGAAAATTATGTGAGTAACGGCACTTCTTATGTATGGAAAACCAGGTCCTGTATTCACATGTATGTACGACGGACATATACGCCACTCATTAAAACATCAAATTATTTAAACAGGGGCGTAGCCTGGAATTTACTGTTGGCTTGGGGGGAGGAGGGGGGAGGAATTTCATAGCCTATTTCAGTTTTTGGAGAAAATACGAAAGATATAAAATTACAACTTAATAGTTAAAATATAATTTATAATCAATGAGCTAATATACAGTATGGAACCACAAAATGCTATAAACATGCTTCATGTTATAGGGGGATCACACATTTCTTATATTAAATAAAATAGAAGTTGTAATTTTGTTTTAAAATTTTAGTTTTGAATTTTTATTTCCATTTCGTGGGGGGGAAGGGGGTGAAATATGTCCCGATATCAAACCCCCCCCCCCCTATTTTTTCCTTCTACACATGTATTTACATAGTCTATGTATCTTTAATGAGCATAATAATCAATATTGTGCTTTCCGAAATTAAACAAGCTTTTACGGTTAGAAGACCAAAAGAAGACGAATCTATCACAATATTAAACTTAAGGCTTTTATGTGTGCCTGCTAACGTTACTCACACTGAATTAACTCAGATTATCTACTTTAGAAACCAATCGATTTGTTTGGAAAATAACCACACTGTGCTGTTACTTACGTTTTATTGCTTTTAGACAAAGGAATTCTGGAAAAAAAAACTTTTTTCTAACAATAACATAAGTTATAAACAGCAATTAAGTATCACGTTAAAAAATTTCGTCACACGACGGAGATTTGAACAATTATGTTGCGCATAACCGCGCATCAACCCACTTTTTGTTTAAAAGTTAACTTTATACATGTTCCATTTGACAGAGCGTGGTTGACGTTTGTTTGACGATTGACAGTGTGTGATAGACGTATGCCTCACGCAGGAGAACACAGCCGGTCATACATAAATATACATACATGCCACACCCCGGACTCGAATCCGGAACCGCCGCGGCGTATACCGACACGCAAACCAACTGCACCACAGAGGTCGGCATCCCACTGACCTATAGGCTATTCACGGTAAAATGAGATCTTTTTAAGGGCCTGCGCAATTTTTCGTTTCGATCAATTTCTATCATTCCGCCGCTCTTTAATATAAACATTGCCGTGTGACTAGTAAGCACAATGTACACCCTTCACCACTCTCAAAAGCTAAAGTCTGTAGCTACCGTAAAATATGTTTATAAGTGGTTATGCCAGTTGACAGGGTCATAAAAAGTGCTTACTTTACAGTGGATTGCCTATACACACAGCCAATAGAACATCCGTGTATAGGCTGTTAACGGTAAAATGAGCACTTTTGAAAGCCCTGCTTAAGATCTACTTTTATACACTTTGGGTGTTCTTCCGCCTTATGTAAATTTAACATTGCTATGGGCCTCATCACTTTATCCATGCGTCGGTCGAGTGGAGCTGTGAAATTGTTAGAAAAGTAAGTATTGTATAAATCCGCTCGTTTTTACACTTCGAAGCATTACAAAATACAGAAAGCGAGAGAAATAATTTAAGTTATCACAAATGGTCACCTAACACTTTGTTCGACGTAAATATATGGAACTACTTTCCCCTCTATCGTTACCAACTTTACTGGATTCCTATCACTAAGTTGTGCCCGTTAAAACATATGCAGGTAGGGGCAGTGACATATTTCTACGGTTGATTTTAAAAGTGCTCACTTTATCGTGAACATCCTGTGACAACATAAATATACATTACATAAATCCACAGTTACCAAATATTTTATAAAGTTGCGTTTATTGTTTTATTACTACCGTGTGAGGAATTTGAAACGTTTCCCGGTACTTACGCGTAGATAAGTTTCATTTTGTACACACATGCGTTTCACAGAACCCGCAGCCTTTTCGTAAAGGCTGTTCACGTTAGTGTGAGCACTTTGAAATCAACCTTAGAAAAAAAGTCACTGCCCCTACCTGCAACTATTTTAACGGGCACAATGAGTGACGTGTGTCCAGTAAAGTTGGTAACGATGGAGGGGAAATTAGTTCCCTTTATTAACGTCGAAAAAAAAGTGTTAGGAAACAATTTGTGATAACTTAAGTTATTTATCTTGCTTTCTGTGTTTTTTAATGCATCGAAGTGTAAAAATGACCAGATTGGTATAGTATTTAATTTTCTAATAATTTCACAGCTTCACTTGACCGACGCATGAATAAAGTTATGAGGCCCATAGCAATGTTAATTTTACATAAGGCGAAAGAATACATAATGCGTATACGAGTAGATCTTAAGCAGGCTTTCAAAAGTGCTCATTTTACCGTGAACAGCCTATAAACGGAATTATACTGCTTGAGGCAGTTACTCCGGTGGTCACCATCCTGTGTCCCAGCTTCGCTGGTATGGCAGGCATTCAGAACACGTTCTACTGTTGTGTAGTTTGGTCTGGGAGTGACAGATGAAGCGTGAGAGAGTGTGTGTGTGTGAGAGAGAGAGTAGATGTCACAGTGACAATGATGCCGACTTCCCCACACAGCCGCCACGAAAATGGATTAGCGCTAAGTGGTGTTCGTGAAAAAAAAAACTACAGATTCTTACCTGCTGGAGTGATAGAAACTTTAACCTGGGGGAAGTCCACTCTAGGTATATCTTAACTCAATGGTCCGGCCGAGGTACTCACCTCTACTGTCGGTCCAGAACAGTATCGGAGCTGTTTCACCGCTCACTGCTTCGACCTGTGAATGAATAGGCGACCGTGAATATCTTCTCCAGCGTGCGGGGTTTCAACCACTGTCAACTACAGTATCGGTCACAAGAGATATTCTGTGGCGATGTCTACCAATCGTACCATGCTCCTAAGTAGTAAAGTGCAGTTCCTTCTGGTGCAGGAGAAAGAAGGCGCAGCCCCAACCGGGGTGTCTGGCATATTATTTTCGACCTTTTCCTTCGAAACTTCCAGTTTTTTTCTTCACAATTTCTCATTTCACTTCAAAAATTCATAAAATTCCTCGCTTTCACTTGAAATGTCATTTTCCCCCTTACAATGCCCCCTCTCCCTCCAAAAAAAAATCCAGCGCCAGACATTTCACCCTTATTGATGTGCAAGGCCGCCATCTTGTTTTGTGTCGAAATCTTATTTCGTAATTACTCACTTCCACTCTACTGCAAAACTTAGATTTTATTCATGCTGCGTCATTCCATGTCTACCATCTTGGATTTATTTTGTAATTTGTTATCCGATTCAGCCACCCGGCGAGCTGGCATCACTCGCTGTAAGCAGCCAACTTCTATTTCTGTCAACTGTCAGGTAATACCCAAACTGCTGCCTGATGTAGGTTTTCGTCTTGTTTAGGTTTTAGAAAATTCTTACATCTATTTTCATTCTTCCTTCGATATGCTTACTATTAGTTGGACTACAAAATGTTAACTTCTTGTAGGCCTTACTTACGAAACTCATAAACTTATGTTTTTATATGAAAATTAATTTTATTACAAACTTTATTTTTTTACTTTATCGCACTATCTTCTGCCACACTCGGTTACAACTAAACGATTTTTAATTGTTACCAAAAATTTAGTGTTTTTGATTTTTAAAAAACTAATTTATTGACAAGTGCAAATAAAAATTTTTGTGATGAAAATATCAATAACATTTTAATCCTAATATTTTTACGTATATTCCCATTCATAACCTCGCATAGAAGAATGGCTTTGGTTGCAAAAATAATAATCTTGCAACAGTGGATCAGTCGAGAAGATTAGTAACCGTATTTTATCAAGTGTTTCGTATTCAGTAGAATGTTTAAATAAAGTAGGTGAGACTTCCATGTATTTCACGGACATAAATTTCCGTTCAGATATATACATTGATACAGGCTGCTCACGGTGAAGTGAGCACTTTTGAGGCCCTAGTTACTTTTTTCATTTCAGCCATTTTTTTATCCTTTAACCACATTTTAAAATAAATATTGACATGTGCGTAATAAGCACAGTGTGTATATTCCACCGTACTTGGAAGTTAATGTCTAGGGCTAAAATAAAGTACATTTATTGACTATTATTCCAAATGGGAGGGCTTTTAAAAGTGCTCACTTTACCGTAAATAGTCTATACTAATGATTCGTAAGAGAAGCGTCGTGGTAAAGGAGAAAGATAAATTGGGTACATTCAAGCAAAAATAGATGCCGCACTAAACAAATGAATGTACGCAATTTTTCGTACGACCGCCCCTTTCGGTTGCCATTAATAATTTCACCCCAGATTTTTTATTATCTCTTCTCTACAGAGGAAAATTTAATGTATACTTTGCGGTTGTTTCAACTCGCTGGCTCATTCATGACAAAAGTAAATGCGGCATGGTTTCCAGTCATTTATAAAACTTAATCACTTTAAAAAAAAAAGTAAAAATTGTTGCATTTTTTGTTTCAGGAAGAAAATAAAGCATCAGTTACAATTTACCCAAGAAGCCATATTTGTAGAAATGAGCTTAGTCCTTTTAATAGCTTGAAGGCACACAAGACGAAACAAAGGAAGAGCATTATTTTTTTACTCCACGAGCAGGTACGAGAACACCGCACATTGCTCAGCAGTTTTAAGGTAGTTTTCCTTCAAAGATACGTTTATACGATCGTTGGGCTGCTTTTCTGTGAGACCCGTCCCTATAACTTCTTAATGGCACTGCCTATAGTGGCTGGCAGCTGCGAGATTTAAATAGGAAATCCCACGTCAAGGAAATTTCGCCTGAGTGCATTAATTTTAAAGATACCAATTTCAAACTAAATGCATTCTTCACGAATATTTTTTGAAATGTTCCCCACAGTCGGCGTGTGTCCATATATTTATAACCTGTTTGCAAGAAATTTTTTGAATATGTGTTTACAAATAAATACATGCTAACTGCGCATCTATATTGAAAATATACGCTCGTAGGGATCTTCTCCTAAAAAAATTCGTGAAGAATGCATATATTTTTTTGAAACGCCTATATTTGAAATTATCGCACTAAGACTAAATTTCCTTAACATGGGATTCCCTATTTAAATTTTGCTACTGCCAGTTGGTACGCAGAGTCCGAACTATACAGAACAGGATGTAGGTAATAAAATGTTGTAGGAATAAGACACGAAAAACGGCGGTCACAACGCATCCTTTCATAAAAGCCTATCTCCGGAAGTCGTAAATCTCCGAAAATACAAATGTTTTACTGCGTGAGCGTAATATTAATATAAATAGGAAGCATGAAACGGCTTGTATTACCTTTATGCCATGTTACGTGCTATAATTATCCGTGTGTGGTTATATTCACTAATCTCAATTATACTACTTGTGTTATTGTTCCTTTTTATTCTTGTCGTCGAAATAATTATTTTGTGTATTGGTTTAGTAAACGTTTTCATATAAAGGAAATTCATACGTTGTTAATACCGTGGTCTTAAAAAACCTCTAACGTTACTTAGAAAAAACATTTTGGCACGACACTTTCTAATTATTTACATAATCGAACATCTATAGATTGAAGATTTTGCTCTATCTAAAGATACTATACAAATTTACATATTTGGAAAGGTATTTATAAAATACTTGAGTAAAATATTCCAGCAAAAATCGTAAATTAAATTAGAGATTATAGGTGAAAGCAGCGACAGATCAAAGACAAATTAGTTCAGAGATTGCGGTTTTGATCGGCAGTGAAAGAGAATAGCTATTCTAACACAAAAAAAATCGGTGGATTGTCAAATCAAAATGGGTGAGAAAAATACCTGATGTGTCTAGACAATAAGCATTTACATGATCGTATTTATTCATACCAGTAGTTTATCCTTCGCTTTTGGAGTGGTTATTGTGGTGTGTTACTAGTGTAATAAAAGATCTCACGAAAGTGTTTTCACATGTTGGTGTCCGGCGATGAAGATACTCCTGGTTCTTTGAGGATTGAAAAAGATATATTTAATCAGCGACGTGCAGGATATCATTTAGAATAATGAAGCTGTTTACTATGAAATACTGCTGGCTAAAATTATTCCATTTCATCTGTACGTTTAGCTACAATTTCTCATGAATCTATTCTCATAGCACAGAACTCTGTCATCAAATTATAGTGGAAATGCTGCTTGCGAACATACTTGTTAAGTGAAGAGACTGTCCGTATGGTTGAAACGTTCAAGGAAATCACATTTGAAGAAAGTGAATTGGATTATTCATCAGAAGCGTACGCGCCATAGAAAAAAAGAGCAGGGAAGCGGCGTATATTCTTTTGCATTACAAAATCAACGTCACCAGCTTCGCCAAAGCATATCGTACATGCACTCCAAAATTTTTTTTGTACTTTTACATGAAGAATCATTGGAAACCCAGTCGCCAATAAAATCCTTTGTAAAACTAGGAAGAGTTATCTTGTAAAATTTGCTAAAGATTTATTTGTAATATTACAAATTACAACCTTGTATTACAATTGACATTGATAAGTGTACATTAAATTATCATTTTTCTTCTAGAAAGCAAATATGATAAATTTATAACAGATAATATCTGAAATAAGTATTTAAGAATATAATTAACGAAAAAATATTTACGATTTGCCAACACGGGGACTAGAACTCACGCCGTTTGTATTATTAGCCGGCACCTTTAAACAAGACCAACTTGACTTATTAGCTGCAAATACATTTTTACAGTAAATGTTTATGCAAGTACGTATAACTAATTTATTAAGAGATTTGGACGACTCTTAACAATGAGGTACCGAGAGTTTATTTAAGAGTTGTGTGTAGATAGGAAACATTAACAGTTAATGAATAATACAGTCACGTTTCATTATGATTGAGTTGTTCTAAATGTTTGATTTTATTCAAATTTGCAATACATTCTCCTTGTACGCAGCTACACTTTACATCATCCATAGTTTTTGCACAAACAGCTATATACGGTTTAACGTTGTCGAGTGTCCGCCATGTTGCTGAAGCTTGTGGAAACGGGTAAGTATGGTACAAACATTTCTTGAGGTATATTACAAACACGGCCCTTTTAGTTTTACAATCGAGTAGTTCTACAAACGATATATTTACACTGTTACAAGCATTTGTAAAATTACAAAGAATTTTTCAGTGAAAATTACAATTTTTTTACAGTGTGGAATATGCAAACTTTACTAAAGAAAGCGTGTCGCTCGTAAGATAAAATGTTCAAAATTCCGGTGCGAAGGATATCTAACAAGCGGTTGAAAAGCGTTTCATAAACATCATATTACTGATTACTTGCGGAAACTTAACACGTAACGACCCGAATTTTACTTCGGGACGATTTGGCTTCTGCAAGACAGAATTGAGATTTTGAATTCACATGGGTGATGAAATTCAAGAAGAAACATAACATTCGTCAGCAAATGTCACCATATTCGCGGCGGCAAAGGAAACAGCTGTGACGGAATAGAAGTTGGCCTCAGCAGAAACATTTCAAGCGCAAACTTTACGTTTAGAACATAATTTCGACGTTGCGACTAAACAAAAATGTATTAGCAATTTAAAACAAAGCATAAATAAAAATGGATTTGTAACAGAATTAACGTTCTAATAAATTGCTCAATATTTAATTGAACTGGAAAAACTCAATTTTAATAATAAAAAAGACGATAAATATTTAATGCGGGAAAATTCCATGTTATATTTAAAAAAAAAAAAAAAGTATTAAAATACAATCGGTAGTTCATCGTAAATTATCTTCTCCAATATCCTGTGATTTGATTCGGTTCACCTGGTATGCTTTCAGACTTCCGTATTGTTTAGAGGTCTCAGTGGATGCTAACGAAGCAGATTTTAAAATGGATATTTCAAAATAATTTGTCTTGGGCAAGACCCTTATTTATTAGTTGTTCAGTACGTTAACATATCTATTGTTTCAAGGCTTCTACGATGATTATCATTATGAGGCCTTAATATAATTCAAATGAATAGTTACACATTATATATTACTACGATTTTTAATATTCTTAGGGTAATTTATTCGTAATAGTTTTGATAAAAAAATAATCAAATATTATTACAATTTACCTCTTAAAAGTCAGTGGGCTAAACCAAGTTCGTTAAGTGATGGAGGTCTTAATTAAATAAAAGAGTTAATCATAATTTCCTAATTTTATTTACAACTACAAACAAAATTCTCTCGACTCAACACCACGCAATAAATTGATATCACTTACTGTGTACAATTAATTACTTGAATTAATACGATTTATAATTATCTCAAAGAAAACAATGAAATTAAATAATTAAAATCAGTCCCAATAGACAGTATATCAAAGAAATCAATGAAATTAAATAATTAAAATTCTGTCCCAATAGACAGTGTATCAAACCTATACAATTATTTTCTAAATTATGTGTCCATATTTGAGAGTAAAAATATTTACAATAAAATCAGTAATACATGTCCATTCAGTCTGCAAGGTTCTAGAGCTCTCCGAGCGTCCTTACGCACAGTAGGCTTCACTCGTCGGGTTTCAACGCCTTCCCATCCATTCGCACCACGAACACTTCGTCCGTCATCGTCTCGCACTTGGCTTCATACTCCGCACTCAGCCAACAAGCTTCTACCAAGACTGCTGGCCATTGGACCTCAGTATTCATAAGGTCGTAGGCCATCACCCAGAAATTTCGCTAAATCCTGTGTTGCGCTGAGGGTCCTAGTTTCCAGAATATCCTTGCGCCTCCTGTACGTTTGTTGGCTCCTCAAGCTGGGGGAAGGGCTGTGACTCCAGCCAGGTCTCGCCACTGTCAATCATCCCCCAGCAGTCCAAGGTGGAGGGGGGTCTGCCTTGGGGAGGGGAGGCGTATAGGTGGGTCCCCCCACAGTCCCGGACCACGCATAACAGGAGCTCGTGGCCAGTGGGAGTTACAGCGTGTAACAATTTATTATTTTTAATTAATTTTATGGGGAATATTACGTAAAATTTACTCTTACAAAATATGATACAATGTAGTGTAAGGAATTTGCCAAGGTATATTGTGACACAATATTTTCGAGGTGAAATTGTTTTTAACGTTCTAGTAAGGTAGTTTTTATAATGATACAATGTTTACTAGTTAAAGACTTCCATTAGATTACTGTTTTAATAAACCAATTCTCTAAATAATCATTGTCATAACAAAAAAAAGGAAGATAATGAAAATTAACAAGCATCGAAACTCAAACACCGACA
Organism: Dryococelus australis; assembly: GCA_029891345.1. Lineage (NCBI taxonomy): Eukaryota > Metazoa > Arthropoda > Insecta > Phasmatodea > Phasmatidae > Dryococelus > Dryococelus australis. The sequence continues at coordinate 323,030,641 of CM056993.1, read as the reverse complement.
TACGGTACAGACAGGTAGCGCAGTGCCGCTCACTTCAGCCGAGAAATCTGCTGGTTCTGATGAAATGGTCTTGCCTATTAAATTTGAAGTGAGAACTCTTTAAATAGTTCTTTTTTTTTTTATCTAAACTAGTCAAATGGAGCGCGATAGTATATTCATATCTTAACGGTAAACTACTGCCCCACTAATTTTGCTACCAAACTAAAATTCTCAGATTACGACTTTTTCCTGTTCAGACATGAGCCAGGCGACTAAACTAAACATTTGAATAAGGCGCAAAACCTTATGTCTGTCATCCACTCTCTGCTTCATTGTCACATTCCTCGCCCATCTCTTACTTTTTCCTGTATATTCCTCATTCTTTCCTCCACAAGCTTGTAGGATTATTTTCCATCTACGCTGCGTATAAAACTGCCGACGTAGTATTGTTTACTTTGCAACTATCATTAGAATAAATTGAGGACACGAAAATCTTTATGGATGCAAGCTTTATCGGATACCGCCTATTCAAAATTGTGAACAAAAAATAACTTTTGTTCTTATTTTCTGATAGTTACTTGGAATTGTGTTTATGGGTACTCCTCTCTTCTCAGCAACTCTAATAACGTCAGTGTAATATAAAGCATAATTCTGCATGTGTTACGTCCCGCGCTCGCATATTTTGAATTACGTTTGGCCGAACAGCTTGAAAATGCACATGTATTAGAACAGTTAATACTTAAAAGAAAAAATGGCTTTACTACTTAATGTTGTTAAATATCAGTGATTTTAATTACTATCTCGGAGAAAAGTATAATTAGTAGACTCATTTAGGATTTTCGACCTAGTTCGGTTACCTGGATAGGTTTCCAGTCGTCTAGCGAAGTAGCATATCTAGAATGTTAGCGCAAGATTTCCTAAGAATATTATGAAAGATCCGAGACGATTGTTTACACAATACGTGCAGAAATATCCAAAATAACTTGTTAATTAAAAAAAATCAATTGCGACAAATATTTTGTCTACGATAAGGTTTGATCTGTTTGCGTTCTCAGATTATCGATAGAGAAATATATATGTAAGTATACACATATAGTATGCATTTTGAACATAATACAGGTATTTATGTCGTGTATTTTATTTGACCTGACAAGCAGATTAACCCAAAACGTACAACCATTAGCTGTGAGAAAAATGTTAGTAAAATAATATAAAATATATATAATCACGAGATTTCGTATGTCCCCCGCTAACATGGCATACATAAAATGTGGTTGCATAACTATATGACAGTGTGATAGACGATCACAGAGAGAGCGGCATAAATTAGATTGCGAGTCGACCGCACTGCAGAATGGATGAGATCCGACTAGAACAGCGCTCTTACGTCAAAATAGCTGTTCTGCGAGGGAGAAATGCCAGAGAATGCCACAGAGAAATGGTGTAAGCCCGAGGAGGATAATGCATTCATTAGGAGGGGTGACAGCATTACCGCGAGAATGCGAAGCAACCAATGACCCGGCAACTGGCAGGTCGACCTGTGACTAAGTGAACCGTCGTGCCACGTTGAGACCTCATTGAGACCGAGATAAGAGGAACGATGGTTAAGTTACTATGGACGCCAGGTTCGCCATGGACATACGACGTCTCGCGAAACAATCGCGCAATTTTGAACAAAAATTGGGTGTGGCTGTGTTGGGGACACGGCCGTTTGATTTGCGTGAATACGTCTACGTTGACGCGCTCGGATGCCTTGATATTCATTTCACGTTCCCAGCACCGCTTCACTCTATCATATGGGGTTTTATGGGTATCACTGGATTGGTTTAGAGATGCTCGTTCCAACCGTATACGATTTCAGTATTTCGACTGACTTTTTGACGAGTGGGCCTATAAGCCGACATTGTGTAAAATTTCCTTAATATTTTTACATTAAACTCATACGATTTCACCATAACCAGCCACACAACTGTTTTTATACACGCAATCGATTGATCTTGATAAGAGCTGACGATTGAAACGTAAATGAGCGTCGCAACTTCTCCTAGTCAAAAGTTATACTACGCGGAAGTTATGAGACGCGGTGAAACAAACTCGAAATTGCGGTACACCCCCCACCCCCCTTCCGGTAAGCGCTCGATGCTTCGCAGTCCTCACTCAACGTAACATTTTTTTTTTTTTATAATTTGGCAATCGAGTTGTGTAATTGAATTTTGAATGTAGACGATAGATTCGGAGTTGCAACGCCAAACTATATCCCCCGATTTCTTGGATTGTCTCCCACTATGGTTTCAAATTTGAATACGTATTCACGTCAAAGAATATCAAGGCTTTCTGGCTTATGGGCCAACCTTCGTGATATTTTGACGAAATGAACCGTTCAGTGTATTCTTGTGACCGAGTCGTTCTAGAACAAACAATTTCTTCAAGGCCACTCCAAGCTTTACTACAAGGATCGATGTATTTTGCCCGCTATTCCTGGCATGGCGGTCACGTCTAACGCATATAATCTGGCAGTCCAATCACCCCCGCTTGTTTGGAGGAAGGTGGGCAGGTAACTGCAGCCGATATGATCCGCTAGCACGTAAACAAACGACGCCTGCCCGCTCTCCCCAACATAGTAATCCTGTTAGCGCCTCGTTTCCCTCTGCCCTGAGCTGCGTGGGGCACCTGTGACAAGGATTATGGTCGTTAACTGAAACAGGAAGCGCCCGCCAATCTTTCGGCTCAGCACTAAAGGGAACAAACAATTTACCCACTGTTGCCTAACTATTTTAACAGCGATCGGTGGTATACTACCGCCATTACTCCTGGAGATGTGGGAAGGACTTAGTACAGCACAGCGAGTATTTTATTGTTGTCATTATCGCGATTATACGCATGGAACATCGGTAGACTAAACCAAAGATTATCATTCAATTCATAGGTTACATGCAATGAAACAAAATTGGATTTTTAAATACTATTACTGTCGCCGACCTCCCGTGGTGCAGTCAGTAGGTGCGCCACCGATTTGGGAGGTTATGGGTTCGAATCCCGGATAAAGCATGGGTGTTAATAAAAGTTAGGTTATATGTTAGTATGTAATCCGTCCCCCTGCTAAGCTTTCAAGCATAAAATCGGGGGACGTTAAAAAGCCCTTTACAACACGATACAATACAATACTATTACTGTCTAAATATTGTCGTACCCATAACAAATTCCCATAGCATTTAAAACATGTTAATTGTGGCAATCACTCCAAAATCGCCCCTAAAGAGAAGCGACATTTCCTTAAAATACTCAACATTAATAATGCATTTGCCAACTACTTAATGCTTTTTGTTCGAGTAGCTATATTTTTCGTTGCTGTTTGCTAAGGTATTTCTTTAAATATTTGTCAATGAAACTTTTTCTTTGTTGCCAACAGAAAAGTTTTACGTATATAAATGTTTCGACCTACTTTAATCAGTAATCTCTATACAACTTCTTATCCTAGGTCATAAATTTTAATTATGCAATACTTACGAACTACGATTAATTTTATTTTTCCCGTATTCTTTTGTAACAAATACCATTTCTGTAAGTAAAAGCTGTAAATTTTTCCAAAATAATAGTATAATTCTTTTCAGCCTTACATCTTAAAAACCTTTTTTTTGTTACATTATTGAGCAATAGGCATGTCTCAGTATATTTACAACACCAATAGGTGTTGCCAGTTGCTAGCGTTCTGATACCGTCTGATTTCATTCCAAGGACCCCGGCGCAAACACTTTCATTCAACTGGCCAAGGTTTGCTAGCACTGATGTATCTGCAATGTTTCTATTTATGGCACTGGGGCTTATCTTCCTCTACTACAACGGAACCAACAAATTAAACTATATATATATATATATATATATATATATATATATATATATATACATATAAAATTTGAGCCTCGTTCTATTTATAATGTGCGAGTGTTACAGGAGCGGATATAGACTTCCGTTTTAGGGGAGGCTCGTTTTCCCCACCGTGCAAGCAAAGATCTAGACTTTCCAGTCGTGGCATAGAAGGTGGACACTGCTTCGTAAATTTAGGAAACAATATTAAATTAATCGAGTAGAGTCAGTATTTTAAACAATGCTAGTATTATTTTAATTCAGATTTAAACATTTACACGGCAGATTCATGCCAACAATAGTGTTTGGGGAAATGCAAAAAAAAAAGGGGGGGGGTTGTTATGTCCCATGACCTCCCCTCGTTCCCTCTGGATCCGCCCTTGCACCCCACAAGGAAGGTCATTAGTGCTTTAAATACTATAACTGTGTTTTAATTTTATTACCGTGTTTTAAGACTTTCCTAATAGGCGGTATTGTGTTGATTTTTTGTGTGTTAAAGAACAAGTAAATAAGGAAGGTTATAAAACTATAACTATTTTTGCAAAAATTCATACTGAAAATAATTATACTCCATATTTTATTTTATGATCACCAGTACACATAACACAAAACTCTTATAGAATCATTACAAATCTAACTCAAACGTGACAAAACTGAAACGAAGTTTCTTTCCTGTATTTTAAAACCAATAGAGGCCTACTTAGCTATAAAATATCTTTATAGGTTTTAGAAATATAATACCTGTCTCCCTTTCCTCTTGCGAACGCTACTTATTGGCAACCGTGGTTCTTGTTCGACTTCCAGTGCGCGCACCTTTCATATTTGTTGAGAATTTTTAAAATGTAGGACCTACATAGGATTGGTTGCTGTAAACGAGAATTGAATGATTTGCTTCTTTCAGTGACTAGGTAAAGGCGACGGACTTGTCTTCTCAATCTGAAAATTAAGGTATATTTCTGAATGTACTTAGGCTTTTTCCTCTCTCGGTCCGTAATTTCCGCACCATGATGCCGACACGTGATTTTACAAGTCCAAGTGGTTTCGTAAATTGTCATTACTTAAAATATAAAAATAATATACCACCCCAAATGAAACAAACCTGCATGTGTACGTTATTAGGTTTGTCAGTTGTAGGTCATCTTAAGTGAATGCAGTGATATACGCTATTCGTAAATTAAGCGAGTTCCACACTGTAAAAAACTATGGGAAAATTACCTGACAAGTGTAAAGTAATATTCGCAAACTTGTGGATGAAACAGTTTTCCTTAACGTACACAGCGGTGGAAAATCCAATAAATGGAAGGTGAAAACTACCTTATGACGCGTGCATCTCTTCGGCATTGTCTCAACAGCTAAGTGGGAGAACGGGCGGAAAATAATCATTTAACACGCTAATATTCACTGATACTGTCAAGTTGTCGATATGGTATAATGGATAGCGCATCGGCCTATGGTGATAACGACCATGGTTCGCGCAGACCCGTCAGCAAATGTCGATGGTTTTAGTGTTGAGGTTTCGGTTACTATTCGTCAGAGGATGTAGGCAATACATAACTAACAGTGCTAATACTCCGGGATATTTTTTAATATAATTTCACTATACAATGTTGTTAATATTCCCTTGTACGGGATTTCCCCCCACTTTTGTAAGGTACTTTTTTCGTACGATTAGGGAATAGTACTTTACTTCTTGTGTAAATCTTCTCTACATTTAAGAGGTAATTTTTACCTTACATGAAGAGGTAATTAGCTCCTCCTACATGTAAGGGAATTTTACCTAAAATTTATTTTAGAGTGCAGTAAACTGTAGAGACGCTCCATGCCGAGGTTACGGGGCCTCGCAGGCAGTATACTCGAGGCTGAAGTGCGCTTTACTCGCCAGACCGCCATTCTTGCAGCACTCTCCTCGATGGCGGTGGGCGGAATAATCTTGTACGTGGCCAGCAATCTCGCTGATAGCTTGCTAAACATGTTCTCCGGCGGCTGGAGCACCACACTATACGTGCTTACAGGCTGTTTACGGTAAAATTAGCACTTTTGAAAGCCCTGCTTAAGATCTACTTGTATACATGTTGTGTATACAGAAAGCGAACGAAATAATATTTGGTTATCACAAACACTTTTTATTCGACGTTAAGATATGGAACTACGTTTCATCCATCGTTACCAACTTTACTGGGCGAATGTCACTCAGTGCGCCCATTAAAATATATGCATGCAAAGGCAGTGACTTTTTTCTAAGGTTCATTTCTAAAGTGCTCACGTTATCGTGAACAGCCTTTACTTGAATTATCTACGGCAGCTTCTCGAGAGCTACAAGATTACACGATATAGTCTACTCGCAGTTTAACACTTTTTGAATCGAACATTTGAAAAATCATCCCACGTATGACGTGTTTAATTATTTCCTAAATATCCCATGTATCACATCCGTTTTATACCTATGTTAACACAAAACTCCTTATTCCTCGTTAGTTTGAATTTTCACCAATATTTTATTTATAAACTATAATATTTAATTTATAGTAAATATGAAAAATAACAGTGAGAAAACATGTGTTGGAAGCGTCTAGTAAGAAATAGTTCTCACGCAAAATACTATTACAACTGAGTACGCGCGAATTCGGTGCGATGTCCTTTCATGCAATTTTATAGACTTAGTTAAGCTTCAGAAAAGTGTGAAGTAACCGTGAATGGATTTAAGCTCTGTTGTTAAAGGTTGTTCATGGGTAAACTAAGCACTTTTGAAATTTTCCACTGAAGTTCTACTAGTATAAACATTGTTTTATCTTCCTCCTTATGTAGAATTAACATTTCCGTCGGCCTCGTGACTTAATTCATGCATCGGTCAAGTGAAACTGTCGAATTATCGGAAAAAGTAAATATTTTACACATATTATAATTTAGACATAGTATTAAACATACTCGCCCGGCCACGTGTGTGTGTGTGTGTATTCGGCTAAGGCTTCTAAACTATTTAGTGACTTTTATGCGGTTTTTGCCATCATTTAGAGAATATATTTACTAACGCTCAAATATAAAAAAAACATTAATATTTAATGTAAAGATAGTAGAGGAATGTCGACGTTTTATAATAGTCGGAAAAAGCAGCTTTTCGGGCTCTTAGATGGCTTACGCTGACTAAACCCAAACAAATACACCAAATTAATGTACTACAGAATTGTAGATCTCAATAAGGTCTAAAAAAGTCCGCGACAGCATATTTAGCTTTTAAGAATGACCCACAGTAACCATTTCTGTCTTTTAGGGGTTCACTTACGAAGACTTTTTGAACATCACAGTATTAATCCTACGTTAGTTATCTTAAGCATTTACTGTATATACTTGCTGTAAACCTAAACAACGCCATATTTGTAACTCGCGCCCGAGTGAGGTCGGGGTGGGTCGCTAGTTCTTACATAAATGCAATACAAGAAAATAACGAAAGCAAAATACATACGTAAACTTCTGTGAATACGTAAACTAACACTTTTAATTAAACGTTAAGAGATGGATCTATTTTCTCTCCGTCGTCGCCACTCTTACGGGCGGCATACAAGTCAATGTGCACGTGGAATTATATGCTGGTAGGGGCAGTGACATTTTTCAAATGTTGGTTTCAAAAGTGCTCAAATAATCGCGAACAGTCTGTACCAACTAACACTGATCCACTTTAGCAACTATGCTGAAAATATCTGTCTAGGAAAACCGGAAGTAATCAGCAAAATTGCTTTATTGTAGAATTGGTCACATACCTACCAGCATAACAACAGATTACGAAACAAATAAAATATTTTACCCAGCATTTCTTATTTCTGTATGTAATTGCCATTAATGAAGAAATATATTGTCTGATTTGCAACTGATTTGTGTTTATAAAAAATTGTTGTTGCTCGGTTGTGTTCAGGCATATCAAATTGCGCCCCCCCCCCTCCTAGATGTTCATGGTTCGATTCCGGGATGGATTTTTTACCCCGCGTTTAGGTGTAAGTTAAGTTTTCTTTGGCGTGCAGTTGGCGCGCTATTTCAACGTTGCACAATCTTCATTCAGCCAGCGGTGACAAAAATGTACGGTTACACGTGCATAAAGAGTCGTCATTCGTCAAAATTTAAGCGTTTGCTGCAGTAGTAATTTTTTCAAAAATATCGCTGGAAAGTGGTAACAGTATGTAATAATTAGTTGCAAAATACATAAAAGAATTTCTACAGAGATTATTTATTATGGCTCTGTCGTGACAACTTATCAAGTTTATCTACACCAATATTAATATAGTAAAGAGGTAAAGTTTGTGAGTTTGTAGTAGGTAATCCTTGGAACTACTTATCCGATATTTAAAACATTCTTTCACTGGTAAGTAACCTGAACCTTCTGGATGAACATAGACTATATAGGGACGTTACGACACCACAAAAAATTTAAATACAAAGAATTTAAATAAACACAAAACTAATTTAGTGTGTGCGTACATTCATACTCGAAACAGATTTACGAAAGAAATGTTCAAATCAATTCACTAAAAATAATGTTAAAATTAATTTTCTTACTTTAACTTGCAAAATAATTTTCTATGTGCGTAAATTTTTTTTGTAGAGAATTTAATTAGTTGGACCTACTAGATTATATTTTTACCATACCTGTATTAGTTTAGTAAGAATTTTTTAAATTTCTTTCGCCTAATTTTAAATGTAAATTTGAAAGTACGCAATAAAAAATATATAATTTTCAAAATAATAAATCGATGCCCACCGAATGGTTTTGTTAATGATTGCGATTATTTAGAGTTTATTTTGTAAACAAGAGATCGAGTGTTTGTTTGAGCATTAGCTTAACGATTAACTGTTATTAAGACATACTAAATAATATTGGATATAGTTTTTTAAAATGATAACTGAAAAAGGTCATCGAGTTTACAAATTATTATTTTTCAATTTGTCTAGATAATTTTACGTTTTATTTTATTGTTAACCATATATAATATCAATGTTAATTGAGTTAAATAGCCAATTTAAAATTTTTAAATTCATTTTAAAATGTAAATTTGGAATTTTGTAATAAAAATACAATAATAAAGCATATTAATGCTATTATTAATTATGCATATAGAATAATAAGTAGATGCCCAGCTAAGCGGGCGAGGTTACTGCTAGTATTTTAATATTTCTCTTCGGCACTTATACGGTTACTTTAATTGAGAACAGTCTAGAATAATTTACAAAATAATGAACAAATTTGTCATTGTGCTTTTCCTTCATTTGGGAAAGTTTTTGCATTGTATGTTCGGTTTCGTGTGTTTCGTCTATCGTATGTTCGGTTTTGTGAACTTATTTTAAAAATCATGTTTAAGTATAAATATTACTAATATTCATAAAAGTATTATAAAAACAAAAATTCGAACTTCGCCAGAAATGTTTAATTTTTGGAGAACATCTTACTTTGCATATTTTTATTCGGAGAAGTCCCAAAAATCCCTATTGTCAAATTTAAAAAAAACTCCAGGAATATGCACATTTAAGAATAGTCAAGTACTTAGTTTATAAAAATGTCGTAAGTCGGGCCCTTCTCTTAAGGCGTACCTGTATTAAGTCCCTCGTAATTCCGCAAGTGCGTGATATTATTTAAAACGTATCATCTATAAATAACAAAATAACTATTTTCGAAGTGTAAGCAGTGCACGAAAAATATATAATATTTTTATTTCAGCACCATATGCACAAAGACTAGCCCTTCATAAAACGCTGACATTCTTTGAATTTCAGATTATAGCCGTTTATTCCACAAATCCAGTTTTAATGTAAACGTTTCACCAAAGCATTATGCTGTCACACAATGCTTGCAACAAAAACAGATTGTCTGGCCACACCATGTCCCCGTTATTTAGTTACAGTTTACTCCGACTGATGGCACGAGTGTTCTCAACTGTTGCGCAAGGTCATGAGCAAGAGAGCGTCGTTACATCCTGATTGGCTGTGAAGGCAACTTTAAACGAGGGGATCCAGCTAATTAACCACGGAACCAGCCAGCGAAGTGCAACTTACGAATTCCAGAAATGTAGCGGATCGCCGCCTAATGAGAATACCGCCAAATCCCCTACGAACGGAGAACAATGTTACGGCTATGGAAAGGTCTCGCGGTGCGGCAATGTACAGTCAAGAACAGAATTCGAACTGCCTAATATACTCAGTACTTAATCAATTTTTATTTGGCTCTATTTCTTGACATGATATTTGAATGCTAGTAACTATCATGTTCCGTAATAGTCTACAGATTTATGTTTAAAAGTTGCCAACTTTTTGCGAACAATTAAGGACACAGTAACCCATGAAACCAATAAATACAAAAAAAATAATAGTTTTAAAATCAACAAAATAATATTATCTAAAACTCTATGAAATTGAAATTGATTTAATGATGATGAAAAAAAGACATATTTTAAACATAATTTTCTATATGAGCTTTTAAGAAGATAAATTTCGATTTAAACTTGAGGTGATTTTGTTCAAATGTATTATGTATTATAAAGTTCTACACAAAAACATTTTATAAATTTTAAGACTATTATTTTTGCACGTGTACTGATTTTGTGGATTCCATACATTAATATTCGAAAAAAACAGTTAACATTTTAACTCGAAAACTATACATATTTGAAAGCTCTGCTTAAGATATCAAGGCTGTTCACGATAAAGTGAGCACTTTAGAAATCAACCTTAGAAAATGTCACTGCTCCTACCTGCATATATTTCAACGAGCACACTGAGTGACATGCGCCCGGTAAAGTTGGTAACGATCGAGGGAAAGTAGTCCCATAATATTAACGTCGAATAAAAATTGTTAGGTAACCAATTGTGATAACTTAAATTATTATTTTCGCTTTGTTTTTTTAATCGAAGTGTAAAAATGAGTAGATCTGTAAAATATTTACTTTCAAGTTATAATAATTTCACAGTCTTACTTGACCGACGCATGAATAAAGTGATGGGGCCCATGGCAATGTTAAGTTTACATTAGGTGGAAGAATACACATCGTGCATACAAGTAGATTTTATGCAGAGTTTTCAAAAGTGCTTATTTTACCGTGAACAGCCTGTACTGTATGCAAGCTGAGTATTCTTCCACCATACGTAAAATTAACATTATTACTCATACTTACACTTATATGAAGCAAATAAACAGAAAGCAAAAGATAATAATTTAATTATGTACAAACGTTTACTTAACACTTAGTTGAACGTTAAAACATGGGACTACTTCCCCCCCCCCCCCCCCCATAGTTACCAACTTTATTGGGCGCTTGCCATTTAGTGCACCCGTTAAAATATATGCAGGTTGTGGCAGTGACATTTTCCAAAGGTTGATTTTAGAAGCGCTGAAATATCCGTGAACAGACTATAATTATTACTGTGTGTGACGGTTCAACAAATTTCTTGAAATATATTAATAATTTAAAATAGTGTTATTGATTTAATGTTTTAAGAATTTACATTCTGCGAGGTTTTCCTCTAGACTTCAAGATCAAAGGAGCCACGCTTAAGACAAATGTTAAAGAGAGTTGCACCCCAAGTTTTGTCTCGAGACAGAAGACAATAATATTCAGGTATGGCAGAGCACTGGACAGCACATAAATCCGGAATTCATTACTGAGTGATACACCGCCAGAATTGGTTATCTCTAGGGTGGGGGGGGGGGAAATTACTTCCCTGGCAGTGATTAGGGGAATAGTGATGGCACAGCGGTACGTTCTGCAGATTTTGAACTCTCATATGCTACGTATCACGGTGCAACTCCAACCTGTAATTTTCCTACAGGAAAATGCTGGTCCACGAGTAGCAAGGGTTTCCCAGGACTGCGTTTGTGATGCTGAATCCTTTCCTTAGCCATCCAATTCTTCCGTGTTGCCTATGTCAAATGTAGAGAGTTATCTCGGACAGCAGCTTTAGCCGTCAACGGGTCTACAGCATCTAAGAGATGGCAGCTGGAAGAACTATGGCATGTTATTCAACAGGCTAGCGATATACTTTCCTACTATTCCATACATGACTTCGTATTAGGTGGATCGGCAGTGGAGGAGGGGGGAGGAGGAAGGAGGGTTGCAAGGATTAAATTAAAGTACTATCTTGTTCAATTTTGCCAGAGTAATAACCCATTTGTTTTGATGTAATATTTTCTTCTGTATCATCGTTCCTATTACATGCACCAAGTGCCACCTTATATAACAATTCGACCATCTCCTTATGGGCGTGGCAAGTTTTATCTCACTGAGTCGACTTAAAAAGCTTAAATATAAATAAGGAAAAACTAATTCTACTTCCCACAGTTGTTCGCGATTTCTTACGGGCAAATTTTTTAAGAGGAAGGAAGTATGCTCATATTAACTTTTGTTTTATTTATCTGTTTAATATGAAGTATTAATTTGTAAAATTCTGTCAAATTATCAGTTACGTTTTAAATAATCTTTTAACAATCAAAAGTGTTAAAATTTGGACAACAATTATATTTATTAGGTCTAATTGTTAACAATTTTCCACTCCAATCCTTCGGATTCAGTTTCTTCAGGAAGGATATTTAGTTTTAAGGCATTAAAATGTTTATAGGAACCAAGAGACACAAACAAAATTTGTTTCGAAAATTATGAATTGCATCATTTATTAATAATTTTATATTAGGTTGCAGCTTAACTGTAAGACAGCAAATTATTTCAGTTAAATTATTAATATGAAACCAATCATATTATTGTGGTGAATTTTCTTAAACACACTCGTGATAGCATTACGAGAATACTTGAGGCTCTGTCTTATAAAATACTCCTCAGAAAGTGGCAAAAGTATTCGTTTACACATACGAATTCAAATCTGTAGTACACATGCTTAGTAATATATGTATTATTTAGAATAGAATGATTACTTATCACTTTGAAATAGGTACGCATCTACTGATATTCCAAACGAGCTAAAAGTATGTCGCCGATATTCTTCACAGTAGGAACAATAGTTACGTTGGTAGGTAGCTGTAAACTTATCGCCGGCGCCCTGTTTGTCAGGACTACACACGACATGTAGCCTTCTGTACTGAGCCCCGTTCTTTATTGGCTCATGACTAGTGGGGAGATTTACCTGCTCACAATTAAATTAACTTCACACCAGCAAGGCCCGTGTTAACCGGGCGGACTAGGCAAATTCTCAGGGTGTCAAGTGGGATTGAGTGGGACGTGGAGTGTAATAGGAGACGACTATAAAAAAATATTTTCGTTACTTGAAATAAATATCAAATTATTCTAATTTTTGTATTTTTTCTACTTGCTTAATGTTGCGTTGGAGCCTCGTGTGTACATACTTGATTTGCAAATTGAGTTGTTTCAAGAGTTTAACTGGTGCCTAGTTCCGTACGCGTATTGCTAAAAATAAAACCATAGATTAAAAGTATTTAGAAAATATTCTGAAAATCAAACTTATGCTTGCCTAGGGCACCAGTGCCTAGGCCCAGGGCATGTAAATATTTAATAGGACCTAGAGGCTACCGTGCTCATTCCAACATAAAAAAAAAAAAAAAAATGTATATTGTAACCAATTAAATTAAGTTTTACAGAGTTAACTGGGTTGATAAGATATTACTGAATGGTAACGAACCAACGAAAATATTTTTGTACTTGTTTAATTATCTTGCGTAAATTCATTTTTGTAGCAACGTAACAGGAGCTACATTTTTTTTTTTTTTGCTTAGACTACAAAGTCTTATTTTTCGTGCTTTCCACTTCGTGAAAAGTGTTCGTAATCACGAGTCAGTTTGTTTTGCAGAGGTAATTGCAGAATACGGCATACGTAAAATTTACAAATACGCTGTTAAGAATCCAATATGTTTATTTATGTAAGTGCAAATCTGTTGCGGTACTTTTCATTCATGTGATGCTTGTAAACTTAGGTAATGATATTTCCCTGAAGGTGTTGTTAAAGGCTATTCACGATAAAGTGAGCACTTTTGAAATCAACTTTAGAAAAAAGTCACTGTCCCTACATGCATATATTTTAACGGGCGCACTGAGTGACATGCACCCAGTAAAGTTGGTAATGATGGATGAGAAATAGTTCCATATCTTATCGTGAATTAAATAGTATTAGGTAGCCATTTGTGCAAACATAAATTATTTCTTTTCCTCTCTGTTTTTTTAATGAGTAAGTCTAAGAATGAGCAGATTTGTAACACATTTACTTTTCTAATAATTCCACAGTTTCACTTGACCCACGCATGAATAAAGTGATGAGGCCCATGGAAATGTTAATTTTGCATACGACGGAGGAATACACAACGTACGTACAAGTTGATCTTAAGTAGGGCTTTCAAAAGTGCTCATTTTACCGTGAACAGCCTGCAGGTAGAATGTGGGGAAGTACCGTGAAGTCATCAGGAGCAACCTGCCGTGTATCTACAGTTAGTGCCAGTGTTTAAACATTGCTTAAGTCGTGTGTCACGAACCTGAGCCGCCTGGATGAAATGGAAATGGCGCTAATTAAGCCGGCTGTTGTCGCTGGTTGTAACTGGAACCAGGGACTTTCACAGCCAGGAGGTCCCGCTGACTAATAAACAAAGATACTTCGCAATAACTATTAAGACGTATCATTCCCTGCTTCATTACCTGTAGTTTATGCAAGCCATCGTCGAGAGAAATTTATTCCCGTTGCGTTTACTAGGTCCCAACCGTAAGTTTGACTACTTATACCTGTCGGGACTGAAAACTGTTTAGCAATTTTATAATTGTCTCTTACAATTTTGTTTGTAATAAATAAAGCATAATATTATCTATTCCTACAACAAATTAGTACCATAATTTATACTTTGCCGATGCTGAAAGAAATGCTATAAACAGATTTGCTACAAGCATAGTAACTTCTTTTTTTTATGGGAAGTTAAACCTAAGTAAAGCATTAAATGAATACATCTCCGACTTGTGACGAGTGTTTCACTGAAAAAGGAGACCTCTGCGATCAACGCAGCTGAAATGTCACCTCGGACCACAAGTGTATTTGGTTCCCTGGTTCGAATTCAGAATAAGTCGTTAATGGACGTGCCACTTTTATATACGAATGTGTGTTTTATAAGCATATCAGGCGATCCACCGTTAGCCAGCACGCACGGAAGAGGGTGTGTAATAAGCCCTATGATAGCGAAATTGTTTCGCATAATACACAAAACACTTGCCTTACAATTGCATATAACTAATATTAAACTTAAGAATCAAACTGATAACAAGGTTTGTGTTTCAGTAGAAAAAAAAGATTTCGTTTAATAGCAAGCCTGCAATAAGGACTAATGCAACAGTATTTCCACTAAACTTAAATCTACTCATAATTTAGAAACACTTACTTAGATAGAACTAATATTTATCCTTAAATTCGATGAAAGAAAGCAAATTATGAGTTAGAGAGAGTTTGCCTGGTTGGTAGGCCTGTGGGCGTTGGTTTGGTGAGCTGTTTTGAACAGCCTGTATGTTTGGCTGTTAGCGTTCTTCTCATGGATCCATTTCGTACGTTCGAAAATTTCAGAATAATTTCACTTTTCCTTCTATCTGGAAACAACCACAGTAACTGTACTATGCTAATATATATCATTTATTATATTAAGTAGTTGGAAATGCTATTATTCTGAAAGTAATAATCTCAAAACTCTCTTGAGATATCTGCATCTGAATTTTAATTTGTTTGTTTCCTACATGTATATTGACATTTTCTGCTTTCCTTTCCAGAGAAGTCTCTTCGAGAAAATTGCGTACGTTCAGTTTGAATTCCTTGCACGTCTGCTTAACGGTTCTTCTAATGACGCAATTGCCAAAACATTCAAAATCGCTTCGAAGAGTCTTCACTTCTGAAATTTTATTGCAGCGATATTTTTATCGTGTCGGGTAGTCTAATTACTTTGCGAGAGTGGATTGGCTGAGGTTCAAAATGTAAGACGCGTAGTTTTGGACTTGCAAGCCTAATGACGTTTCTGCATTCACTGGAGGGCTTGAAAATGTGGAAAATACTCGTATAGTGCGTCGTAAAATCAAACTCACGTAGTCGGCGATTAGATGGAAGCAAACCCATTTCAACAGAAAGCATTGACCTTAGACATGCTACGCAGCAGCATCATTAACAAGCAGCTGCGGAATGTTTTATTTTATTTCCCAAATGAGCAATATTACAATTATTTGTAATAAACACTTTCCAGCAGTCAATTTATTATACTTGAAGGAACACGAATTTTTTAATGGAAGCTTAAACGTTGTATTCTGATACCGGACACGGGAGGATATTTATTACTGTAGATGGACGTAACAAAGTATTGCCCGATTCGGATAGAGATTTTATCACGTCCACCAGTTTATACTTTAAGACAAGCGCTACAAATTGCTACCGAAAAACAGAAAATATGCAATATGTACACCAATGATTACTTTGTTCGTAAGCAGTCAGTAGGTCCGGATTTCCCTATTTCCCTGATACCAAAATATATTTACATAGCATTACTGAGAAGAACAATTATTTTCTGTGCTCATTTATGTGCAGTATTTTCAGCAATCACGTGAGAAAAATAAATAAGTACAAGGTGGCTCGTCCTTCAGAATGTAAGTAGAAAACAAAACTTTCTACACTGTGGTATTCCGTTATCTGCATTTCAGTGACATAAAAATCACTGTATGGTACGTTTCCATTCTTGTCTTTGTTCAGGGGACCGCGGTGGTGTAGTGGCTAGACTACTTGCCTCCTACTCAGGCGAACCAGGTTCAATACCCGGCTGGAACTGCCCCCAGACTTTCTCATGTGGGAATCATGCCGGACGATGCCGCTGGTCTGCGGGTTTTCTCGGGGATCCCCCGCTTCTCTCGCCCTAGCATCACGGTGCTGCTCCATACTCACCTCAATGTTAAGAGCCACCCAAATTCCTTCACTCACACTTGTTTTTGTACGAACGGTGCTGGAAGATAAGACCGGAAGAAAAAAGTGAAATCTGTTGTTTGGTTCCACAGGTGGAATCCCGAGTCTCGAGCTTAAAATATTGTTGAACATTCAATTTAAGTTATTTTAAATTGAAATCCCACCTCGCAGAATGAATATGACGTCTAGACGCAACTTTCTGACCGCAATATATTCCAGACTGCAACTGGCGAAGAAACGTCCTCTCTCCAGAAGTTAAAACCACCAACTATCTATCGGAACTGCGAAGACCGCTGAGGGCTCCCGAATCCAGCCAAAATAGTGTGCACCGCAAATGTTCACTGAAATATAGACAAGGCCAGAACAAACCACTATATAGGCTTCTTACTTACACTCATGAGTATTATAATTAGACACACCTGCCGTGTTAGTGAAATGGCACTGTGGTCGCCCGTCGAATGGAACAGTGCCCATCCACGCATGACTGGGATCTCATCGAACTTTACACTGACCGCCAAAGTAACAGTCGAGCACAGAACGGGGAAGAAACACGATCTAAGTGCATATGTCCATAGCCAGATCGTTAGGGCCAGACTATGGGGAATGCCAGCTCTGCATCCGAGCAGGCACTGGGATTTACACAGCCCATCGTGTCAATATTGTACGACGAGTTCATGAAATCGGGAAAACTTGTGGCGTACAACGTATCGATGACAGCGGCGCCGTCGGCTAGCTGGTTGGAAACCGCGGACAGATAGGGTCTACTAATGAAAGGTGCTCTATTTTATATCCTCCAACATCGCCTTAGTCAAGAGTTGGTTAGTGTTTTTATGAATCGAGTGGGTAGGCGTGTTTGTTTTTTATGTTCCTTAAATTTAACAAAGCATTCACACATTTCGTTTAATCTATGTCTTTGCCCTGTGTGTACAGCTGTTATTAAAAATAACAATAAAGCTACACAAGTATTCTTTTCCATGTTTAAGCTCGATTTGCAACGTGCAAAATATTAACAAAAATTATTTAAATGTTTGTATTTCATTTGAACTAATTTATACTATCTCTTGAAGTTCTTTTGTATTACATAATGTATGTTCATGATAATTTTGCCCTTTTTCAGAGCTTGTTTTTATGTCGTGTTTTGAGATTTCTGTGTCATATGACTAAGGTTTGTATTGCCGTTTGTCCATAATTTATTTATTTATTTACTTCAATTTTGTGTGCCACCAAACTGTGTTAACCATTAGCTGGGTGAGAACATACAAAAAAACCATCAGCAACAATTATACAACACAGGTAACACGACAAAAAACGGCACAAACAATACAAACACTAAAAACATGAAGATAAAAATTCTTATTTTAACAATTAAGAATGGTAAATTGACATTTTAATCAACAAGAGCTTATTGACTAATGTGATGTTCATAAATATCATAAGAATTTATTTTTTCTACCCCTAAAGAGATCAAATTTAAAAAAAAATTATTAAAATTTCAGACACATCAATTTGCAAGATCTTTTTTAGTTCTTACACTACAGAAAAATATGGCAGATTCTATTAATAAAATTTGGAATCGTACGATCTACTAAATTAGAAATGGCATAACAATGATAATAATATAGAAATGCATTAACTATAAATAATGCATAAATTGTGTCGCGACAGATTTTCAATGTCTGGGTGTTAAATCTAATTAATTCACTATTGTAACCAAAAAATTAAACTATTTGGAAATCTATTAAATATGAGTTTAAAAATATTTCTTTGAATACTTTCTAGTCTATTAGAGTCTGTAGTTGCGATGAAATCCCAAATAACTGAACAATAATCTAATCTATATCTAACTAAAGAATAGTAAAGACACAAAAGTGATTCAGATGATGAAGCAGCAAATGTGTTAAATTTAATTAAACCTAAAGTGCGACTAATATTACTAATAAGACTATCAACATGATAATGAAAATATAATTTTGAATCTAAGAACACGCCAAGATCTCTAACATATTAAACTCTTTCAATTATATGATTGTTAACAGAATATTTACGTACAATAGGATTTGTTTTCCTTGTAAAATAGATACATTAGACTTTGTATAGGTTTAGAGACATAGCATTAACAGTACACCAATTAGTAATAGCAATTATATCATATTGTAAATACAAACAGTCATCGTTATCTTTCATATTTTTGTCAGTTTTCAAATCATCAGTATAAAGAAGAGCTTGTGAATGACGTATAACACTGACAATATCATTTATAAATATATTAAAAAGTAATGGAGAGTGTTCCATCTTGAGGAACTCCAGAAGACACACGACATAAGGTAGAAAAAGAGGTGTCAATTTTAACAGTAAATTTTCTATCCGAGAAATAATTAGTAACCCAATTTACATATGATTGATCTAAACCTACAACATGTAATTTATCTAAAATAATCGAGTGTTTACAAGTATAAAATCCTTTTTCCTATGTCAAAATAAATAGCATCAATTTGTATTCTGGTTGTAAGATCACTATATAGATCATTAACAAAATTAAAAAGATTGGTGGTTGTGGTTTTACCTTGTTAGAATCCATGCTGGCTATCTATTATTAAATGTTTTGTAAAAAAGTTTAAATGCCAGTGAATTATTTTTTCGAATATCTTAGAAAAGCTACATAATATTGAAATAGGTCAATAATTATTATCATCATGTTTGTTCCCTTTCTTAAAAATATGGACTACTGTTGCGTTTTTCCATAAGCTAGGACGATTACCACAGGAAAGACTATAATTAAAAATATGTGTTAAAATTGGAACAAAGACATTTACACAACCTTTAATTATGAAATTGGGCAAATCATCTACGTCTGTGGCCTTGCTGCTTTTAAGCATTTTTATTGCCCACAAAACCATACCTTGTGTAATTGTAGGGGGCGCTAGATGTAAATTGTTTTCATAGAAATTACACTGCATACTATTTTTTTTGTATTGACTGTACATACACCTCAGCAAAATGTATAGAAAAAGTATTTGCTAGAGCTTCAGGATCTTGTATCATTGTTTTATTTTTTAAAAGTGAAATTTTTTTACGATTACCTTTTTTCATAACTTTCACAAATTTCCAAAAATTACTAGGATTTTTTTTTCAAATTGTCATTAATTTTAGCTTTCCACTTTTCCTTGTCTATTTTAATTTTAACTTTCACAACTCTCCTATAATCCGAAAATCGTGAGTAATTATTTTGTATATCTAAATAAATGTTCTTTCGTTTTTAAGAGCCGAATAAGATATTTGGAGAACTATATAGGATATTTACTTTTAAAACATTTTGCCTTATGAATAAACTGATTTATTAATAATTGAGACTTGTAAGAAAAGCAACCATTGAGTCGACATATTTGCGTAGCATATATGGGGCTCCAGTCTAAATCATTAAAGGCTTCAAATAGAGATAGATAGTCGCCATTTTCATAACTCCTAATATACAATGTATTATTTTCTTTATAACTAACAAACTCAACTTTACCAAGACAAATTAATGCAGGATGATGATGATAATATTTCTCGACAATAAGGTCTACAGACTTTTCAACAAGATTTATATGAAAATTGGAAAACACCAATCTAAGTAATTGGGACGAAAGCTTAAAGAGATTGAATTGATCAAGATCAAGCGAATTCATATTCTATAAAAGAACTTGACCTTTCTGCTTATCATAGTAATGCAAAATGTTCTGTGTATGCAAAGTGTGCCAATTAATACCAGGTACATTAAAATCACCAACAATGATTATTTGATCAGGATAATCAGCTAATTTGGAGACTATAAATTTAAAATATTCATTAAATTCATTGACATACAATTGTGGAGGAAGATAAATATTTCCGATTAAGATTCGGTTTGTATTATAGCCGAGTAATTCAACCCAGACAGACTCAATATACTCTTATTGAAATTCAAATTTTTATATTTAATGTGGATATTTTAATGAATTGACGGCAAGAAGAACTCCACCACCTCTTGTGGGGTTAGTTAGTTTGGGGTCACGGTCTTTACGAAATACATTATAATTATCAGAAAGATAATGTGAATCAAGATTGTTGCTGTTAAGCCAAGTTTCTGTTAAACAGATCATATAATAATCAACACTATTTAAATTTTGTGAAAACAATAACAATTTGGTACTCAGACCCCTAACATTTTGATAATAAATACATAGTCATCCCTTCCTTGGAGCCATAACTATTTATATACAAGCACCTCAGTTTGCCTAAACATATACTAAGTGGAAAAATTATCGACTCCCCCAGCCGATACATTATTACTTGCAGTTTGATTTTCATTTTGAGTCGTAGGAGACTTCAATGCGCTTGTTGCGCCAAACAACTGCTCGTTCTGATGTCTTCCATAGAAGGGGCTAATTAAGCAGCCAGCCGGCCAGAAAACTGTATTAAAATACGATCGCAGTCGGTTCTGCCACTGACACATAGAAATATGAGTATGAATCAATAACAATAATATTCTTGCAATTAAATCTATGAGTGATATAATTTCATTCTACAAAATATTTTTCTGAACAATTTGTCAACACTTTACAGAGGATTGGAGTCTTGTAACACATATAGACAGTATACTACTCTAATGGTAGGTCATGTTTTTTTAAGCGTTGGTTTATTATGTGAACGATCCCAGTTCGTATTGTTCAACTTTCTTTTCTTTCTGGCAACAATTGTATTTAATTCTGTTTTATTTTCATGCTATATAATATAATTTCACCTGTTTGAGGCTGAGCTATGGAGACACCATAATTACTATGTGCTATAAGATTTCGTGACGCGATATTAAAATTATTCTTCTTACTGAACTCACGTGGCGAATGAAGCTGCCTCGAATTTGTTGACTTATGTAGAACAGTCAACATTTAATATTATTTTATCAGGGACGTAAGTTAAGTGATCAAAATGTATACAGCAATATGCCTTTGCTTACCGTTAACACAGGCATTGTCTGAACGCGACGATTTTAATAATTTACATATTTTGTATCTTTATTTACTCAACCTTTCGATTTTCCTTTCTCAACAAACGCAAGTAAGTATAGAAACAATTAAAGTAGTGGTATTACACCGGCGACGGGGCGAACCCGTCTTCCACTTATGCTGCACCTCTCGTGTCTCCTTACAGTGCCAGACTAGAGTCAAGCTCAACAGGATCTTCTTTCCCCGCTGAAATTTCCAAGCCCGTTCCCTTGGCAGTGGTTTCGCTAGATAGTAGATAAGGACATTTCTTTTCCAGGTGTCTTTATAACGCTGGAATAGAAATGCCCAAGACCGACAGCTCTACACAGTTATAACGTTTCGTTTCCTGAACAGAGGTCGTGGTGGGTGGTTAAGCGGTCAGACAACTCGCCTCCCAGCACGGTGGACTGAGCTCCATTCCCAGCGGGATCACTCGCTATATTCGCATGTGGGAAACGCAGCGGACGTTGCGATGGCCAGCGTTTCTTTCCGCGACATACATACCCTGTCTCCCCTTCCATTACATTTCGTTCACGTCTAGTGTAGACGAAGACAGCTGCTGTTTAATGCTGCCCAAAACTCTCCCTTGTTCATTTCCTTAAATAATGTAACGTCTGGTTTGTTGCGCATATCATTTGCTTATATTAACACGCTAAGTTGAATGCTAATTCAAATACACACTTGTTTATGTATTAATAAAATAATAATGTTGTGACGTGTTACACATATAGGTTAATTAGTAAGTAATTTTGTGATCCGCATATTATATTTTATTTTATATTATTAAGTTTTGAGCAATATGTTGTCACCTAAGTTGGCAACGTCTCGTGACGTCACTACTACTAAAGTTATAAAGAATACACCTCACAGGTAGCCCCTATACTGTACAGGTTAATTTGAATATTTTAACCGCCCGGATTATGGATGGCGATGGAATCATCTCATCGCCATCTTGTTCTAGAAGGGTCCTACACGTAGCCAGCCAGGGATGCTAAGGCTCCGCTGATAATCGGCGTAATTTAAGTATTAATTGTTGCATCGATCCTGAAAATCACGCTAAGAACAAGTATAATAGCCGACTGAATATATATGTAAGCCGTCCGAAGAAGGCTAATGAGCATGGTAACTGCAATATCGTCGTATATGTGAAAGGTATTTCCATCGCCCTTCCTTAAGTGACCATTGGTCCAGCGGTGAAGTGTTTTAATTACAAGTAAGCAGTTGCATTTATTACACATTATTTCTAAATTTTCACGAGCCGCCTGAGAACTTTTAAATCTGCTCTACATTATTTAATTTATTGCTAGCCAGGAGATTTTTTTTAAAAGTGCAATCTTACAAACATATATTTTAATTTATTGAATGTGTGAGAATTTTGGAACACTAGTTAAACTATTTATTTTACATTGGAGAACATTTATTTATATTTACCTTTAAAGGAACAGTAAAATACATTGTTTCCAGTTACCTGACACGTAATGCATAATTGTTCCTTTCAACAGACATAAAGAGGGGAACATTTTTTTTTAAGCAGCTGCGTACAGGTTTTCTCACATTTCCCATTCAGTTTCTTAAGATGAAAGTCTAGTTTTGAATCACGTTAAATATTTTTCAGCATTAAATATTCCACTTCACCATTGGAAGCTTTTCATTAAATAAAAATGTACGTAGCTAGTTTTCACCCATTTCCACTCGTGTCTATGAGTTGTAAATATTGAATATATGTACTGGAGCTTGAGTAAAAATTTGAATGGTCTCCCTTGTGAATGAACAACTGCAATGGTGTGTTAATTTGCACACTAGGCTGGTAAGTGATTTAGTATCCAGTCTTCTACATGTTATACTATGTCTTAACATTAAGTGGGTCTTTTGCAGTGTTTATTTTCTTATGATAATCTGCCTAGCATATGGTATCTTAACTAGGGCTGTTCGAAATATCGATATGAAAAATGACTTATCGAACGATACGTAAATTTGAAAAATCTCGGTATATCGATGTTTCTATATCATCGGACTTTTCGATATCATCGAAATTTTCGGTAGTATAGAAATTTTCGATATTATTGACATTTCTGATATTATCTAAATTTACAATATTATCGATACTATCAGATTTTCCCATATTATCATCATTCTTAATACTATCTAGTTGTAAAGTTAAAACATTTTTGTCACCTGCAATTCAATCTCTTTTTGTTGTATGCAATTAAGAATACAATATGGTATAATTGTAACACATTTATATGTTTATAACTCTTTTACATCATCGCCTGTCGTACGCAACGTTCAAGTTAGCTGGTTCATTGTTTTGTTTTGGTTATTCTTCTGTCCGCGCTCGTGTGTAAACAAACAGCGGTTCACGACCATCCAACGTGTCAGTTTGTATCTCCTGAAATAAAGTATTCACTGACGTATTAAATAGAACATTTTTATACATGTTCTGAGTGGAGTGACATTGTCTGTAATTTCTTTATGCTGTGTTTAAACATAGTTTCTTGTCCAAGAAATTCTTGGTATTTTTCACAATATACCGACCTGTAAAACGTGCTGCTTCATGCACTTGAATTGGGTATAGATTTTAAACCACGCATAAACTTGAAGAAAGTTCTGACGAGTGGGTTTTGCTATATTTGCGATGTGTGATGCAATTCTGAAAGCTTATAAATGTGCGTGTTTATTAGGTATTTACGCGATTAGCTATTTGACGAGAATAGAAGGGAATTGTAAGTCCGGAGACAACGGATTCCGGTTAGAAGCCAGGCGCCGGGAGGTCCGTTATCATGGAATTTCCCTTCTTTCTTTTTACTCTCTAAAATGTATTTTTTCCTTCTCAAAATCGACTAAATTTATCTAAAAATTTCCATTTTTCCCTAAAAAAAATTCCCGGTTTTTCCCATTTACAAAACATCCCCAGAAAATTCCCGTTTTTTTTGCAGAGCACGTGACCAGGATTCATGACTAAGGAGACCGGTATTCGTGAATCCGAGCCAGGAAAGCAGTACCCGTGACCTTTGAACCCAAAAATCTAAAAATATTCCAAAGAAATTTTTTAAAAATTACCAAAAAATTGATTATTAAAAATTATTTCTAAATATTTTAAAAATTCTAGTCTCCCGGCGGCCATTTTCCATAACAACTTCATTTTTATCCCTTAAAAGTTCCCTTTTTCCTTTAAAAATTATCTTTTTCCCTAAAAATTTCCCTATTTCCATAAAAATTCCAAAAATCGCAAAAAAAAAAAAAAAATTCAGAAATATCAACGAGCATATTGTGTTACTAATTACTACCGCCATATTGGATGCCAGTGACCTTGACATCAATCCCATGAAGGTGAAAACAAAAATTCGATTAAAAAAACTATGAAAGTCTCCATGCATATTACATTACTGACTACTACCACCATATTGGATGCAGGCAACCTTGGCCTTAACACCATGAGGGAAAATTTGAGGGGAAAAATAATGTATATGGAAAAGGGAAAATGTTGAAGGTAAAAGGTAAATTTTTTAGGATAAAAGCGAAATCTTTACGGGAAATGGCCACCGGGGGAATATAATTTTTAAGTATCTTTCTTCATAATTTTTGAACATTTTAAATAATATTTCTTAACTTTTTTTTTTTTTGGAAATTATTTGGAATTTTTTGAATTTTTGGGGTCAAAGCGGTCCGTTGTCCTGCTCTCCTGGCTCATAGCCACAATTCGTGATCTCCTGAGTCACGAATCCTGATCGCCTGCTCTGCGAAAAACGATAATTTTTTTCTAAGCAAACTAGTAGGCCTTACCAAACGTTAGTGTTATGTACTATAAAAAACTGCATGGGCGGACGAATTTTAACGAAACTTGCATCGAGTGACAAATATTATCGTGGAAATATACTGTAAAAATTTGGATCAATTCAGTTAAGCCATTGAGTTTCCAAAGAACAGTTTTCGTACTCATAATTTAATAGCAACGCCCGTCATTTGCTTGTGCGTGGTTTTGTATTAAAATATTGATTTATGATGTATTTATGCAATACTACTGTACTCGTAAAAGTTGTTAAACATAATTATTAGTTATTTAACGATCATTTAAGGCACGTTGTATTATGTTTGAAGCTTTAAATACACCATATTATCTAAAAGCGTGATTTCGTTTGATGGGCGAGCATTTCAGCCATTCGCACTTTTTAAAGGCTCCCGGATTTTCGCATGTGGGAATCGTGCTGGACGATGCCGCTTGCCGGCGAGTTTTCTCGGGGTACTCCCGTTTTCCCCGTCCTTGCATTCCAGCGCCGCTCCATCCTAGGGTCACGTTCAGGGACAACGGGCACCTACGGGTCCCAGCTGGAAAGCCCGTCACTCGGAGTGTGTTGCCTCGCCCTGGGTCCACTCCCCAATACGCCTTTATTATTTACCAGCTAGTTTACATGTTACCGATTGTTTCGGTTCTCACTCTTAAGATATCAGAATTGAAATCTTTGTCACCTCCCGCTACTCCATCAGCCGTCAAACCAACGGTGACACTTCCTGAGAAGTGAGGTCATACTGGTTTTTCAGATCCACGGAACAACTTTTACCGTGAGAGTCGGTCTCGGACACTTATTTTAAATAGTGCTGCGGACCGTCGCTGTACTGTATTACATGTGTTTTCGTCACATATCGTAGTGGTAGTTTACTATTTAATAGTATTGATACATAATCACGTAAATGTTTTCAGTAATATTAGAAGTTAAAAGATACAATATTTTCAACACTACTGGAATTTAACAACAGTATAAATACTGGAATCTAACAATAATATAAATGATTTCTATATTATCGACGATTTCGGTATTATCAATTATTTCGGTAATATCGATAATTTCGGTATTGTCGATGATTTCAGTATTGTCGATGATTTCAGTATTGTCGATGATTTCGGTACTGTCGATAATTTCGTATAATTTCGGTATACCGGAAATACCGAGTAACTGTTTGAAAAAATATCGACATTCAATTTTTATGATATCGAACAACCCTAATCTTAACCCTCAGCCTTCAAACACAAATATATTGTCCTCCAAATAAATCAATTTCCCATGTTATTTATTACAATAAAAACAAAAACCTTACTCCAGAGTTTATTTACTGGGGAAAAATCAGGGGAAAAGTGCTCATTTGGCTGTTCTTGTTTAACTGGAAAGTCTTCTTTAAGTGAGATTTTCGAAAACAGAACAATTTTGGGCGAGGAAAAAGCCACTGCAGGCTGGCTTTTTCCCGACACGCTGCACGTCGAGGGGCCGCTAAAGCCCGGGCCATCCATCATCTCCCGTGGATTAGTTTTCCAGCAAGTGACGCCAGAAAAGTTCCACACAGTTCATTATCCATCAGGAGTTCAAGAGTTATTCCACGTCTGGTAGCTTCGTGCCGTCGGTATCTCAGCCGTGTTTGTGAGAAAGTGGCTCGTTTCTACGAATACTCTTGTACTGCGCTTACCTTAGCGTTCTGTTAGAGGCCGTAGAATACATTATTACGTGACAACTAACACTTGAAATCAACGTCTTATATTAATGAAGCTTCATGACATCCAAAATATAGAACTCTTAAAATCAATTATATACATTATCATGTTACGTGGTACTGTTGACTATTTCATCCAGTGGTCTTCTCTTAAAAATCCGATGACAATAATAACGATGAAGTTTAATTTGATACGTCAGCTGCACATTGTGTCCAAAATAAAATTCTAAGCTACGTTATAAGTATTCGTAGGCAGTTACTGCAACCCTTACATAATTAGAATTAGGGTAGCGGTGAAATAACGATTTGATTTACAAGTTCACACATATAACAAGATAAATTAGAGTTATGTTCGGCCGTTTTCGATTAATTCTTTGATTATGCCGTAAATGCGATGCAAATAAAATATACGCATGTATTTATTGGAAAATAAATATTGAAATATTTTATTGTTTTTACGGACTGTTTTGATTAAACCCTAAGATACACTGTCGCAAACATGTTGAAAACAAGTGAGATTCTAATTTTATGTAGAAATTAACTATTTTCGTACTACAGTATATCATGGGTGAAATAGTTAAAAGTATACTCGAAAAACATTTTTTAAAATTATTTATTTATTTATTTACCTTTTGCTGGTTGTAACAAAATAAACGCATAAATATAGAAATGCCATTTTCAAACGTGTAAAAAATAACCTCAATATTGTAGAGGATTCTAAGCTAGGTGTAGGTGTACTTAGAGTATATTTGTCAAATGAGACAGAAAGAGACTGAAAATGTATTTGTTTACTGAAATATTACCACGTTTTACCTTAGGAAGTACGCCTTGTAGACACTGGAACTCTGCAAATGCTTAGGAAAGTCAAACTCGTGCACATACACACTGTGATAATGAAGGGCCTATTTCAGTGAAAAGAAACCACTGGGATAAACTGATTTTAATTAGAAACGGATTGAACCAGCAAATAAAAAAGAAATTATTCCAATGAACTTATATGGAAATACTTTAATGAAAATAAAAATTATTTTGTCTGTCAAAAATAAATTTAAGGGTGATAAAATCAATTAGCGTGTAAGCAAGTAGATTTAATTGTGTAACAGATTTCATACCACCATCATTTCAAGAATGAATAATTACTGACACTTTTAAATTAGATTAATTTGAAACAAAATATTTAAATCTGCCACAAAAAAAACTTAAACTCGAAAAATAAAATAACTTTAAACTATAGTTTCCTAGAAGCAGTTATCATTTAGTGCTTCCACTCGTAGCATCATTTTAAACAGCTCCATGCCAGTTCAATGCAAATTACTAACACAAGTCTCGTAGTCACTGTAGCTTTAAACTGACTATTCATGAACACGTCTAATCTCAACTAAACGTTAATACCGTAGAAAGTGCACTATTCTTATAACTCATTGGGTTCTTCAAATCATTAATTACTTTGCTTCACTCCGGTGCTAAACTCATCAGTAAAGCAGGACTACTGGGTACTACGTCTCGATAGAACATAGAAAATCTCAAGCGAACACGTCTGTAGATAATTCTCAACGAAAGTACAGTTAATTTAGTATCTACAGAACACTTCAATACGTAATGAAATAAATAGTAGACCTCAGAAATAATGAAGCGTCATGTGGCCGTAGGCCAAACCTTAAGCCTTTAAAATGGCGTCGAAGAAATCCTTGGCGTCTCTTCTAAGACCTCTATCACTCACAATTTCAAGAGGCCGAGCCCTCTCCTTAACTTGGCTGGCTCTTAAATTCTAACTGGAACCTTTGGGTAATAAAATCTGGTCTACCCTTATGCAGATACTGGGGACTTTCCTAATGAAAATCCCAGCAAAATATCACGCCGCTGGACCTTAAAAAGTCCCACCCACAAGCATGCCCTTCCGGAAACTTTCCTAAGACGTGACGTGATAGGAGCTCAACTAGTTCCGGTAACCAAACGAAGAAAATAATGAAATCTTAACTTGCTTTCAAAACAACGAACATAAGAAATAAATACGTTTAAAAAATTAAAGAAAATAATTATGCAAACATGTAAATAAATCAGTAAATAGAAATTATCATATACGAATTATAACCTCTTACCTCAGAATACACGTACACATACCGTAGAGTAATACAAATAGTAATAGAAATATACAAATCAGGAATGGTGGTTTACAATAATAATAATATTACATGTGTGAAATTAAAATATTCATAAGCCTAGGAGGGTTAAACTAATTATTCTTATTCAAAACAACGCGTAAATATACTTGTTATAGTGTTCAAAACACGCATGAAAATAATTACCATAAGTGTGAACCAACATAAACACAGGTGTAACTTGAAACCCTGATGATATCTATGAATATTTGAGGCAATTCGTAAAAAAGCTAACATTAAGTAAAATTAAGTGAACTTGCATAATTGCCCGTTTGATGACATCATGTGCCCATAAATTCGAAACGATATATAAATATTTTTACAAGAATGGTTTTTATTAAACACAATAAAATAACAATAGTGATTTTGTTTACTGGTGTTCTTAATTTTCAAACCGTAAAATGGATAAATTTCATGTTCCTTCTAAACCATTCTGCAGTGTGAAAACATAGCAACAAACAATGAAGAATGTTTTTGATAAGTGTAATGGTAATCAGTGGCGTGGATAGATTTGGCTAGCTATTTACATCGAGGTCTTGAGAGTCGATGAGAGTGGAGTGAGGTAAGTATGGATCAGCCCCGTAATGATGGGGCGGGGAAAAGGGAAATCCCGGAGAAAACCCGCCGACCAGTGGCATCGTCCGTCACGGCTCCCGTATGCGAAAATCCTGGAGTGACACCGCCGGAATTCGAACACGGTTCGCCTTGGTGGGAGGCGAGTAGTCTAACCACTACACCACCGTGGCCCCTGTTATGGAAATAAAGTAAGTGAATCATATCTGGGAATAAAAATTGATCTCGTCGTTTCGTCTATTTTGGCTATAAAATTTTACGAACTACTTCAAGTCAAAACATGTAATGATAAAACACATTTAAAATCCGAATGTAACTGAATGAAGAATATTAACATCGCACAGTGAAAGAAATCAGCAGATAATTTAACAAAACAGTTCTGTAATGGTAGTTTATGGTAGTGACAACTAAACTTTAGTACCAGCAACAGAATGTTCTGTAATACTTTAGAATACAAATAGTTAGCAGAACAATCTAAATATCGATAAAAGTTATTCTGTTGTGGGAACCATATTTTCTGTAGCAGAAACAGTGTTTTCTGTAGTACGAACTATACAGATATTTGTGAACACAATCTTACAGTATTGCTACGATAACAGAACAAGATATTGTAAACCCAACAGTGCTTTTCGTAACTGCAACAGAATGTTCTGTACAATTCACCTCGTATTTTTTTAAAAAGTCTACAGGAAAGTATGGTAACTAGAACAGTGTCGCGTCCTTTTAAAGGAACAGTCTAATTATCTTAATGATTATAGAACTAGTAGAATTTACAATACTGACAATACAGACGATAAATGAGAAAATGTTACCATTGTGAAGTAATATATATTTAGTGGAGGCTGTTGACAATCTGTGAGAGTACTGTGCACCCTTTAAAGTGTTGATAGACACCGCCGTGTTAGGTGTTAAGTGTAATAATAAACAATGCTGCTGGAATGTCCTATTCGTTTTTATATGTATATCACACAAACGGGCCTAAAAATGAAATAACTAATGTAATATTTTTATTGATACTACAAATTATCTAATGTGAAGAAAAGCCCGTTCATACAAACGTTACACGAAACAACATTTTTATGTTAGATGACTCAGAATGTTGTATAATATAAATATACATATATATATATGTAACAGAAAGGAAAGATTATTTTATTAATTAAATAAGCAAACTTGTGAATTCGTCGCGTCGAGATTTGTCTGCAGACACGTTAATTGACATTATTTAGAAAAATTAAACAATATATAACTAATAGATTTAAAAACTTGGATTTTATAAGTGATGTAAAACCCCGGCGCTCTAAGGCGTCAGTCTATCAACACAAGGTCCGGCAGTTCGAGGATGCCTGTTTCAACAAGGAATTTTTCAAGCTTTGAAAAATAAGTACAGACAGCAGCGTATCCTATGAGTCGACGAGGGAATTACAATAGACCACACAAGGTAGTTAGGGCTACCACACCGCTCAGTAAAGGCAACAGAGCAGGTAATCAGGATTACCACACACTTTTGCTGGGACCACCATGCTGCTCAGTTATGGCAACATAACATATTGTTAGCACTACCTCGTTACTGCTGGGTGCACAATCAGCTCTGTAGAGGCATCTGAGCAGCACTGTGAGGAACACCATACTGTATTGTAGTCAGAACACTACCCGTTTGTAATCGCAAAATTATATTCTGCAGAAAGTAATTAAGTCACTGATTTGTGACTCACTGCCATTTTACAAGATGTTTTGTTGGCGTTACCATATACCAATATTCGTAGGGTAGCCACAACCAAACAGGCTGTTGTACCTATTTTAACAGTCTTGGAGGGTAACTGCTGCAGTAATATGGTACCTACAACAAAATTTTCTTTCATTGCATCTTCGTTATTTAACATGTACTAATTGCACCAAAAAATCGAGTGAAATAAGAAAACTATGGGTAAGTGAGCAGTCGATCTTATTAAAGAAGTATCAAACATTGTCGGTTAGCAAGCTGCGGTGCAGTTCTCTGATATCGTCTCACTGCGTCACGATCCGCCAACGCTGCTAAAATCACGTTTTCTAAAACGTTACCGTATTACTTATTAACTGTTAGTTTTTCGTAGCTACACAGAACACTTTAAATCAAATAAATGTATTATTATTAATCAAATAAATTCCTTAATATTTGGGAGGCAGTTCCAGGTATATTTACTATAAAAATAAGTATCAATATTGTAAGTCAAGTTGGTCTTCTTGTTAAGGTTGTGTGTTACTAATGCAAAAGGGTTTAGGTTCTGATCCCCGTAGGCCAACTGGCCAAGTGTAATTTTTTTGTTCGTTAGTTATATTTCGAAATAATTTTTTGTTATTCGATGTTATTAATTCATCACCACATTTGTTTTCTAGAAGGAAAAAATAATAATTTTATGTACACTTCTCAATGATGTAAGTTGTAATAGAAGACAATTATTTATAATATTACAAATATCTGCTTTGCAGATTTTACAAGAAAACTGTTTGTTGTTTTACAAAGGATTTTCCTTCGCAACTGGGTTTCCAAGGATTTTTCTTATGAACATACATTAAGTAATACACAAGAACGTTAGAGATTGTTTAAATTAGTTCAAATGAAATACAAAAATTTAAATAATTTTCGTTAGTATTTTGCACGTCACAAATTAAGCTTAAAAGTGGGAAAAGAATATTTGTGTAGCTTTGTTATTATTTTTAATGGCAGCTTTTCACATAAGGCAAAGACGTCAACGAAACGTATGAATGCTTCATTAAATTTAAGAAAGTAAAAACTTGAGCTTGTGGCTCAGTGGAAGGGGGCAGATATACTACCTCCCATACCATGTCAATGAGAGGATAAAAATTTCGTTTTGTTATATGATTTCCGCAAAAATTATAAATATATTACTGGCGCAAAAATACAGGTATAAAATTACGAAAATACTGTATAAATACAATTAGTAATTTTCAGCAAAAAAAATTATGAATAACTCATACAGAAAGTATTAACAGTTAAGTCGCCATGCCACCATGCCGAAGAATGTTTTGGGAATAATGGAATCTCGTTTCAAAATCGTCCGTAGTTGCGCATAATTAATTCTAAAGATCACTTAAAAGTATG
Source organism: Dryococelus australis (assembly GCA_029891345.1). Lineage (NCBI taxonomy): Eukaryota > Metazoa > Arthropoda > Insecta > Phasmatodea > Phasmatidae > Dryococelus > Dryococelus australis. Next base: position 322,997,573 of record CM056993.1, on the reverse strand, counting down.
TATGTGTTAGTTGCTGCACATAACTGTTACTGTAAAGAATTACGGATGTCTACACAACGGATGAAACAAACTTCTATGAAGTCAAGTCTACAGTGTACTGAATAAAACACCTAAGAGTGAGGAAACGGGAACGATTGTGTGAAAGAGTGAGCGAGTGGTGGTTTTATAGAGTGCTTTGGCAACGAGGTCCTTAGCACTTCAAGACGTAACAAAAATGTGAAAATAATCAGTAAACATCTACAAAAGTGAAGCGAAGGAAAACAATGGAGTACCTGAAGGAGCTAAATAAAAGGCAAAAAAAATCATAAACAGTTGTAACTGAAAGCAAATAAAAATGCTCTATTAAAACGACCCACAAAATACTTCACAATAAATAAAAGTTCCGCCATTCGTAAAAATGGGAGTGTATCTTTCACGAACATATATAACAAAGAAGATTCCGTACCCTAACAGATAACTAAGAATTCCAAAGTCTGGTCGTGCGTGAGATACTAAATAATAATGGAATGCACACATTTAAAAGTACAACAGGTATTACTTTAGGAGGGAATTAACGACCTACAAGGAAATTTAAAGTGATGCATGTCTGCTCTATTCAGATTTGGCGAGGCATTTCTAAATCTTCATGCATATACTGGACTTATGAAACAAGTTCTATTGTTACTTCAATAATGAAGAAATTATATAATAGCAATACAAATTCACGTAAACTGAACTGCTCTTGAGCTTTTCATGTACGAAATATTTTCTCGCTGATTTTTCGCATTTTATTTTAATTACTTTTGTAATGAAAATGTACATTTTCAATGCAGTTCATTATACATTTTCCTTGTTGTACTAACCGTTTATATTTATTAAATTAATTGTTTTAAGACAATTTAGGGTGTCTTTAATATTATTGTAAAAGGAAAATACATAATTTAATTAAGCTTACAATTTAAAAATTAGAAGAAAAAAATTATAACTTGTCTAGAAAGTGTAAAATTATTAAGTTGTAGGAGTCTCTCAGCCTCGTATACATGAAAGTAAGACAAAATACCACACCCCAAGTCCGATCTAGCTTAATTTATTGTCTTGTTTCCTCAAGGATATTTCTAATAACTAGAGACCTGCAAAAGTCGCTTTATTATGTAGCGTCAGTCTGAACATAAGTTACTGTTCATTTGACTGACTTCCGCCATACCGCCATTGCACGCCTGGCGGGAACATTGAGCCAATAATATAACTTCAGAGATGGACTGGCCAATCTTTTTAACGAAGTCAAACAGGTACGTGACACTACTTAAAGATAAGCAGCCAATGAAACCACTGACTGCTCACCTATGTATAAGGCAGTGGAGTTTATCCTGTCGCCGAGAGGTAACGCGAATTTTACAGGTCTCTGCTAATAACTTAAATGCAATAACTTATTCTTCTCTATCAAATAATTTATGTGGAATGGCGTAAAGTGTGTCACTAGTTCGATTACGATCTAGAGGATAAGTAGGCACTAAAGCTATCTGAATAAACCTGCCTCAATAGCCCTTCAAAACATACGAGTGTGGGTTTTCTAAACGATTCGAATTCATACTAACCTAATTTGAAGCTGGTGCAGAACTAAGGCGATGGTCCAGAAGAGAAGTTCCGTTATAAATGTTAAACTAGGCATTAAGAACGGAGTTTACGCCAAGATTTTACCAGACTCAGTGGCCAACGTCGGAGCAAAGAGCGCATGGGCGCAAACATTCGAACTTTCATGATCATACTTATATAACGTTGTTTAATATTATTTTTAAATACATTAGGTTTCTCAGGTTTTATCACAATAATAATAATAATGAAAATAATAATGTAATTTATTGTATTATACCTGTATTACACACTGCAGAATAAACTGCTATCAAACACTAAACATAAAAAAAAATCTCTATGTTCTATCTACCAACAGCACGAAATAATAAATGCGAGGAAAAATAGAAAATATCTTCTGGTGTACATGCGCTAACGACATTAAACACCAGTATGATAATTTCACGGCTAAACAGAACAACAAATTATTTCTCAAAGGCTTCCTATGTGTATATGTATATACGTATATCTCCATATATATTATATATACGCATATATACATACAGTACACTTATGCATACGCATTGCATGCAGTATGTACGGGTTTATTTATATATTTCTGACAAGAAAATAGTTTTTTGTTTTGTGTTTTATTTATATAAATATTGGACGTGCTGTTATTAATTAAAGGCAGGACTTTAAAATGCTTAAATTTGAATTGAAAAAAAAAAAAAAAAAAAAAACATTTTTAGAAGCTGGTACTAAATTAAAAACTTGAGTGGCAGGCATTCTCTTTGTGGTAGAACTGTGCGAAATAAACCTGTGATTGGTTTATTGATTAAAAGTGCTCAGTATTGCTTTTACGAATGAAAACAAGAGAGCGTACACAGACGGTCATGCCCACTTTAAATACCAATCATTTGCATTTCCTTTTATTTTAATTCGTACTGAAGCGTAACACTTTGAATAGTTTTTTCATCAGCGACAAAAAATTCCGACACACATGTATGTATAAAAAGGACAGATCATTCACTACGCACAGAATACCTGAGATTTAATGAACAATAAAATTTCGCCTATAAATTTCGCTACTGATGTGTCAGCAACCATTTTACCGATATAAACCAAATTTAGTATGTTGGGAGAGCGTTGTGTAAGCAGCGAAATTAAAAACAATCATTGTTATTGGTCCACCATTTTGGAAGAGAGGACTACATTTAAAAATTAGGTTTATAAGCGTATCTTGGAAACTACTCAACCGATTGCCACAAAATTTGGCGTGCAAGTAATATCAGGTCTTGTAAACCTATATAAGTTTATACATGTAGCCTAACAAGTTTCAATTTAACTTTGTAATCTGACGGTATCAATAACAAATGTCAAATGTGACAGAGCCTCTTCTCCCTGCCGTTTGGTAAAATATTGCCACGTCATAAAAATAACATTTTTATATCATAACTCTCAGAATCAATCTATTCTAATCAAATTCGGTCTAAAAGTAGCACTATGTCAGGCCATTTAATTATATAATGTAAAAGGATCAGATACATTATTATAAAAATTGAGGTTAACAGACATTTTACATTAGTATACATATGCTATATCTACAAAACCATGTAATCAATTTCGTATACTTGCGGTATCTATTATTTCCATGGAATGTGTCTGCGGAGTATCTGTTTTCTGTGAAAGTATCATAGAAAAGATATTATGATGTCATGTATATGTAAACAATTAACTGATTCCCACCAAAATCAGGTGTTAGGTTCCACACACTTGCAGTCCATCTAAATTTGTATGTCTTATGGGGGTTGCCACTGATTTTCAACAAAATAGGCATGTATATATTTTAGGTCAGTATGTCATGTGTCGCAAGTAGTAGGAAATAGAGAATTTGGGGACAACAGGATCCAGGATCGGGGCCGTAGCCGGGGGAGCCGCTATGTTGTTACGTCATCCGACCTCCATATTTGATGTCATTGACCTTTTACCCCTGACCCATATGACCTTTGAGTTTGACCTCGAAGAACCTTTGACCCAAAAACACTTTTAAAAAAATTCAAAAATTCTAAAAAAAAATCTTTTAAAAACCCCGAAAAATTCGGAAAAATCCGGAAAAATTTATTTAAAAAATTATTAAAAATTTTTATGGAGGATCCTCAGAAATTACCCGTTTTTTTTCCGGGACAGGCGAGAGAGATTAGCGGCTCAGGGTCAGACAGGTGACGGGAATCAGTGACCCAGGGGTCAGGAGAGACGGGCCTATGACGCAAAAAAAAATCACAAGGAATAAAAACATTTATTATTGGCACTAAATTATGAATTATTAGTTTCGATTTTTTATTTGGAATTAATATGAAAAAGGGGGGCAAAATATGCATGTTGGTAATGCCTAGTAAGAAATAGTTCTTATGCAAAATACTGTTACAACTGAGTGCGCACTATCGCGGTGCAGGGATGAGCGGACGTGCCAGGTTTGGGCTTGGATCTGGCCAACGGTCGCATTAATCCTGGTCGCTTTGCGATGAGAGGACGTTATTTCTCTCCCTTGCCTATTGGGAGGCCGAAGCGTGGTAGGGCCGTACGCTAAGAGCGCTGCGACAAAATACAAAAGTACAGCTCCGCTGTAAAACTGTAAATTGTCCGTTTAGTGTAATTTTCTAGACTTAGTTAAGCTTCATCTGCATAGGAGCAGAAATATCCTGGAATCAGCACTTTAGCAGGGCTTCAGAGAAGTTCAAAGTAATCGTGAACGGACTATCGACTATTTATGTAGGCTAGTATGATAGTTACCAACATTCAAATATCTTGTCAACAAAACAAACTTCATGAATTATGTAGCTCAAATGATGTTCTTTATTTTATGTTTAGGAACTTCGCACACTGCGATACTATTCCATAGCCCTTAAAGCAGTTAAGTAGAAGATAAGTAATGGCGTGACGGTTGCTTTGATGTGGATGTATATATATTCTGATTGGGTGCGCGATGTTCCAAAACATTATAAATCCGCATCAGTTGCTCATTCCATCAACTCGCCTCCCATAACTATAAGTAAAAATCCCTAAAGGCTGTTCAAGATAAAGTGAGCACTTTTGAAATCAACCTAAAAAAAAAGTTACTGCCCTTACCTGCAAACTGTATATTTTAATGGGCGGCATTGAGTGACATGTGTCCACTAAAGTTGGTAACGATGGAGGGGAAATTAGTTCCATATATTAACGGCGAATAAAAGTGTTAGGTAGCCATTTATAATAACTTAAATTATTTCTCTCGCTTTCTACTCTTTTTAATACATCGGAGTGTAAAAGTTAGCAGATTTGTACAATATTAACTTTTATAATAATTTCACGGTTTCACTTCACCGACGCACGAGCAAAATGATGAGGCCCATGGCAATGTTAATTTTACATGAGGCAGAAGAACACACATCGTGTATATAAGCAGATCTTAAGCAGGGCTTTCAAAAGTGCTAATTTTACAGTGAACAGCATATATATTGATACACGAAATAAAAATCAGTTCATAACACTGGAATGACTCAATTTCCGAACGACGAGTAGCTAACTGTCCGGTAGCCCAGGCCAGGTTGCTTGGTGGGGTTTTTTTTTTTTTTTTTTCGAAACAAAACCCAATCTACCACAACTAGCTGACAACTTGAAAAGAAGAGACATTTTAGCTCTTTTCTCCTTTACACGTCCAGTTTCTACAGGAATGATGAAAATGTGAAGAGCAGCTTTTCTAAGGAAGAGAAACTGCCAGTGAAAGAAGCTTGCCACAATGAAAGGAAATGAGTAGAGGAAAATGCTTCATCGCCTTGAATCAGTGGGACTAAGAATAAAAAAACGCTTTACATTCATTTCTGCAGCGTCTAAAACAGCTAACTGCCAGGTATTATTTCTACCTTCTCGTCATACTCCAAATGTGACACTACCATTGTTTCATGATCGGTTTTGCAAATATCGGTTTCTGTTCAATAAATTCAGTTTTTTTTTTTTTTTTTTTAATTGCTTTGGTTGTTTATTCGAGTGTCCTCTTTCCTCATCTTTTTACACTTCGTCTGCAAGCAAGATGCTATACGGGGGCTACCTACGTTGAGTTAAGAGAGCGTGTTACATAAATTAACGCTTAATAAGTTAATTGAAGTTCAGATACAGGTTTTGAAAAAACAACATAGAAAAACCAACAAAATGCAATCCTAAATAACAGTTCTGCCTGATTTTTTAGCAGGAATTTTGACGGTATGAGGCCTTCCTTTAACGCGATATATTCGGCCGCACTAAAACGTGCAAATTTAAGGCGTAAGAGATAATTCGACAGTATAAAAATCTAAACAGGCCACTGAAATAACCCATTCTGACCCAGTGTATACAAATGTGTACAGTCCATTCCCAACTGGAAGAGACTTTTGAAAACGAACCTTTGAAAAATCACTTTAGGCGTAACATGTCAACCTGTTTTTTCAATAACCTATTTTCCACTAATATACAACACTTTAGTTAACTTTAGAGTACTGTATTATTGAATAAATGAAACTTTACCTTAGTATCTTCTATAACTTGTAATATTTATTTTGTATTAAATATGAATTAACAACAGCGAGAACAGCGACGGGTTGGCAACGGCCGGTAAGGAATAGTTCACAGTTAAAATATTATTTCAACCTAGTTTTTTAGTATGCTATTTGTAAATTAAACGGTATGTCTTGAAATACTTAAATATTTAGTAGCCCCAATGGCAACATATTTCATATTTACAGTTTAAAATAACACTGCAAAATATAGTGCGAAGGCGATAGTGACATGGTATTTGTTTCATCGAGTGAGGAAGCAACTTGTCGGCTGGGAGATGCTTGTAGCTCTCTTTCTTTGTCACTCGGCAAGTTTCGCTTTGCTAGTATGCAGATAATTATACAAGTTTTCAGTTGTATCATAATTCAAACTTATTACAGCAAAATAATGATTTTTTAGTTTGTAATTTACAACTGAAAAGAGATTTTAATATTTGAATACTTATTTTAATATATTTAGATAATATGATGAGGACGGATACCATCGGAAGTTAGCAGATGTGGCGAGCCATGGCATAGTGTATTGCTTTTTGCCAAACGAAGCGGAAAATATTCTTACTCCGAAAAATAGTTCATATTACCACATCACGTTTGTAGATATTGTGTTTTTTAAACCTACCTAGGCACGTTACAATGTTGTGATACATTTGTGTTTCTAAGGCAGTAATAAGTATACTGTTACGTGCACTTGCGCCTACTTGTGAAATTTATTGGGGGGGGGGGGGGGGGCTAGGGCTTAAACTTGTGGAAATATTATTTGAGGGTGTGGAACAAAATAATTTGGTGATTTTATATACATACACATTCATACTGATACACAGCAGTCCAAAGCACGGTTTTTCGCTATGTTTGCAATCTCCGAATTGGTACTTTTAATTTACACGACATCAAAGTACTCATCTGTACACGTTTGAAGTGTATTTTCTTTTCGTACGATATTGATTTATTGATTTAACCCACGTGAAACTGTTTTCTAAAGAAAAAAAAACACATAGCATAGATTGAACACTGAGTTTGTGGAAGCATTAAAACGATAATTATCTTATAGAATGTAAGATAAATTCGAAACAGTTGAAACATTACATACTATTAACACAGTATATTACTGTTTTTATTTAAAAAAAAAATTAGAATATTAAATAAGAAAAATTATTAAATTTAATACACTTAAACAAGCAAAGGAAATATGAATACCTCACTCAGCTTAAGTCTCTCAGAATTACTTCGGAACAAGGCAAATGTTGTTGTAAGCACTGTATTGCTTTTGATGAACTCATTTACAAGTGGTCTTAAATCCAAGTTGTCCAGCGCAGCCTGAAGTGCGTTAAATAGTGATATTTTGCCCCATTGTAGACCGCAGTTATGTCTTCAGGCGACGGAGAACACTGAATGACCTTTCAGCAGTAGCTGTGTTCACTGGAACAGTGCGGAGGAGTTTTATGCATAAGAAAAATGTCCTGAAGTGCTGCATTGTTTCAAGGTATCCAGCACACTTTGAGGCTGCATCAGAAGAATATTCTTCTGGATATGTTTCGAAAAATTCAGCAAGTCTTTCATAGTTTATTAACACTTGTTGGATACTGGAGGCTCTCATTGTCCACCGAGTAGGACAGAGTGAACGAAGACCAATTTTTTCATCTTCTCTGATATTTTTTAAGAGTTGTACTCTTTTTGGGAATTCCCTTACTGTGTTTATGAAGTCTTTAGCTAAATTCATAATGTCTCTCATACAGGGTAGGTGACGCAGGCAGTCTCTAACTGCTAAGCTCAAACTACGCGCAGCACAATACACATAAATAGCCTTCGGCTGCAAATTCGCAAAAAACTTCTGCAGCCTTTTAAATTTTCTGCTCATAGAAGAGGCGCCGTCATAGCATTGTCCCAGCAAATTATCTATGTTTAGGTCCAAACGCGCAAAAATGTCCTTCACGATACCAAAAAGTGTTTTTCTTTCTGTGTTTGGAGTTTCACACAGTCCCACAAAGTCCTCACTTATAGTTTAATTTTCATCGACACTTCCATTGCAGAAGGTCACTTGTTCATGCATTGAGATGTCACAAGTCTCGTCAACCATAATGGCGAAGTGTTCCCGCTTTTTCATTTCGCATACTACTGAGCGCAAAACAGATTTTCCTAAGATATCAATAATCTCGTTTTGAATGTCGTGCGATAACCACTTGTAACTTGAACGCCCCATCCATTATTTTAAGTCAGGCACGTCTTCTTTTCGCAACTCTAGCAACTGAATGAAAATTTAACTTATGTCTTCATAGTCCCGAATAGATGATCCTTGTCGACAAAGGAACCTCAAGGTTGTGAAAATAGCCATTAGAGCTGGGCGAGCGTTCTCCATATCTTTGTTCAACTGATCGTTTAATTGTATTGCAACACTTTGTTTGGAGGAAGATGCTAACTTCATTAAACCTTCTTTATGGGTTTCTGTTTTCTCATGCGACCTAAATTTTAGAGCGCCTTTTTCCAGTTAGAAAAACCCACAGAATTAAAGTATCATCATTCTTAGAACCAAATTTCAGAAAGCCATTCGCCTCTGCTTCCTTGCAAGTTTTACCAAATACCTTGTCGTTAGAATCATCCCATTCCACCCAGCTAAATGATGTCGCCCATGATTTCTGAAAAGTTCTACCTTTACTCTTACCAGGTAAGTTGTCGCAGCTAGCAACAGATGTCTGTGACTGTGACGATGCTAAAGCTGAACTCGCTGATAGAGCTAGTGAAGGAATATGAGAAGAGGCTTCCGTATCTCGCAATGTCGTCACATTCTTGGCGAATTCAACTCGTGGCTTTTTATAAACAAATTTATCCATCCCGAATTGTTTTGTTATCTGTCTCAACAATGGTAATGGGTAACAGTATTGTATGCTTATCTAACACCCATCATCACTATTAATACACTTTGAAAAACAAATATATTAATATACTATTTAACTAAGTTTAAAGCAGATATTTAAAACTCTTTTCACGTATGTTAACCACTACTAGCGCAGCGTTAATAACAACTCAGTACTGAATAATTGATGCAAGCAGTAAATTAATCAAGTCTTGCGAGCTGCAATTTTGTAGCTCATTGGAAGTTGGTAGGTCAAAGAGTAACCACAGAGCAGACATTGCGTACGGCCGCGGCCGCAATTGTCCCGATCATGAACGTAGGTGACAGGTCTGGGCACTAGCTTGAAAATTTAACGCTCTTATTGATCCATTTAGTTCATGAACCCAACCGCAGAGCGCTGCTACCGAAGTAGTGCTGTTTGACATGACAAGGGTAGGGAGGGAAATAGCAATTTTTTCTTGAATGGGAAAATGACGTTCATGTCTATATGGTGTTATCCCTATACCAGCAACGCTAACAACACTAGTTTGCTTGCAGCGCTCTGCGGCTACTGTACGAGCTAAGTCAGTCAATAAGGGGGTCAATTCGTTAACATTGTTAAATAGGCGAGTGTCCAGAACTGTCTTCTACGGCCGAGGTCCCGATGCACTGGTGGGAGTTAAACAGTAACGATACAGCAGACACTCCACTCGACCGCATGTGCTCCATAGCCATAGACAACAGTGGGTACGCTTTCACGTACTTGACATTGGCTTGGGCGAACATTCGACAGCTTAGTTTATAAGATATTTTCATTTATTTCGACTAATTAGTACTGTTAGTAAGAATTTATATGAATTGAAAATATTGGTTGGGCTCTGCTCGTGGCCGAAAATATGGGGGGGGGGGGGGGTTTGTGCTCTGCCCTATAAACGAAAACATTGGGAGGACTCGCGCCCCCCTAGCCCCATGGAGTCGGCGCCAGTGGTTACGTGTGTTTCAATAACCGCTGCGTGCGAAATGGTGTGACGTTGCTGCTTGGTGGTCGTTTGGCTGGCCCTGTGTGTGTGTGTGATTTCAGATATTTTATGTGCTCTATTTATACGTTTTAACTGTGAACTGGTTTTATGATTAAGTTAATTATTTACATCCACGTCTGTTTATTTATCACAACTTTGTACCTTAGCCCTCGGTGTTTGAAACCTAGCCGAGTAACGTGATTGGCCACAGTCCCAACAAAATACTAAGCCCAGCGAGATAAATTTCAATACACCTAATAAACAGTAAGTAGCAATACATAGAAATATGAGTGGAATAAAAGTTCCCGTATGTTTATTTGTGTGAATGTTCACCGCTATCTTTTAAGTTTGTATGAGCAAAAATAAGCAACACGAGTTGCATGCTTGAATTTAATGTGCCTTTTTCGTTTGACTGGTTGTTCCTTAGTTTTAATAATTATTCCAACTGAGGTCGTCCTTTTAAAGAAATAACCAATAAACATATCAATAACAAAATGATAAATACTACAGTTCTTTACTTTGCAGTTGTAACAGTGTTAAACAGAGTCGCGGCAAAATATTAACATGCATTACATGTAATGTGCTATGCGTGGAAAACAAATATGTTAATGCAAAATAACCGTAAGAACTGTCGTCAATTCACGCATTTTTAAAACGTCATAAAGCTGTCCTAAATAATGTTAGAGGCCTAAATTGGGAATATTCGGACGTAATGGGTTTTGGAATATGACAGAATTCCTTGAAAAACGTTAAACAGTAAACAACAATTTGACAGGTATAAAAGTAGAAGTCACATTTCAGTGTTTATGTTTTGGTGTAGCGAAAGTACACGAACACACAATTAGTGCTTTTAAAGTAAAATTTCGGACTTGATCGAACTCGGATTGGAATCAAATCGTAGCCAATCTGAATGAACTCGTACCGAAAATAAGCGTTTAAAGGTCGTGACGGAAATCCCGTCACTGCACGTCTGTGAATGATTTGCACCTTTTTAATAAATAAAAGCACTCTTAAAAGTAATTAGTGGGTCGGACCACGTCGCCCTTTCCCCCGGAAAAAGGTACTCACTGTGTCTGACTGGTAACCTGTTGAATCGTGCAGCTTACGACCCAGTACGCACGACCTTTGAAACACGTTGTTTTGAGGTTTAAAACTTTTCGACGTAGTTTAAAACACTAATAAAAAAGAACTGTGATATTCTTGCCAGCTGCACGTCACTACAAAATATTTTTAAAATATCTGAGGTGCCAGAAAATAACTGAATAAGTCCATGCCTAATTTTCACGTGCAGCAACATCGAGGCCTGGCAAAGGAGTGTGCACCGGACTGATGTTTCAGTGATTTGTCGTGGGAGCGCAGCACAGTCGGCGACCACCTTAGTAACCAGCTTGGGACAATGCGTGCGCCGACGAACAGGTGACGTTTCGTTACGTTACTTCCGGCATCTTGACCAAGAGGTCGGAAGTTGAGGGCAATATTGTAATCTGATTGGATATTTTGAATTTCATTGTTGTTATACCCCTAAGGGAAATTGGTGTCCGCTGCGTCGGTCACCATAAATGGTAATATTTTCCACTATTGGCTGCGCATTACTTGTACCCCCCTAGGAGTAATTGGAAACCCTCGATTTCTTGGAAAAACGTCCTTTGAAGGGGAAAATTAAATTCATTGGTAGCACAAGAGAGTGGTGCCGTGTATTTAATGCCAGCACGCGCTGCTCTCGGGATCAGTTCAGCGACCGCGAGGGGGCAAGCTTCTACCATGAGATAAGTAGTACGTTATTAGGAATCCCCAATGTAGTCTCCTAAAGCGAACAGGTCACTTACGTCAATTTGACGTTAGGTAGGGGCCATTATGGACATAAAATAATTTAAAGTTTTAAAAATTAGCGAAATGTTCGCCTTTTAGCCCAAAATCCAATACTGTTACTTGTTGTAACCAAGTTTTAGTGGCTATGTCGTCACCAAGACGTAATGTGGTGGTAACCACTAGAAACCAATTGTAAATATTTTTCAAACATTTGTAAACCATTGCAAACCTTGGGAAATAGTTGTAATTTTCGTAAACAGTTGTAATTTTTGTAAACACTTGTCAGTAATCGTTGATCATGGTCTCAGCCTCTGGTATTAAACAGGAGCTATGCGAAATTCCTTGTTTTTATGACTTGCAAGAAGAAAACTTTACGAAGTTGAGGGCTTAGTCAAAAATCCAATTCACTCGTGGAGTTAAGGCTGGAGTTGCTTAGCAGTTGCTCCCATCCATTGGGATTGCGAGTAAATTAAAACTTAGATATTGTTTGATGGCCAGTAATGTGTTAACCAAAATAGTTATTTTAATTCCTAGTGTAGTATGTAAAAATTTATATGGCAAATGTAGGTGCAACAAAAATATAGCAGCCATTTGTAATTGGGGTTAGTGGAGGTCACCTGCTCAATATATTTTTGTGATGGCCTTTTGCCGTTTGTATTTACCTTTTAATATGTCCAGTAAAGAGCCTAAATATAACCTGTATAAGTATTAGCTGAATACCAGCGAAAGTGTTGGTGTCTGAATTTGGTTGCATTTTATTCTATAATGTGACAACCGCGGTTTTATGTAAATGTTTTAAATACAAAATTGTTGTATATGGGAAAGGGAAAAAACGTTCGCTGTTAATCTAAAATATAAGGAATCTAACCAAAAAAGTTTATTACGTGTAATATTTTGTGAAAGAAATGTAAATGAAAGAAAAAATTGAAAGAAATATTTAAAATAAAAATAAACATGACCACGCTTCATTGTTTCTGTTACATATTGTTGCTAACATTTAACTACCCCCACACTGTACAGAAAACTGGTTTTTTGTACGACTTTTGCCTTTAAGTGTTCTGATCGTTTTTCTATGGTTCATGCAAAACCTACCTTGCCACGCCCTTGGTTTAGGACGCAGCAATGTCAGAAAGGCTACGCCACTCCGCTCAGCTCAAGCAAGCAAGCAGGGCTACTTGCACTCTGTTTATGTGCAGTGTGTCTCGGATTGTGGAATTTGAGCAAAAGAAATATTGAAGTGTGGTATTTCATATATTGGGTGACCATACTAGTGATAGGTTATGGTAACAGTGGTAGGACTTTTAATAGGATTTATATTGTTTTCAACTAAGGCTACAGCATGGATTCAGAAGTTATCAACAACTGTCCTCGTACAAATGGTAGGAAAGGCTGGGGTGCGATGGAGGATAGTAATGGGATAGAGGAACTGAGGGTTAAAGCTCGGACCCTGCTGAGGAAGGAGGCGAGTCAGGTCAATGATGGGAATTCGGAAGTTTCTAGTGAGGCAACTCCTATTTATAAATTATTAAAGCATGTGCCTACCGAATTGGTAGCTGAAATTCCTAAATTAGGTAGACTGAGTATTGAAGCAGCAGCATTTTTTTTTTCAGTAATTCAATTCTGTGCTTAATCTTCAGTTGTGCGAGCGACAGGTGTTGTATGCAGTTGTAATTTTTAGAGTTTCCGATAATTTACAACTAGTCTTTTGGACAGGCCAGGAAGGAAAACTGGAAGTTGGCCCAGTTGAATAAGGAATGTTTGAAGGAATGTTCTAGCGAATTGGAGATTGCCGAATTTCGGTTAAAATGGTTGGAATATAGGCAGGCACCTGATCAAACTATGCAAGATTTTGTAAAGTATATCTTGGGAATAGTGCAAGTAGAAGGGCATTCCTGTGAAGAAGTTCATTTTCACGCATATCATTTTCCATAACCTCAGCCCGCGGTATAGTCGGTACTTTTGTTTTGCCAGTAAACCTGTAACTTTAAATGAGTTGCTGAAGTTGGTAACTGAAGTAGAGAGAACCCTTAAAGATTGTGTAGTCGATGTGATACCCACAGTTAAGTCTCTGGATAAGGAAAAGGAGGGAAATATTAACCAGATATTGTGTTATTTGTCGATTGATTAACAATCTTGCTAAGGACTGCTATCGTAAACAATAAGCATTAGCTGTGATACCTCAGAGTAAGGCTGGGAGATGTCAGAAAGTACAATAGCGATCGTGGTATTTGCAGACCCAACCTGTGCAGAGATGGCCACGGGAATTTCAGGTGAGGAAGTCAAATAAAGAAGATCGTTTTAAGGAGTACACCTGTTTCAGCTGCCATCAGAAGGGGCACATTAAAATCAATTTTCCGGTGGAAAAAAGTAAGGTTATGGGAGAGTCGGCAGTGCAGGTTATGTGATTTGAGCACCAGCATGGCTTATTGTATATCCTAGAAGCAATTGCAGGGCAGGTTGTGGTTGCTGCATTATTGGATTCAGTACAGTCTTGTTCATTAATGGATCAAGAGTTTTGTAATTTTTTGCTCAGGTCACTACAAAAATGACTCATCAGTGTATATAAGGGAGAAGAAATAGGATTTTCCATGGCTAATGGGTGGTATGATTACCTCACATGGTGTTGCAATAGTTAAGATTAAAATTGCACAGCTTTCTTGGAAATTTACCTTTAGGATTTTGTCTGGTCTTTCACATGACCTTATGTTGGGAATTGATTTCTTTGCAAAACTCAAGCTGTTTTCGATGTTGCCAGTAAAGAATAAAAAATTTCCTTTTGTAGTTCTCAAAGCGGTTCCACACTGTTGATCTGTCGGTAAAGAAAGTTCAGTCAGGGGAGAGTAAACATGAGGAAAGTTTGAAATTATTACATCAGGAATTCAGTGATATCACCAGTAAACTGGAGCATTATAGTAAACAACCCATAGTGTTGAGGTTAAGGAATCAGGAGCCTGTGTCATAAGCACCTTATCGAGTAGCGCCCCCTAAATTAAGGATATTTAAGAAAATCATCCACGAATTACAGCACGATGCTGTGGTTGAGCCCTCGGAAAGTAATTATTCCAGTCCAGAATTTTTAATTCCTAAGAAAACACCTGGGTATTATCGTGTTATATACGACTGTAGAAAGGTTAATAAACAGATTTTTGTGGATCCTTATTCTCTACCCACCATAGAGAGTGTTTTCGAGAATGTGGGGCAGACCCGATAGTTTTCTATCTTTGATCTTAATTCGGCCTTTTTGCAAGTAGATCTGCATCCAGACTCTAGAGGTGTCTGGGCATTTGTCACTCCCTGGGGGCAATTTAAGCGGAAGAGATTTCAGATCGGTGTGAACTATGGCCCACAGGCAATGTGTCTAGTACTTTCTCAGGTATTGGGTAAATACCAGTGTAACTTTCTGTTCACATACATCGACGATGTGTGTACTTACAGTAACACATTTGAGGATCATTTAGAAAATCTGAGGTTATTCTTAACAGCATTAAGAGAGGCAGGGATGACCGTGAATCCCGACAAGGTTACGTGGGCGATGACCTACGTGAGATCTCTGGGGTTTGTTATATCTGAAGGGACTTTGTTACTGGACCCTGAAAAGATTGGTTCTGTTGTAAATTTCCCTGCCCCTAAAAACTTGCGTGGTGTTCGCAGATTTCTTGGTATGGCTGGATTTTATTCCAAATTTATTCCAAATTATACCGAAATAGCTGAGCCCCTTAATGCCTTGAAGAGGAAAGAGGTAGAGTTTGTTTGGGGAGATGCTCAGAAGCATGCATTTTGCTTACTTAAAGAGAAAATTGCTACTCCTCCTATTCTCCAATTGCCACAGTTTGACCAATGTTTTATTTTGCAAGTCGACGCTAGTTCGAAGGCTTTGGGTGCGGTTCTGTGCCAAGAAGTAGAAGGGAATCTAGTGCCAATTTCTTATGATAGTCGACCACTAAATTCTGCTGAGCAGAAATACTCAGCCTACGAAAAGGAAGTGTTGGCTGCCATATATGGTATGGAGAAGTACAAAGATTATCTGGAAGGAGCAGAGTTCACCTTGCACACAGATAACCAGGATCTCGGCTGGTTTTTGTCAACCAATAAACCCATGGGACGGTTAGCTCGTTGGTTAGTGCGACTCGCGTGTTTCAAATTTGTTGTTCAACACATAAAGGGAGTGGACAACAGGGTAGCCGATGCGCTTCCCGGATGTTTGACTCAGATGAATTTTGTCTGGAGCCCCCGGATTATGTTAATACTGTTCTTCCTGTGATGCCTTTTGCTAACAGGTTTAGTGTTTTTTGCCAAACTGATAGTGCTTTCAATGTTCCTAATGTTTCTAGTGTTTTTCCTGTGTTGCCTTCTGCAAACCGGGTTAATATTTCTTGCCAAACTGAACATGTTTGTAATGGTGTTTTTAATGTTGTTGATAATGTTTCTCCTTGTGATTCGGGAGATAACTCAGTAGGTAAAAGGGTATCGTGTGGGGATACTAGTGTTGGAAGAGAATCAGGCCTATTGATGTCCACCAATAATGCACATAGGGATGTGGAAGGTACTGAGGGAGGACAAATTGGGACTCTCCAAGATTTCCTTCTGACGTTCCTGAGTTTGCAACACCATCAGGGAATTGACCCTAAATGTAAGCAGATCAGGGCGGATATTACTGATGGTAAAGGTGGTCCTTTTGAAATTCGGAAAGGACTGATAGGTTTCGAGGACGCTAAAACAGGGAAATTTAGCTTATTTGTTCCTTCAGTTTTGCGGGGGCAAATATTCCATTATTTTCATAATACCCTTCTTTGGAGCACATTTGGGACAAGATAAAACAGTATCCAGGATATGGGAGATGTATTACTGGCCTAGAATGGCCAGTGAAATTGAAGATCTAGTGAAGGCATGTTTGGATTGTCAGAGGGATAAGCCCCGCAATGCCAAGAATATCAGCCCATATAGTTCTAAGGTTTCCACGTTCCCTTGGGAGCGATTATACCTATATATATAGTGTGAAATTTAAAATTGTGATTGAAGTCACCTAAGACCACCTATGCTGATTAAGACTACTTAACCAAAGTGACCTAATTTAACTCAACCTAAGGTAACTTAATTCAACCTAAGGTAACATAACCTAACCAAACCTAATCCAAACTTAATGTCATTCACTTTTGCGGTGGAGATACGAGCCACATTCGGTACGCATATTGTTTTGGCAGGAAAATGAGATTCTTAAACGACCACAGAGTTGTTTACATTTTGGTTACAGTTGCGGGCACTCCCAAAGCATTCTGTTTACCTCTCCTTCTTGTACTTGTAAAAATGGCGCACTACCTACATTGTTTCGATAACTGAGATACAATGAACTGGCAGATACAATTATTTTAACGTAGTGACATACTGTTCTTGGCTCTCACAAATGGAGGGGTGGAAAATAATACAGGAAATTATAAATATTACCTCAAAAACAAATGGATTACGTGCAATTATATTTATCTGTTATTCGCTCGTCGTATGGTGGTTTGATGTATCACATATCGTATTTTTAACGACTACCGAGTAAATGTGCTTAAAAAATCTCGGCGAAAAATGTTTATGGGTACATTTGTAATAGGGGGGAACTTTCTAAAAATTCCATGAAACCATATGTAAAATCTCTAACTGATTTCCGTTGTATTTGCTACTAGTGAAGTGTTTTGGAGGAAAATAATATAAGTTCGGTAGGGTTAGAGTTGCAAGGTGTATAACATTTTAAAAAATAATAAAAATTTCTTTGATTGGGATTTGAACATGCATTAAGAAGAATACACATATTTCTGCGGTCTTAACCACACGAGTAGCAGGCACATCTAACCAGGACAGCAAAATTTCCAGTTAGTTATATTTTGTATGTTTCCGATTACTATTCATGATTTGAATTTTTGCCGCTTGTCACTTATGTTCGTTTTTTTAAGTATCAATTTTATAATTTTGCGACATATTAGAGAGAATAGTGTATCGGCAGAATATATGGAACAAATTTTTAACTGTTACATTATTCATAAGCACATTTGTATTTTGTATTTCATTTTCGTTAGTGACGACTTTAGTAACGCATACATTATTTTACAAATATTTTAAACAAAGCATGTGCTCTTGAGCGAATCCATTTTAGTTAAAACCCTGTTCCAAATTGCCGGTAGCTGTAAACGTGCTTTGAATTTTTTAGCCTCGCTCACTGGCGTCAATTAAATCATCGGACTCCCAAACGCATCACGCATCGCGAAATAGGGACTCTCAAAGTTCGTTCATTAATTCAAGAATGGAGTACGAGATATTAAATAGACAGTCCCCTCTTATAAGGAATTTGTAGGACCACAAACGAAATATTTCAGAATACCACCCTTACTCTTTCCAACAATTTGCCGCATAATGTTCGCTTATATACTTTTTCCTCCCATTTTATATATAACAACGGCGTGAATTTTTCTCTGTAACTGTATGTCTTAACATTGATAGCGATAATCGGTGAATTTATAATTTCCCGGTAACAAACCTGCAATGTCATCTTTCGAATGGAAAAAGAGCCAACTAACGCTGGAAATCCCATCTCGCTTGCTCAATTGGTAAGAAACGTATATGGTTTTGAAATTTGGGAATTTTTTCTTAGAATGTGAATTCAACTAACAAAATAAAAGATAAATGTGCAAATTTATTATGATCCTAGTTTAAATTTTTTCAATTGTTTTTATAAATGCAATTATTAAAAAATCGCACTAAAATATCTAAAATAATTATGTCTACGTAACTATCTACACAAAATCTTGTGGACGTTTTCTCCTATGTCTTCATTCCACCATTCATTTACCTCTGTCTCTTCCCTCGCATCATTTGTTATTTGCGGGTCACCGGATTTTCGCAAGTGGGAATCGTGCCGGACGATGCCGTTGGTCGGCGGGTTTTATCGGGGATCTCCCGTTTCCCCCGCCTCTTCATTCCGGTGCCGCTCCATATTCACTCCAATCACCCTCATCGGTTCTCACGACCTCGCTGTTAGGAGCCGCCCAAATCACTTCATTAATTATTTGGGCTGTCCAAAGTGAATCATAATTTGCAAATTATTTAACCGATTTCGATTTTATTAATCATTCTAATATGTGTTTTGATAGATTGCATCAAAAGTTTTAAACCAGGTAAGTATTTTGAGAAACTTATTAATGGCCTTAAACTTTTGTCGGGTACTGTAAAATGAGAGAGAAAGCGGCTTAGTTAATCGTGAAGAGACTATAGAATTTAGTCTGTTGCCTCCCAATTTCGGGAACTGTTTCGAGTCCGGGACCCGGCGAGCGAGAATCATTTGAATGGTATCCTCACGTGGGAGTCGGACATTGCCGTGGTGTGCGAGTTTGCTCTGGGCTCGCCCGTTTTATACCGCTTCTTCATTCCGCCATTCATCCATCCACCTTGTTATGTGCAGCAACAGGCATGCTAGCCTGATTACGAGTGCACAAACATACTACGAGGAAGTTGAACGAAGCCTTGAGCGCTTAAAAACAAACCCCCTCCAAGCAGGCCGGTTGTTACTAAACACGGGCCAATATTAAGGCTGGAAACACGGCGAACGGGATCTTTGTCGTCGGGACATTCCACCAGGAAGATGTCCAGAGATGTAGGCGTGCCGTCCGCCGACATACGTCTAGTCATCAGCCTACAGCATCATGTACAAGGTGACGACGTTCCATAGAAACTATTCAGAGTGGTTTTAATGTAACTAAGTAATTAGATAATATATAATAATAATCAGTAACACAATGTAACTAATTAAAATAATAAGAGCTCCTCCGAGTTAAAGACTAGCTGAAAGGTTTGTAAACGAGATGTAGGCTAATTTATATGAATTCAATACAGGACGATAATGAGGTAAATAGAGTTCACCTTCGAGTTACGCTTACCCTCAAACATGTACGTTTAATATAAAATATAAAATACTACACCAATTTTTATAAAACGTAACTAACTCTCACTAATCCCTCACATCGTTCATTCTTTGGGCTGTCCCAAGAGGCTGTATTTTCCTTCGGTTAGACAGTCGACTCAAACCGATGACAACTTGCACCTTTACGTTTCGAAAGTGCCCAGTCATCCACGAAAAAAGACCACGCAGATAAGGCATCTTGTTTTTCCTACAAAATCGTTGTGTAGTACTTTTGAAATTTAATTTATCTGTCTCTGTGGCGTTCACCGTGAAAAAAAGATCAAACAACCCGTGAGCACGCCGATATGGCAGCGTGGAGCCCACAGTCTACTTCGCCTGCTAAATAATGTTTGGCGGGAAGGTTAGCTCTGGTGATAAATAGATGCAAACAGAAGCAAAAGAATATATCTGTTATATTTATGTGGATATATAAAAGTCTCCAGTAGTGCGTTAATGCAGTAGCTGTTTTCCACAAAGTTTTTCCTCCGGATATAACTGCGGTACGGTGGCCGTTATTTCACAATGTTGTCGTTCATACAGAAACCTTGGTTATTAGTTTCGACGCACAGGAAACACAGCTACATTAGCGTGGATTTCACTTTTTACAAATACTCGTGCAGTAACTGTCTTTGTAGAAAATAACACCCCGAATTTCGCACGGCAAATTCCCTGGCACCGCCTTCCTTTCAGACATAATGGGTCATATAAATAAA
Source organism: Dryococelus australis (assembly GCA_029891345.1). Taxonomy (NCBI): domain Eukaryota; kingdom Metazoa; phylum Arthropoda; class Insecta; order Phasmatodea; family Phasmatidae; genus Dryococelus; species Dryococelus australis. The sequence goes on along the minus strand of CM056993.1, from coordinate 322,977,153 downwards.
AGAAATGGGATGGACCCTCGCGCGACCAAGTTCAAGAAGCGACGGAGCGATACGGGCGACACTAACACGCACGCCAAGTGCACCTACGCTGAAGGCGTAGGGGTTTTATTATACGCGATGGAAGACCACAGATTAAACTACGCCCGTATATTTGTACTTATCTCTTGCCGCTTACGGAAACTTCCCCAAATGTGCGATTTCGGACACGGCATGTGAATTATGGTTTAGGAATTTAGGGTGGATGGTTTCGAACGGCTTTTAACAGCGCTACATGCGACAAAGGTGGAAACTACAGGCTTGTGGAATTTCAACGTTATTTTGTTTGTCACCCTCTAAATGAATTATATTCTCACAAGCATTTTCACGTAACCCGTGGTCTTGTGAATAACTGTTCTTATTTCTTTCTAGCCGATATCAATCTTCTCCTTATTTATTCGCTCCCTGCAATTAACATTCCATTAAAAATAACAACCGATCGCTTTTTTAAATACAACATACGAACCTTATTTTAAAATAATTCTATGTAGATCCCCGATATTCTATTTATCACGTGCATGTATTAAGCAGCTTTTCAAGAACAGTAAATACCGACGTTTCCACCACAACGCAGGAAATAAAACTTAAACTACAGCAGACGATTTTACAGACCTATTTGGGAATTTAGTGTGCTGATTCACCTCAGCAAATTTCAACCCTGAATCCCCAAATATTTAGGGCCTAAACTTGGTCACGTGGTCGATTTAGTGACCTAAATAATGGTCTCGTTGCCGTTTCAGACACAGTTATAGTCAATCTTTAAAAATGCAATATTTGACCATTTTCACGATTTTTTTCTACAATAGTGCACTTAATATGACAAAAAGGAAAAAATAGGGCCATAGATAATAGTTTATCTTTTCTTACAAAAAGGCGTATCTGCAGATTATTTACTTACCGAGATACGCATATTCGCGCAAACAACTATTTCACTGGAAATGTTTCAGTATAACCTCCTCTTAAGCAGGTACTCAAACGTCGAAAAACGTAGGCAGGTACTCACGTTCTTATGAATAAAACAGGACATGCTCACTGACTTAGCTGAGCACCTGCTCACAGTCAATCGGCTATTTATATTCATACCAAATTGAGGGCGCGCTCAGCATGCTCAACTAGAACCTCCTCAAGAGAATATGTTCAACTTTTGTCATACGACCCAACGTCTGCTTGCAGATGCATCTTCGTAATCCGGCTGCTGTTTTTTCCATATTTTGCAGTCTCTTTTTTAATTACCCTTTTTACTCAAAAAAAAATTATGTGGCCTTTACTTTGTGTGTATTCTTCCCTTAAAAACGTCTAACTCATAGTGTACAAAGTGACCTCCATACACTTCCAATACTTATCACGGATATCCAATTTACGATTAGGGATTTAATTATCTATGTTTTTATAGTTTCCAAGCATATAAAACGCACATTCTAAATGTTGTTGCCTTACAATTATTTATAAAAATATGTTGCATCCCCTAGTTGGACCAATTTTTATTTTTTAAATATTATCTGGTATTTGTTAACAAGTCCCTTCTTTTATTATTCTAAAATATGGTGTTGCCAGTAAAATTAAAACCCACGTATTACACCTCAAATGGATACAAATATTCCCAAAAAACCTTGATCTACAGGCGGTGAACTAGAGTAGATAGAACAGTTGTTTTAAGACAAAAATTATTTTCTATAAAATTAGTTTCCTTTTGTTTTTCTCGCGAATCAGCACATCTCTCAAACCATTAAGTGATTCCATGCAACCCTTATATTTACACAGTAGTGGCTAGTGGATGCTAATTTTCAAAATATAGGCAATTTTTACCGCATAAGGTAACACCGCTCGGATTGATTAATCATTAAAACCACGTAGTCTATATCTACACTGTAAAACTTTTTCCGGCAAACTTCCTAAACTGTAATGAAAGTTTTTAACCTATAACTGAATGGTAATAATACCACACATCAAGCTGCAGATATAGGAATGTTTAGCATCGCTACTATGCAGAGTTAGGAACTTCCCTATGCAAATGACTGTTTCTCGAGCAAATGTAGGAATGCTACAATGAATGTATGGGGGAAAACATTATCACTCCTGCTTTCTCACTAAGCGCATACACTAGCATGGTAAATTTCCGAATAATTTATTAAGTTTAAGGAACTGTTAAAACCGACTGCCTTCATGTCACCAAAATCGTTATCAAAGAAGCGTTGTACAAAAATGTAACATGTTTGTTTCTTAATTAATGACGTGCTGTTTCCTAAATTACCACCAAATATTTAACGTAATATGTCACATTTCTGGAGCTATAAACCAGATGACCGTTTTGAACCGTTCTCTGCTCGCGAACACTTTTCATACAAATTAGCACTTACAAATGGTTATTTATTCTGCCTGGAAATATCAGCACTAAAAATGGGAGTTATTTTGCAAGATAGACTACAACACATTGCTGCCAAATTTTGGTGTAATTTGGAACAATTAAATATAAAAAACCACGTGCATTAAAACAAATACATAAGTATTTTTACAAAATGATAGTTTTCAAACATTTTATTATCATTTAGTAATTTTCAACAATTGCCTGACATACTCGACTGTCAAAGATTCTTTTAAAAATGATGAAGAAATAGCGTTATTCTTTCTCCTCCACGCTAAGAAGAAGCGCCACCCAAAATATGTAACTGACAGGAACAAAATTTCCGTGTGTAGTTAGAGCTGTACAAATATCTATAAAGAAAGGCAATTAAAAATTATTAGAAAGTTTTAAATTTAAAGTAGTCTCTTTGGAACAAACTCAATGAAATTTTGAAATAAACTTGGGATTCAGAAAATTTTAATTAATAGTATAACTAAAAATTTAGTGCGGGACGTACCTATTCATTAAATTGGGAAGAGGCGGCATCGATTCCTTTGAAGTACAAATAATCACATTGCATAATTTGTTAAACGGGCAATATTTACATATGCTTCTCTTACCAAAATAACTCATAACCACCCGATGTGAGTCAAACTTCTTATGCAGTCAAAAGTAGAATAAAACATTTCAAGTCGTAATATATTTGCCACGTAAAAAATTAAGACAAAAGTGACTCAATTCTAATAATTATATAAAGATGATTAAGTATAATAAACCAGTATTGTCACTAAAAAATTTTAAGTTAGTTATCTTTATTAAAGCACGAACAATATAATGTATAAGTAAACAGCAAACCTTAGCGCAATTCACCTTAAACCATGTTGATAGGTTAAGTCACTTTGGATTCGGTTATAGGGCCTAATTAACTTTGTGAGAGTTTTATTATTTATCTCCTGATTGCTGAAAGGTTTCACGTACAAAAAGAGTGCTTAATTTACTTATTTTTGGTTTCTTATAGCGTTTATCATGTTTTTAGTTTTGTACTTTCTGATCTAAAATCACGTTTACATAATGTTGTCTCAGCTCAGACATGTGCATCTATGCAACTGGTAGAAAAAAATAACTCTATATTTCATCCTATTTCCGTTCTGTTTCAAAAGAATGAACGCAATAGCGGATTTTATTGAATATCCTCGGATAAATGATAACGGCTATAGGGAAAACGCTTTGTAATAACAGTAATATATTCTTGCTAAGGTTAATACTGTTAATTATATTAAATTAACATACAGAATTTTTGCAAAAATGTTTGCTGTGAAGGTCATTTTAAATCCTATTTTCTGTTGATACCGTTTAATCATAAAAAACTGATGAATGCCGTACGTCAACGTTTTAATGCTTTAATAGCTAAGATCAAAGGTCTTAATACTTTTTACGTACACATATTGTTTTAATTTGAATTTATATACATTATATTCGCGTGTTTATAAACTGTAGCCACAAAAGACTGTTGTCACCTGTGTGTAAAACATTTCGTACCGAATTTTGAATGCCTTACCTTCTTTAATGTGTAATCAAAAGCTATACGCAGTTTCCAGCAATACTCCAAAAATATAGTTTCATAGAGGAAGACGCTTACAAACTAAATATTTGAAAACGGTATGAGCAACGGGAACTCACCTTGCTCCGGGCAGAGAGAATTGTCGAAACCACACTGAGGGGTGTCCAAAGGAGGCTCAGTCCTGCCACCAGCCCAGTGAATCACCATGCCTTCCACAGGCTGTAGGGTTTTCGTCAGTCCTATGTAATTCGCCACAGTCTGCACACAGTCATGCCAACAATACAGTCAGGGTGGCGTGTGTACATGCACATCATCTATAGTGAACAAGCTTGTCCAATAACTTCTAAGATTTATACTATCTGTAAAAAAAATTGAGGATTGTGTAATTTTTTACTACTTTATTGTAGAGTTAGAGGTATTTCCTACATGGTGCATTTAATTTAATTATTGTATCAAATAAAACTTCATTTCACTACGGATAGTAGATTTGTTAATCTCAGGACCTCTGGGGAAAAACTCCACGGGTCCAGTAAATTACTTCAAAGATGTAGAAAACGTGTCTTCGTATTGCCATAAAAGTATTATATGGGCAGGTATAAGACAAACCAAAAAATCCTTGAAATTTCAAGAAAAATTGCTATTTTTTCAAAGCTTTTCAGTGCCCCCCCCCCACCCCCCTAACCAACCCTTCTCCCATTTTTAGGTCTGTCTTCAAGCCTTAAAATATCCGTAAAGTAAACTAAAAACCGTCAAAAAATACCGTTTTTTAACGGTTTTTCACTGTTAAAAAACGGTATTTTTGACGGTTGACGGTTCCAATAACAGGTTTTTATTTATTTATAAAGCTAAATATTAAACAAATTTAAACCAAAATCAAGTAAATTTCTCATTCTCAAACAACTTTTTTGTGCTTTCTAGAAACGGCAATTTGTGCAAGGTTGCATACTTAGTTCTAGCGCAGCGCACTAAAGCAGCTAAAATCAAGCAATTTAAAGCCAAATCTGCAACCAGAATCATGCAAATTCTAGCCAAAAATCAAGCAACGATGAACCAAAAATCAAGTAAAGATAAGTCAAATCATGTAAATTTAGGCTAAAATGAAGTGAAATATTATGTTGTTTTCCAATAAAGATTATATTCGATGCTCTCCTACCTTTCTAAACAGTTCTTCTCTGCTCGACATCCTCACCCATTTTTCGAAGATCATTCTCGTCGTGAACGCTTTCTAAGAGCAATAACTAAGTTTTGTAGATTTTGGTAGAATTTGAAAACTACTTCTCTGAGATTGTCAGAAGTGGAACGTAAGGTATAGGAGGGACTAGTTGAAACGCAACCTCCTTTTAAAATGTTAATTAGGTTGCAAGATAATTAAAACGGCTCTATATAATTATTAAAAGAAAAAATAAAATAAAGTTCGAATATTGAAAAATCTTATTTAGGTTTATCAAATTAATGGTTTTATTCGATAAAACGACTCAGCTATCTCAACTATACATCTAAAATTTTCTAAAAGTTTTAAAATATAAAAATTTTAACTATACGTCTAAAATTTTGTATTAAACTATCGGAAAATTTTGATGTTTCTGTAAAATCTTTTACTTTCTCAGTTTATTATTTTTAAAAATGTGTGTATCTTCATTTATCCTTTCTTTCAAATAATTATAAGTTAGATTTCTTTGGCTAATTAGAATAATATTACAAATTGTTCCTGCTTCAATAGCTTTATCAAAATCCACACTAAATTTTATATCTGTTTTTTCTTTAACTACAGTTGTTTTTCTGTACAAACAATCAATCACATATATTAATTTTCGCCCAAAAAATTCATAATAAGCGAGATCACCTTGAAAGATAGTAGCTGGTTTATAATAAAGTTCATTATTTCTATGCATAGTATCTAGTTTTGATTTTGAATTCCTAAAATCAATATAAGCAAGAAACATTTTCAAGCAAAGATCATTTTCAATATCTAAATTCCAATTTTCTTTTGGAAAAATTTCATTTCTTCATTCTTAACATAAATATTTCTTACATTGCAGTGATCAAACATAGAAGCATGTACATATTGTTCAGCTTTATTTCTTCTATTAGTTTGAAAAAATACAATTACAAAATCAGGCATATCGAATTGTAAATTATTAAACTTATCTTAACAGTTGATCCAACAGGAACTTCCTTTCTAAAAATTGCCAGTAATTATAACTAATAGCCATTTTAGGATGTTTGTATACTTTTTTCTTTAATTGAAATGGTAGTGTTAGATTCGTATTCAACAATACGTCACGTAATTTCTAATTTTTGAATTAAAATTTTACCAGGATCAGCATAATCTCTATCAACTGAACCGTCAATTTTCTTAATTTGAAACACACATTAACAATTGTTATCAGATGAATTACGGAAGAAAAGAAAAGAAAAGAAAAGAAAGAAGAAAAAAAGTAATTTTGTAACCACCTTTCCAGTAAATTTCATTGTTATCTCGAATAAAACCAAACAGGTATTTCAGAGGATATATTATTTCATTTGTTTTATGATTAAGAACAGATTTCGCTCTATATTTATTATTAAAAACAGTAAATTCTAAATAACATTGTTCACTTGGTGATCTTAACAAATTATTCAATTATTGTTGATGTTATTCCTGGATTATCAACAGATTCAATAAAATTTCCATGTTTTGAGATTTCTACTCTAGAAAATTGAAAATAAAAAGCTAGAACAAACATCAATATTATCTAATTTTTCATATTTTGCCACATTTCCTTCCTTATCTCTTAGTAAGCGATTATGTTCATAAACATAAGCATCATTTGGGAAAGAAAATCCATCTCCTATAGGAATATCAAATTCAATTATATTATTGTAAACATTTAAATTCCTTTAGTTTGATCAGTCGGAGAAAAAGTTTGCCTTTCATTCCTCTCAATACATTTATAACTCATATATAGGAAAAAAAATTCATATATAAATTAAAGACTCATCAAAGAGAGTCTCTCAAGTTAAATTACTCACTGAAATATACAAAAAGTATAAAAAGAATCATGAAGCAGATTATGAAAGAAATGAGAAGAAAGATCTACCATTAATTCACGGATTACAAATATTTGTAAAAAGGTAGAACAAGTAAGAGAGAGAATAAAGATTTTATAACGAAACTAGTTCCCGAAGCTGTAAAGAATTCTGATATGAATCGGATATGAATATAATTTTTACATTGGGGATACAAAAGTAACGATATGTGATGATAAACTATTTGTTAAGGATAAAGAATATATACTAACAAAAGGGCTTTATAATTTGTTAACAAAATCAACAATCAGCTTTTGAAGATGGATTCACCGATAATGACTATAAAAATTATACAGCAAATATCTTATCAAGCAATTCCGTATTTCAAGAATAAAAGTTGGCAGTACATGAACAAAATTAAACCAATTTATGATAAACATATAAAAGAATCACACTAAAGATCAGGGCCAAACATACCTGAAAGAATGAATTCCCCAAGAACTCCTAGATCTGGCAAAGATATTAAAAAATACAACAGTTTACCAAAAGAATACATTTTAATGGGCAATGTAAGGAAATTGAGTGATAGGTTGTTAGTTATTCACGGCGAAGAAAATGTAGGAAATAACTGCATAATGAATGTGTTGAACAATAAGTTTTCTGAATTTGTTACTAACAATGGCAAAGAAATTCCATATTTTATAAGGGTTGTTAATGTAATTCCCCATTCATTTTGGAATTCCGAACACCATGGTAAAGTAATAATAAACTGGGCACCACACAACTTAAATTTACTTGATCTTTAGCTTTATAAACTAAAAAAAGTTTTTGAACTCGCAATGAAAATCCGTTCTTGAAAACGGTGACAAACATGAAAAAAAAAGTTTTTTTTTTTTTTTGCGTTTTTTAGCCAATTTTGGTGATATTTTAAGGCTTGAAGTAAGGCCTGAACAGGGAGTGGGGGGTAACACTGAAAAAACACCGAAAATCCTTGGAAAAAAACGTGATTTTTCTTGAAATTTCACGGCTTTTTTGGCTCGTCTTATACCTACTCATAGATTACTCATAAACGTTTGTCCTTTATGGCTGAGCTAGAGACTGCGGTTAAAACAGAAATGCTACTCATTTATGTAATTTCGAATTATTCATCCACTTTCTTAAAAAAAAAGCTAAGTGGAACCAAAATGCATATGCTATCTTCTTAACCCATATATTTACCTCCACTTATGTTAACGAGCAACGTACTTCCAAAGGTGAGGGAGCCAAACCTTTTTTGATAAAACTTATATAGAAACTATTTTCATATAACATGCCACACCCCAGCGAGGAGTGAAGACTAGCCTTCGTTGGCTTACAAACTGACACCCTATCGCGGACAAAACAATGGTCTGAACGTTAAAAAATTAGTTTAACAACTGTCTCTTAATGCTATTAAAAATCACTGCAACATGTACGGGAGTAAAAAAGCCGCTGCAACTTTAACATCGGGGTTTGCCTAGAGAAGTCAAAACTATAAAGAAGATATACGAGGCATTGTGTAGTATGGTCAACCATTTGGTTGCCGCGACGCCATGAATCTAACGTATAATCGTGTGTAAATCAGTGCTACCACTACGCAAAGAAGCTGTTGAACCCAATTGTTCAAGGCCACCTACGGGGTGAATATGATGTGGTGGCCCTGTACCGTGGCCTGCAAGTTCGCCAGACTTCAATCACTTAATACTTTCAATGTGAGCTCATCTTAAGAGTGGGATGGACCCCACGTTTTTTTGTGAAATAGTTGTTTACGCGAATACGCGTATCTCGGTAAATAAATGTTCTGCAAATACAACTTTTGGACCAACAATTATCTATGCCCCTGTTTTTTGCCATTAAGTGTATTGTTGGAGAAAAATCGTGAAAATGGTCAAATATCGCATTTTTTAAGTTTATGTATGCAGTTTCCTTAAGCGGCAAGAGAAAAATACAAAGCTCTGCGGCATGTGGCCTCGTGCCAGCGAATGGGCGGCAGGCACTTTGAACATCTTTGTGTATCCCGCCCGTCTAACAAAGTGTTTGTGGACTGCTGTTGTGGATCGCTAGTTCGGCTTTCATGCTTGTACTGAAGAATGGCGTGTGTTAATGTATACTGTCATTGCATTACGTATAACATGTGGAATTTTTCAACTCGTAATTTACTGCCTTCGTCACAGTAGTACTATGTAATTTGCGCGTTCCCCCACACACGATCATACATTAGATTCATGGGGTCGCTGCGACCAAAGGATTGGCCGTAAAACAAAACTACCCCGTGGATTATTTCATAGTTTTCACTTCTCTAAGCAACTATGGTGTTACAATCTGCCATCTTTACACGTTGTTTACGGTAACATCAAACTATTATGCTGTATAGTATATAGTATGTATATATCATATTGTAAGCTATTCACGGTAAAACAAGCACTTTTTGAAGTCCTCTCATTTGGAATAATGGTCAATACATATTTTATATTTTAGCCGTAGAGGTTAACTTCCGAGTTCGGTGGAATTTACACAATGTGGTTATTACTTAGATGGCAATATTTATTTAAAAGGGCGATTAAAGTGTTAAAAACGGCTGAAATAAAAAAGTAACCAGGGCCACAAAAGTGCTGACTTTACCGTGAACAGCCTATGGAATTATAGACCCTATAATTCGCGTTATGGAGTAGCGCCATGACAGACTTCACAGCCTTACGTTCACCCGAGCAGAGGTCGACTGCTCATGACTACTACAGAAGTACGGACATATTCTCGTATTTCATTCGGCCACAAGGAACCAAGAAAGTTGAGAGAGACGAATGTTTACCATTGGTTCGGAGTCCTGCAGGAAATGTTGGGACAAGCGGAGGTCAGATGACACGAGTGAAACGAATTCATAAATCCACGACTCCTAGTTCCTTCCACCTATGACTGGTAACGAGGGAACGACGCGAGGTCTAGCGGTTCTATAATAACATTTCCTAAGTCACGAACCAATTATAAACGTGTAGAGCGTGGGAAACGAGCGAACCACCCACAGCCTAGTATAGGCTGTTCACGGTAAAGTGAGCACTTTTGATGCCCTAGTTACTTTTTTATTTCAGCCTTTTTTTATCCTTTAACCACCTTTTAAATAAATATTGCCATGTAAGTAATAAACATAGTGTATATATCCCACTGCACTCGGAAGTTAACGTCTAAGGCTACAGTAAAATATATTTATTGACCATTATTCAAAACTAGAGGGCCTTCAAAAGTGCTCACTTTATCATGAATAGCCTATAACAGACTTACGAGTTATCGCTAAAAGAGACAGGTTTGTTGAAGTCAACAAAATGCTCATTTTATAGTGCCAAAATATATTTAGTTGCTCCAACAAAATATTTTGTTGAATAAACAAAAACTTGAAAAGCAACAAGATTAATGTTATTCGTCTAACAAAACACACATTTGAATAAACAAAATTTCTGTTTTGGACCAAAAAATTAAAACAAAATATTTAATTGAATTAACTGTATATATTTGTTTGGTCACTCATTTGATAGCCTTCGTTTCGAAAATAAAGCTTGAGAGAGTGCTCGTAATTTTGGTGCCAGGATAGTAATAGTATTTGTTAGAGAAAACATTATTCCCTACGCAAAGAGGTTGAGTGTCTCATTTTATGTATTTTGACTAATTAATTATGTTATATTACGTCTAGTATCTTGGATTTGACATTTGTACATATGTAAATAAAGGCAAGTTATTTGAATAATTTTTTTTCTGTGCAACAAGCACGAAAAAATTGATGGTTACCCCCATTGTGAAGGTTCCAATATCCATGGTACATTACTATATGCCTCCAGAGTGTAGAATGTGGCGGCTTTGATCCCAGGTAGCTGTTTTACATTACGTCCTTTCGAAATTTTCAACTGTTTTGAGCATTCCAATTTCACGCTTGTCTCGTCAACGTCCCGTCTGTCAGGAAAACATTAGTACGAAACATGTCAAAAGCACCAGGAATTGCCGTGCTCTTTATGGCAGGCCCCCTGAATTTCACCCGGGTATTACCGGACGCTAGACATTTTTTATTAGAGAACTAATTATCCTGCTAGCAACACCAACTCGATAGATGTTGCTGTCAATATGACAATACTAATTTATCCTTTAAAATTTATTTTTAAAAACTAAACTAAGAAATAATAAAATAATTTCCCGAGTAACTTATTGCACGTACAGCAACGTAAAACATAAATAAAATATTTAAAAATTGTAAAATACAATCATATTTTGACTATTGCTTAGGTTAAATCTGCATAAGTATGCATTGGTTATTTTCTTGTCGTTCTATAGTAACGTTTCGTTTCTCCTTGCCACCGTGAATCAAAACAATGTATTTGATACGGAAATAAGAGCACACAGTTAAGGAAAACGCCTAAACGTATGGGATGCTTTGAGTCGCCAACATATTTTGAGAGAACTGCTATACGCCTTCAAGTAGTCTACAAGAAAACATTATAAATACAGACGGTGGTTGTTGTATCGGATGATAAAGCAAACATTGTTTCAATCCTAGCAGCACACTGCTGATTTATTTCTCTGAATCACGGGCAGTAGTCTTAAAAGTTTCTCCAGAATTCTGTGTAAGTTTACAGGTTTACGGAATCGTTTTATTTGTTTTGGAATTAATAAAAATGTCTATGAATAAGTTTTCAATGAACGGAATTTTCGTAAATACGTTCTGATTAATTGAAAACCCCTTCAGTTGTTTCCCAGTTGACAGTGTGAGGGTTATGAAATATTTAAGTTTAATAAATAATGATACTGATTTAGGCCTTAACAAAACCTACAAATTATTTTAAGAATTAATTCCCAAAAAACTGATTTTAACATGAACATTAGCGTTCGTAGACCAACCCCGTAATAATACAAGTCGAACATAAAACCCAGTTTTCACGTTTAGTCATTGAGTTACTTGAGCAGAATTAACTGGGGCGATATAATAAATACTTCTGTGGGGAATTGTTACATGTTTTGAAGTAAACATTTTAAATCTTTTATTAACAGATTATTCTTTAGATTATAATAGTGAAAAATACTAAATTACCTCTGCAATACTAGTTTACACTAATCATTGCTAGAGGAGATAAGATAGTACTGCTAAACGATTTTGGCTGTTCACGGTATTGTGAGCACTTTTGAAATCCTAGTTTCATTTTCCTTTCAGCCATTATTTATCCTTTAACCACCTTTTAAATTAATTATTCCCATGTAATTAATAAATTCAGTGTGTATGTTTCCCCTCAATCGGAAGTTATAATCTAAGGGTAAAATTAAATATATTTGTTGATTGTTATTCCAAAGGAGAGGACTTTCAACTGTGCTCACTTTACTGTGAATAGACTATACCGTTAAAGTTCGCGGGGCGTTTATCGGAAGAAAGAGACGGGACTTCCTATATTCTGAAGTACACAAAGTGAACAGGAATAAATCATTCAAATGCTAATAGATGGCGGAAGTTGGAAACGGAACCTTTTATCGAAAACGTTCATTGTCTGGAAATATTACTTATACGGAATAAAGATAACGGTTATTCACAGGTGCAAGAAGTTCAGCTGGTTAAGAAGTCGAATGCAGGCCAAGACAACAGTGATATGTCCCTTGAGGTCTACTGTCCATAAGTAATTTGCACGTTTGTTTGTGCCATTATCTTTCTATCAAATAACCAGGTTCATTATTGATTTCCTGAAAGTTAGCACAAGGAGGAATGGACACATAATGAGGACAAGTCACTATAGGAGGAACACTAGAGTAACTCATGTATAAGGAAGTATGAAACATGTCAATGGACCATAACACCAATTCCTGTGCAAAGTACTCTCTAAATCTGAATCAGTGAGAATTTCACGGTTTTTCAATCAGTCAAAAGTATATGACTGAGTCAACAGTCACTTCAGTGAATTTAACTGATTAATCAGTGAAAAAATTCCAGATTTCCTTCACTTATTGATTCAGTGACATTTCCCACTGATTCATCATGCCATTTTTTTCACTGTTTACTCAAGTGATATATTTTTGATTTATGGATCAGTTAAACGGCGTGTGTGAAAATGGCCGCCAAACAACGTGTAAAAATGGTCGTTGAACAACGTGTACCAAGTGAAATGACAACGAATAAACTAATAAAAAAAATACAAAATTGTCGTCTTTAAAAACGCCATTTTATGACGTAATATGAACATTCAGGCTTTCATTCCATTTTTAAATCTTTCATTTAATTTCCATGTAATTGTCACAGCGCTCTGTTTGAAGGTTTAAACTGCATACAATGTGATTAAGACAGTGCACTCATATATACTATTCGTTTTAACAATCCTAGTGGTATCAATTAAACCAAAAACGAAAAGTAAGAGCATACAATTTAAATCTTCAAGATTTCGATGCGCATATATAAGACGTATAGTTTCCTCTGACTATTTCAGCTTGGCGTGGTTATCGCAGATGGTTAGATAATGGCCTAAAATCTAAGTAGAAATGGTGTGCCAGTTGAGTCCCGGTCAGCTCGGATTTTTTTTTCAATTTTTTAAATTACGGTAAATTGGGCAATATAAATAGTAAACTATCGTAAATATGTTAATTTCCCGTAATTATCTAGCTACACACTATAAAAAACAATATTTAATTCGCCACTGCAGTCGGCCGTCACTTATTCAATCAGTGAAATAATTTCATGTCACTAATTCAATCAATTAAATTTTTTCACGAAAACAATTAGTGGTTTTCCACTGTGGAGCCATTTTCACACTGATTCGAGTAGTTGAATTTCACTGCGAATCAGTGGGCTCCCACCGATTCTGATTTGGAGTGTGATATGAACACTTGGCAGTACTGTGGCCTATACTATCCTCTGCTCTCACTGTAAATGTCAGGCCTTAGCTTTGGTGGTATAACTGCACTCAATTCCTCGTAATACTAAATGCACGTCTTGCCAAGAACAGTTGGGAAATTGAGAACTCGATCATACGACACAGAGAACCTCAAGAAATACAAAGGTACTACGAGATTTTCGACCGAGCGCGTGAATAGATGAAACTGCCAAGAAACCGAGGAAGTGGTGTCTCTTGACGCACAGTTCTTCAGTATCCAACTAATACCAACCCAATTCTTTAAAAATTATTAAATGTCATTATGTGAGAGATTAACAAAGCAGATTTTGACTAGTAATCAGGCCTGGACTACATGTTTGAGTCAAATGTAATCCTAGCAATCAGCGAGATTAGAGTGCGAGGCACCGATTCTTGCCAGCAATTTGAGTTAAATGACCTACTGAGTGGAAGACATGGTCTGTGAAGAATTTATTTTCTCACGATAGTGGCGACACGAGCTGGAACTACAGCATCCTGCTGGGTATCATAGTGGCAGACTTTTCGGAAGAACGCACCAGGATTTTCGTTTGCAGTAGAAAAAAAAAGTCACGACCATCTTATTGTGCTCGAAGTTCGGTAGAAGTGGCCCAAAATTTCACCCATAAGCCTCGTTGAGTGCCACCTAACAGCTCGATACGAGTCGACAGAATACATTTTAGCTTACTCATCAGAAAAAATATTAGCAATTCCTCTGTCGTTAATGCTGAATCGTATGTATAAGTTCTGCAAATACTGCGACAAAGCGTTATTGTACTTTACATTTGCCTCAGAAGCTGAAAATTTTACTTTGTCGTTCTCGTAGTTGTACTGCTTACTAGCGAATTTGGCGTGGCAAACGATGTCATCTGCCATCATATCACCGCTCAATACCTCCAATTTGGCGATCAGTTTATCCTTCAAGTTATATGCCCTTAAATACATTTTTGCATCAAACACAAATGTACTGGCCAAATGAACCATCGATACTTTTGTTTCTGGACAATCGCAAAAGAAACATACGGACTTGAGGAGATTAACCTGTAGGCTTTCCACGAGTCTTACGTGGGAATGGATGCGCAACCTTAGGTTTACCATCAATGTCTACATCTGCAGATGTTATTTCCTTGTATAAGGTCACGCTTTCTATTATCAGCGCTTTTTACTCAGTTTTGTTTAAAACGGATCATTCACACTTTTGCACACTTAGTATCAAGCCTCCCTTCAATGTTTTAAACAGTTTACCAATCAGAAGTTATCTGGCAAGAACCCTAGAAGATGGAAGGCTTGCGAATTCCCAGAAAGAGAACACTATATCATTTTCCTGGAACCTACTGGCATAGTTAGACGGGCAAGTCAACTTTTCATCGGGTCAGGATCTGGCAGATGAAACAAGGTTATAGTCTATAGAAAGAGCTGCCTTTACCAAGCTACCTGCTTGTAAGCCATCATCTTCAACAATTTGAAATTCTTCATTGTTACAGATTACGTTCTGTGAATGCTTAGACAATCACACATTATTAACGGGAAGTTTTTTTTAAAGACAAAGAAAATGTTACATGACCACTTTTTCGAATAAGTTTTATATATTGTGTTGTAAAACATGACCTCACACAACTTCAGATTGAGGATGGCATGAATAAAAAGTAAGTAATTAAACTGTTGACCACGATAATTTTGCAAAATTATTAGGAGTCAGGAATTAAGTTGGGAGCAAGTAAAACATGTGAACAACTCACTTTAAATATGACCAACAATAATTACAAGAACATTAGAAAGGGTAATCATGCAAAATCCTTGTAATGGATACAGTTGAACACTTTTGAGTATCATTGAACATATCTGAACTCCTTGAGTTTATAAAATAAACAACATTTATTACAAACGAAAAGAAAGAATAGAAGAAATACAGTAAAACACCAATAATCATGGGTGAAACATACCTACAATAAGCAAAATTAATTTTAAAGTTAAATTTTCATATTTACTGTCAATTATTAAGTTGTCAATTAAATTGATTGGAAAATTGTCTGATGTGTTCAACGTAATTCCAGACATTTTTCATGTGCATTGCAGCGTCCGCTAACTGTTTGTAATTTACAGTATTTTGTTGTTACTAGCGCCGTTATCCACTAATATTTAGTAAAATTATTTTTAAAAATCGCCATTTTGAAAAATGGTACTAACTAGAAAACCAACATCCCAAGTTTCACGCTTGCGTCACAAAACGTACAATTCTGAGGCATGCATGCCATACCCTCCGGACTATTACAAGCTGTTCACGGTAGAGTGAGCACTTCTGAGGTCCTAGTTACTTTTTACTATCAGTTATTTTTAAAATAAATATCGCCATGTAAGTAATAAACACAGTGTGTAGATCCCACCGAACTCGGAAGTTAACGTCTAAGGCTAAAATAAAGTATGTTTATTCACTATTATTCCAAATGAGACGGCCTACAAAAGTGCTCAATTCACCGTGAATAGACTATATCAGTGTTGCCATTGGTGAACTTGATGCGCTATTCGGCTGAACTAATCGCATCACTCTACTACCCTGCGCTACGTATTGCCCAAATGTGGGGTCCCTCAGATACATCATTCTTGGTAATGCAATTATAATGGCCAGTAATAAGTAATATTTTTTAAGGTTTCGAAGAAACAATGAATATAAAAAATACTACAAAAGGGACCAAACCTTGGTTACATTACTATCCTGTATCTAGCCGGGAAAAAACGTTCATAACGACTTGCATATTTTGTGACAAAAAGCCAACGATTATTACCAATAAAGAATAAACATAGTGACAAAATGGTAAACACCAAGTGAGTGCCTTAAAAATTAGCATAATTTGCAGTACCTCTCTTCCTTTTATAGTTCTCTTTATAATAAATTATAGAAGTCACCGTCAGCGCGTGATCTACCCTGTCCAGTATCAAAAGCGAAAGCGTGAAAATTTCAACTTTACAGTTGCAAACCGCTTTTGTAATTACTTCAAATACTGGAGGAATTGACATCTCACCACAAAGTATTAATCACTAGAGTTTCTGATTAATCACTTAACACCAGAAAGGAATGCACGATGTCACATTCTAAAGAAAGTAAGACACTATCCACATGTTATCTCATATAAATCACAAAAATCGAGTTTTCTGGCGGCTGAGAACACATGACAATACTGCATCGACGCACCTACAGCTGTGCGACCTCATAAAGAGAGAATTAGTTAAAATCACGTAAGTATTATATACACACATACGTTATTATTTTCAATTTATCCAACCAAACCACTCAGACATTAAATGTGGGGGGAGAAAAAACGAATATTGACAAACTGTCTGCGTTGAGAAATATATTGTTTCTTTTATAACGATGATGTTCGTGAAACCACGTTATTTCACTTAATGTGAAATTATTTTGTGCTTGACTGCACGCTTTGATGTATTAAATTATGCTAAAATTTGATGTAACTTAGACGAGTCGCACAGCACATTTATACTCTTAGGGATGTTAGATGGCATATGCAATATGCAATCTAACGTGGACTGTAACCCTTGTAAGATACGAAGTTTAGGTACTCGTTACCCCTAAGGCCTAGTCCACAATAGCTGGTCCGCAGTTGAGTGATCAGCGGACATACTCCGCCCGCGGACGCATGTCCCAACTTGCGTGTCTACAATAACGACGTCCGAAGCTAAGCTTTCCAACACTGGCACTAGAGTGCACTAAATTCGACGCCGTCCGAAGCTAAGCTTTCAGACACAGAAACTAGAGTGCACTCCAATCGGTGCGTCGATAAATTGTATGCGAGTACTCATAAATGTTGATATTTCTCAATTGTTTTATTTTGTTTTCCAATTTAAATTATGCGAATGAGTACGTTTTGATTTTGCTTAAACTTAACTTCATTTGTATTTATTTTTTTCGCTCCAGTCAGTGGATTTTTTCATTTTTACTTAAGTTTCGTTTTCGCGGTTACGAGTTTGAAGGTTATTTCTTTAAACAAATAGCGAGTTTTAATAATAATAACTAACACACGCGCAATTTACTTTTACCGTTTGCGCGCGATAAAATGTAAACAAAAACAATTTGGAAATAGTCCACGGACCACGGTCCGCGGACGAAAGTTGAAGTTGGCGAACGATCTTGGGACATGGCACTTTGGGACATTGGGATGGCGAGCTATGACGTCAGAGGGTCACGTGCTCTAATCCGCAGTTAGGCATCCACTGACTAATTATTGTGGACTAGGCCTCAATGTAACATGGAATGAATGTAGCATGATGCAGCGACGGAACGGAGAGGGTAATGGGAGTTGGCCAGGAAAACGGCCTGCCGTCGGAAACGTCCGCCACGTTCCCAATATGCGAAACTCCGACTGGGATCCACCAGGTATTGAGCGCTGACCGTCGTCGTGGCATGAGTCCAACGTGTTAACCGCACGATCGCCGAGGGAGGGCGCTATACGCGCACACATACCTTGCTTCAAGTGATGCTAGTAGTGTAATCAATAATTCCTCGTAGTTGTTTCTCTGTGTGAGAAGCAAACAGCCACGTGAGTCTCTTTGATGAGAACACTGTGGCGTGCTAATTGGTAACATCCATCCGCCATGTTGTTACTGCAGTTTAATTGAAGCAATAATGTTCGGAAACATAGTTGGCAGATAATTCCTATTCTGTTGCTTTGCAATGGAACTCTTTACAAAATTTCCAACTCTTAAAAAAACGTAAACTCATAGTGTCAATTAATACTCACAATAAAGTCAGTAATACTTCCTTAAATAAATAAAACATGGCTTTAATTTCCTATTTTGCGAAAAGGATAGTCATTAATCAAGAAAATGTACATCCCCTAAAAAAACAGTTATTTTATAATGCTCGCAATAGATATCCGATATTTAGTTAGCAAATTATATTGGTTTCTTTAGAGACTTTGTGTGTTAATTCGGTTATAAATGGCTTACGTTAGAAACATAGTCTGTTAATTCGGTTGTGGAGCTCGAAACAATCCATCTTTTTAAATATGAATATGTCTATATAGTAATGGCATTCATGATTTAATTTAATGGGGCATGGTTACCCAGGATCCTCTCAGGTCATGAGACAGATATTTCATACAAAGAACTTATAAAACATTCGTCTGGGATAAGGATGGAAAACAACTCGAGAAAATTCAGCCTCAGTGCTGATAGTAAGAATTGAACCCACGACCTCCTTGAGAAATGCATACTAACGAATTGTTATTAAGAAGACTTATTGGTCATACTCTCGCATGGAAGGGTTAGGGGCGTAACTGAGTGATAAGAGGTTATATGGTAGAGCACTACTGTGAATGATTGGGTTTAGACTGGGCTATTGCGGCCCCACTATAGGGTTCTCTACCCACTGAGCTACTGAGGCCCCCCTATCGGGTTCTCTGGCCACTGGTGTTCCACTATCGGGTGCTCTACCCACTACACTACTGCGGCCCCACTATAGGATGCTCAACCCACTGCGCTACTGGGGCCCCACTATGGTTCTCTACACACTGAGCTATTGCGGCCCCACCATCGGGTTCTCTATCCACAAGCTACTGCGGCCCCACTATTAGGTTCTCTACCCACTGAGCTACTTCGGCCCCACTATTGGGTTCTCTATCCACTGAGCTACTGCGGCTCTTGGGAAGGAATGTAAGACAGCCTATAGGCAAAAAAGAAACAGAAATTTTAACAATGCTTTTTTAATGCAGTAATCCAAAAAAAAGTTTAATCCAGTATCTATGTACACCCCTAATCATCGTTTTATTTAGAACTTCGTATTTATATAGTAGTAAGGATTAACCTGTTTTTGATATACACTATCTCTACCAAAAAGTAATTGGGCACCCGTGAAGATAGGTAATTCAGTACGTCAGTTGACATGTGTTTCACGGTCTTCGGCGTAGGACCGCTGGTGTTTGTCCGTGGTAGCATGAACACAGAGACCTATTGTAACATTCTGGATAATGAAATGCTCCCAGCATTGTGGCGTTTTACGGAATGGACCCGTGTTACTTCCAGGATGACAATGTCAGGTGCCATGTTTCAAGGGCTACTATGCAGTGGTACGCCGACAACAATGTTCACCGATTGGACTGGCCCGCCTAGAGCCCCGACCTCAACCCTATAGAACCTCCTTGGGACGAATTGGATCTCCGGGTGAGGGCTCGTCAGGCGCGGCCAAAATCCATTGCTCTACTCATGGAATGGTCGCAAGAGGAATGGCGACGAATCCCCGTGGATGTCCTGCAAACACTCGTAGAGAGCATGCCAGACAGGGTGGCTGCTGTTATAGCCGCAAGAGGTGGCCCTACGAGATTCTAACGGGGTGAGAACCACCGAGCAAACATTGTGGACAGGTGCCCGATTACTTTTTGGTAGATATTGTAGTTATCACAATCACTGCTATAACAAACTATAGGCTGTTCGCGTTAAAGTGAGCTCTTTTGAGACCCTAGTTACTTTTTCCTTTCAGCTATTTTGTTATCCTTTAAACACCTTTTTAAAGTAATATTCCTATGTAGGTAATAAACAGAGTGTGTATATTTAACCGCACTCGGCAGTTAGCGTCTAAGGCTAAAATAAAATAAATTTATTGATTATAATTCCAAATGAGAGGGCTTCCAAAAGTACTCACTTTACCATGAATAGCCTATAACGTTAAACATGGTTCCGGAAGCTGTTCTGGTAGGCGGCTATCGGCGATCGGACACACCCGTTCTGTGATCTTCTCTTGTTTGCTGGCCTGATGAGGAAAATACGACGCGCCCAGCGTGACGCTGACGTATATCAGCGGGTTGTTTGGCATTCTCGTCCCCGATTGCTGGCCGGTGGAGCGGGTTTCAGCAACTGGCTTCTCACGGTGACTATCGCAAAGGATTGTTGCAATCCCGCTCGCGTCCTGGTTTAATATGTGCAGGTGTGATCAGAAAGGAATATTACTTAAGGCCAGATCACATCGTAACAGTACGATCAAACACGCTCGGAACCATGCATTTAAAATAAACAAAAAAGTGAAGTGAAAATATAATCGACAGACGCATACTGCAAAAAGGAGCTGACAATTTTTTTTCGAATGAACAACTCAGTGATTTATTGAATATTTTCCCACCATGACGTATCCTACCCCCGGAAGCATCATTGTTATTTTCGTTGGTTCACGGTTAACAAAGCAATTTTGAAATTTAGCTGCAAAAAAATATCCCTCCTGGAACGGAATATATTTTAAAAGACAAACTACCTCTCATATTTCCAATTAAATTTGTGATCAACCAGAAAAAGCAGCTCCGTCATATAACACGATTTTTTAAGGCGTATTGATGTTACATCTGTAGGCGCAGAATAAACGTAATTGAATTATTGTTTATTTTATACACATAATAGCAAAAGTTAACATATTGGTAACGTATTTACTTGTAACAATTAAACAGTTATGTATGATTGACACATTAATGAAGTCTCCGGCTGTAAAGCAATGTTACTTTTACGCAGAGCGGAAGACTATAATATTGATATAAAAGGAGAACCTAAGTATAAGACTTCCAAAGTATACAATTGACAGCAAATAGACTGTAGCTAACTTTATTTGTTTTCTTTAGCAAGCCATTCAAAATCTGGTGCCAGTGAGTGACGAAATGCTATGATTTGTATTGAGAAATATCTGTGGTATTTGAATGGGACAGGGGTGAAGAATTAATTGTGAAAATTCAGACGCAGTACACTTAACTTGGATCAAACCTACGACCATTAGAAACGAGGTCTAATATACACCACCCCATGAACATAAACCATCTTTGGTGACTCCCTCGATAATCTGCTTCATAAATGCACTTACACTATTTCATTGTAGTTTAGTCGTAGCTAGTTCCTATAGACAGTTCACGGTAAAGTGAGCACTTTTGAGGTCCTAATTACTTGTACCTTTCGACCATTTGTTTATCCCGGACACGAGCCAAACTAAGATAGGAGCCTGTATTGAACTTTGCTACAGACTTTTCATCAATATAATTACAGGATAACCGCTGAAAACGTCATAAGTACACGCAGCACTACGAGAACACTACACGTCTGTTAAGAGCCCTGCGCGTAGTGGAGATGGCGCGTGGCAGTGTAACCCTTATAGCTACCACGCTTCTCAGCCAAAAAAGAAAGAAAGAAAAATAACGATGCAAGCAGGAGAGTCTCGTAATGTTTTGCCAATGAGAGGACGACGTAACATTTGCAGGGTGATCGTTTCCGAGACTGTAACTTCGTGACTAAGAATACGATTGAAACAAACGGGGTCTCGTTAGATCGGGTATACGACTACGGTGCGAGCACGATCTCGAGTTGGCGTCGCACACGCCCAAGGCCCAGGTGGGAACCCACGGCGACTGGCGGTAATTTCGGGCGTGGGCGAAAATTTGCGGACGGTATATCTCGCACCTGCGATGCGCCAGCGCGCTCATTTTGACGCCAAACGAAAGATCGCGTCTTGAGCTGCGAATTAAACCGAACAAACCAGGTATCAATTTCCTTACTTAGATTTCATTCCGGTACCGTATTATCAAAGAACGCTACCGCAAAAGGTTTCACGCACAACTTACGGCTGAGTCCCCGACACCGACATAACCAGTGGAGTGGAAAGATTTGGGCGGCTAATAACATAGAGGTCTTCAGAGCTGATGAGGTTGAAAATGGACGAGGATGGAGCAGCGCCGGAATGCAAGGGCATGGGGAAACGGGAGATCCCCGAGAAAACCCCCCGGCCAGCAGCATCGTCCGGCACGATTCCCATATGCGAAAAGGGAGGCGACACTGTCGGCAACTGAAACCCGGCCCGCCTAGGGGCGAGGTGAGCAATCTAATCACTACACCACCAGGGCACCACCGATATAACCAGTTTTTTGTGAGGAATCACTTGCCGGAGTTTGTCGGTGTTGTTTGTGAAGAATCAGTAGGTAAAGGCTGTTGATGATAAACTCAGCACTTTTTAAATCAACGTTAGAAAAGTGTCACTGCCTTTGTCTGCGTATCTTTTAACGGGCTCACTGAGTGACATGCGCCCAGTAAAGTTGGTAACGATGGAGGGAAAGTAGTTCAAAAACATAACATAACGTTGAATAAAAAGTGCTTGGTATCAATTTGTGATAACTTAGATTATTTATTTCGCTTTATTTTCTTTTTTTAATGCGTCGAAGTGTAAAAATGAGCAGATATGTACAATATTTGCTTTTATAATAATTTCAAAGTTTCACTTGACCAACGCATGCCTAAAATGAAGAGGCCCAAGGCAATGTTAATTATACATACTGCGGAAGAATACACAATATACATACAAGTAGATCGCAAGGTGGAGTGCTAATTTTACCGTGAGTAGCCTACACGCGAGCTGGCGGCGGCCGTCGGTAAATGCGCCGTAGTGTAGTGTGTGGCGTGTGCGAGGATTAGCGTCTCGAGGGAGACGCCAGGCTCTCCGAGTAGTACCAACAGCGCCGCCTTCTCTAGTAGCGGGCCACTTGACTCCAGGAGTGCTGACTGGCTAGAAAGCTTCCGGCCCAGCCGGGTTGGAGCAGGAGGCGAGGGTAAGGTAGCAGGCGTTGAGGCAAGTAGCTCTCGACAAGATTGTACCGGCCTGAAGACGAGGAAAGCAACTCCAGACTCGAGTACTTAGTTCAGCATCGCAGACCATGCAATCCTGCCCTGGCCAGCTCAATTCAGAGGTCGTGGAGTCTGTATAGAGAATGGTAGGTTGGTAGGGCTTAACGTGTCGCGAAAAGCGAGGTCATTGAGAGACGGGGCAATTTTCTCAGAGAAGTACGAACGAAAAAAGAATCGGCCATTACGTGTATGAATGGACCATCGCAGCATTCACCTGGAATGATTTCGGGAAACTATATATATATATATATATATATATATATATAAAGCAGAATCAGGATGGCCAGACCGGAATTCTAACCAATGTGTAACACTGTGCCACCTCGCTTGGTTGTTAGGGACAGAATGCGAGTGGCAATTTCATATAAAAGTTCATACAGGCAATTTTCTATCAGTCGTCGGCATAGTAAGGGGACGTTAAAGAGTGCGTGGGACCAAAGTTAACATTAAACAAGTCAACACTACAGATTTTTTGCAATTTAATGTTAAGGAAAAAATGCAGGCACTGTGCCGACGGCCATACCACACTGGTATCTTGGTGGTTTCTGATCACCGAGGTTCAATATTGGCGTGATCAGTACGTGAATGGGTGATCATCCAAGGAACGCCACGTTACCAAAGCCATACAAACCAGGCAGTCTTTAAGGCATTCCAACTCACGCACGGAGGTACAGACCCTCGGGTCTGGTACTCCGCTCAAATTCATGTCCCATACCCCAGAGGCGCAGGAATTAAGAGGCAATGTGTGCCGAACATATGGCGAAAATTTCTTTGGTTCAATAATACAATTTTGTCGATATATTTATTGGAATGTAAATTTGTACATTTCGTTACGATGCAATTACTCTGCAGTAGAAATTACTTGTTCTGGCTGAAGCATGCATTACAGAGTATTAAATGTTAACATTCTCGTGCGCAAACATTAAGGAAAATAATGGGATGAATGGCAAAAGCATACTGCCATTCATACTGGCACAGCACTAGTTCACATTCCTTAGCTGCACGGACTAGTGGAGTCTACAAGAGTTGTAATACTACGCTGCAAACCCGATGAGATGCGGATAGCCGATATCGCTGCATTAGGTGGAACACACGAAACGGGCAGTGTGCATGTTCTTAAAATCCAATTGGTGGTGACACTGGTTTTGTAATTGGGGTTACGTTTATCTACAATGAAAACAACTTACCTGTTTCGATCGAACAAAAAACCAAATTCATTAACGCATTTTCGACAAGCTGTACGCGACCGTAATCATGCAAATTAACGGTTTCAACGGTCAGCTTACGCAATAACCACGACTCGCTGTCAAGTTCAAATGTGCCAAGTTCAAATTCAAATGTCTTACAAATATCCAGGCGCTTGTTCAATATTATTCACAGCAGTCTGAGATGACGCATATGCAGGAAATAATTGCTGCATTACCTGTTGCGAGTATACAGTTTGCTGACTGGATGGTGCTACTTCAAGCCCCACAGAACCCATATCACCGATGTAATGTGAGGAAGAACCATCAGGCTATTGGAGACAGCAATCTGAGGTTACGGCGTCTCATGATCTTCAAGTCCCACAGACTTCCATTCCTAGGGTCTGACGGAGGTACTGACGATACGAAAATGTCACTATCCTGCAGCAATGGACGTCCGAGGAGTACAACTCACGATAATACAGTAACTAGGCACTAACTGCCAGACATCACTACATAGTATAAAGGAAGTCCCTGTCGCGCGTCTGTCTGTATGAATTCACTAATCTCGAGAACCACTGAACGGATTTGGATGCGGTTTTTATTGTTATTATCTGCATTTATCGAGGAAGCTTTGTGTATTAAAAATTGCCCTAGCACGTAAGGAACTGAGCATTTACGGTATTAGTGAATCAAGTCGGGAAAAAATTAGCTATTTTGCTGCTCTCTAAGCATGCTGTACCAAAACTTCAGGGCCTATTGTTATAATTATTTCATTGTTAGAAAGTTACATTCTTCCATATAGCTATAGACTATATATAAAGTGGGGCCACAAAGGGCCAGTGGGTAGAGTAATCGCAAGCGGAGCTGCAGTGTACCAGTGGGTAGAACACTCTCCAATGGGGCCGCAATGTCTCAGTGGATAGAAATATATCAAGTGGGGCTGCAGTGACTCAGTGACTAGAGCGATCCCAAGTGAGTGGCTAGAGAGATTCCAATTTTCAAAATAAATCAATGCCCAACGAAGCGGGCGAGTGAGGGTACAGCTAGAAGAAGACGAAACACAGCAAGCAACCATATTAGGTACTTTAGAAGTCATAGGAATGGGAATGTCCAGCTATACCTAATAATGCACCAAGTGGGACTGTATACTTGGAAATGCATGAGATACACCCCACTGATCACTGCCTACAAAACTGCCACATTAACGTGGAGTAGAAAACAAAGGAGAACCAGGGAATAATGTGGTAAGGCCAGGTTCACCATTTACAGTGTTTCCGAGAGTTTTAAGTATGGGGAGGACGCGGGAATTAGTAAATTACAATCACCGTTATTGAAAAGGATTATTATTGAGGCAGTGATATCTTGGAATGGGGAGGTACTAAGGCGAGATCTAGTACACCCTTTCATGATTGATTATGTCTCTGCAACTGGCCAGGTGCACATTAATGATATTCTCCAACACTACACGAGACATTTCATGGACAGAATGTAAGCAAGTTTTTACTTGTATGTGGGCGTTGCTCCGTCCGCATTTGGCTACGTTGGTGGCCGGAGAGTGTTCGCAGAGAAGATGGGGAAAAATTGAACTGATCCTGCAAACCCGATGAAAGAGCTATAATATTTATTATCTTTAAAAATATTACTAAAATGACTATTCATTATTCATTTATGTGCAAATGTAAATGTTAGCAATTCATATTGTTAATGTAACATTCTAGCTATCCACTGGTGTCCATATTCTCGGCCCAATCAGTGACCTCCTACGAAAACAAGTTCTGAACAAACCATTTTTCGTGTATTACAACATAAAAAAATATTGTTAATAGAGATTGACCGTCTGGGTCCCCCGATCTCAACCTTATCAAGCATTCTTAGAACGCAATCTGGCGTCGTATTTCTGGGCGTTCAGATCCTCAAGGAGCCACCAAGCAACTTCGGGTGGCCCCATCATGCTATGTTGGTTGGACGACATCGTGCTGTCTCTTGTTGCCACTCTGACCTTTGAGTGCAGGGTGGGCAAACATTTGTTAGTAATGTTTTTGCATGTGTTGTTGAGCTAAACTACATAATTTGTTGCTTCTCGCGTCGGAGGAAGTGTAACAACATACACTGTAGTCAAATTTTTCAAATCAAACCGTTGAATAATCCCTCCTTGTATGACATGCTTGGTTGTTTCTTAAATATGTTATGTATCACAAACTTTGTATACTTGTGTTAACATAAACATACCTTATTTTTGGTTAAATTGAACCTTTACTTATATTTTGTTTATAAATTATATTTTCTTTATAGCTGATGTGAATGAAAACAGGAAGAAAATAGGTGTGTCGGTAATACCGATTAAGAAACAGTTCTTATGCAAAATATCATTACTTGAGCGAGCACGAATGAGGTGCTTTGAATTCCGGATGTATAACTTTAGTAGCGGTTCAGAAAAGTTGGAAGTAACCGTGAATGTACTATAATCTTAATTTTGACACATAAGAATACTGTAATTGGAACAAAACATGTCCTGCGGACTTAATATGAAAAGATTAAATATTAACCACGTACATTCTTGGACCGAATAAGTTATAGTTCAATGACTAATAAAAAAAGTAAATGCGGTTTTAATATTGGACCTTTATTTCAATTGAAATACTTTTCACCATTCAACGCGGCCTCCTGCATGGCGATGCACTTGTGTTGTTCAACGAGATTCTCCGCCCACTATCTAAAAGGGGCGTTGCGTTTGCTCTGTAGCCGGTAGCTGCACCTCTTGCTAAACCATGTTGGTCTTATCACGTAATCTCAACATTTCCTTCAATATCTGATTCACTCCCGTATATTACAAGATTAAGTGAAACGGTTAGTTTTTAAAGAACTACACTGACATTTGCCTGGAATAGGCATGTAAAACTATTTTGGGAAAAGCACCCGGCTGGATTTCTGTAGTGTTACGGAAGTGAGGATTAAGTCAGAAAATTGTTAGCGTGAACTATGTCCAGGAATAGGTAGATGATATTTGCTACTAGCGAAAACTGAGTTATGACAATAAACCAAATTATAGAAGGTGATGCTACATATTGAAATTAATTAATTTCCCCTTGACTTTCTTTGGTATTCCCCAAAAACTAGCTTTTTGACTTAGCCCTATCTTCTGTGACACTACAGAATTAAGCACGTGGCCTCTCGAATGCTAATCAAACTTCTAAAACAATGTAGAAGGTTTTGAAGCAGGGCGTTTACTTCTTAGAACCATTACTGTAATTGCTCAGGTGTAAGTTGTTTTTTGTGTTCATTATGATGCTCCTAATACAAAATATATAGGATATGAGAAATTTAAAGAACGTGAATTGCATTTGTGGCAGATCTATATATTACTAACAAGAAAAAATTAAATGATGAAAAGCTGTGTCATCTAATACAAAAATGCAAATGATATTGTTTATCTAGTTCATAGATAAATTAATAGAAAATATGCCACTTACGTTCTTAAATCTAACAGCTTCCTACCAAAATGCAGTAATTTAACGCAAAAATTACGTATAAACTATTACGTATTTTTATCTACAGAGTTTGATCAACAGCACTATTTTCACACAAGTGCAAAACAAAATTAAATCACTTTTTTTTTTTAAATATTTTTCCATCAAATATAGTAGACGGAGGGTTTCCAAAAAGTATACAAAACCGTTAAAATTGAAGGAAAATATAAAAGGGTTTCGATTAACAAGGACTTTCACGGAAAACGAGAAAAGTTGTATGGTTTCTGCAACATCATTGGGAAGAGGGCAGGCGTTTAGAAGGTGCTGATAACGTGTCTCACCTCCGTGTCTCACCTCCAAGATTGTTGGTAAATCTATCTTCCCTGGTTTCCCATGAGTTACTTCCTGTACCTTCTAGTTACCTTTGTGTCAATCTGTGCAATTCCCTTTTAATCATCCCAGGCTTGTAAACACGTTTGAATCCAGTATTCTGCTAGAAATTAAGGAAACCTCCTGTATCGTAAGTTAAGGATGTGATTTGAATAATATTAAATAAATTGTTTTACGAAGCATAACACTTTTCACTATTGTTATAATGTTATTAATTGTATTATTAACTTAACGTGGAATACGTAAATAGGAATAAATGTTTATTAAGTGATACATTATGTAATAGAGAAAGTCGAGGCGGAACGGGATACGCATATTTAAATGAAGCATACGCCATTACTTAAGAACAATGAGGACTCGACCTTTATAGCAATGTAATGTCTATAATGCGAGGAACAACATGCGATACAATAAAATACAAAAATTAGAACAATATTTGATTTTTGGAACTGTTTTAAGAAAACATAATGACATTTTCCCGTTCTACGGGATGTAAAATAAAGAAGATAAGTTTAACACATGGTTAGCAATAAAAACTCCAGAATGTCACTGGGTAATAATTAGCTATTTACAAAATTCACAAACTAATGCTTCATCTGCACTTTCCATTCCAGCATCGAGTTGTGGGCCAACTTTTTATAGAGATGACAAGGCACCCAACCTTCATTAGAGGTGGAGTAACACTCGCCATAATATAGACAGTCCGCATTGTCTTCCTGTATTACACTAAAGTCTGGGAATGGTTTGGTTTCCATTTTAGAGACTTCCTGGAAGGCTTTCTTCAACACCTTACTTCCAGCACGGTTTTAGTAATTGCTTTTTTCCTGGTTTGTGTGCCAACAATTTTTTTGCGTCTTCTTAAACCTAATGTTTTTCTTCTGTTGTTTCTTTTATTTCTTCTTTTGCCGTCTGTTTCTCCTCCTTTTCATTGAGAGCATTTTCCATCCCCTTTTGTAGGGCGATTCGGTCAATACAGCGTTTGACTTAGGTCTAGTTTTGTCAATCATAGGAATATCTAGCATCCAGGTGCACCCAGGTTGTGCCACGTCATCATTTAGTTTGGCTTTTTTGGTAAGCTGGTAATTTTCATTGCGATTAGGTTTTGCAGTTTCAGTCACATGCAACCCAGTGCTGTTGTAGGGCATCCACGTTCGTTCAAATTGATTTCAGTGGTGCAGGAAAGTGATCTTCCTCCCAAAATACGTAGGGATCATGAGCCCAAATACCTGTTGTTTTGAAATCGTGAATTGCAGTTTTTATGGTGGCAGGTGGTACAGAAGCTGCACCAAAGATTGACGACACCTGCCAAAATGTAACAACTTTTTCTGGAGTGCAGCGAAGCCCTTTTCTCAGTTATTGTCAATATTGAAGGCTTAACTATTTCACTACTGTGACATCCAGACGCTGAAGTCTGTGGGAAGCGTGATAAGGTAAACAAAGCAAAATTATTCCATTGTCCCTGGCAATGTCTATTAGTGTTAGATTTTTGGTGTGGGTAGAATGTCCATCGATTATGAGGAGGATGCGAGACTGTTTTGATATTTTAGACAACACTCAAAAATATTCCAATCCACAACAGAAACAACTCTACTGTCATCTAGTCGGTTTCATGAACTTCGGACCATACTCCTGGTGGTAAACCGAGCTCAAATCCCTGTTGCTTCTTTTTTTTTAGGAAATATTACCATGGAAGGCATATATGATCTTGCAGCAGACATACACAAAGTCGCAGTTACTGTTTCACCGCGCTCTGATGAAGATAGATCCCCTATATGTCGCTTTCCCTTTCGGGTTATTATTTTAGATTGGTTTTTGGGGTTTAGTGAAATGCCAGTTTCGTCGCAGTTAAAGATCTAGTTGACGTTAATTGGTATTTGTCAATGATTTGTGTAAGCAAAGTAAAGAACTGTGGCACTGCTACTTTGTTGAACCCCATGGCTCTTGCACCCGATGTAGCTTCCGGTTTTCAGATTCTTAATGTACGATGTCTGAAAGGAAGCTTTTCGCCAAAACCTGATCTGCCATACCTGTAGTGCTATTGAAACTGTGGCTTAAGCCATTTTGCTCAGATAACTGAAACGCTAATGGTCGTAGATACTTCATAGCGAGACCATTAAAGCCTACTTTCCAATGATTTCAAGTAGTCAACCAATTCATTCTTTTGTTCTGAGGTGAATATTATATTATTATATTATCCCTCTAATTTATCTATTTCATAGCCATAAACGTTTTTCTTATTTTTAACGTATCCTTCCACAGAGGTCTTCGGTACATGAAACTATTGTTACGCCTTCGATAATCCCATTTCCCGGAAACGACAGCTTGCGCTGCAGATTCCATCGAACGTAATCCCATTTTTGCCCGTTTTTCTCACGTAATTTTGCGTAATCTGTGATTTTTTCAAGACTTGATATGTCGTCGAGATTGAGTCTATTAGCAACATAACCTGGTGATTGGGCAATGGGGAAATAAAAACTAATCGGCCATGACCTGTAGAATCAAACCTTCACAAAACCGTTTAAATTCTACTCTCTGTTATGCCAATCTTCAACTCGATTTATAGGTTTATTACTAAATATGACTGGATTTAATGAAAATAAAGAAAATTAATTTTACACATATTCACCGATTCCTCATATCGTTTATGAAAACTACATGCCGTTTACTGGACAACGGAACATTGCTACACAAACGTTAAGCCCTTTGTCTGATATAATGTTCCTCGGGATGTCTTTGCACCGACAATTTTGCTCTTTCTTTACTCCATCACATTAGATATTCTGAAGAGCAGTATGTTTTGAATTTCAAGCAGTGTTTCCCTCCCTATGTGGTTTGTAATATTCATTCCCAATACTGATGAATTCCCTGGCGGAATTATTTTCCCTGGAGGATGACGCCCGGTTCACAGTACAATCCAGTCATGTTGAAAATCATATTTCTTGTCACGTTTTTCGTTATAAATCTGGCGCCGTCTCAGATTTTGTTATCAGGTGTTCTGAGAGCAGTTTTCTGTGTATCAACATTAGATGCTTAAAGGATTCGAATATCACGTGCATTAAGCTCTGACTAAATATTGAATCGTTGCAACCCTCTGGTATTAACACATCTGGAACTAAAGCCACACAAATACATCTGGCTACGGAAAGACCTCGAATAAACATCAGTTACTCATAAAGTTGGGCACAAGCAATTTCCTTTCATAAAATAGAAATAAAATAAAAACAAGAAGATGCCGATACAACTAATGAGCCTACTTTCGTCAACGAGAGTGCAATTAATTCTTAAATAATTTCTCAAAAGCAGAGTTGGCAGGGAGGAGTTGACTTCTCTTTGAAAGCAATAACTTTAAAAGTGAAACTAGAAACTTATGCAATAGTGGGTGGTGCGACAATTACAAATGCACACATGCCTTACCCGGTACTTGAATCCAGAAAACCTCGTACTATAAACTAGCGTGCAATCCACTGAATTACGGAGGTTGGTTTCGGAGCATCAACCTCGGAATTTATCAGTCTAATTTTTCGAGCGATAAGGTTTACTAACCTAAAATATTTACAGGTACTTTACTGTATTTTGAAAATAAGTGACTGAGTCACATAAAACATGTAAGTTTACATGGCCTACCGTAGAGGTACTTGTGTAAAGAATTGGATGAAAATCGGTTTGTTCGGTCCCTGACATAAAAAAAAGATTTATTTTCTTATTTGATGCTATGTTACAAAATTGCCAAAAAAAATCGGCTCTATATAAGATGTTTCTAATGTAGACTGTCTACATTCAAATTTGGTCGAGTTTGGTTAAAGTTTTTTATATATCAAATATATTATATATGTAAAACTTACCTATAGGATTTTCAAGATAAAATGAGCACATTTGAATGCCCTGCTTAAGATCTACTTGTATGCAAGTCGTGTATTCTTCCGTCTTAACGTACGATTAACATTGTCATGGGCTTCACTTTATTCATGCGTTGGGCAAGTGAAACTATGAAATTATTAGAAAAGTAAACATTTAACAAATCTGATAATTTGTACACTTCACTGCAGTAAAAAAAAACAGCAAGCGAAAGAGATAATATAAGTTATCACAAACGTTTACTTAACACTTTTTATTCGACGTAACTACTTTCCATCCACAGTTACCAATTTTACTGGGCGAATACCACTCAGGGCACCCGTTAAAATATGTGTAGGTAGGGGCAGTGACTTTTATAGGTTTGATTTCAAGAGTGCTCACTTTATTGCCTTCAAATATTTTATGAAGCTGCCATTTTGAACATAGTTGTCCAACCCATTTAAATAATGAAAGTATGCATGGCCTTCTGTAGCATTTATGGTGTAACATTTGGTGGGAATCGAGACATGGCATAAAACCTTCATAATTTTCGTGAGGTGATGATCATAAAGGGAGGAAAAAACAGTAATGTAGTAGCAATTTCTATGATTGTAAACTGCCAATATGCAAATTTAAGTAAAAATAAATTACGTAGTTTCGTAGATATTGCCCACTAAACTAAAAACAAAATACGTTTATTATTATTGCTTACCACAGTATAACATATTCGCCAAATTTTGTAACAATAAGTTTGTTTCCCGGATGCGAGATAAAATAGTTATTTTTTTGGTAGCACTTTCTTAAAAAAAATGGTAGAGAAATAAGGCTTTGAATATACAAATCTAATGGTTTTAATAAGTACTGCCAGCATACAAATTTAAAATTGAATTTGTTTCGTTAATAAAATATACCGAACTAAAATATTTATATAGCCATTATTTCGAAAATAGGTGCCTGACCTAATTACATAAAACATACCAGTTTACACCACCTGCTGCAGTACTATTTGTTTGCCAAATTTGGAAGATATCTATCAATTGTTTCGCGAGATGACAGAAAACTCTTTATATAATCGCAAGCGCTATCTTACAAAATGGCCAAAAAATTCTCCATGCATATACAGTTGACTGTTGTAATGTTTACTGCCAGCATACATAGTTATGTTGGAATTAATTACATAGTTTCGATGAAATAGCATTCTAAGCTAAAATAGCTATATGACCATTTTGAAAATAAGTAAATAATCAAGTTCAATCTCTTACATTTCGAGGGGCTACTATAGTGCTATTTACATGCCAAATTGGATGAGAATGGGTTTAATACTTTTCAAGATACAATGTAGAAATATTAATTTTTCTAATTATGCTATCTTACAAAATGGTGGATCAAAAACTTCCACGTGAAAATTTAATGCTTACATAATGATCTGTTAGCATACACAACTTGGTTTAGATCGGTCGAATGGTTCCCGAGATATGACATTTCATCCTAACATTTTTAATTGCAGCAATTCTGAAATTAAGTGCCCTAAGTGGTTGAAAACTGTAAAACTTAAATGTCCTTACTAAGTACTATATGTTTACCAAACTGTGAAATTTGGCTGAAGCATTCAAAAATTGAAATGGGGATTTCATACCCACACACAGATAGGAAAATGATGTAATAAGCCTTTCCTTCGGAAAATAGGCTGACAAGAGTATTTAATACAAGGAAAAAGGAAATCTTAGCATCTGGTATCATCTTACGAACAATACCTTAAAGTGATAATGCTTTTATTACACAATCATCTTGCTAAAAAGGGTTCTTCAGATACAAAAAACCAAGTGCATCAAAGTTGCCTGCAGTTAAACTTTCTGAATTCTAAGACATTTGTCTAGGAGATACGAAGATTTTCGCTAAAGTTCTGATGTGTTTTCATATGATGAAAGTGGTGTGTGACATTTTAAGTTCATTCTAAAAGGAAAATCTGAAGCTTCTGAAAGTTTGAACAATCATCTGTTATCTAAACGATGTTAAAGAATCGGTAATATTTGTTTCAGTTTAGCATATTTCATATTTTTTTCGTTGTGATATGAAACAATAGTCTGAAAAAAGTATTAGCATGGAGGAAAACTGCCTTTCGAAAACTGATTGAAGAAACCATACGATTTTTTTTATTTACATACATTTCGTATGAATTTCTAAATTGAATGAAATAAACAGTTTGGATTACAGCTTTAAATAATCTTCCATCTCATAAGAATGTCATGACAATATGTTCTTGGAAATTTATGCAGTTCTCCCAAATTTCCGTTCTAAATTTGAAATAAAATTTTAAGACAAAATATTTGAAAGTAAATCCGCTAACACATGTAAATCAAGTGTCGTATTATATATAAATTGTACCGTGAAACTTCTGTAACTTAGCACTGTAGTTAGGATATACACTTTGTGTTAACATGCCTTTTTATTTGCAGGGTCAATATTTAAAGTTAAAAATTGCATATTTACGCTGATAATATGATAAACGTATCTTTTTTATTTCAAATGATTCGTTTATAAAATATCGCAAAACCATAAAATATCCCCAAAATCCCGGAGAGACGGTTCATGAACGAAGAAATCACGCGGAAAACAATATCGCTGATTAATATCCTGTAAAGGAAGCGATTTGTTTCCAGTATATTTTTAGTACAGCTAACGTACTAAAGCGGCAGAATACAGAATCTGTGATGGCAGCTTACGCCCACGTTTGAACTCTGAGCGGCATTTCGCGTGTAATTGGTGGAGAGTGTGTGTATCTCGCAGTGTTGACCGTGTAGCTGTCGCGGTCGCATCACCGGCAAACATCCTCCCGCTTCACGGAAGCACGTTGTTGACATCCTTGCTGGCAATATTCCGTGTAACGCCATGTTTGAGCGCCGGACAGCAACAGTGCGAGAGAGAAGATATCTGGACGGCTCTTAATGTTGAAGTAAAGCAACTGCATATGGAGTACTGCACCCTACTATACAACGTGAAGAACTCGTAAAAAAAAATTGTACAGACACGATAAAAATTGTCAGAAAAGTGCCATTTATATTGTATATGAAAGAGGAATCTACATATGTTTGCAACATTATATAATATGCTTTTTTAAATGTAAACAAATTATCGATTAAAATTGCCTGTATTTTTTTTTTTAACCAAATTTAAGCATATTTCCATTCTGGGTGCTTCAGAAAACAGAATTTTCAAGAAAATTTTACTCATGGAATATCGTCATAATGTTTGCTATGATTGTGTGTAAGAAAATAATGTAGGAAATAATTTTTATAATTGGTTTTATGTGAGTCCTTTTTGTCACTAACATTTATGGCTAAAACGTACGTAAATTGGGTTAGTTATAAAATTGATATAATACATTATTACTATGGATTTATTACACATGATAACAGTAAATATTATGACGATCTTTCTTGGAGATTTTCTTGTAAATTCTGTTTTCCGAAACATCCAAAATGGATATGCGCTTTTTATTAAAAATGCGGACTATATCGATCGATTAATTTTTTACATTTAAAAAGTAAATTTCAGTAAAATTTTTTATTATGTTCCACAATATATAAATTCTAATTTCATGTACAGTATAAAATCACACTTTTATGTCTATTTTTATGTTGTCTATACTCAATTTTTTACGAATTCTTCCCATTATACAGTCAGGAGCAGTGCCCCATAAGCAGTTGCTTTACTTGAACCTTAACATCAAGGTCTTGAGAGCCGATGAAATTGATTTACGTGAGTATGGAGCACCGCCGGAGTGGAAGGGCGGGAGAAATGGGAGATCCGCAAGAAGAACCGCCGACCAACGGCATCGTCCGGCACGATTCCCACATGTGAAAATACGCAGTGACCAGGCCGGGGATTGAACCCCAATCGCCTTGGTGGGAGGTGAGCAGGCTGTACGCTCAGCCATCGTCGCCCCTGTGCGATGCTGAAGTAATTAGCGCACGCCTCATTCCAGCTTACAGGAAGGCGTGCTAGCGAGAATTGAGGAACGCTACCTTTATTTAGAAAATAAACACTATTTCGATTTTTCGAATTTTCGTGGCATTTCTACAGCATGCGTAAGCGAGGATCTTAATTCATCATCAAGACTTCCACAACCTTGCAAAATCCAACTTTTCATCCAAAGTTGAACTTCAGAGGAAGAACATTTCACAGTCGTCGCTGTACCAAAGCTACATTTTGACTACTATAAACTTTGCAACGTCGTGATTTACGATAATTGCTATCAAGTTGACTGCACATAGGCCTTGCGTTTTAACAAAACAGATCGATGTAATGGTAATACGTTTATTTATGAACAGCTGTTCATTACTACTGTTTATTTCGTGTAAATATCGGATTGTAAACAAAAGCAATTACGCATCACTGTTCTTATTAGTACAAACTCGGTGTGTTGTACTTATCGAGGCAGGTAGTTTCATCGTAGGAAACGAAATCGGATAAGAAGTTGTCCTCCAATGGGTACCTTTGAAAAAGTTCTACTTGAACTAGACAAGAGGTTCAAAAACATAACTGGAAAAAGGACAGTGTGAGTACGAGACAAAAGAATGATGCCTGGAGGAGAATTAGTGAATCTCCCAATAGCAATAACATTTGATATGTTAGAAGTAAGCCACAGTTTGGAAAATGCTGGCGAAACAACGAAATCAACAGCTGAATAATCGGAACAATTGGCACGCCTCTGCAGTTTTCACCATGGAAATCATTCTGAAGTAAATTCAGTACTTGTATAGCTGCTTTATTTTCAAACGGAGAGCGGATTGTTTACTGGCAGTCGCTATAAAGTTCCGTGATGTAATGTACAACCTTAGTAATACACAGAGAACCAGGAGATACAGCACTTTATCAACTGCTTCAATAAATTCAGTTACTTTCATACCTGCAGTATTTTGCTATCTTCGGTAAGCGAAGTCGACTTTGGGTGTCGAAATATTGCCTTTTGTCGACTTTGAACTATTTTTATAAGCAATTGAAAAAAATTTTCTAGACTTAATATATTGACAATAAATGGCTGTCACTTGCTATTTACAATTAATATTTACATAATCGCCCAGCACCTCGCAGAAATTTACATAATCACATAAAACCAGTCTTTTCAAACAGTTTTCTAACATCTACTATTACTATTAAAATTATTTATGATGACTAAACAAATTCTGAATCACTCGCCCTTTCATTCCCACCTTGCTTGAGTCCAGATCCCACCAGTCTTTACCGTGCGGAGTGTTACGGAGTGTCCCGAGCGCTTCCGTACACAGCGGCGTTCTACTCGTCGGGCAACTCGCCCTTTGCAGTACTGTCGTTCTCTCTTCCATCGCCACACACACACACACACCCACACACACCCACACACACACACCCACACCACCACCCCACCCCCACACCACACACACACACGCCCACACAAACCACACAAACATGCACACACAAACCACACAAACATGCACATGCACACGCGCACGCACACGCCCACACACACACACACACACACACAAACCACACAAGCATGCACACACACACACACGTTCGCCGCAGTCTCCGACACCTTCGTCCGTCTTCTTCGAAGGCCCTATCTTTAACCATTCGCCGCACTTTGCCAGTTAGCTATCACAAGACTGCCAATTCTCCCGCTGTGTGGGTGTTCATAGTGACAGGCTTGCTGGCCCAGAACCTTCTTTACATGTCGGCTTGTACCGAGGGAAGAGATAGCAGAAAGTTCATTCAACAGCCCCGCGACTCCTCCAGAAGAACGATTGTGAGTGGATGTGGAGGGGGGGGGGGCAGGTAGCTGTCAACCATACCGCCCGCCAGGTGACATAATGAAGGCCATAGTAGGGATGGGGAATGTTTCATGGAACGGTTCCAAAGAACGGTTCCGGAGAGAGGAACTAGGGTTCCGAGCAAACCAAATGAACTGTTCTATCGGAACGGCCCACTATTCCACAACTTTCGTTCATAAAAAACACAAAATTCGTTTGTATTTCTTTGAATTTAACTTCTTATCAGTGAAAAAAATTATAATCCATGCGTTAAGTATGTATACCATGATAATTATTTAAGTACACTGGGTTGCTGCAACATGAAGTTATTTCCCGTTTTGAAATACATCATTAGAACAGAACAAAAGTTATATTATGAAACTACTCAATGGGACTGTTCCGGCTATGAAATGTTGCCCCAAGAGGCATTGTAAGGTCTGCAGAAATGTAAATATTCCCGCTATTGTATGGAAATGTTCACAGCCTCGGAACTGTTCAGTCTCGGAGCTGTTGCAGACCTTTCGAACGGTTCTGTTTGAGCGAATGAACAGCTCCGGAGACAGAATCGATCTCCGTCTCGAACTGTTGCGAGATCGCGAACGGATCAGGTGAATAACGGTTCCGGAAACAGAATCGCTCTCCCTCTCGAACTGTTGTGAACTCACTCACGTTTCCGACGAATGAACTGAATCACCTATGGTTTCGGAACTGTTGTGAACAGTTGGAAAAAGAAAACATTAAATATAATACCAAACCTACAGTGAGCTAAAAAAATGTGAATAATAAATAGTTTTATCGGCACACGAACACCGCAAATACGAGTATTTTTACGTTCAAAATGTTTCGTCCAGAGTTACCAGTAAGAATAAGATATGCTAGAATATAAGTTATAGTATTTTTTCTCAAACTATACCCCTCTTTTGCAGTGCACTGCAAGTTGAGTGATGGGATATATTATGGCCTTTATTTGTAAATATAAAATAACTACAGTGTAATAAAATGTGACAAAGATTGTTAATCCTCAGTTTTCTGCATATTGTAACAAGATTTAACGAGTGTAAATAATATTACTCTCACAATATATATTCTTACGTACAATGGCTTCATCACAGCAGTAATACATTAATTTAAACGAGAAGTGTTTGTGCAATGTGTATATCTCCCTCTATAATTACTAAAATCACCATTACGTACAGAACAAGTCGAGTATTGTTATGAACCATACCGAAAAGAACGGTTATTTTTGATGAACTGGAACGTTCCGGAACGGTTTCTGAAAATCGATATGGTTAAAGGCTGTTCACGATAAAGTGAGCACTTTAGAAATGAAACTTAGAAAAAAATCACTCGCATCTCCATGCATATATTGTACTGGGCGCATTGAGTGTCATTCATCCAGTAAAGTTGGCAACGATGAATGGAAAGTAGTTCCACACTTTAACGTCTAGTAAAAAGTGTTAGGTAACCATTTGTAATAACTTAAAATTATTTCTTTCGCTTTCTGCTTTTTTAATGCATCGAAGTGTAAAAATGAGCAGATATGTAAAGTATAACTTCTCAATAATTCCACAGTTTTTATTTGACCGACGTACGAATAGAGTGATGAGGCCCATGGCAATGTTAATTTTACATTAGGCCGAACAATACACAACGTGTATACAAGTAGATATTAAGCAGGGCTTTCAAAAGTGCTCATATTACCGAGAACAGGCTATACCATCTATGGGTCTCGTGATAACTCACCCTCTCCTCCGTGGCAGGACAGCCGTATACGCCCTGCGCCCGGTACACACGCCCGCGCATAATAATATTAAGTTATAACCCACAGAATAATTAAATCAATTTCAACCACACTTGACAGGTTGACGCAACCTAGTTTGATAAGTAAACACTGTACTTTACTGCATCACTTGACAACGATTTCGGAAGATAGCTCAACCTGTAAATATAAAGCTCTTGCGTCGTATATTTTGAACCACTGAACTGTTAAACTAATTCCTGACAAATTTGGAGTGCAAATATTGTAATGGTGAAACACCTTTAAACATATTTCTAATTCTAGAGAAACGAATCTCAACATATTAACTTACCACTAGTACTGTTATAAATACAAATAAATAAGTGGTTTAGTCGAATAACTGATTTACTTTATGAATTTAATTCTTTTTCAAAATGTGTTGGATGTGAAACATTGAACCGATTCAATCCAAACTTGGCATGCCTGTAGTTCTTATTCTGTACACTAAATGTATTAATTTAGTAATTTTTTAACGTGCTGTGTTCAAAGATATGACCTGAAATTTTACTGAAACATCCTGTCTTAGTAATATTTTAAACAATTCCCACCACAATTTGCATGCAAATAATGCTAATAAAGGCCAACTAAAATTTTTCATAACAGTGTCGAGAGAGAGAGAGAGAGAGAGAGAGAGAGAGAGAGAGAGAGAGAGAGAGAGAGAGAGAGAGAGAGAGAGAGAGAGAGCGAGCGACAAACTCCGCTCCGCCTATTTAATTTTCTTCCTCGGAAGAAAAAACCATCTTGTCACTAGGACCTACGCACGGTAATTTGAGCTGATATATTTAACTGTAACAATGAAATATGTTTAATACAGTGCTACCTAAAAATTCAAATATATCAATAGACAACGTTTACTTTACAAACAGCATACCTACAAATTAGGTTAAAACAAATGTTTGATTCGAAAAGTGAAAAATAAATCGCGAATAGACTATACTCCCTGTAGAACAGTACTTGATAATAGCAAGAGTGTACGATATGAAATAAGGGGGGAAAAAATGTTAAGTGTAAATACG
Source organism: Dryococelus australis (assembly GCA_029891345.1). Lineage (NCBI taxonomy): Eukaryota > Metazoa > Arthropoda > Insecta > Phasmatodea > Phasmatidae > Dryococelus > Dryococelus australis. Next base: position 322,936,190 of record CM056993.1, on the reverse strand, counting down.
GTTAAAGGCTGTTCACAATAAAGTGAGCACTTTATAAATGAACCATAGAAGTCACTGTCCCTGCATGCATATATTTTAATGGGCGCACTGTGTGACGTTCGCCCGGTAAAGTTGGTAACGGTAGATGGAAAATAGTTCCATACAAAGTGTTCGGTAACCATTTGTGATAGCTTAAAATGAATTTTTTCGGTTTCTGTTTTTTTTAAATGCATCGAAGTGTAAAATTGAGAAGAATTGTAAAGTATTTACTTTCTTAATAATTTCACAGTTTCACTCGACCGACGCATGAATAAAGTGATGAGGTTCATGGCAATTTTAAATTTACATAAGGCGGAATAATACACTACGCGTATACAAGTAGATCTTAAGCTGGGCTTTCAAAAGTGCTCATTTTACCGTGAACAGCCTATAGTGAATTTTACATTTTATTTTGACGCAATCACGTTTCGTGATGGACGTGGTACACCCCACGTTTTAAGTAGAAATAAAACAAAACTTTTTCATTTCACGCGGACTGAAGCTCGATCCTACAAAGCAAGTATTGCGCTCTCGCAGGTAACACAAACGGAGATTATTGTTCAGGACTGAAGTGACGCGAGAGTTCCACTCTCATCGACTGTATCTTGCGGTAGACTTCGCTACACTCTCTGCAGGAAGGGCGTCAGCCCTACTTCCGAATATCCGTGCTTTTAGCAGAGCAAGGCGGATTTCGTCAATTCCCTTTTGTTGTCGGATAAACGTTGGAATATCGGAAATTTAATATGATTTGGAAAAGGAAATAAACGCTGCGCGCGTTGAAGAGCCAATCAAGCTGCAGAGATTCAAACAAAGCATCGTATACGCAAGCTCCAGTGGCGTATACGGTTACGAGTCGGAATGCGCTCTGTGTGTTTGAGAGTCAATGTATTCATAGCTTTTACTGTTCCCGAGTATTGTGTGGGTTACAGCAGAGACTAAAGACGAGGTAGACCGATCTCGCTGGCTGCGCACAACCAATCTCTGTGTCCCAACATTGTACTGCTTTTCTTCCAACACGTCTAGCGAAAATGGCGTGGTTTTGATTTTAGGTTAGAAAACTGATTTGTAAACAAATATTTTTATATGTATGTATACTACCTCTAACCAATTTGTACTGCAGTTTGATTAAATTAAAACTGGTAAAGTATTTTATTTATAAAATAGTGCTTGTGATTTAAAAATTACGTTCATCATTTTTGACCATGTAACTTTGACATTTGTGTAGGATTCGGGTAGGTTAATTTGGATACATGTGCAGAAGAATAAAAAACTGTCTACCTCACATTTCTCTATGGGTTACAGTATATAAAAACTGCAAGTAAATAACTGAACATGTCCTGCAATGAAGAGGTAAAAATATATTTTACAAAACACTGGTAGGTGGATCAAATAATTTGTTTGTCATGTATTTTACACGGCTGTTTAACATACTGCGTGTATTTTATTTACCAAAATATAATAACTTTTGTTTTTGGAAAGCGTAGTGTTTAAAATCAACAATTATACCTTTACACGTTAATGTACTACGTCCCTTCCAAACCCTATATTTTGACCGGAAAAGCCCATTATTAATGTCACAATAGTATTACTCCTTTACCCTGAAGCATTAACGCATACATCCCAAACTTGGATATGAGGTATTTACTACTTTTAGTCTTAAGTTATATTTGCTGTAAGTGTGCTAACTTTTATTTCGAGAGTATTTTAAAGAGGACATTCCAATTTTTCAGGGGTACCACGACGGAAGCAATAATACGACTTTATTCAAGAATGATTTTATAAAGGTTATGGAATATAAAATCTGGGATTCTTGTTTCAATCGCGTTCTTCAAAATAAAGGAAGAGGCATTTTTTCAACACGATTTTTTAAACACCCTTATCAATATTTCGATTGAACGCATTTCAAGACAATAGCGACGGTGCCTTTGATAGAACACACGTCTATTTCTTAATTTTACATTAGTTTTATTGCTATACAAAATTAAATTACTCTTAAAATGGATAGGGTCATTGTGGTTTGCCTAGTTCCCCTTTAACGGCCTCTCAAGATGAAATGAATCTAATAACTCTGTATCAGTGTAAATACTGTAATGAATATATGCAATAACTTCACCCAAATTCCCGTAGTATTTTGCTTGTTTGTTTTGCGAACATACGCCGATCTTGGTTTTGTGCACTTTCCGGCATACGTGACACAAGCGTATGCAACTATGCTACGGTAAACTTAATGCAACACAGAAAAAAATTAGACAGAGGCTTTTCCCGTAGACAGTGGTGTAAGAAGACACATTACTTTTCCTACCACGCTCGTATTTTCTGTTAGACGAAGTAATTACTACTAAAATGCATGATGGCTAAGCACGTTTATAACCTATAACATTCTAGAAAAATAACTGGCCAAATATTTACACTTTAAAAATTAATGCTGTAAAGATATTCTCAACTTGATAAAGTCAATATTCGAGGTATCATTTGCAAAATAAAATCTGCTAAATGTGAAATTTAATAATTGGGGATTGCATGGAATTATAAATATTTTATTTAAGTATTATCTATATTCTTGAATGTGTAATGACATTCGTTACTGACATTTCTATTCGTACAGCTTATTTAATTACTTTTCTCACAGCTACAGAATTAAATTGCATGCAACTCAAAAACGTGACGCATCGCTCTACTTAGTTGGGTAGTTTTGTGTGTTGTAGATACATAAATTACGTTTGCCGTTGTGAGCGTGTTTTCCTATACCTATATGTTAAAAATATATAAATCGACATACGGCAAAGACTAGAAAAAAAATTCATTTCTCCGAATAAAATGGAAATTATCTTCGATCAAACTCAAACGGTTCTTACAGACTGACCACCTATACTCACAGGATTCATCACAAGTACGCATATAGTTGCAACAATCTTTCAGTGACGTTCATTCATGGTCACTTCCGACTTTCCTGAAGCCCTTCTTAAGTTCTACTTTCAGGCTATTCCTCTGCATCGTGCAAACAAACCTTAACAGGGCTTATAAAACTAAATCAAATGGACGATTCACCGCATTCGTGCGTACTGGGTTTAGTAATATTTTGCATGAAAACTATTTAATACCTGGCACTGCCAAAACACCTACTTTTTCTCTGTTTATATCCATATTAATTATAAATGTAATAATGCATCTGATAAATATGGCAAGCAAAATTTGGAATGATCTGACGGGAGATTTGAAAACCGCCTCGCTGGACTCATTCAGGGTGACGTATAAGACCTTTCTGTTTCAGAACCATTTTAAGTACAGCTATCATACGAAAGTTTTGTTTTTGTCAAAATATACTAAGATTAAAATTAAAGTTCAATTAAAATTAATGTTGTAATTTAGGTTAAAATCGATGTTATATTATAGGCCTCCGCTCTACATATAATGTGTCGTAATTATAAACTAATAAAAAAATGTTGTACGGGTTGTTGGGGCATAAGTCATGGCAACTATTAAATTTTGTTAAGAACTGTTATCCGCGCACGTAATGGTATGTGTCGCGGGGAAGACAGGCGGTCCTAGTGAGAGTTGACAATGTCAAATGGCGCAGGGTTGGCCTGTAGCAAAGTGAAATCAGTTGTTCGGTGACCACCGGGCCAGATGGATGCAATCCGTGTTGAGCAGCGCTCGTACAACAAAATTGATTCCACGGAGAACTGCCAGAGAATGTCACAGGGAATTGGTAGGAGCTGTTGAGAACAATGCCTTGCCATACCGGACAGTCGCAAAGTGGGTAGGAGCGTTTCAGCGAGGACGTGTATAGCCCATTTACACTTTCTTCGGCCTTTTTGAATCAAACCTTTGAAAAATCACACTATTTACGACGTGCTTGGTTGTTCCCTAAATATGCCTGCGTGTGTCACAAGAGTTTTATACTTGTCTTCATTAAAGTGACTTTTTTTCTGTTAAATTGACGTGTTATTAATATTTTATCTATGAATTATGTTTCATTTATAAATGATTTGAATAAAAAGTGAGAAAACATGTGTGTTGGCAGCGCCCAGTGATAAATAGGTCTTATACGAAATGCTGTTACAACAGAGTGCGCACAAATCCGGTGCGTTGTCCCTCTGGTGTAATATTCCAGACTTAGTTAAGCTTAGTTTGCACGAGGTGGAGGAATATCCTGGAAGTAGAACTTTAGTAGGGCTTCAGAAAAGGCCGAAGATAGCGTCAATCAACTATACAAGAGTTAGTTTGTTCTTTATTGTCAATACACGTAGTGCTTACCTTGTCCTGCCATGTGTCTATTTCACATTATCCACACGCGCCGGTATTCTCACACTACAACATAGTTGCCATGACTTATTCCCCAACCTTTGTACAACATATGTAGATTATCCTAAGAAGTAAAAAGTACCGATTGTAAACCAGCCTTCGCTGAATTCGGTCTTTCTTAAATAAATAAATAATTAAAAATACGATAATTCTATGGCAAGAGAAGTACAAAACGCTCGTGATACATTACATATTTAGGAAACAACCAAACACATAACTTAGGAAGATTTTTCGAAAGTTTGATTTAAAAAGTGTGACGTTACTGGGAATGGACTATGTGATGTGACGACTTGTCAGTAGCGGTGTCACAAGTTGTTCGGAAGGGTCGCGAAGCAGTAAGGAATCAACAGTGTCCACGGTATATTCGCCTGGAGTGATTTCAGAAAACCATGGAAAAGTGAACGAGTACTCGGTCCTTCCGATTGGGAGGCTAGTGTGTTTGTAATCAGTGCAACGCGGCAATCGGACAATTGTAACAAAGATACATTCACGGTCGTTACTAGTGCAACATCAGGTACAATAAAGGAATAGGCGCTCTCATTTTTTTGACACTGCCTGCCTTTCTCAACAGTTTAATAATTCTTTAAGAATATTTGCACAAAAAATTAAAATAGTAACCTAAAATGTACCAGGCATTTGAAAAAAATATCTAAATTTATAATTCCACATTTAGTTCTCTGTAGCATTTTTGTAATTCGCCATTCATAAAAATTCATAAAATTGTAAATATTTTAATTTATAAATTTTTTCATAATATCTAAATTTCGAAATTTTTTCAATTCAACTTTTCTTAGCTCTTCCTTTTCCTTTTTCAACAACTAACCCTTCACCTTCCACAGCTAAATGATGCCTTTGTTGTTATTACAATGTTTTAATATTTCTTCTTACCTGTTCGACGGAATTATATACTGAACTTGTACATAAAGTGAATGTACTTCCCTGCGACGAGGTTCAGGGTCCCGAGCTATAGTCCATTCTCATTTACTTCAAACTTTTCTGAAGCCCTGCTTAAGTTCTACTTCCAGGATATTCCTCCTAACTAAGCAAACAAAGATTAACTAATTCTATAAAATTACACCAGAGGGACAGCGCACCCCATTCATGCACACTCGGTAGCATAATATTTTTCATAAGAACAATTTTTACTAGTCATTACCAACACGCCTACTTTCTCAATTATTGTATTCATATGAATTAAAAATAAAATATTATACTTCATAGGCAAAACATAAATAAAATTTTAATTTAACATAAGATACAATAGTTTTATGTCAACAAGTATAAAACGCTTGTTTTACACGGCCTAATCAGGAAACAATCAAACACGTCATATATGTGGTGGTTTTTCAAATGTTTTCAAATGTTTCAAATGTTAGAAAGTAGTGAAGAAACCGCGAATTGACAATAGAAAGAAGTGAAATTACTAAGACTATCATATTTCCGCTTGGAATTTTCACCGGACTAGTAGATGTATAATGCCGGTACTGGCTCACCCCTTATTTTCATCGAAATATCGAGGGTTTTTGCTTCAAAATCGAGGTTTTTGAGGCTAAATGTAGGCTCTACAAATTTTTTTAATGTAGGTCTCAAAAAGAAGCAAATTTAAGTCGAAAAAAAGCATAATTTTGAATTTTTCAAAATCGTCGTGCATTATTTGTGCCAATTAAAAAACAGCGAAATTTAAACATAAAATATGCAAATTTCTCGCTTTCTGGAAACGCTAATTTTGCGAGCGAGTAATATAAATCAAGAAAATTTATGCAAAAATCAGGCAAATTAAGATAAAATCAAGTGAAATATTTAAAAGATAATGGATAGAATCCAATTTATTCACTGACTACAACATCATGCATAGTTTTTCCATTTTTAATTTCTTTTAAGCCATTATATGCTATAACAACTCGCCCCGCATTCATCATATTTAAGCTATATTCATCAATTATCTTTGCATAGCTACCTGATAAATTGATTTTATACCTGCCATCTAGAATGCAATTAATTTTTTGGCCAACTTTAGATTCGTAAATTTGAAATTCTATGGCTTCATACCATTTATCAATTTATAGATCAGATAGTTTAATCGATTCATATGAATTGTTTAACTTCTTGAGGAAAGCTTCCATTTTGGTTTATGTTATTTAAAAGGGAAAACATTTAATAAGACTGCAAAAATTTGAAATTACAAAAAGTATTTTTTCTATTTATATTATTTTTTTCTGTATAAATAAAAAGGAATAAGTACTTGAAATGGAAAATAATAGCACATGCAAGCTATGTAAAAAAATGTGGCGAAATATTAAACATAGAAAGTTTTGCACCACATAAACACACAAAAGATAAACATTTTAACATCTGCAAAAATGTTATAGCGAATATGCTAGTAGTCGTTAAAAAAAAAAAAAGTAATGTGTGAATGTGAAAAATGTGTTTATAATGCGTCTCTCAAAAAGCACAAAAATAGTAAATCACACAATACGGCATTAGTTAATTTAAACGAAAACCACAGCGATAACTATCCAACAAAAACCTGTAAAGTGTGATATGAGAATAAATTTATAAAATTTTCTCCTAATAAAATTACTAAGGACAAACATGCAAATATATGTAAAGATTGTTTCTGTGAATATACAAAGAAATATTATCAAAACAAGAGATTAAATATAGTTTCTCAATAATTTAGGCACTTTTCAGGTCTTCCATTTATCCTTTTTTTAACGTTTATTTATCAATATATATTTCTTGTAAATAAAGCATTATGGCGACAAACAATATAACAGTTGAGTTGAGCAATAGGACAGTGTGAGATTTGAGAATTACAGCTAGTGATTTTGGAATAAAATATATAAACAGGCTAAAGAAAGATGATTTAATTAGAACTCTTATCTAATTTATTAATGATGGGCAAAGAAGAAAAAACTTCGCAAATTCGCCATTTTCTTATGCCATTATTAATGAATTATATAAGAAAGATAGAAAGAAATAGAAAAAATATTTCCATTCTCTAATAATATATTTGTAAAACAAGAAAAAGGGAATTAAAAGAAATATTTCCTTGTTCTATAAAAATTTTTAAAAACCTTAAAAATAAACGTATGAGGATATCTTCTGAATGGATAACAAAGAATAATTTTACGAATTTTCCTTTAGCTGACGTTGATATCAACACAATATACCCCGAAGATAGAAAAGAATTAAAAGAAATATTTCAATTCTATAATAATTTATTTGTTATAACGGAAGAAATAGAAGAAGCAGCAACAACATTACTTAGTTAATAAAGCTTTTAAAAGTAGTATATTAATATATAACATTGAAAATACCTTTAATTTAGTACAGCCTATTCACTTTTTGATTTCAGTAAAAAATATGGTTTTTGATGTAATACGGAATAATCTTAGAACACTTAAAGGGCTGAAAAACAGTATTAAATTATATACCAATTGCCGTAAGCAAGACAATGATCAAGTAAATTTATTTAGATTTCAATTACCCAATTATAAAGTATTGAATGAAGGAGATGTTAAAGGATTTATAAATTCATAATACAAGAAATAACTACACAATTATCTGAATTTAAAGTAAGAGGTTCAGGCTGGACATTAGATAGAATAATTGGAATACAATTAGCTATAAATAAGTATAATCCATTAAATGGCTCATCATGTATAGATTTACCAAAAGTTATTAAGAATAAGACAGCATGCATAAATATTAAAAATGATGATCGAAAATGCTTTCTTTGGGCAATAAAATCTGCATTGTTTCCAACAAACAAAAATTCTTACAGAGTAACTAAATATAAAAATGTAGACCTTAATATTTACAAAATAATAGATAAATATGAATATCCTATTAAAATGACGATATACCAAAAATCGAACAGTAAATGGATATATATCTATAAATGTATACACTCTATTGAAGATGCAGGTAAGAAATCCATGGTATATCCACTTAAACTTACAAAAAATAAAAAATATAAGCACATAAATTTACTTTATTTCAAAGATGATAAAGTGTCAGCTAAAGCAGATGCAGCTGAACAAAATTCACATTACTGTAGGATAAAATATTTATCGAAACTACTTTCAGCACAAAAAATAATCAACAGCGTAAAACTTATATATGTGATATGTGTCTTCGATTCTTTACATCGCAAGAAAAATTAAATAAACGCACAGAAGACTGTTCTAAAAATGAAACAGTAAGAGTCAATATACCTTCGAAAGGGAAGCAAATATTTTCAAGAATTACAAACATACAATGAAGGTTCCTTTCGCAATAGATGCCAATTTTGAATCAATTTTAAAGAAAATTTCAGTTACTAAACAAAAACAAAGAGAATTAAGTAAATATAACCTTATAAAAAAATATCCAATCTTAACAGAATATGATATCCATAATGGTCTTTATAAGAAAATATTTAAAGAAAGATATAGTCTTACTAATGAACAAATAAATAACATTGATTTAAAACTAAATGACGAATCATACACAATGAAATATAAATTGCATGAAGCACCTGGTTTTTGCTATTATATTGCATCTGCTTATGGTGACTAGACCACCAGTAGTTTATCAAGGTCCAAATGCTCATAAAATTGTTATACAATCAATTAAATGAGAAGTAGAAGGAATTGGGGAATCTATATTTTTTTCATCATAGCCAAACTCTTTAATAAATAAATGAAATTTATAGACACATTTAAATTTATGACCAGTAGTTAAGATAAATTATCGAATTTAAGTAAAGATAAAATGAAACATACACAAAAATATTTTCCTAAAGATAAAGTAGATTCGAAATATACTGGTACAATGGTGGACAATTTTAATTGTAGATTACAATAATTACATATTGGAAAAAATTTAACGAAAACGATCTTCTGCCAAAAAGTTGAATTTTCTAATAAATTAAACGAATCTGACATAAATGACGATTGTTATAAGCATGCAAAACTTGTATGGGATCAATTTAATATTAAGAATCATGGTGAATATCACAATTTATATTTAAAAAGTGGTGTATTACTGTAAGCAGATATATTTGTAAACTTTAGAAATGCATGTATAAATGCATTCGATTTAGATTCGCTGTAGTACTTGTCAGTGCAAAAATTATCTTTGGATGCAATGCTAAAAATGACCAAACAAACATTAGATTTATTTAATAATTATAATATTATTTTAATAATAGAAAAAGGAATTAGAGGTGGAATATCACAATGCTGCAAACAATATGTTAGAAAGAAAATTATAAATATTTAGAAGATTTTAACTCTGATCAAGAGTCCAACTATTTAGCATATCTCGATGATAATAGTTTATATAGCTGAGCAATGTCTCAATATTTAACATATGGTGGTTTCGAATGGGAGAATAATATAGCATTACACTTTTACGATGAACATATATTAAATTTCGATAATGATACCAATTATGGTTATATATTAGAAGTTAATTTAGAATATTCACAAGAACTGCATAATTCGTATAAAGATTTACATTTTGCCCATAAAGTATGATAGTTCCAAAAACAAAGCAGTCTAAATTATTAACAACTTTATATAAAAAAGAAATGTATGTAATTCACTATCATAATTTGAAATAATGCCTAAAGAATGGATTAAAACTTACTAAAATACATATAATATTGTAGTTAAATCAGTCTGATTGGTTGAAAAAATATATAGATTTGAATACAGAGATGAGAATTAATGCTAAAAATGACCTTGAAGAAGATTTTTATAAGCTGATGAATAATTCTGTGTTCGACAAAACTATGGAAAATATTATAAACAGAGTTCATATAAGACTGATATCAGAAGCAGAAAAATCTGAAAAAATTAGTAGGAAAAGTAAATTTTAAGAAAAGTACTATATTTAATGAAGACTTTGCAGCTATACATATTAATAAAACAAATGTAAACTTTAATAAGCTTATTTATATTGGCATGTCAATTTTAGACATATCGACTAATGTCCTGTGTATTTTTAGACAGTACAACACATACTTAAAGAATATGCACAACTATTTTGTTGGTAGGGGCATGCCCTACATGCTGAGACAAAGATTATGACTTTATTATGTTAGATTTGAGTAGAAAAAATTAACAATGGAAAGTACAGATATAAAATTAAAAAATTTATTAGATTTAGAATTTTTTTTAAAACCATGTTTACATTAAAACATTTCAAAAATAAACATTTAAACAAATGCTAAAACAATGAGTTTAATTTTTGCATTTGAAATGAAAAAAATCACAAAACAGCTGTTTTATTAACCCATGAGTTATTTGTGTTATGAAAACCTAACCATTTTACATAAATTTTATTGCCTTTAGTTTTTAAGACTCTTTCAACCAAATATTCATTGGGATAGTCTGTTTTCATAATTTCATGTTCATAAAAAGTACCCATTATTTCTTCTCCTTCGGGATCTTTTAATTTGTAAGTAGGCGCACTATAATTTAAAACTTTACAAATAGTAAACAATTCTGTTGACCAATTAACAGTACAAACCTCCTCGAAAATTCTCTTTAGTGTGATTACACGAACGACATCGCCAACTTTGTATTTAGCTTGCAGTTTTGGTTCAGTAAACACATATGGCGATATTAAAATTTTTTCATTGTTTTTATTAACTTCAACTGGCTTAATGCCGATAGTGCTATGTTTTGTATTGTTGTATTCTTTCACTAATTCATCTAAATTATTGACCCATTTAAAATTTCCATTCAAAGCAAACCTCTTCCACATGATATTTTTCACTGTGCAATTAAATCGATCAACAACACTTGCTTTTAGTTCACTGAAAGATGAATAATGATTGATATTATATTTTTGCATAAGTTCATTAAATATTTTATTGTAAAATTTGGACCCATTATTACTTTGAATACTAAGCAGTTTTCTTTTAATTAATATATATTCTAAAGCAATTGCTGCATTTTTAGCTGTTTTATCTTAGTACAGCAAACACAAACATTGTAAATCAACAACAATTTTCATAATATATTTGTATCCATTGTTTATATATAATTTTACTTTCAAACTGCCAGTATTCATCTTTACAAAATCAATTTGCCACAAATCAATACCATACTAAATTACTTTTATTCTTGGAAAACTTATTTTTGCAGGCTAATATAATTAATTGATTATTCCCTCTCTCGGAGTGGGCAATTCTTTTATGTTGATTTATTAGAATAACATATTGAACATATACTGTTCTGTATTAATAGTCCATTTGTAGTATTTTCTATTTTTATATTATTATCTGCGACTTTCTTACACTTCAAGCACCAAGTGTTCTCCATTTAATAAGAATAACAAATTATTAATCTTTATATTTTACGAATATTCTTATAATAGTCATCAAGCCATCATATTGAGATATTTTAATTTTTTTTTAATTTTAAAAGTTAATATCACATATGTTAACACAATCTATCTGTAATCTATTTTCTGAGATCCCTCAATAACAGTTACAGTATCGTCAGGTAAATTGGGATTAACAGAAATTATTTACTAAACATTACAGTCCATCAAAAAGTAAAGAAAATTTAATTATCTAAGTGAAAATTATTATTACTTTTATTCCACTTTGCAGGTAAATACAATATATGTGATTTTTCTTCCTTTTATTTTTCAATTTTCAAGTTAACATGTCTATCACAATAATTCAAAACTGATTGGTTTAAATTTTGCAATTTAACAGCTATTTCTTTATCGAAATATGTTTTATTGAGCACATCATCTCCATCTATAGGATCAGACAGTCAAGTAATTCTACGATATTGAAAAGAAATATAACTTTTTGTATAAGTAAATACTTTACATATTCGATCTTGTAAAGCAGAAGAAATAGTATTGTATTTCGAATCTGCATAGGTTTTTAAAGCATAGTCAGAAACAATAGTTTTATATTTCGAATCTACATCCTTTTTTAGTGCCGCATTTGAATTATACATTCGTTTTATATTTATCAGAAATAGTGTTACTGAATTATAAATGAATGTCTTCTTTTGAATCATTATCAGCTTGTTTATTAAAAAATCTTTCATTAACTGTGTCTTTATCATCTCTAGGATCATCTATATTAACCATTCTATGTCCTAAAAAAGAAACACATGATTTTGTAAAGTCAAAACAAAAGCTTAGTTTACTTTGTAAATCAGAAACACCCGAATTCCATTTTGAATCTACATATGTTTTTAAAGCATAATCAACAGCAATAGTTTTGTATTTTAAATCAACATCTTTTTTTAAATCATACGCACTAGTGTCAATAAACTTATTTAAAGATTTGATTAAGGTTTCCTAAATATATTTGTCATTATTACCTTTCGAAAGAAGGTATAATACAATTAAACATAGATGTCCACAGATAACTAAATTATAATTCTGAATTCGATCATCATTGTAATAAACATTGCTATTTTTTAAATAATTAATTAAATTGCTAGGAATATTACCTCCATATGAATCAAAATAGTAAACAACATTGTTTTCTTTAAAATAGCAAACCCAATCAGTTCCTGGTTTAGATGATATGTCGAAAATTAACCACAGCACATTCATATTTGAGCAATCTATTTGATAATTCGTAAATCGTATAAACATTTCTGAAATATTTAATATTTAATAATTTTACATATTTTTCAATATCGATATTAGATAGTTGGTATATATTCAAAACATTTTTGGCTGTCCTCTTTTTAATCCGCTTCCAGATTTATTTTCCATCGCTAAATTGTGTGTCTGTTGCTCTTCTAATTCTTTTTTATTTTCTTTAGTTTGTTAAACAGAATTATAAATTGCACTAGCTCCTCCAGCTAAACCACCAAGCGAACCTAAAGCAGCCAATATAACTGGTATAATTCCTCCACGATGTAAACCACTGCATGTTTTTTCTTTGGCCATCTTTTTAACTGTTGGCAATGATAAAGTTAATTTGAAACTTTTGCCTTCTTTCAATTTTTTATTTTTTCTCTCAATTTGATCATTTGTTAAAAATTGATCTACACCTAAATATTTTAATTCCTCAAAGGGAAAATAAAAAGTTATATTTGTTATCTTCACTTATAAGTAAAAATAGATGTAATTAATAAAACATTTCATTCCCCAACCTAATTTGCTTTTTGTAAACATTGTTGAGGCAATATCAGTAGAAGCCATTTTTTCTCCAATTGGAGTATCTTTATTAAATATGATTTTTTTTTGCAAAATTTTATTAACTTCATGTCTAAAGTCTAAATCATTATGATCTGTATAAGCGATATCATGAAATTTACAAGCTTCATCTAATTTATGTATTCATCTATCTCCTCTTCTAATATTTCATTTAATTTTGTAAATGGTCCACAATAATTATAACCAGACAAATGCATTTCAGTTAAATTTAAATTGTTTAATGCCCAATTTATAATGCCTTTACCATGATGTTCAGACTTCCGAAATGAGTGTGGAATTACATTTAAAACTCTTACTTACAATAAAATCAGAAAACTTATTGTTCTGCATATTCATTATGCTGTCTTTTTCATTGTAATAATAGTTTTTTCTAGCATTTTCTTCGCCATGAATAACTATTTTTCTACCAATCAAGTTTCTAACATAATTCTTCCAAATGTGTTCTTTCGGTGAACTGTTGTAGATTTTTATGCCTTCTCCAGATCTAGGAGTTCGTGTAGAAATCGTTCTTTCTGGTGTGTTTGGCGTTGATGTTGATTGAGGTTTTATATAATTATCATAAATCGGTTTAATTATATTTGTGTACTTCAAACTTTTATTCGAGTTTATTTTCTTATTAGGATCAAATTCTTGAAATCAACATTGGTTAATAAAACAATATCTGTGTAATTTTCATAGTCACTATTGGTGAATTCACCTTTAAGATCTTTTTCTTTTGTTATCAAATTAGAAAGTCCGTTTGTTAAGTCATATTCTTTGCCTCTATAATTGTATCACCAATGCAAAAATTATCTCCATCTCTTCGTAAAACATACATTGCATTAGTAACATTTATTCTTTATTGCAATTTCTTTTTCCGAGATTTATAGCACAAACGCCTGCTATAGGTGGCAAATCTTTTAATGGAATAATTCCCATTTGCTCCTCCAAATTAGGAGATTTTTGTTTTGAGATTAATTCTCTTCTGGTGTTGGCGGATAATCTAAAATTTTTACTGCAACAGGAACTAGCGCTGTTATTAAATTTTTGTTTTCTTCACTTACTTTTACTACTTTTTTTTACCAATGTTTCGTAATTCGTTAGTTAATGGTAGTTCTTTCTTCTTATTTTTTTAATTTTTTTTCATACCACTTTTTATATTTTTTATATCTTTCAATGATTAATTTAACTCGAGAAACTCCCTTTGATTCTGCTATTTATATATATTTTTTTTACTTATAAATAATTTATAAAAATATTGCGAGTTTTGAGAAGCAGACCTTTCCTCCAAGCGATCAAACTGGGAGGAATTTAAATGTTTACAATAATAGAACATGGAAACATGATTTAAGCTGTTGATAATCCAGGTATAACATCAACAATGATGAATGCGTCATTAAAATCACCAAGTGAATAAAATTATTTAGAATTTACTGGTGTTGATCATCTATATCGAGATAAGTCTTGTTCTAGTAATAAAACAAATGCAATATTGTATCTGCTGAGATATTTCTTCGGTTTCATTCGTGATAACAATGAAGTTTATTAGAAAGTTTGTTAAAAAATTACTTTTTTACGTAATTTATCTGATAATTGTTAATTTCTTTATGAACATTTTGATAAAGATGATAAAGTTACGAAACATCATCCTGATCCTGGTAAAATTGTTATTAAAAAAATAGAAATTATGTGGCCTATTGTTGAATATGAATCTTCCAGCGCCATTGCGATTAAAGAAAAGATATACAAAAATCCAAAAATATGTATTAGTTTTGATTATTGGCAATTTAAATAAAAGAGTTCCCTAAAGGAACAACTGTTTTTAAACTTGATGTAAAATATCAGTTTAATAATTTACTATTTGATATGCCCGATTTTGTAATTGTAGGCTTTCAATTTAATAGAAAAAATCGTGCTGAACAGCATAAACATGCTTCTATGTTTGATCATTGTAGTGTAAATAATATTTATGTTAAAAATGGTAGAAATGAATATTTTTTTCTAAATAAAACTGGAATCTAGACATAGAATACGGTTTATCTTAAACAATTTCTTGCTAATAATGATTTTAGAAATCCAAAAACCAAACTAGATACCAGCTATAGAAATAATGAACTTTATTATAAACCAACTGTAAACTTTGATGGTGATAATAATTACTATTAATTTTTGGGGCGAAGGCCTTTATGTGTTATTGATTTTTCATACAAAAAAAAACAACTGTTGTCAAAGAAAAACAAATATAAAAATTAGTGTTGATTTAAATAAAAAAAACTGAAGAAGCAGGTACCATTTGTAATGTTCTAATTATTCGAAGGAATCTTACTTACGATTATTTGAAAGAATGAATTACTGAAGATGTATCAATTTTTAATATTATTAAATGGAGTAATCAACAAATGGTTTCAATAGTTTAAAACAATATTTTTGACTCATAATTGAGTGGTTACATTTAAAATCTTACGAATTTTTAGAAATATAGATGAATTATTTGATCAAATAAAAAATAATTTCCATAATGCTAGATAAGTTTTTTCTTTCTCTTAATAAATTTATTTTCTTTACAAATAAAATAAAAATGCCTGTGTTACATTGCAGTTTGACAAACATTTTAAAAAGCAATAGTGGGTCAAAAATACCTTCCTATAGATTAGATAATGTATCTGAAGATCTTAAAAATATAGTTCGCAAATGTCATTCAAATTTACAAACTTACAATTATCACTCTTAGAAATAATTGACGAAAAATATGAGTTTCTAGATATTGGTGAAAATCTAGAGCAAATAGAAGAAGTTTAAAAAAAGTTAGTAGAGCTTCGAATTTAAACTATCAATTGTCTTTTCAATATTTTTACTTGATTTTGTCTTATTTTGCTTGTTTTTCTCTTAAATTCAATTGATTTAGATTTCTCGCTCGCAAAATTAATGTTTCCTAGAAAATGTGAAAATTTGCTTGAAAAGCGAGAAATTTGCATGTTTTCCTTAATTTTTACTGTCTTTTAATTGGCACAAATCCTGCACGACGATTTTGAAAAAAATTGAAAATTTTCCTTGTTTTTGGCTTAAATTTTTTTGTTTTTGAGATCTCCTTTTTAAAAAATTTTAGAGCTTAAATTTAGCCCCAAAAGACCTTGATTTTGAAGGAAAAACCTTCGATATTTCAATGAAAATAAGGGGTGAGCCAGGATCGCAATAATACATCTACTCGGGCTTAATGTAAAAATCGCTTGTATAAAAAAACATTTCACTAAATTGCAAAAATTGAACATTTCTGGCCACAGGTCTTTTACGAACTAAAAGTAAAACTCCGAGAAATAAAAGAAACGAAGCCTTGGGGCGAGACGCTTGGAGCAAACCAACTCCCTCCGTTCGCTTCGGCAATGTGGAAATGAAGTGCCCTCTAGTGAAAACGTAATACGAAATTCATTGGTGGAGTGGTTTTATAAAACAGCAGCGAATCGCTTCGTCTTCTCCCTGAGGAACTGGGAAGTCAAGGCGCGCTGGAAGGGCTGACACAGAAATGAAGTCCAGCAGTTAAGCCCACACTCCTCCCGGAGCGAAATTAATTTGATTAAACAAGGCGACGTAGTGGTAACTATAGCGAGCGCGGGTAAGCGTACCTCTACAGCTTGTCGAGACGCGCCAGTGGCAGAGAAGCGGCGTGTATCCAGGGCGAGGCCACAGGCAAGGAGACACTTTAGAAATACGGAGATGTTTGGGATTCCGCCGCGAGTAGCTATGTAGCGCCGGCGGAGGCGCGAAGCGAGGTCTGACTGCAGCCCGACGGCGAGGACGCAAGATGGAGGGGCGAAAGGTGTGCTGAGATACGCCGCAGCGAGACTACAGGATGAGCAGCCTTCGGCAACAACATTAAGGTGATAATGAGCTGGTGACTTAAGTAGAGACTGTAGTTAATTTTGTAAAGGCGTGGCGTAACGTAGCTTCAGTAACTCAATAGTTTCAATATATTTAATTCCCCGTTAAAGTAACTTAACTTACTGTGCAGTATTATATTGTAATTGATGTAAAACGTTGTACGTTTTAAAACTTGACAAAATATATTAACGTAGTAGTAAAATGAGTGACTGTCATTTGCGTCTGTTCGGTGAGCCCATAAGGCTAACCGTAACATAACGTAACAGAAGGGGCGACCAGGTGTCGGTCGCAGAATTTTCCACGGTTTTCCGAATTACTTGATAGTGGACATGTCCGATTATTTCCTCGGTTCTGGTTCTCCAAGAACTGACCCTGTTTCTAAAGACCTAATTTTTGACAAGAGATAGAGCCACACAAGAATAAGCCCATGTACGTACTCTGTGACACAACGCCGTGTCTGATTATATTCGTCTGAATCGCCTCGCATAACCCTCAGTCCAATCTGACATCTAATGTGCTCGCAAGACGATATTCAACAGAAAATGGCTGCCTACTAACAATTTCTCCAACGGTCAACAAATGATGTGTGTAAAAAAAATATATAGTAAATATGGTGGTCGGATATGAGAGTTTCTCCGTTGACTATTATTTATTTATTTAAGTAGCTCTTCAATAAACTAATGAATTGGTGATTCGTCTCAGTCATTTAATTTTCACGAGTGCTGCTTAAAAACTGTGATTTATGTTAAAATGCAAGACGTGGACTCTACGGAAGTTTGTAAGTTACCGGTATTTAAAAATTAATTTTGTGGATAATTTCTCCAAAAACTAGTTTTTTAAACAAACGGAATTTCTACTAAAATCTTTTAGTATTTACTAATATATAATACTGATTTAAGCATTCTTATTCCTACTCAGGCGTTGTTTTCAAAGTACCCGGAGTTTGTCGTGCACTTTAAAAGAATTCATAATTAAGTTCGTTCATTAAGTATTATATCAATCTCCTTAGTACTAATATATTTACGGGGTCTTTATGAAATCGAAAAGTATTGCACCATCACAACTTTAACTACATCATGATCCAATAAAGACAAAGCGCATCCCGAAATACATTTGCGCTACGCGATAATCTGCTATGCCGACACGCGCAGACAGACCACCAAATGATGAAACCAAATGCGAAGACAAATATCGAGCACTCTTGGCGTGTCGCTGAGTCCACGGCGAACCATGTTCTTCTAGCACGACAGCCAGATGGGCTATCCACTACACCACAACTACAGCGTAACAGAATCAGTGAATATAGCGTGTTATACGATTGTTTCTTCCACCCGCCACCCCCCCCCCCCCCCTTTTTTTCACCATCAATTAGCTGTTGAGACAATGCTGGAGAGATGCACGCGTCGTAAGGTAGTTTTCCCAACCATGTATGGAATTTTCCACTTCTATGAACGTGAATTTTACTCCTCGAGTGTGTTAATTTTATCTTACCTATAAGGAAAACTATTGTTTCCCCCACAAGTTTGCTAATATTACCTTGCACTTGTCAGGTAATGTTCCCATTATTTTTTACGGTGTTGCTTAGCTGTCGCTCTGGTGACCTCGTGAACTCTCAGCAGGCTGACCGCGATCGAACAGATGTGCATTCCCCCTCCTCTCGCTCCCCCGGGGCAACAGATCTACTGTCCCACCAGCAAACAGCCGCGAGAAATGGTTGTCATGGCATCGCGTTGTACAACCACCATCATCGCGCCGCTTCGTTCCTCCCAATCACCCCGACCGTAACAAGCCGATGGAAGATCTCGTGCGAGGAGGGAAGGACGACAAACAATACAGAGAGTCGCCACCGCTTGGAAGACGAATCCCAAGAGACGTGGTGCCGCGGTGGTGTAGTGTTCAGACTACTCGCCTCCCACCTAGGCGAACCGGGTTCAATTTCCGGCGGGGTCGCTCCCCGGAATTTCGCACGTGGGAATCGTGACGGACGATGCCGCTGGTCGGCGGGTTTTCTCAGAGATCTGCCGTTTCTCCGGCTCTTGCATTCCGGCGCTGCTCCATACTCACCTCATTTCCCCCTCATCGGATATACAAGATCTCGATGTAAGAGCCGCCCAAAACTCTCCACTCTTCACTCCAAGAAACGTGCAGAGGTTTCTCAGAGCCTGGGGCATACTACAGGATTTTTCTTCTTCCCATTTGTGATACGAGTACTTATGTCATAAAAATCTATAATCTGTTATTTTTACTTTGACCGTCATATGTATCTTGGGGAAAAAATAACTTGTCTAAACGCAAGATATAAGCCACAAATATATAGCCAATGGTGTACTGTTACTTCACACAATTAGGACACTGTGGCGGGAGTCCAAGTCTTGTATGTAATGTATTCGAAGTGTCTTAACTCCACTTTAATTAACCACAAATGTTACTGCATTTTCTTAAATTTCCACCTCGCTGGGCCCCTGTGCACAAAGTCCATCCACCTTCCTTGCCCACGTGGGCACACATATTCCTCCCTATCGTTGCGATGTTGGCGTGCAAATGAACTCCAAAAAGACAAATATGTTTCTGCGATTTAAACTCTTCTTCGTTCAAGTATTTCATCATTATAACACACATATGTCAACAAAGGAAGCACAGAAAAATTTTAATGGATTGAAATACCTTGTAATAATGAAGTTATATTGCAAATAAACAAACTGCGCTTTTGTAAACTATCGCACTTTTACATTCACAAGAGTAAGTACTTTTGTATCATTATTTAAAAAAAAAAAACTACATTAACACTGAACTTCGGTAAACTGCCGAAAACGCCTTGGAAGTCAAGGCGAGATTTCTGATGGAAGCACAGGAATCTCACTAATGAAATTTATATTCATCCCGGGTTTCTCTTGTGATCTCCAAGACAGGCCAAAAACATTCCTAAAGTGCCTTTAAAGATCTGTGTTGCGTGGGTTTTATGTTTCTACCCGTATTTTCATGGCTGTGCAGGAGATATTTTGCCAAATTTTTCTGATTATCACAGTCCTATTGCAATAATATAGGTTTATAAAACATAATAACTGGAGATAAACGTTTGTTGCCAAATTTACAGATTTTTCATTAACTTATTATTAAGAAATTTTTCGTAATGTTTACCGAAAATGTTTAGTGTGGTTGTCAAATTGTCACGAACCCTGTACTTCGCTCGGACTTTCTACACTGTAAAATTTTTTTATAATTTTTCCTGTGAAATTCTTTGTAATTTTTCAAATGCTTGTAACAGTACTAATATCTCTCTGGTAAAACTACTCGTTTGTAAAACTACAAGGGCCGTATTTGTAATATACCTCAAGAAATGTTTGTTCTATACTGACCCGTTTTCACGAACTTCAGCAAAATGGCGGACACTCAACCACGTAAAACCGTATATAGCTCTTTTTGCAAAAACTATGGGCGATGTAAAGTGTAGCTGCGTGCAAAAATAAATGTATTGCAATTTTGAATAACGTAAAACACTTAAAAGAACTCAATCATAATGAAACGTGACTGTATTATTCATAATTGTTCATGTTTCCTAGCTGCAAATAACTCTTAAATCGGCTCCTAATACCTCGTTGTAAATAGCCGTCCAACTCTCGTAATCAGCAACATAACTCGGAAAATGAAATAAATATACCTATTCTTACTATTAAAAAAACTTCATTAATATGTTGTAGATACTTGCAGTCATATTTACTGTAAGAAATGTATTTCAAGTTTGTAAGTTAAGTTGGTCTTGTGGTTAAGTGTGCCGGCAAATAACACAAAGGTATGGGTTCTAGTCCCCGTGCTGGGAAAGAGTAATTTTTTTTTCGTAAATTATATTCTGTAATAATTTTTTTAGTTATTCCCTGTTATTAATTTATCACATTTGTTTTTAAGAAAAAAATTATGTACACTTCACAATAATGTCAATTGCAATACAAAGTTATCATTGTAATATTACAAATAAATGTTTTGCAGATTTGACAGGAAACCTCTTTGTAGCTTTACAAAGGATTTTCTTGGCAACTGGGTTTCCAAGAATTTTCTTATAAAATTACCAAAAAATTTTAGTATAGTGGATCCTCAGGACTGTGAAAAGCCACCAGTATTCTTCCTGTGTAGGATCCCGTGATTAAATATGAAGAGGCGATGAGAGCGAATTCAGTTGCGCTTGAAGAGCAGCAACATGTCACCTCAGCCACTCCAACCAAGAAGTTGCTGCTCGAAATGTCGTTCTTAAGGCAACTTTTCTCTATGGTCGTGGTATATTTAACGCTCTAGAACACGGGAGTTTTCAGTCGATACGATATATCTTTAGTATCAGTATGGCTCGTTCTGACGTCATGCAGCTGAGTTTTACAGCTGAGTAAAAATCCCTGTCAGGTTACACTCCTGAATAAATTTAGATGTTATGAATACTATGTGTATATAATTCAATCTAAGATGCCAAAGTATGCATAGGCCTAGTTTGACCATGACTTATATTTTAAGATATTTTTACAGTACCGTTTAGAGAGTTTATAATTTACAGTTAAATAAACCAAAGTCATTTTTGATCGAAAATAAATTTCTGGTTTGTATTTTTGTGTGCGACTGCAAACAAAGGTAACATGCTCAAGTATAACATCATAAAATTCCCTAGTATACGTAGTTCTAGTCTGGCCATTCCTTCTATTTTAAAGTGTCATTTCAGTACGCTTTACAGAACTCAGAAATTACAATTACTAGTTTGTGTTATAATGTGTAAATGCAAACGGGGGATGAAAAAATAGTACATGTTTTTTCAGAATGAAATTAATAGGTCAACGACTTAAAACGGTAAAATAAGACCTATTATATGCTTATATTGCTCATAGTAGGCTAGAATCACTGGTGCTGTAAGCATACTGTAGACTCGTGTGTTGAGATGAACGACATTCAAGCGTTCCGAGTACTCAACGCAAAATAAAAACCACGGTCAAATTGGCTGTGACGATCGTAGCCAGAGATGACGTAGCCACTGCTGCCAGCTGAGTGAGCCTCTTTGTAACTAATTACTGAAATTAAAGATTGTTTTCACCTCTGTGTTTGTTATAGACTTAGTACACCGGAATTCCTAGAACGGAGAAGCAAAAAAATACAGCGTCTAAAACGTTCTCAAGTTGTTTCACCCTCACTTCCTCTGTCGATAACAGCTGGGAAGAAATGAGTGATCATTGTGTACGGTCGGCGTCGTAGGCGATAACTGCGACAGCAGTTTACCGAAAACCCTTGTGTTAGAACCTTACAAGTTCGCATCCAAATCTACAGCGAACGCCGAATACTCAACTGGTTCGGAATCTGAGTGCTATATCACCTGTAGCCTTACCGTGTCAAACTTTATGTCAGAGCCATACAAGAGAGACATTCTTATTGATCAACACACAAACACGACTGCTGAAACCGTAGAGGGAGCATGGGATATAGTGCCCATTCGAGAAGTACAGTAACAATCCTCCTCATTTAAATACAATTTTGAACTGCTTTTACACGAGTAATGATTAGGGGGAGGTGGGAGGGCAAGATAGTGTAGTGGCCAGACTACTCGCTTCAAACCCAGGTGAACCGGGCTCAATTCCCGGCGGGGTCACTCCCAGCCTTTTGCATGCGGGGATCGTGCCGGGCGATGCTGCTGATCGGCGGATATTCTCGGGGATCTCCAGTTTCCCCCGCCGTTTCCCCCGCCCTATCGCTCCTGCGCTGCTCCATACTCGCCTCGCTTCGCTTTCATCGGCGTCGAGAGTCGCCCAAAACTCTTTCCTCTAAGAGATATTGTTTTCCAATTATTCTGTACCTACGTGCGTTCGACCACTTGTGTCGCTGCTGTGCTGCAATGTGCAGGTGTTCAATCAGTGGTATCGAGGAGGTACAAGGGGCTCATTTAATCGACTTTACGTTCAATTGTAATTCTTATAGTACAATTAACATGTTAGCTAAACAAGAGTGGATTACTGTCGAAAAGAGTGCGCTACTGATGGTCTCAGGAAAGGGAGCGTGCCAAAGTGGGGATATTTGCGAGTATACATACGGGTGCTAGGCGCGAGATCAAGGAGGTTGAAGTGCGTGCGCGCGCGCGCACACACACACTCCATACACTACCACATTAGCTGCAAGCGAATTAACAATGTAGGTAATTTCATTTCATTACATCGCTCCCACCACCCCCTTTCCTCTTCTCGAACACTCCTATTTTCTATTCCTGGAAACAACCCTTTTTTTCTGCTTCCAGAGTGATGACTGGCAACTGTGGGCGGTTGGCGCAGTTCTGTCCCCCGCCTCCAGGACCGTGATACTGCGGTATGGCCCTGGATACATCCTAGAAACGGGTCGAAACATTTCATATCACCACTCGTTAACCTCTCAAAGTCTATCTTCGCAAACTAACAAACACGAAGCTTTCTCCTGCCCTAATTCAGTTTAAGGAAATTAGATTTATCCTCCGCGACTGTCGCATAGATTTTCCCAGACCCTCACTGCTTTGCCTGGTTTGCTACGCTCTTCCACCTACATCTTACTTCTTTCGGGGTGTGCCCATGGCTACAATTGCGGCCATAGCACCCGACAACCCTGCTCAGCTGCGATGCATACGCCCAATTTTGATAATTAAACCTGACCTAAGGCGTGTAGGGCTTGTCTTGAGATACATCCCATTCTCCAACCGTCTTAGCTAAAAACATGCATGCCGGAGGAGACACGGAACTGAGAAGGTACTCACGCTGGCGTAGCGGGAATTGGGGACTCGCAGTTTAAAAAGAAGTTAATTGGATCAGGGAGAGCGTCGCCGGGGCTTCGGCCCCGACAAGGGCTTGGTAGCTTTCATCGAGAGGAGAACGTCGCCGGCTTGAAGATGCCATATCCGCCGAGCTATTTGAGCTTCGAGGTTCTTGAAATTTAGTAGCCGACATAATAAAGCATGGTCGGTTCTTACAATTAAAGGTCTGTCATAAAGGTAGGGGTGGAAGTATGAAATTTCCTTCATCGTTGCCAGAAACTCCCTGCATGTACCACAGTAATTTCGCTCAGGCTTATTCAATACCTTACTGAAGTATTCTAGTCGTCTTTCCTTCCCATCTTGAACCTGATATAACACAGCTACGATGCCTGCATCACTAGCATCAGTGTCCAAAATTAAAATGCCATCACTTTTCGCGAAACCCAAGACTGGTTGAGATATATAATTTCCTGTAGCTTACGAAAAGCATTTACACGCTCAGTGGTCCAATAAAATTTTCTTTTTGTCTCAGTCAGTTCATGTAGTGGCTTGGAGATACGAGCAAACCTAGGTACAAATATATGGTAATAGTCACATAATCCCAGAAAACTCCGCACTTCAGTTTTGCCATTTGGTGTTGACCAATTTCTTATTGCTTTGGTCTTCTAGGGATCTGTTTCGATTCCATGAGCCGAAACTACATTCCCCAAGAAAATAATTTTCTTTTGTAACAGGAGGCACTTCTTAGAAACCAGTATCGAGTTGGATGCAGCTACTTCCTGAAATACAGAGTCTAAACCTGATTGGTGCTCTTCAAACATCCTTCTTGTTACAACAACGTAATCTAGGTATATTTATATCTAAAGGAGAAACTTTTTCCATCAGGCATACGAAAGTGGCAAGGGAATTACATAACCCAAAAAGCATAACTTTGAACAGCCAGGTGCCTTTCCCTTGGACACAAAATGCAGTATTCTCTTGATCCTTGGGAGTCATGTTGCATTACGAGTATGCACTCTTTATGTCCAAAGTAGAAAACCATTGTGAACCTGCTAAACTGTTTAATGTGTCATCTATGCTTAGAAGTGGGTAAGAGTCTTTCTTGGTCAGATTATTAAGCTAGTGATAACCTATGCAAAACCTCAAAGAGCCATCTTTATTCTTAACAAGATCTATGGGGGACGAACATGGACTAACGTATGGTTCTATTACATCTAGATCCTCAATTCCATTCAGAATTCCCTCAGCTGCCTCATGGAAGCTAGTGGTAGTCGTTTTGGTGATTGTCTTATGGCCCTGGCATCTCCTGTATGTATGAGGTGGCAGGTCACTTTAGTCCATCCAAGGTCAATTGGTCCACACGAGAAGGCATTCCTATTCATCTGCAAAAACTCAGACAGCTTTCTCCTGTCGCCTGTTAATATTTTACATTGTTCTTACTAACAGTTCCTCCAGTACTTCTGATAAATGACCTTATATTTGTTTTACTCTCGAGTCTTCTGAATCATTTGTAAATACCTGTGCGATCAGCTTGCAAACACCTATCAAGGCCCTCTCCTCAAGACGAATGGCACTATCGGAATATTCATCATTCTAATTGGAAAACTGTCAGAATTAGAAGAGACCAAAGTCCTTGCTACAAAGACTATCTGGCAGGATGCCAATCCTCTCTGCTGGCTCAAATAGACCCAAATGTCTGACAAACTATTCTGACATCTGCCTGTAATGATAATTTCACTAGAAGCGG
The DNA here is from genome assembly GCA_029891345.1 of Dryococelus australis. Taxonomy (NCBI): domain Eukaryota; kingdom Metazoa; phylum Arthropoda; class Insecta; order Phasmatodea; family Phasmatidae; genus Dryococelus; species Dryococelus australis. The sequence continues at coordinate 322,910,334 of CM056993.1, read as the reverse complement.
GCATCACAGTGGGTTGAACACATTCTTCTGGGCAGCTAACTGGGAGGACAAATCATGCCGTGTTATCCCCACCAATTGTGTACTGCCTACTTTTAGCATACCAAGTCGAGTATCTCTACATCACCCCAGCCTATGTAGTACATCAAGCCCCAAAATATATTCATCCTCTATTTAAGCTATGTAAACATCGCACTCTATGCTAAGATCACCAAACTTCAAGATCACTTTCCTCTTACCTGTAACTGGTGTGGTCTCACTCGTTACTATAGTCAAATAGCACCGTTTCATGTTATCATCAGGCGATCGCTGCAGGGAAGGCCCTAGTATGTCTGGTCTTACTACTGTTATGGTCGTCCTAGTGTCGACGACCATCTGGCAAGGAACATCATTCAGGCTCCCTTCCACAAGTATTGCATCCCAATCCTGTTACACTGACCGTACATATAAAAACATTGTGGCCTACCCTCTAGCAGTCACCGACCTTCGCCTCCAAAATAAGTGTTTACAAGTTTTCCGAATGTGCTGTATTCTCGCCTCTCGCTGCCCCTTTTCCCGCTGCTGCTTCTGTTGTTGCTACTGCTGCTGCTTTTGTGGGCAGTAGGCTCTCAGGTGCCCAGCTGTTCACATGACCAAAACACTTAGGCCGTTTAGTTTCGATGTAGCGAAACTCTATACCACATACCCTGGAAGCAACGACCCTCATAAACATATGTATCTCCTTCACTGTCTTCATGATGCCATCGTCATCTTCATTCAGCATCACTGCCCGTACCGGACGTCGGGGTGTGGACACCTGTCTTGGTGACTCCACCTCCAGTGCTCAGGCCAGGGTGTCCATGTTGTGGGATGCAGCCAAATGTAACGCTTGCTGTACATCTGTGTCGGCTATGACAACGATGCACCCTCGGGGCACCCTTCCAGAGGTAGGTGGGAAACCACACAATGTCTTGCCAAAACTCCTGCGGTGGCTCTCCTGATGGCTGGGTACGGCTTCGCAGTTGGGGATGGTGGGCATGTCGCAGGTACCGGCCGCCGAAACATAGCTCCTAGGCCGATACCAATGTGTCATACTCCAGTCGATATCGCTGTGGCAGAGATTGTAGTATGCTGACTGCGGGTCCTCTCAGTACAGCCGTGATGTACTAAGCCCGCTGTTCTGTTCTCCAGTCATTCAGGGTATCGAATATTTCAAACTGGTGTTAGTACTCTTGCAAAGAAGCCCGTCTATCGGAAGGGGCAGGTTAATTTAGACCCCCTTCCCCTCTGCTGGCTGCGCGACACTAATACCGCAGATCAGCTTGTTCTCCTCTGAGGTTGCTTTATTGGTTTCGTCTTGCACTGCTTCTTCACTTTTCTCGGCTGTCAATGTGGTGCTAGTCTAACTCTGCTGCTGAAGAAATTCCTGCCGTTCTTTCATCAGTGCACTCATTTCCTGTTTTATTTCATTCTCGATGCTGTCCTTTCTTTCACTAACTCGCAAATGCCTTGTAATTTCTTATCTACATTATCTATTTCCTTGTCAACATTTTCATTTACACTATTTACATTATCGTTCACACTACTAATTTTGCTAGCTAGGCTATTAACACTCGCACCCACATTAACCATTTGGCTATCAAGTCCCATAATACTCGCAGTGATTCCATTTCTGCAGACATTTTTCTAATTAACAATCACAGTGATAATTATACAGAACAACACTCTTAATTATTTTCACAATACGTTATTCTAATTAATTAATTAGTTTGAAAATCACTAACTGCTTGCATATAGATTACTTTATTTACAATTAATTAATTATTGCCTCCATCCCACTTCTGACACCAGTGTTATAGGAAGGCCTGTAGGGTGTATCTGAGTTCGTGAGTGATGGAGGCATCATTGAAAATAAAACAACTAAATTGATATCTAATTTATCCACACAACTGTTATTTACACCTTAAGTTATGTCTCCACTAATACTCTTTTTATTTAATAGTGAAAGCAATATGTTATGTGTTTTACAACTCTAACATCCTCTTTAATGTGTCCGTTTGGTTACAGTCAATTAACTCATATCCATCATTAACACGTGTTCAGTCTATCTGTTGTTGCCACCATTTGTAATGTATTTTACTCAGGCATCCAGTCCAATAGTCCAGCCTGCCAGGCGCACTCTTCACTGCTTGTTACTAAGAGTAGCAGATTTCCCTTCCTCTGGTCACTTCTCTCGTTGCTCCTCGTCTATTGCTCGGAACTCAGTCACTTATTTATTCATCAACTGCTCTGCTCGGAGGCCTGTCTTTCCTTTAAGTAGTTCGCCCTGACCATCTGGAAGGTTCGAAGCATCTCGAATCACGATGAGAACGAGGTGAGTAATCCAGAGCATACTTCAGATAAACACAGAAATCAATACTCTATATATATATATATATATATATATATATATATATATATATATATATTATATATATATATATATATATATACAGCAAATAGTTTATATATATATATATATATATATATATATATATATATATATATATATATATATAAACACACACACACACACATACTATTTGCTGTCCGATTTTTTTACTATTCCCTCATGGGCTTTTGTTGTGTAAATATTTATTTTCTCGTTCAAATGTTACTTGTCTTTTTTAAAGTTTTTATTCGTGTTCAGTCTTGTTTTTTTCCATGACAGACATCTGCATTGCAATGGCGAGTGTCCAAAATTTCCATCTACTCGAGGTAAAAAAAAATTAAAATGTTAAATTTGTACCAAAACGTTCTCAACTTGTAAGCATTGCAAGGTGCGCAGTGTTTCAAAAGGTAAGTTTTTATTGAAATTTTAAGCTATGTGAATAATAAAAGAGACAGATTTCACTTAGTTACGAAGTTATTTTATATTTGTTTTATGACCTGTTGAATATATACCCTATGCCCTAACAGCTTCCGTTAAAAAATATTTTATCTAAAAAGTAAGCTAGGGTTCTTCTACTTAGGTTGGGAAAACAGTTCAATATGAAAAGTTTGGCAACCAAAAATTTTCGCCACTTGGTAAGTGCTAGTGTAGCATGCGTACTAGATTTTCTCTATTTACTTAGTTAAAAAAACAGGATAGTTGCAATAACCATTAATTAAATACGAAATATCTTCGTAACAAAGTGAAATCTTTTTCTTTTATTATTCACGTAGCTTAAAGTTCTAATAAAAAGTTACCTTTCGGAACACTACACACCTAGCGGCGGAAATTTTCCTTATGCCAAACTCTCCTATAAGAAATCTCGTTTGGTTCCTGACGTGAGCAGAATAAACCTTAGCGAAGGTGAAACAAAATTAAATACAATATGGAAGGGAAAGACTTGTCAATAACCAGGGGGGAGGCGTTCGCGGGGTTTGTTCCACAGACTACAGATGAGGAAGACCGATCTCGCTGGCTGCGCACAAACTATCTCCGTGTCCCAACATTCAACTGCTTTCCTGCTAATGCGGCTATTAAAAATTAAATTTGAGGTTAGAACAAGTGCTTTGAGATGTTTTTGTACGATAAAGTGAGCACTTTTGAAATTAACCTTTAGAAAAAAGTCACTACCGCTACCTGCATATATTTTAACGGGCACAATGAGTGACATGCGGCCAGTGAAGTTGTTAACGAAGGAGAGGAAAGTAGTTCCATATATATTAACGTTGAATAAAACGTGTCTGGTAACCATTTGTGGTAACTTAAATTATTTATCTCGCTTTATCGAAGTGTAAAATATTTACTTCTCTAATAATTTCACAGTTTCACTTGAACGTCGTATGAATACAGCGATGAGGCCCATGGCAATGTTAATTTTACATAAAGCGGAAGAACATACAATGTGTATACAAGTAGATAAGCTGGGCTTTCAAAAGTGCTCATTTTACCGTGAACAGTCTTTGTAAACAAACGCGTTCGTCACTGTCGACCATGTGACTGACAGCTGTGTTTCTTTGGGGTAGGTCAACGTTGGGTACATGCGCAGAAGACGAATAAGCGGTCTACCTCACTACCACATCTTTAGTCTTATGGTCTGTACTCGCTGTCGCCGACACAACTGTGGCGACGAGCCGGGGCCACGTCACTTAATTACCTCTCTTGCGGCGCCGGCCTCGCTCTGAGAGGGCTTACGAGGGCTGCTCTACCACCCCAGACCCGGAGTGTCCTCTTGTTTGTCCGCTCATTAGCCTGCTTGCTTGCTTCCTTCCCCGCGCATTCAGCTACGCGCCACCCGTCTCCTACTGAAGTTACCCGCACCTTCAAAGCTCTCGAAAAAAAAAAAAAAAAAAATTACATCTGCCGCGGCGACTTTCTTACTAATTAATTCGTTTTTTAAAACCTTCCCACGGACTGATTAAAAATTACCAACGGAAATAGGAACGAAGACAAACGATACCTTTATATATATATATGTATGTGTGTGTGTGTGTATTTGAGCTCAGAGGATACACGTACGCTGAGACGAAATGGCGTGGTAGTTTTTTTGACATAGGAATGGCCGCTGTGGTGTAGTGGTTAAACTACTCGCCTCCCACTTAAACGAACCGGGTTCGACTCCAAGTGGAGTCGCTCCCCGATTTTCGCCGGACGATGATGCTGGTCGGCGGGTTTTCTCGGAGACCTCCCGCCTTGCAAATTCCAGCGATGCTCCATTCTCGCCTCGCTTCCTCCTCTCAAGACCTCGATGTTGAGAGCCGCTTATATCTCCCCGCTCGCCATTCTCTGATATGGGCGCACCCATTCTATGATTGGCTCTGGGAACGGACCTTGTAGCTGATTGGTTGCTGTATGCTGCGAGCTGCCGGCTAGGGAGTAGATTACCAGGCGCTGATTGGGGAACGGCGTTTCACCATTTTGTTGGTCAGTGAGACCATTTTGATGGCGTGTGAGCTATAGTTGTTGGTTTGTCGATCTAGAACAAATGACGGGCGAAATATGAGCGGTAATCGACCGTTTATTGATGGCGCAGATGTTCACGGACCGCAAGGGTATAATTTGTTAATTTATAAATTAACAACAGCCAGACTTAAATCGGAAACATCAGGAGGTAGTGATTATGAAAATTAAAGGTCCTCACGTGTACATTAAAAGTGGCCATCTAAAATCAGTGAAAGAACTCAAGCGATCTCATAAAATATTGTTGAGCATTTTATGAAATGCTGGTGAGCAGATTTTCCTACGTATGGCTAAAAGTTTCTGATATTAATTGTCGAACTTTCTTCGAGTGGACAATGGCTTGTTTCTGCTAAAGGAACACCTTGTCAGTTCCTTAAGAGAGAAATATTTCTGTAAAAGTAAATTAAACTAACCATCGGTTGCTGCCTGAGAATTCTCGAATATCCAAATTTTGAATGATTGGTGTAAGACCTGTCTGTATATCGACATAAAAGTTTACGGAAATATACGACTGAACACAAAATCGCGCTCCGTAATGACAGAAAAAACACGAACCGAGTACCGTACGTACAAAATACAGTACCTCTGCGTATTTCAAACAGCCTCGGGTCTTGGGAACGAAAACTTTCGAGGTTACACGAAGCACTATTTGCCGATGATCTAGAAAATGTTTCGTTCCTGGGTCAGCAAAAATAATAATGCCACTTAGATATGTTCTTTCTGATGTCAAAAAGCAGCCCAGGCCACTTGCAGGAGTCGGCAACACTTCAGACTCTTAAAACAGTACTAAAGGCTGTTCACGAAAAAGTGAGCACTTTTTAAATCGACCTTAGAAAAAAGTCACTACACCTATCTGCATGTATTTTAATCGGCGCACTGAGTGATATGCGCCCAGTAAAGTTGGTAACGATGGAAGCAAAGTACTTCCATAACTTAACGTCGAACAAACAATGTTAGGTAACCATTTGTGATAACTTGAATTATTTATTTGGCTTTATATTTTTTTAATGCATCGAAATATAAAAACGACCATATTTGTAAAATATTTATTTTCTATAAATTTTACAGTTTCATCCTACCTACGCACGAATAAAGTGATGAGGCCCATGGCAATGTCAATTTTCCATATAGTGGAAGAATACAAAATAAGCGAACAAGATCTTAAGCAGGGCTTTCAAAAGCTCACGTTTTACTGTAAACGGCGTATAACGAAGAATAATTTTGGTTTTTCGTAATCTGTCTTTACGGGCAGGAAATGCGCTAAACATTCCAACACATATACGTAGGTGTTCCATTAATTGACGGAATGTTTTGTGATCAATGGAAAGTGCATTATTTAAAAAACTGTGTGTCCAAATACTCTACATCTGAATCAGCGTTTCCAATCAGTAGGATTATTTGAGTGAATCTTCACTTAACGAGCTGTTATCTAATGGCGAATCAGTGGAGTGTACTGCGGTTTTATTGCCAGGCCAGTGCAGTTCACTCTGAATTAGTAGAAATCGCTGCTTGAATTAGCTAGTAACAGCAACTAAGCAACCAGTAGAATTTCACTGATTCGAGTGGAGCAGTTTTTAATAAATTGTTTGGTTGTCTATCAAGGGGACACCACAACTTACAGGTTAATAAAGGCTGTTCACGATAAAGTGAGCACTTTTGAAATAAATCTTAGAAAAAAGCCACTGACCCTGCCTACATATACTTAAACGGGCGCACTGAGAGGCATGCGCCCGATAAAGTTGGTAAAGATGGATGGAAAGTAATTCCATATTTTAAAGTCAAATAAAAAGTGTTAGGTAACCATTTGAGAATAATTTAAATTATTTATTTCGCATTCTGTTTTTTGAATGCATTGAAGCGTAAAAATTAGCGAATTTGTGAAATATTTACTTTTCTAAGAGCTCTACAATTTCGCTTGACGGGCGCAGGAATAAAGTGATGCGGTCCATGGCAATGATAATTTTACATAAGGCGGAAGAATACGCAACGTGCATACAAGTAGATCTTAAGCAGGTGTTTCACCAGAAGTGAACATTTTACCGTGAACAGAATATAGGCGAGAATGTGAAATGGAAGAAGTAATAAAAAATACTACTTCCCTTTGATGACACATAAAAGCTATTAAAACAATTACGATTTAATATGAGTAGGACGATAAAAAAGGGGGGGGCGAAGAACAGATGCGGGAATTGCTCTCTTTCCCTTACTAATTCACCCCTGAAGATAGCCGGAGATCGGTGCCCTCACGTTCTGCGTCCACGTCGCGTCGCCGACGTTCCAGGAAGAAGCCGTTTCCAGGTTCGGATTCCCCGACCACACTTCCCCCCCCCCCCCCTCAATTCCTCTCCTATATTCTCCCATAGCATGGCGTGGGCGGAGTTACAGTTGCTGGCCAATGCCCCTTGCTTCTGTGTCAGCCACACCTAATTACTGTGGCCCATCTCGCAGGATCGTGGTCAAACGATTCGCTTCCGCAGTGCAGTGAAGCTCATGCTGACCCAGCCCCTGAGCTGGCTACCGCTTATCGTCGTTCGCCTGGGCGTACCGCGTGGCTGGTGTCGCAATCGTAACGAAATTATCCAGTCAAATTTGTTTTGGAGTAGTTTTAGTTCTTTCTATTTTGGAGTGTAATTTCACAAAGATTTTTGTGTAATTTTTATTGCCACTTTTCCTCGATTTCACGGAAACATTTTCTACCAGTGCACTAACAAACCGATTTATATTTATTACGCCAGGATACACCGCATTAGTGTGCAATCAGTGTAACAATGATTTGCGTAAGAACTATTGGTTATAAGCTGTTCACGGTAAAATGAGCATTTTTGAAAGCCCTGCTTAAGATCTACTTGCATGCACGTATTTTCGTCCACCTTATGTTGGATTAACATTGCCATGGGCCTCATCACTATATTCATGCATCGGTCAAGGGAAACTGTGAAATTATTAGAAAAATTATTTTTAACATACATGCACAATTTTTACACTCTGATGCGTTAAAAAAACAGAAAGCGAAAGAAGTAATAAATTTAAGTTACCAGAAATGGTTTCCTAACACTTTTTATTCAACGTTAAGATACGGAACTACTTCCCATCCATCGTTACCAACTTAACTGGGCGCATGTCACTCAGTGCGCCCATTTAAATATACGCCGGTAGGAGCTGTGACTTTTTTCTAAAGTTGATTTCAGAAGAGCTCACTTTATCACGAACAGCCTTTACAAGGCATCGCAAATGCACCTATATTTTCCCTGCCTTTATTCCTATCCGTTATAAATGAAATATTGTAATTTATTGATGAAATAAAGATTAAAGTTCCATTTAACCAAAACTAATTACTTTGTGTAAACAGGCGTATAAAATGCGTGTGAGGCATAACGCATTTAGGAAGCAAAAAAAATGTAATAGTAGCGTGTTTTTTCGAAGGTTTGGTTCAAAATGTGTGAAGAAACCACGAATAGACTATATATGAGTAAATGTTACTTGTGGAATTTGAGACCTGTGAGAGGGAGTCTAAACGTCAACATACAACTTTGGAATTTTTTTTTTCCTTATAATGTGTGATGGTTTATGCAGGACTGTGCTTTCCTCTTTGTCGTGGAAGCAGTCTCTCAGTGGGAGCGAGGAAGTACCTGAAGGAAGATGTCTGAAGTAGCGGAAGTGAAGTTCCGTCGATACTTGGTTTCCTGTCCACCAGGAAGAAACTTCATTTTGGGGCGGAGTGCAGCGAGCCCTTTTCGACGCAGATGCGAATGTGTAGTACATTCACTGTTACTTCCAACTTTTTTGAAGCCCTGATAAAGTTCTACTTCCAGCATATTCATACGCCTCATGCAAACAAAGCTTAACCAAGTCTAAGGAACCACGCCAACGGGACAATGCACCGCGTTCGTGTGCACTCAGTTTAATAATATTTTGCATAAGAACTATTTGTTAAAGGCTGTTCACGACAAAGTTAGCACTTCTGAAATCAACCTTAGGAAAAAGTCACTGCCCTTGCATACGTATATTTTAACGGGCGCACTGAGTGTCTTGAGCCCAGTAAAGTTGGTAATGAAGGATGGAAATTAGTTCCATATCTTAACGTCGGAATTTGGGTGTTAGGCAACCATTTGTGATAACTAAGATTATTCCTTTCACTTTTCGTTCTTTTTAAATGAATCTAAGTGTAAAATTCATCAGATTTTTTTAATGTTTACATTTCTAATAATTCCACACGATGGCGGCTGGCGACTTTTGAAACTGGGAGGGCTGTGGCGATCATAACTCAGATGATTACAAATAGCATTTTTTAAATAGGCACAGTGATAAGTGCTTGTTTAGAGAAAAATCTTACCATCGCTCGATTTGTAATGGTCAACCTACTGTGGCCACTGGTTCAGAGCTAATCGCTAGCACAGGTATTTGTTTATTTTAAATTTGTGTAGGTTATATGCCTTCCAACCAGTACCTACGCGGTGTGGTAAATCACACGAGACGACGAGAGATAAGATGATGATAATACTAGTTCTACAATACTAATGGTGATGATAACTTAAATATACTAAAACAAATATTTTTAAAAACCAATACTAATTTACATAAAGCACATACAAAATGTCTGTCAAATTTTAATTAGAGGATGAAAGTGGCATATCTTTATTTGTAAACAAAATACATTCTTCAACCAGTACGCGCTATCTAACTGGCAATGAATATTCACCTTACCAATCACTGAAAATTTTATGGCTTTTATTAATATATTGTAAACGGGTTTAATGTTTTTCAACTTGTCTCCCAAATGTTTCAAATCTTTTCCCCAATTTACAGTCCATGCAAGATCATTAGGCTTCACTATCAAAAAAATTAAACAAAACAATGCATTTCTAACTTCACACCCGCATAACCAGTCCGCGAAATTGTATGTACTTACATTGAATTCTCTCGCATACGAACCAATGCGTTTACCACCTTGGCTTTGTTGTTTTGTTATATTTAACTGTGGCCTTGCTGGTCCCAAATTCATAAGCTCTAGTTTATTCTCGTAATTCAATTTCGCTGTCGTAATAAGGTTTAAAATGTTACTCGCAGAACTATCCATCACTTACAAGTTTACACAACACGACATTAACAACAATTCAACCCTGCTTCTGACCGATGTTCGTAGCTCATCGTTAACAACAAACTTATTCAGAATATTACACACTATATTTCAAGTTCACACGAGTTTGAACGATATCTATGAATAAAAACTATTCGAAATAACTACAAGCATGTTATGAAATGTGTTTAACAACTGCAAAAGAGCGGAGCGCGAAAGTGTGCCTATAAAACATGTAGTGTATAACTGTAGAATACATTCTGTTAAACAGTGGAATTCGAAGTTCTAGTATTGGTAGCCTTGTCAAGTTCCAGGAAACCATTTTTGTGTGAGATGGGGCGCTCCCTGCTCTCTCTCTGATTTATAGCATGTGATTGCCTGAAAAGGGACAAGCCTCTGAAGTCTTCCCTCCCTCCCGTAGCACCTCTAGTCAATTGCTAGGGTCATCTCTCTCTATTCGCTCCACCCACTTCCGGGCGAAGAATCTGTAGCCCCACCACTCGACATTTCCAAAAACATTTCTCTCGTGACAAGAGACTTGTCCATCTCAAAAACATTGGCTGCGAAATAACCTCCGTATTCGTACGCATTATTATTTGCTGAGTAGCAGATAAGTAGATGTCTGCGTTCTGAAATTTTACTAGGGGGGCTGCGCCACACAGCCCTCCCTCAACAGCCGCCACTGATTTCACAGTTTCACTTGAACGACGTATGAATAAAGTAATGAGGCCCGTGGCAATTTTAATTTTACACAATGCGAAAGAATACACAACGTGCATACAATTATATCTTAAGCAGTGATTTCAAAAGTGCTCATTTTATCGTGAATAGCATATACTAGACATTACCAACACACCTATTTTCTCCATGTTTTTATTCGTTTTCGTTATTAACGAAATATTATAGTTTATAGATATAATATAAATAAGAATTAAATTTTACCAACAATAATGTACTTTAATGTTTTAGTGTTTAACGCTTGCGATGCATGGCATATTTAGTAATGAACCAAACACGTCTTGTATTAGGTGATTTTTTGAATGTTTTTATCAAAAAGTGTGAAGAAACCGAAAATATACTCTAACAACTGCTGAATGTCTACCGTCCACCAAGGGCAGTTGTCGAAACATTCTGGGACTACTGGAGAGTGACGTCGTTGAAGGTTGGATACATAAAGGTAAGTGTTGCGAGGTAACCGTTTTCGGAAAAGTGCTGGGTTGGAGAACTTCGTCTAAATGAGGGGCTGATTGGAGTCTTGTTTCTCTAGATATATTTTTAAGAGTTTGTAGTACGAACATATTTTCTGTACATTCGTTGTTAGCGCATTTACCCGTATCTCAAGAAATGAACGTCCTGGGGATACGGATTTTATAGGCCGTTCACGGTAAAGTGAGCATGTTTTAAAATCCCAAGCGTTTGGAATAATATTCAATAAATATATTATTTATTCTTAGAAGTTAACTTACGAGTGCACTGAAATATACACACTGAGTTTATTGCTTTCATAACAATATTTATTTTAAACGGTCGTTAAAGGATTAAAAAAAGCTGAAAGGAAAAATTGGGTTTGGCTGTGTTGGGGATACGGCCGTTTGTTTTGTGTGAATACGTCTACGTTGACGAGCTCGGACGCCTTGATGTTAATTTTACGTTCCCGGCACCGCTTCACTCGATCATATGGGGTTTTATGGGTATCACTGGATTTATTTTGAGATGCTCTTTCCAACAGTACATGATTTATATATTTCGACTTGGCTTTTTGACGAGTATAGGCCGAAATTGTATAAAGTTTTCTTAACTTTTTACATTAAACTCGTACAATTTCACCATAACTACGCCACACAAATGTTTTTATAACGCAATCTATTGGTATTGACGAGAGCTGTCGATTGAAACTTAAACTAGCGTCGTGGCTTCCCCTAGTCGAAAATTATACTACGCGGAAGTTATGAGACCGAATTTTCGCAAGTGGGAATCGTGCTAGACGATCCCGTTTGTCGGCGGGTTTTCTCGGGGATCTCCCGTTTTCCCGCCCTTTCATCCCGGCACTGCTCCATACCTCAATCACCCTCATTGGCTCTCAAAACCTCGCTGTTAAAGAGCCACCCAAATCTCTTCACTCCTTTAGCTCCACCAGAAATACTTCTTGCAGACCGATCGCTTGAGGTTGGGATCGTAGTGGCAGGTAGTTGATTCTTCGCAAGCCGAAAGATATTCAGATAGAAACAAAGCCTGCTTGAAAGGTCCACGCAGTGAGTGGCGGCAACAACTTTAACAGTGTCAGTGTTAGTCAATAGTGGGAAAGGAGCCAAAAAAAAAGGGGGGGGGGTGATAGCACTCCAGCCGGACCGTGGGAGTTACTGTGAAGAAAGGGTCTTTGGTACAACGTGCCACGTCCTTTTCTTGTCAGCTGAGTTGCGCGTTAGCTAGACACGTGACGAAAAAATTATATTGTCCATCAGTCCCTCGCCTACAGGACCTGTTGTGTTAAAAAGAGTCCTATGTACTGAAACGTCTTCTGTGAAATCGTTGTTTGGGCGTGTAAACGCGTATCTCGGAAAATAAAAGTTCTGGAAATATAACTTTTTGTCAGGAAAAAAAAAACATTATCTATGGCCCTATTTTTATTTATTTTTACTTTTGTTAATAAGTGTATTCTTGGATTAAAAATTCTTGAAAATGGCCAAATATCGCATTTTTAAAATTTGCCTACGCTGTTTACTTAAGCGGCAAGAGAATAGTACAAAGGTACGGGCGTAGTTTAATCTGCGGGCTTTGATCGCCCGCAGTTTAAACTACGCCCGTACCTTTGTACTATTCTCTTGCCGCTTAAGTAAACTGCGTAGGCAAGTTTTAAAAATGCTATATTGATCGCGTGTAGTAAAACCACACTGTTGCATATCTAATTTACACAGTACAGCGTCACGACGGAAACATTCCACGCCCTGCGCGTAGAAGCGATGAGGCACTACGCGTGAGTGTAACTGTCGCCCGTATCGCTCCCTCGCTTCTTGACCTTGGACGCGCAGCTACGAAATCCCATGCTTCTTGAGTGAGTGAAGAGATTTGGGCAGCTCTTAACAGCGAGTTCTTGAGAGCCGATGTGGGCATCATCCGGAACGATTTCCACATGCGAGAATCCGGCATGCTAATTGAGAATTAAGAAGTCAATTTAGGCGAGTAATAAGGTATGTCTACCTTGGTGCAGATTTATAGTTAATTCGCGGTTGATTCCAACTTATCTGAATTCCTGCTGAAGTTCTACTTTCAGGATATTCCTCCGCCTCAGGCAAACAAAGCTTAACCAAGTCTAGAAATATACAACAAAGAGACAACTGCACCGTATATATGACCACTCAGTTTAATAATATTTTGCATGAGTACTTTATAAAACGCATGTGAAACAAGTTATATTCAGTAAACAACCAAACACGTCATACATGAAGTTATTTTTCAAAGGTTTGATTAAAAAATGTGAAGTTTCCGCGAACAGACTGTTACGTGCTGCAGCTGGCGCCGACTCAGCTGCCCCGCGCCGTAATCGGAGATCCACCTCGCCCTCCCCTCTTCCTGGAACGATGCGCTCGCGGCCACCTGATTCCCCCTTTCTGGAAATCCCGTGAATACCGACAGCGGCGAGATTTGCTGGCGTCACAGACCTCCTTTTGCCTGCTAGAGTTTCCGATACGTTTAGCGACGACGCAAGAATGTTCTGGTGAGACTGGCTGGCGCCTCAGCCATCCGCGACGCATCACGCGTGTTGGGGAAGATTCTAGGTGGCGGCCTAAGAGACTATATATATATATAATATATATATATATATATATATATTACTGCCGCAACCCAGCGGCCAGCAGTCTTTGACGGAGGCCATCTGGCGAGTGTGCCCGAACGAAGAGAAGTGTGGACGGCGATTGGAGATTGCGGGACGACGACGAGTGAGGTATTCATGGCTTGAATGGACGAGAGGGTGTGAAACCGACGAGTGAAGCCTACTGTGCGTGAGGGCGCTTGGAGGACTCTAGAACATTGCGACTGGCGGGACATGGACTGAACTGAGGTGGGACTGAATGGAAGTGTAATACTGATTTTATTGTAAATATTCGAACTGCCAATTTGGACACACATTTTACAGAATATCTGAATAGGTTGATACACTGTCTATTGGGTCTGATCTTTAATTATTTTATTTAACTGATTTCTTTTTGGTAATTATTTATTTTATCAAATTGGGGTAATTAGTTGTGAATAGTAAGTGATATCAATTTATACTGAGATTTTGAGTTCAGAGAATTTTGCTGTAGTTATCGTAAATAAAATAAAGAAATTATTATTAATTCTTTTATTTGATTAAGACCTCCATCAATTAACGAACTTGATAAAACCCACTTAATTTATAGAGAGAGAAATTGTAACAAGACCATAAATTGTCATTCCGCAAGTTTCTATACGGGCAGTTTATTCTAAATTCTCTTTTGAGCAGTCAGTTTTTTCGAATTCACTTTTGGGGTTACTACCGGTGCCTTTTCTTTGTGATGCATTGTCATGACGTGTTTTCGCGTATGCTCACAGTCAGTAGTGTGTTCGGATCTTCCGGCATGTTCATGTTTATGTACGCACGTTCTCTTGCTACTCTCGATAAATATTTTATGAATAGCTGGCGCTCACATCCCGAAATGCGTGTTTTTGCCGTGCGGTGGTTTCTTCTTACTAGGGCGTGGGACATTCCCGCTGTTTAATCCCTTTATGGCCCCTCGCTGTTAGGGTCAACTTTCAACATTACCGTTACACGAGCATTAGCTGACCGATTAAATTACGCTTTAAGAGCACTGCTGTTTCCCGCGCGCATGCGACACCATTGTTGTTTAATTCCCACTTGCAAACGTCGTCTTATCATGCACTTAAGGGCTGTTCACGATAAAGTGAGAACTTTTCAAATCAACCTTACAAAAACTTCACTGCTCTTCCCTGCAGATATTTTAACGGTTGCACTGAGTGACATGTGCCCAGTAAAGTTGGTAACGATGGAGGGAAAGCAGTTCCATACCTTATCGTCGAATAAAAAGTCTTAGGTAACCATTTGAGACAACTTAAATAATTTCGTTTGTTTTCTGTTTCTATTTTTATGCATCGAAGTGTAAAATTGAGCAGATTTTTAAAATATTTACTTTTCTAATAATTTCACAGTTTCATTTGACCGACGCATGAATAAAGCGACAAGGCCCATGGCAATGCTAATTTTACATAAGGCGGAAGAATTCACAACATGCATACAAGTAAATCTTAAGCAGGGATTTCTAAAGTGCTAATTTTACCGTGAACAGCCTATAATAAAGATACCGTGAAAAGCTATTACTGATGACATATCACACGGTCCGACATATTTTTATATGGTCAAAATAAAGAGTACGTTTTATGTAGTTTCTACGTTTAGTATACTATTAGTAGGTGCATACAAAATTCGCAATTGCGATAAAACGAATTTTGAATGAATTTTTATGTTTCAAAAAGAAAAAATTCAATACTACCGAAAAGTTGGGGGAAAAAATTGTTTTAGCTCTAATAATGTCGTATCAGTTTGATAGCAAGTTTTCATTCCACAAATTGTCAAGCATGAGTTAATATTAATTAAATAAGGGAATAAAGTAACTAAGAAATTAGGTTATAACTTCGCTTCTGCTAGGAAATCACCCCTACCGAGGAATATCTCATGATATTTTGCTCAGCAGAAAGGATACAAGCATTCGTTATATTCCAAAACATTTGTTCTCTATCCACACAAACACTATATAAATAGTCTAAGTTAACGACAAAATCTGTTTAACCTCGGATTACGTGCGTAACATAAACAAAAAAAAATCCATAGAGATCATACAGCGCTGATGTTAGTAGCTGTCAAAAATTTCCATGGTTTCGACTATCGCCTTGAAAGATCACTGGTGGTCATATTGCAACATTATGTGCCTGCGACGAACAAGAAATAAATCTTTTAGATGTTTCTACAACCGTAGAAATATTTTGTTAATGCATCTTTACATTTGGTATTTTCACCTGTTCCGGTTTGGGCTGATATCGCGTCTGGGGTGTGGGTGAAGTTAGTTTTGTTTGACTATTTGGGTACTTTGTATGGCATAATTTTGTTTTTAAAATAGCGAAACCCGCCATTAATGCAAAGCGACATGCTGCAGAATTTTCAAAACATGGCTTGAATGCAAGTGACGATAAAACTATATTTTGGAAATTTTGCAACACATCGGTGACTTGGGACCATAGACTTGTGCGTAAAGCTCATTTAAAGTGAACAAACAAAAAAAAAATCAGATGATAATTTAAAGTTCAAGGTTATAATCTTTATGTCTGATTTTACAAACTGTAACTGTTATTTTCATGTGGTTTGGTTTGTACTTGCATAGTTAATTGTTAACCAAAAATAACATCGCTTTCATAAAAAAATAACACAGATTTTTAAGAAAAATAACCTCGAATTATGTATAAAAATAAACACCCAAAGTGCATGCCCCTACCTATTAGTCTTTCCATTAAAATATTCACGCAATTTTTTCACTGCTTGTTTACCAGAAACCGATTGATTGTTACTGGAGTATACACTGATACGTTAGTCATGTACACGCAATCCTTTGTGTGGGGGCCGAGGTGGTGTAGTCGCCATACCACCTGACTCCCAACATGTCGCGAACCAGACTCGATTCCTGGCGACGTCGACAGGATTTCTGCACGCGGGTAAACGTGGCGGGCGTTGGTGATGACCAACGGGTTTTCTCGGCGCAATTCCATTTCGCCCGCCCTCGCATTTACGTCACTGCTTCATGTTCACGTCGCCTCTTTATCACTGGCGCTCTATACTTTCGCTGTTAAAGCAGCGGCGACCGAAACCTCACAGCTCAATCTGCATTCTGTACTTGAACGCAGCGCTTGCTAGCAACTGTGGCATGTTTCAGACATCCACGCTCCTATTGCACAGTGTCCTCATTTTCTTACTCTTCGCCCCCCCCCCCCCCCCCGGGAATTTACTGTCGTTCAAATACAGGTACGTTCGCAGACATCATGTTTGTTATTTGATCAATATAAGTATGCATCGTCCATTATTCTGTACATCCATCAATTAAGTTGCGTATATTTGTATTTATTAGTTTGGCAATATAGAACGTATACCTCATTTGTGTAACTAGTAGGTCGTCACAGGGACTTCTTATGCGCCTAGTTCCTTTTTACTGGGTTTGGCAATGTCAGTTGAGGGCATATGTGACGTCAGATTTAGTACTTTTTATTGGCTATCTTTTTATGCATATCGGTATGCATATGAAGTAAATTATACATATTACTGTGTGGGTAAGCCTATAAATATTCTATTTTACTTAGGATATGTTATGGCTTCCATAATATTTTGTAGTATATTTTTTATTAATATTCCTTGTACTACGTATATGCTGCTACCCAGAGCCACCGCTTGGTAGCACTGCATGTCGTGTGGCCAGTGATGGCTTTTGGCGACGTGAGTCGTGTGTAGGAGTCGGTATGTATAGGCCGTTCACGATAAAGTGAACACTTTTTGAAGCTGTTTCATGAGACATAATAACCAATAAATACATTTCATTGTGGCCTCGGTGGTTTTGCGCATAGTGAATGTATACGCTGTGTTTATTACTCACACGGCCGGCTTTACATTACCACGTGGTTGACGGCTATAAATACGTTGAAACCAAAAAGTAACTATGGCTTCAAAAGTGCTCATTTTACCGTGAACGGCCTATAGACGGCGTCGAGGTCTGACGGTGCGTGTCTTACGAGCGGCGTGATTGGTGCAGAGAAATGAGCCCGGTCGGCGAGCACATCACTGTAAAAAATTTCCTGGTAAACTTCCTAAACTGTAATTGAAGTTTTTAACTTATAGTCCATTCACAGTTTCTTCGGAATTTTTAAATCAAACCTTTGAAAAAATCCCCCCCCCCCCCCCCCCCAATCACCATGTATGAGGTGTTTAGTTGTTTCCTAAATACGCCCTGTCTCACAAGCTTGTTACTTGTGTTCATAAAAGTTACTTTTTCCCCTGTTAAATTGAAATGTTATTAATATCTTATCTATAAATTATAATGCTTCATTGATAAATAATTTGAATAAAAAACAGTGAGAAAATAGGTATGTTGGTAGCATCTGGTGAGAAATAGTTCTTCTACAAAATGCTGTTACACTGAATGCGCACGAATGTGGTGCGTTGTCCCTCTGGTGTAATTATCCAGGCTTAGTTAAGCTTAGTTTACACGAGGCAGAGGAATATCCTGGAAGTAGAACTTTAGCAGGGCTTCAGAAAAGGCTAAAGTAGCCGTGAATGGATTATATACACTGTATGGCAATAATACCACACAAACTGCAGATATAGGAATGTTTAGCAGCGCTACTATACAGAGTTAGGATCTTTCCTATGCATTTAACTGTTCCCTGAGCAAATATAGGAACGCTAAAATTAATGTATAGGGGAAAAACATTACCATTCCTGGTTTCTCGCTAATATTATAGACTGGTATGGCAAATTTCCGAATAATTTCTTGGAGTGTAAGAAATTAGTGGGCTGTGTGACCTCGGGCGATCGTACTTCGGGAGTGACGTGTTATGGGCGATAAGTTGTAGCCTTCCGTGAATGATCGTTCAATAAATGTGGATAAAAGCCGTCCCGTAACGAAAGCGTTATGTGTTAACCTAACTTTTAAAGTTTGCTGGCTAATCCATCACGTGGTGTGCATATTGCAAGAGGGAACCCTTTTAAAAGGGTTATCCATACTTTGGAAGAGTTACGTTGCTTAAAGGCTGTTCACGATAAAGTGAGCGTTCAAAAGTGCTCACTTTATCGTGAACAGCCTTTATCAATCTTAGAAAAAAGTTACTGCCCCTTCCTGCATATATTTTAACGGGCGCAGTGGGTGACATATATCCAGTAAAGATGGTAACGATGGAGGCGAAAGTAGTCCCATATAGTAACTTGAACAAAAAGTGTTAGGTAACCATTTGTGATGTAGTTGATTCACGATAACTTCGGCCTTTTCTGAAGCCCTGCCAAATTTTTACTTTTGGTTACTGATTACGTATCCTTCCGCTACATGTAAACATAAACACTGCCATGTAACTTCTACTTTTATAACTGTCAAATGCGTTGGTTGCTGTTCACAGCTGTTCAAAGAATTATGTCATATTGCAGAAACCATTTTGTACGAATGTTCACAATTTAGGCCTATAACAATCTTTAGGTCAGCTTTATAACTATTTGTTACACACGATATATCACGTTACACATAATACACATTAATATTGTGCCACGACGGTGTTTGTTACAACTGTTGCGTAAACAACAGTAGTATTTAACCTGTTGTTATTAATGTGTTGGGAATAAAAATGAAAACGAAGGGACAACCAGTCCAACGAAACGACGCAGTAAATTCAAGCACGCAACTTGTGTCGCTTATTTATTGTACATCGACAAACGTAAAAGATAGTGGTGAACACGCAAACACATAGGCACCGGAAACCATTTATTCTGTTAATATTTTCATGCATTGGTACTTATTTGTTTTTAGGTTTTTTTTTATTATTTATTTCATTTTATCTGGGCGGGTTTAGTACTTCGTTAGGATTGTTGCAGACATTCAAATCACAGAAACGTAACCTCTTTACAAAACTGTTTTCCAAACACCTAGCGCAAAGGTAGATAAACAGACGTGAAGGTAAATAATTAATTTCGCCATAACATCAGTTCATGGTTAAAACGTATAAATTTTTAACGTATTTGAAATCAACACACACACCTGGCCTGCGTAACGATTACAACGCAGCCACCACGCCCTTTCATACGCAACGATCACAACACATTTCACTCTGCCATGGAAACACATATTTATCACAACATTGTAACTTCCGTAGGATGTTTCAAAAATACGAGTACGAACTTAATGCTTCATTGAGAAACACGCCGTGTCATTGTATGTCGCCCGCCGCCGCCGCCATATTGGGAACGCTTTCCACACAACGTCTGCCAACCTGCTGGATTTGTAAGTGTCGCGAAACGAGCTGTGTCGCGCCATCGCATCTAAAATATATCGTTGCATCTACATGTATTTAAACAATAAAATCTCGCATCAGTTGTAAATTACAATCTCAGAGATCATTACTGTTATTGTAATTAGTATGATATGTGCTTAAATTAGAAATAGCATGTATACCTTCCCTACACAGGAGAACAGAGAACGAGAGAGAGACGCTCTGCTTCGCTTACTGAACCTTTATTCCGGACGGAAAAAAAACACCATCCTACACACAGGAATTTGCGCGGATATTTCTAATTGCAGCAATGAAATGTGTCCGTCAGTGCTACCTAACAATACTAATATATCAATTGGCAACGTTTAACTTACAAATAGTATACATAAAGTGAGGTTTAAAAATATTGTAACTGTGAACTATTTCTTACCGGCCATTGACAACATGTCGCTGCTCTCGCTGTTGTTAATTCGTATTTAATACGAAATAAATATTACAGGTTATATAAGATACTAAGGTAAAGTTTCATTTATTCAATAATACAGTACTCTAAAGTTAACAACAGTTTTATATATTTGTGGAATGCAAGTTATTGGAAAAACAGGTTGACATAATACGCCTAGGGAGATTTTTCAAAGGTTCGATTCCAAAAGGCTGAAGAAAGCATGAATGGTCTATAACTTAAATTATTTCTCTCGCTTTCTATTTTTTTTAATGCACCGAACTATAAAAATTAGCAGTTTTTTTAATAATTACTTTTCTAGTAATTTCACAGTTTCACTTGACCGACACATGAATGAAGCGATGAGGCCAGTGGCAATGTTGATTTTACATAAGGCGGAATAATACACAAAGTGTATACTAGTAGATCTTAAGCAGGATTTTCAAAAGTGCTCATTTTACGGTGAATAGCCTATAGTTGAAGATGTGTGGCAGTTGGTAAACAATATGTCAAAAGTGAACTGTGCGGTTGTCAATCAATGAGAGTTTACCTACCAGTGACAATTGTAAATTTTGCAAAGGGATTCAAGTATCAATTTATAATCTAAGTGAAGGCGTTATTGAAATATGGCCAATGAATAAAAATACCTAAGACGATATCCCGCTACCATAGGGTATATAGGCTGTTCACGATAAAGTGAGCACTTTTGAGGCGCTAATTACTTTTTCCTTCCAGCCATTATTTATCATTTAGCAACCTTTTAAAATAAATATTGCCATGTGAATAATAAATAAAGTGTGTATATTCCATCACACTCTAAAGTTAACGTCCAATGGCAAAATAAAATATAATATGGACTATTGTTCCAAACGAAAGGGCTTTCAAAAGTACTCGCTTTACCGTGAATGGCCTATAGTTATAAGTGCATGTTCAGTAGGGGTGAGGCAGAATTGAATAACCCGATACCTACCGGTATACGGCGTCTCATTTGCATAAGCGTAGTATGGACATATCTTGCTTAAGGCACTTAACTATTCGCACCAAGATTTTATTACTAAATATAAAATGATACAAAAATAGTAATTTGTAGTAAATTTTAGTATGGCTGTTCGACCACGTCTTACAGTTCTACAAATTCTGTAACTTATCCTATAATTATTTATATATGTAGTTCATTTATAAATAAAGCCTTGTTTTTTAAAATGTTCTTTACACTTAATTTAGTTTTCACTATTTAGTCTCGCATATTTTTTTATTATGTAGGTAGACTATTTATACATTCACAGACTCGTCCGTCATCGATATTTCATTTGCGATCAGGCAAGTTTCAGTGCACTATTTTCACTGGAAATTGAACCGGCATGCTGAATAACTTATTCATCTTACACGCAAGTGTATGTCGATGTATTTGACATTTCAATACGAGCTCATGCAGATCGGAATCTTCAAATGGTATTTCACATACATACACGCGGTCTATCATCTGAATGTATTCTCGTGTTTTACCCACACAGCCATGTGTGAGGACTTCCACGGTACTAAAACTATACACGCAATCAGTAATCGACAACTTGTTCACCAAATACATCGGGATTGCTATAGTGACTCTGTGGACGCCGGAAAGACACCTCACAGACACCTATCGTGAATAAAAACAAATGAAGATAAATAAAAGCTTGTAAAGATACGTTGTAAATTTACACACATTATGATTTAAAGTAAACGTTGTATGGACCTTTAAATGTTGCAGCTTGGTTTTGAAGACTGGCTGTCTGGATAATTGTACGTGATTGAAGGCGTGTAACGAGTTAGAAACCTGTCTCCTTCATGGAAATAACTGGGACAGTCAATCCAAACCGCCGAACCAACACTGATATTTTAAAGGTCGAATAATTAATGAACGTGCAAAAAATTGCAGAAATGTTTATCTAATGTCATTATTTTAAATCTTGCTGTTTCAATTAACGTTCACGCAATTTTAGAAGACTGTATTGCTTTACAAAACAGAAGGGAAAGATGCAAAACTATAGATTGTGGCATTATGGGAGGAGTCAGTAGAAGATGAAATGCATATAGGTAGTAGGCACGTGTCACTGTAAGTTTCAGTCATGAATAACAAACCTGTAATGTGTAGCGATTGTTAGAGAGTGTTTACAGAAACCGTTTGCTCATAAATCGAACCTCAAAGGTAGAGCGCAACGCGGAACGCTTGGCGTGTTCCAAAATGTGTGTCGATGACATATTGATGAATGCCTGTCTCTCATGACTTAGTCATTAGCAATGCACGTGTTTGTCCTTGTAGCACCCCTGCACTGCTACAGTCGTAGCGCATTCAGTATGTTGCTTACCTGGCAGTGAAACAAGAGAATTTGGGAGGGTCTTCACAACGAGGTCTTGAGAGCCGATGAGGGGGATTGAGGCGAGTATGGAGCGGCACTGTAATGAAAAGGCGGGGTAAACGGGAGAACCCCGAGAAAACCCGCCGACCAGCGGCATCGGCCGGTACGATTCCCACATTCGAAAATCCGGTGACCCGGCCGGGGATTGAACCCGGTTCGACTTGGTGGGAGGCGAGCAGGCCAACCGCTCAGACACCGCGGTTCCCTTACCTGACAGCTACTGCAACTATGTTAGCTATTTTTGAGAAAGGCGCAAAAATATTTTATATATATATATATAATATACACACACACACACACATATATACATCCCGTTTTTTTTAAATCTATTGTTTCTTTCCTTGTATGTTGAGTCCACACTCCCGTTTCCAGTCCTATTTTTTAATAATGGATTTCTTATAAATTGCTGCATTCAAGGTAAACATAAAAGGAAAAACATCGCAAAGTTTTACATGCTGATAAAAATACACTATAATAAAGAAGATTATGATCCCGTGACACGAAAATGTATGTAACATTTGAGTGGCTACCTTAATGTCTCCACGAAATACTTTGGTGAAAGCACCCTATGTTGCAGTAATCACAGTTGTTCAGTATATTATAGGCTAAGCGATCAAAACTCAGTTTTCCTCTTCAGGATGTCCACGAGCCAAATAGTTGCTAGATTTGGAGGGTATTTTATTGTTTTCTGACACGATATCGATAACAACTAGATTAAAATACCAAATCATTTGTAAAACGGCATTCATCATATATATTTGCTGTAAATACGAGCATTTCAACTTAAAAGTCTCGACTCGAGCAAATTTCAAACAGTTATTTCAATACACAGTTTAGTTTCCGCTTAAATGTTTCTTGAAGTCAAAGTAGGAACATGTTGCAGTCTATTTGAAATCACACACTTGGGTCACCTGTTGTTAGGTTTACGTTCTGGTCATTTAAACATTGATTTTTGCGTCAAAACTCAAAAATTGAAATAGGTATGGGAGAACCATATAACAAATAAGCAGGACATTTTCTTCATGACATTCTAATAATACTACCATTATTTTATCTAATGTATTAATTTTCTTTATTTTGAGATTTGTTCTGAAATTGTATATATAAATTTTAAATTATTTTCATTCATTGTTATACTTTTTCCCCCATTATTACTTTACATAACATCGAAAAATGATGTATCGTGATAAAAATGTAGAAAATAATTTTGCTCATGAACGCTTTTCAGTTGTTCCTATAATACTTGAAAAAAACTTAGACGTGGTTCACGTCCACCTTTAGAGGTAAATACTGCCTTCAGGAATCACTTTAGATCATTTGTCGTCAAGGGCGGATTCAACACTATCTATTTACTGGAGGGAGAGCAGAGTAATACAATGATAACTGTACGATAAAAATAATCATAATTTGACAATTTAACGGAATTCTTGGTTGTTTTTGATTGTTTCAAAAAATGTATTTTTCTTCTCAATACTATTGGATAACACACACTGTTACTTATTATAGGCTGTTCGCGGTAAAGTGCGCACTTTTGAAGCTCTTATTAGTTTTTATTTCAGCCATTTTTTTTTTTTTTTTAACTTTTAACCACCATTTAAAATTAATATTGCCATGCAAGTAATACACATACCGTGTATATTCCACCGCATTCGAAAGTTAACGTCTAAGGCCAACAATATTTATTGACTATTATTCCAGATGAGAGGTCTTCCAAAAGTGCTCACTTTACCGTGAATAACCTATACAATAATAAATAGTATGGCAAATAATGCCACAGAAATGGGCTGCTCAGGTTCTGCGTGTAAAATGACACTATGTTACTAGGTATAATCCGTTCTTGGTAACTTCCAACTTTTCTGAAGCCCTGCTAAAGTTCTACTTCCAGGATATTCCTCCGCCCCATGCAAACCAAGCCTAATAGAGTCTAGAAAAATACACCACAGGGGCAACGCACAACATTCGTGCGCACTCAGTGTAATAAAATTGTGCGTCAAGAACTATTTCTTACTATAGGCATTACAAACACACTTGTTTCCTCACTGATTTTTATTAATATTAATTATAGGCGAAATATTATAATTTATAGATAAATATAAATAGAAGTTCGATTTAATTAAGAATAAGGCACTTCTATGTTAACAGAACTAACAGTTTTGAAACATGGCGTAATGAAACATGGAGCGATTTTTCAAAGGTTCAATTTAACAAGACGTATGAAGAAACCGCGGATAGACTATAAAAGGTAGTATTTTTATTAAATTCAATCTTTCGTGGCACTATGCACATGTTTTCGCTGTATAAATTCCTTAAGTAAATGTGTAGCACAGTAAACAAATACACAGTGTGTGGCTGCCTACACTCAGGGCGCCAGTTAGCCCTTGAACTTATTTGGCTGTAGAAGTATAAATATTCATAACTAAAATTACAAAAATTAGTATGGACTCTTCCATAGCTCGCACTACCTCATGAGAAAACAAGTAGATTTGAAAATATTACATGAATATTTATTATTCTATTATCTGATTTAAATGATGTTTAAAGAAAGTTTTTTTTTTTTTTTTTTGTGTTTCCTAGCAAATATGACCAGATTACACTGCGGACGCGATATCCTGAAGTGTGCAGCAAGACTAATCCATTAATGTAATCTTCTGACATAGCACAGCATAGATAACTTTGTATCAGAGTAGACTGTTGCACACTTCGGTCACAACTAATGTAGACAGTAAAATGTCAACGCAATATTATAATTCGTTACGTTAAAAGGTGGATTTTTAAATCACATTTGTGGTACATATTTGCTTTCTTTAAATACTGTCAATGAGAGTTCATAGAGAAAATGAAAACCTTTATGAAACGAATATCAAATTCGCAAAACGAATATCAAATTCGCAAGTCCTCCAAGCAGAATTTCATATATTTCGTTACCCTCCCCCCCCCCCCCCCCCGGTATTTTGAAGGAAAATATTTTACTTCAAAAATTGCCGCAAGAAAGCGAAAGTAACAGTATTTGATAACCATTGCACACTTTACTGCCGATATCAGTTAACTTGGCATTGCCCTAACCAGATATTATTTGAAATTCATTATGTTCTCGAAATGTAGGCGACTAAATCTAAAATAAATGTTATTATCTGGTATCGCATTCAAGACTGCTTCATTTCCAACAAAACTGTTGACAATGAACTGCGCAAATAACCAATGAAAAATTTTGTTACGCGTATTCATTAAAAAGTGCCAACTTTTTAAAGGTGATATAACTTGGCTATTAGATAAAAACAATTGAGCCAATAAATATCAGAGCTGGGGAAATTAAAACCATATAAAACTCAAAAAGAATATTTAATTTACTCAAGTTCACTGATATATCCAAAGCATGTAACGTGAGATTTATATAAACAAGGCTAACAACTGGAGAAAAAAAAAAAAACTTTGAGGTGTTTTCAACACTAAGGCATTAACCAAATCATACGTTAGTTTTCAAATGTTCAAGCGAAAACTTTTAAAGTCGCCACTTACAACACAGACATTCAAATATTTTAGTTTTTTTTTTCTTTTGAATGGCTGAAAAGCATGACAAAAAATGAGAAAAATGGATAAAATTAATTATTGGATAATTTTAGGATCTTTAAGACTTAGACTCTTCCATTAGTCATTTAATAAATTCTCAAGTTTACAGAAGAGAGACAATATTCAGATAAAAAGGTTATTTTATCTACGTTAAAGGAGAATCTTGAATTTAAAGGGCGTTCTAGCATTTAATTGCTTCGCAGAATTTTTGTGTAACTCAGCAAGAGTGTTTGGAAGCGAGCTTTGGGGCCATCAGCTTTACACGAAACACTGACGTTTCTCGAGGCCCCTGGAGAGATTTACTTTTCCTAATTGAAATGTCGAAAATTTCCAGTAGACTTTATCAACCATGTTCTGCGTGGTGCAGATTTGTTATTCTGAAGAAAGATTCTCCCATGCGCGTTATCGGGTTATGTTTGTACAGCAAGATTGCCAGCCTGAGTGCGCCGAATATCGGAAACGGATTTTTTTTTCTCATTATTATTTACTGTTCATTATAAGAGTGGTTGGGTGCGAACGTTCGATCATTCCAACGGAATCCACACACGCTACGTTTCCGGGTGTGACGCAGCCACAAATACAGCGGGATTGTTCAAATGTGACAAATACTACCTGTGATTGTGTAAATTGCATTTGGTTAAGACCTGAGGTTTGAAATTACCGTTGACATACAAGGTATTAATGTTTGCTGCATGGCTTCGTACAGGTAAGCGTACGCAAAGCGTAATCATATGACAATCGAATGAAACGTTACCTCATGATGTTGACAGTTATTTTATTCACAAAATTTGTAGGCAATCTCATTACTCTGGGGTCCGTACTGATTACCGGAAACAGAAACATGTATTTGAGACCTACGTTTTAAGCAACCAGCGACGAAATTGAATCGCTGCAATAATTCGTAATAGCATTCATCGAACGCAGTACACACTGACAAAAACTTACGTACCTTTTTTTAATTATCTCTTAATGTGTCCTTTCTGCCTGACTTCATAGGCAAAATTTCAAATCATATGAGAACAATAACAAAAGTGATCATAAAATATTAATATATTACACTCCTTTTGTTATGAACTTATGCTAAACTGTGGTGGTTAGGTACCAGATTAACCTAAGGTATACGCTGTTCACTGTAAAGTGCGCACTTTTTAAGGCCCTTCAAAATTTTTTCTTTCGCCTAATTTCTATCTTCCTGCTGTTTTGAAATATTAGCAATGCAATGTGACCAATAAACACAGGGTATAAATTTCAGCACTCTCAAAAGTTAACGCCTGATGCTGCAATACGATAAACAGTATTTATAAGTGCTTAATGCCTGTTGGGAAGGCCTTATAAAGTGCTTACTTTACCGTGAATAGCCTATATGGTTATACAAGAATACAAAGCATATACAGTGGGACAAAATCAAGTGTAGCCCGGCCCGGGTGGAGGAGGTACGAGCGCTGGTGTTGCGAAGTCGCCTCTTGACAGCATGGGAGAGGTATCAGTAGACAGGCGAGCAGACCCACCCCGTACACTTCGTTCAAAATGCAAGAGACCTTCACTGTCACTACCGCTGATGCTACTACTTTGTAGGTTCAACAAAACTTGAGGAATCTTCTCCTCCATCAGTCCGTTATTTGCGCAATAATCTATTTATAGTTTTTTTTAAATATAATCGCAGTGTTTTTTCCAGTCTGCAGTCTATTTCTGAATGAGTAGAATGTTCGAATTCGCAACATCAACATTTTTTTTTGGAAACGCGGGATTTTAACATACTCCAGATGTACTTTAGTGTGTTTACATCACAGTGGTATGGCGGTAATAGGATAATTGTGTGTCCTTGGGTCGTAAGCAGTTTATCGGCGGTATAAATGGGCGGTTGTTGATGTAACCGAACCTTTACAAGCAGCTCGGATTTTCCTTCGTCGGTAGAAAAAAAGGACGTTGTTTATCAGCCAATTTCTTATGTTGGTAATAGTAAGAGACATAGTGGGAGGTTTGTTCCCTCGGACACTATGGTATGGAGCATTATCAAGAACAATAATGCCTGGGGATGGAAAGTTGGGACGTAGTTGTGTTCGCATAATTACATTGAAGTATTGCTATTCATGTCATCATGATATTCCCCGTTTTTAGTTTTGGCTTTAAAAATAAACTTTGCTGCCTCGACGAAGCCATTTTCACTACCTGTGTGAGCTATAATTCGTCGCTAGCCTGGATGGTTATTTTTGTACACTCCTGCTACGACATAATGCTGCCAACACTTATGTTCACAATGTAATTAGAATTAATCCATATTTCATCTATGCACATTACAAGTAATTTACTTTCTCCTTGTGTCATTTTCCCTTATAGTTCGAAGGTATTTCGCACCCATTAAGTATGACTGCTTATTTTTACACTTCTAGAACTTGAAACCCATTTATTTATCTTCTCAAAGTTTCCCTGCTACCTCTGAAATTATCTTTTGCCAACAATTGCCGCAAGTTTTTCAGAGTGGGTATAGTTTTGTTCATCACTCAAAACTCTTGCACTTTTCTTCGTACCACCCCAGCATCAAATGAATCGAAATGGTTGCTGATTCAGCAAAGGTACCAAATATGTATACTGCAAATCACATTTAGACGTACAATGGCGTTAATACTAATAACTTGCAGGTAAATGAGCGTGACACGAAACTGGATGGAAAACAATACTTAGTTGTCACATCAATAAACACCACTTTACAACTGACGTGACTGTACGCACAGGTTGTAGATAAGGCCACTTGCTCGCTGCTGGCTCGAAGGATACGAGGCAAACAGCACTGTAGGGAGAGGTGGCGTGTGTTTTTAAAACTGTAAATATGCAGGGATAAGGGGTTCAAAATAAACGATCTTCGACATTAAAACTTGAAGCATTGTTTTCAGAGAACGAACACAGTCGAACGTCATTCTTACCGTAGTTTCCGCGAGGCTTTTACATTTTAAACGAAGCCATAAGCCGAGTTATTAATCACGCGCTTTTGAATCAATTCGCAGGATCCGCTGTTTGGCTTGTTTTTGTGGGAGCATGTGGCATCTTGTAGAATTTATGACCTAACGTAAAGTGGCTTTTGGTGTGAGAATATTTTATTGAATGCGGGGTCACGAGCTAGCTCCCGGGCGGGGAGGGAGGGGGGAGGCGATACATCATTGGCCTGGCAGTCCGAAAATAGCTCGAGCCGCGTCCGACATGCCGGTGTGAACGTCAAAGGCAGGCAAGGTAACAAAGAACGAGAATATACAATGGCTATTGGAAAAACTACGCCTTGTACGATGTGTTTTACACCGTGATATGGGCCTAACAGCGCCTCCCTCCCAACATTCAGTGCGTGCCATGTGGTGCACGGTACATTTGCTCGCCGGCGTGCGGTTTTTTTTAAATGCCATGTAACATTTTGCACACGTTGAAGCGACAAAGAAAAAAAAGAAAAGAAACGCTTACGTTAACACAGTACCACGAGGAACAATATTTTATTAAATTTTTACCTGCTTGTTACTGAAGCTTTGCATGGGGAAAATATATATAAAGAATGTTGCAAAATTGCACGACAATACTTCGGGGAGAAATTCCTCACAGCTAGAGGATGAAAGAATGTTATATGAACATAGGTCCGCAAACGCTTCGTTTCTTTACTACAGCCCGTAATACATAACGTACAATGTATGGCCCTCGGGCTGGATCATGTTACTGTGGAATGCCATCGCAGCTGTAATTGGCAGCCCCATACCAGTCCCCGAGGAACCCTAATTTGAATCTACTAGACTTCTATTTGTGGGGACATTTAAAGGAACTTGTGTGTGCAACACCCCAGTGGACGAAGTGGACACCCTCTCCATAACCGTATTTAGGCGGGTTGCGAAACACTCGGGAATTTTCCAGGGATTCATCAACGTACCCGTGTGTCCATGCAACGGCGGGTTAATGCATGTGTTCGTGCTGATGGAGGGCATTTTCGACAATTCCTTTAGTGCCCCCATTCCCCCCTAGGCCTTTAAGTTTATGTGCGCCCTCCTTAAGGGAGCGTAACAGCATGCATGATGTCTTGAAAGTACCATTCCGTCCTTATCTGAACAATGTTTTCTTTACGTGGGCAAACATCGAGAGAATGCCTTCTATAAAAAGGTCAAAAACCGCATTTGAAGTGCCAGGTGAGAGACCGCGTAAACTTCAATGTATACGGAGACAACAAATTTTAGCGCTCTATACGATAGCACTATATCACTGCAGGGTTAGTCATTACAAATTAACATATTTATGCCGATCACCGGACCGGATGCACACCGTGACGACCCTAATCATCCACTAGTGTCTCATACACATGCTCGCTCGCTCTCTCTCTCTCTCTCTCTCTCTCTCTCCGTGAGGTAAAAACTGTCCACGGCAAAATGAGCACTTTTGACAGCCCTGCTTAAGATCTACTTTTCATGGACCTCATCACTTTATTCGTTCGTCGGTCAGGTGAAACTGTGAAGTTATAAGAAGAGTAAATATTTTACAAATATGCTCTTTTTTACGCTTCGATACATAGAAAATTACAAAGCGAAAGAAATAAGTTATGTGATCACAAATGGTTACCTAACACTTTTGATTCGACGTTAAGATATGGAACTATTTTCCATCCATCGTCACCAACTTTACTTAGCGTATGTCGCTCAGTGCGCCTATTATAATATATGCAGGCAATGTCAGTGACATTTTTCTAAAGTTGATTTTAAAAGTGCTCACTTTACAGTGGACAATCTTTATCATTATAGTCGCCTTGTAGTGCGCTCTCCTCGTCCACTCCACTCACACTCAGCACAGAGGGCTACATAAAGAATTCCATCCCAGAGGCGTAATGCGGCATATGTAGCTAATGCTATCCCTCCCAAAGCATTCTTCACGCAGCCAGTTATTCAGACAAATGACCACAACTAGACCGTTCCCACGACGGAACACACGTAAACTGTCAAGCCAGGCTCGCAGGCGCACGAATCGGACAGATGCGCCCCCGTTTCTCCCATCCTACAGCGCTACAAGGTCTCCGGGAAGATGTACGCGCTGGTTATGGTAAAGGAGATTGAAAGTGGCCAGCAAGTTACTACGGACCCACAACTACATGTTAAACTTACTGCTAGGATATATTTAAAGAATATTTTATGTCAGTGTCGGCTTATGTGTGTATTTGAATGTGATAAAGTGTGAGCGAACGAGTGAGTTAATAAGTGTTGCTTTTTGTTGAGGCTAGAAGCGAGTTATCTCGACCTTTGAAAAAGGCACATGGCACAAATAGTATTTACTTGAAAAGTGTATAGGGCCTAATAATAAAATGATTTTGATAATACTGGTATCAAAGGATAAGTAAGAAAGCCTACACTTATTAAATGTGATTTTGTAATTGCACTAATTGCAATAGATTTGTATTAATAGTGCATCGTCAACTAAAGTGGCCAATTTGTTACTTTGCAGCTATAGACTGTAAAGCATTCACTTTTACAGATTATACATAACTTTCTCTTCAATTTAAATATTTATATAAACCCATATAACAACATTAATTAACGTCTTTACCCAAAATGTACAAAGATATTAATTATAATTTTATATTGCAAAACATTAAGTTTATAGAGAGTAGGGCTGAAAACAGAATTACCAAATGCAAAATATTTATGAAATTGTACCCACAGGAATATCTAAACTGCATGACCACTCATTATGGGACGTTTGTCGCACTTGACCAACGTACAAGGGAAATAGTTACACCGACTATCATATCAGTTCTTGCAATGTGAAGTAGTTTTATACTTACCGATTCATTTGAACATTTATGCGTGTTTCGGCGAGATCACAGCTACAAAGTATGGTAGTACGTATGCCCAACATATGATTGTGATACTTCAGTACACTTCTCACTTCAGACCACTTAAATGGGACCGGGGTGGCCGAGCGGTCACTCACTCAGGCCACTTAAGATCATACGGCTCAATATCGGTTGCTTACTATGTATTAACTCCACGTATAGGAAGTATTGCCTAAATTCCAGGCAAAAGGAACTATCTTATTAAGTGTGGCGTACTACTCAATATAACGGCATTAAAATTGCATGAAACTTGAAGGCAAAGAAATGTCGTGCATTAAGAGAATGGGCACCCCCATTGTTTTATGAAGGCAAAAGGTCATAACACCAATTTTTCCATAGGTTGGAAACCTCGACAACACTCAACACTCTAGAGAATCGTCGTTTAATACCATGCCGTTTATGATATTTTGGAAAAATTCCGTTTCTAAACTCGATTTTCAAGGGCTTATTTCCCTACGGAAATGAGCCAGGCTATAGTTGTATTGCATATGCCTGCATTCTTTCCACAAGTAATGACCCTGTGAAATTATTTGGGATAGTTTTCGAACAGCCTGTATAACAATAAGGACGCCTGGCAGCTTTACATTGCGTTTTACGACTGTGGAAATAATATAGAATTCAGAATATATGCAAATATGTCTTTTAAACATTAGTATATAATAGACTTAAAATACTTTACTTCATAAAAAATTAATAATTATACATTTACTAAAAAGCGAGTACAATTTTAAAAATTTAAGAAACATTTTGTGGTTCTCTATATGAAAGTATTTCAGTACTCGTAAGCAATATCCTGATATGAAAGAATATATATGTTTACGAAACCCATTCAGACTTAGAAACACTTTTACAAATAACAAAATTTTGTTTAACAATGAATTAATATGTAAATAATTTAAAACAGCTTAAATTTATCGATGGTCATGTGTTCTCTCTTTTGCGTTCATTATTACATAAAATAAATTTGATTACTTATTTTATATTGAAGAAAATAAATTAATTCTATGTATAATATAATGCAGGAACATGACCTCACTACACTTAAATAGAATGAATTCTACTGGAAATATGAAATTACAGAAACTGAAAATAATTATTATCCAAATAAAACTGCATATTGTAGAAAGTGAAAATAATGATTTAAATAACGAAGAAAAATTGAGATAAAAACATACATATATATACACAAACATATGTATAATCTATTTGACTGATAAAATTCTAATTATAGAATCCGGCATTTTACTGACAATAACCTACCTACGAGCAATGTTCAACATGCATTTGAAAATGTGTTTTAAAAACTTAAGTTTGAAGCAAAACTGCCATTGTAATAACTGAGTCCCGTATTGAATGAACAGGAGTTAAATTAAAAATAAAATTATATTATCGTTTACGAACAAAGCAAGGCACGGCAGCCGTCACATAGGCATCTCCTCTGTGACATATCTGTAGTAACCTCACTCGCTTTATTCTACTTTTGCAAAGTGATGTACCCTTTGGTAATTCTTCGCTTTCCGCTGCTTCGCCAAAAAAATATTGTACTAGTCGCTTTTCAGGTACTGAAATATCCTCTTCATTTAATCATGAACAAGAAGACCGCAGTTTGTGTGGGTGCATAGAGAGTGCGTTTTTAAAAGAACACGTAAAACTATGAGTAGATATCTATCGTTATTTTTCAAAAAAAAAATAATTACTTGGGCGTTCAAAATATTCACTCGAGGAAGTTAGGTAAATTTATATATTTTTTTTTTGCAGTAGATGTAATATTAAAAATGAATGCAACGTCACTGCAATACGCTTGAAGTATTTTCCGTATTTTATGTATAAGCAAATATTAAAATGATTATTTTACTCATTTCCATTACGCAAATAAAATAAACCAAACTAACAAACAAATTGTAAAGGAGAAGCTAAAAGATATGACCCTAATTTTAAAAGTTTTTTAGCGAAAGTATTTTTATAAAAATACACGGACATCTGCGTGTCAGGAATATTGCAATATATTATTGGTAGTCAGCTATTCAATGAAGTAAAAATATCTTCTGTGTGATTAAAATGATACCGGATTATTAAAAACGAAAGCGCATTTTTTCAAATAAATTTCATATTAGCAATCTAGAATTTTAATATACATTCCCAAAACAGAATTTGCCATATATTATACAAAAACTATGAACTAGATATTATTATCTGCTTGAGACTGTATTATTTACTGAATAATGCCTAGAGTTGAGCAGTGTTTTGGAACAAATGTAAGAATAATGTGCAACTTTAATTAGAACGTTGGAAATTATTGGCTTTCTGAATTAATTTATCACAGCTGTTTGTTTTAGACCAAGTAATTTCGAAAACCTTGCTTAAGATCTATTTTACGCTGTATTTTATATCCATCTTTCATATGTACATTTTAAAAGGCCATAAACCAAATCATGTAAATGCATCACTTTTAATGCAACATTGAAACTTGGAACTACGGTATTTTTCCTACATCGCTGTAGACTTTATTGGGGACACGCCACTGTCTCCGATAAAATATACGCGTCTAGACTATTCACGGTAAAGTGAGCACTTTTGAAAGCGCTTCCATTTTGGAATAATAGTCAATAAAAATATTTTAGTTTAGCCAAAGGCGTTAAATTCTTAGAAGGGTGGAATCTGCATACTGTGTTTATTACTTACATGACAATATTTATGGAAAAGGTGGTGAGAGGATAAAAATGGTTGAATTAAATGTAACTAGGGCCTCGAAAGTGCTCGCTTTACCGTGAACATCCTATTCCGGCAGGGATTTCTCAAAGGCTGATTTAAGTGTTCTCAACCACAAGCTTTATCAAGAGAAACTTATATACCTACTGGAAATACTTGACTTTCTGACATCTTTGTGTAGGTATCATATTTAATTCGTGGTAGACAATAAAACAGTTTCGCTATCCAAAGGTACAATTACTAATTATGCTTTAATGGAACATGCCCGAAAACTCTTGTCAAGTGGTATCATGAAAATCACGTGTCATTTATGGCTCGACATGAATTAAATCATAAAGTCCACGCTACCAGAAATTAAAATAATTGTAGACAGTTCTGCCCAAAGTAGAGGAGAAATCATTTAACTATTATTAAGAATTTAAGTAGTCAAATTCTTATGTGGTCCATTTCAAAAGGCGTATAGTAGATAATCCCGTTTTACGAAGTTTAGTTTCATAAATATTTTACCCCTGTTTTACGTGGAAGCATAGAGTTAATAAATATTTCTTCAGTCGTACTGAGTGCGACATGCCAAAGAAAGAATTTTTTTTTTTTTTTGCAAAAATGAGCTACATTTAAAACTCAGGGTATCAAGTATATCTAGTACAAACAAAAAGTTGACAAAATCATGTGGTTTTGGTCATTATATCGGAAAATGTAAAGAAAATATGGGATAACTGGGACATTTTAGTGCTACCAATGTTTCCTAATCGGAAGACGACAACCAGAATTATAATTATATTGCACATATATGTATAAAAATATTTACAGAATCCTTGGGACTTCCGAAACTAACAGCATACAGAAGTAAAAAAAAAAAGTTTCAAATTGTTGCTACTAAATCCGAGGAAAACATTAACTCTGTGTATATTATTCAAGGAAAGGCAGTGCTACACATGCTTTTGTCAGTCTGCAGTACCGGGAAAATGAATGGCACGCTTTGAACCACGAGTGTTGAATACAGAGTAAAATATTGTACTAATTAGGGGAAAGACTATATGAGACTCGCCATGTGTCAGACAAAGATTTATAACTGACAACAAGTACCTAGGACTGAACCCAAGGACCCCACCCAGACATTTTAACCTAGTCAGGCAAAACTTTGCCCCCCCAACTAAAACATTACGCTGGAGGATAAAATAGTACATCGTTTTCGTAATTACATACAAACAAAGCTTCAAACTGTGTGTTGGCTGTGTTTTGTTGTTCAATTAATAATTATGCTAATTTAAATTAGTAATACGAGAGAAATAATAAATAAATGCGTATGGGGGGTGGACCCAGGGCAAGGCAACACCCTCTGAGTGACGGGCTTTCCAGCCAGGACCCGTAGGTGCCCGTCATCCCTGAACATTTCATGAAGTAAGACCCTAGGATGGAGCGGCACTGGAATGCAAGGGCGGGGGAAACGAGAGTGCCCCGAGGGGGCCCGCCGGCAAGCGGTATCGTCCAGCACGATTCCCACATGCGGGAATCTATGAACGAACCCGCCGGGGATCGGGCCCGGATCGCCTTGGTGGGAGGCGAGTGCGCTAGTCACTACGCCACCGCTGCCCCGACTACGAGAGTAATAGTGTGACAGTAAAAATTGTTAGTTTTTATGTACAAGAGTGTAAGTTTAGATATACGTAATTGTCAAATAACTGTGACTACAGTCACTTCAGAATATCTGAGAAGGTATGCATCAAGCTATATAACGCAGCTGTTTTATTCGCGACAGTCTTTTTCATTTATAGCATTTTTAATTACAACAAATCCTCTCTGCATCTTCAAACGAAAAGTCAAATGAAACGACAACGTTCGCAAAAAGATTGTTCAGAAAATGTCTAGATGTACCAAAAAAAGTAGCGGACTCTTTAGAGAGAGAAAAAAGAAGGGAATAATTTAAATTTGTATATTAATATATATAAGACACAGGATGCTTTTAAACAACACTGACAAGAAAATATAACACGATAAACTTTGAACCACTTTTGCCCTAGGTGAATCTTAAAGGAGTTATGCACTCCGAAGTCGAGTTTTGCAATGTTTTTGTCAACAATATCAGAGAATAATTGATTTAATCAGTGAATAGTGATTGTATAACTCAGATATTACGCTTCAGAAAATGCGGTTGGTAATATCATCCCCCAGTCATCTGGCGAGTGGGGGGTCGCCCCTCTCTTGTATCAAACATTGTAACAGCCTTAAACGATTTGTAAAGTCAAATTGAGAATCAATGCTTTTAAATCAACAGAAGTTTGCCTTGTCAGAATAGTCTCAGATGAATCGTTTTGGATAGAGCCATGCGGAAATTTCAAACAGAAACTGAGGTGCCTGAGAGATAGGCAATACACAATCACACGACGAGTGACTAAACGGTATGGCAGTGAAAAACTAATGCCTCTCACTGTTCCTTAAACGTGCAAAGAATCGCATGCCAGGTGTGATACTGGGAGAGTTGCGTTAGCAAATTACGATGGCTCATTGATGTAGGTATTGTGTACCACCAAGGGTACATTCTAGTAAATAAGTGGCAATGTACTGTGACTGCAAAATAGAACACAATGAAGATAATAGTGTAGTAAACAAATTTATTGAGACATTGCAAAACTTCTACTTTTACAAAATTAAATTCACTAATCAGTCAATTCAGCCCAGCGCCTTGCACACGACTGATTGCAAACCGTTTTTACGGTGACTCCTATAAGCCGTCGCTATGGCATCGTGCAGTCCCATACCAAGTGGTGTAGCACCTTCCTGTATGTGTGTTGCCTACTTCTCAAGACCCCTACCTTCTGTTCAAAATTTCCGTATGGATTTCTCGAAAACGATTCATCTGAGAGTGCTCCGATATTTTTTACTCCATACTTCATTACACATACACATAACCTTAACATCCGTCCCTATATCCCTACATACATCCATCCACATATGCACTCATGCATGCAGCAATCTATAGAGAAGTAGATTAAACTGTCTTTAAACTAAAATAAATAAGAGCCGCGAAAAACTAGTTTTTAAAAGATTTTCACTAAACGTATCGAAAAATACCTGCGATTAAGTAACAAGTCTGTGTGTGAATAGTGATTTTGTATAACGAATACAATTTATACCTCGGAGAACGTGGTTGGTAATATCATCCCACCGTCATTAAGTAAATGGAGTCGCCATGCCGTCGATATAAAATAGTTGCTGCCATTACTGCTATTGCAATCTCCATTTCTTCAACGAACGAACACTAACAATTTGCGAGAGCTTTCTTCACGGATTTGGTTCCGTTATTCTTCTAACACACTGAAGAGTTCTCAACCTAATTACAGTCTACGGATATAACGTCAAAATTCTGGACTGACCATTCGAATTCATTCACCCCCGATTTCTCAATTTGGGTAAAGTGTGGGTAAAGCTTCACTGTCCGAAATGTGTGGATCCGGGCATTATAACCATGGGCAAATCCCATGTCCTGAAATACAGGACCACTACATGATTACACCTACCCTGAAGTTCACAGTGATAATAACGAACTCCATTCAGAAATGGTAGACAGGCATTCGCCATGCCCACACGCGTTAATCGAATCGAAGCAAAATATACCATTATTCGTCACCTCCGAATATGACTAACGCTTCGTGCTTGTTCAGTGGCGTAGCGCCGATCTTGACCCGGGAACACACAATGCGTACATCTTTGCCCAGACTAGTACAACGGAGGCTTGATTATTTTCTCTCTAGAACTGAGAAATGTTAGGGGGGGGGGGGGAACTTACTGATCAAGTATTTTTACTCGTGCGTGTGTACGGGGTTGTTTACACAATACTGATGCAAAACATTTTGCCAACGTTACGTCATAATGATAACAAATCAACTAATCACAAACGGCAGACTCAACGGTGCTACTATACACTTTTATCTCTTTGAGACTAAAAGAAAGGTGCTAAGCCAGATTTTTGAAAGTGGTAATCGTCCCGGGCGATGCCGTTGGTCGGCAGGTTTTCTCGGGGATCTCCCTTATCCCCCTCCCTTGCATTCCGGCGCCGCTCCATACTCACCCACATCGGCTCTCAAGATCTCGATGTTAAGATCCGCCCGAATCTCTTCACTCACACACTCTACACTGCTACCCGCAAAAGTTACAAACGCCAAACACCGGCATCGTCCGGCACGATTCCCACACGCGGAAATCCGGGGCGACCCCACCGGGAATCGAATCCGGTTCGTCTAGGTGGGAGACGAGTAGTCTGGCCTCTACACCACCGCGGCTCCAATGTGTATATCGTTCGTCCGGAACAAGGCAGTTATAACTCAAAAATTGCAAATTAAAAAAAAACTGCATGTACTAACTCTAAAATGTGAGTAGTTTTTATAGGCAAGACTGTGATATCTGTAAGTACTGCAGATCACACTAGATAGCTCTCCAGTCAACCGTCCCGAGTCACGTGTTGTACGGTAGTAAAATGCAAGAGATTCACATGTTAGTTTGTGCCGGTTTGTCTAGTAGTGAATGTTCGTGTATTTAAAAAAAACTGCATGTACTAACTCTAAAATGTGAGTAGTTTTTATAGGCAAGACTGTGATATCTGTAAGTACTGCAGGTCACACTAGATAGCTCTCCAGTCAACCGTCCCGAGTCACGTGTTGTACGGTAGGAAAATGCAAGAGAGTCACATGTTAGTTTGTGGCGGTTTGTCGAGTAGTGAATGTTCGTGTATTTAAAAAAAACTGCATGTACTAACTCTAAAATGTGAGTAGTTTTTATAGGCAAGACTGTGATATCTGTAAGTACTGCAGGTCACACTAGATAGCTCTCCAGTCAACCGTCCCGAGTCACGTGTTGCACAGTAGGAAAATGCAAGAGAGTCACATGTTAGTTTGTGCCGGTTTGTCTAGTAGTGAATGTTCGTGTATTTTAAAAAAACTGCATGTACTAACTCTAAAATGTGAGTAGTTTTTATAGGCAAGACTGTGATATCTGTAAGTACTGCAGGTCACACTAGATAGCTCTCCAGTCAACCGTCCCGAGTCACGTGTTGTACGGTAGGAAAATGCAAGAGAGTCACATGTTAGTTTGTGCCGGTTTGTCTAGTATGTAATGTTCGTGTATTTTAAAAAAGAGCTCTATCCGAAATATTGCAGTGTTTCATGTAATAGTGTGAACAAAATTGTGTTCAATACGGATACATTTCCAAATGTTACTTTCTTTACGTTAAGGGAAAAGTTTCTCCATTACTATTCTAAAAACAATAGTGAAAAATTTCGAAATATAACTGTCTTTTACTGTGTCGAAATGTGTCTCTCTTGCTCTGAAAATGTGATTAGTTTAAGAAACGTGACTACCTTTATTTGTCTCGCTGTTGTACATAGGTGTAACCATGAATCGAGCAAACCACCTTAATGAACTTGTACAGCTGTAGAATAAAAGAATCAATAATTATGCTGAAAGAATGACGAGTTCTCAAGATGTAAATTGCGATAGTACTATGTCTAACCAGCTACAAGAAAGTATTTCACCCAGTGTAGACATCAACCAAGAGCCATTACAGAGTGGTAAAATAAGCCTCTAATTACAATTTAATCAAATGACCAATATTAAGGGGGATTGATACCTACAATCTTGAATTTGATAGTTTTTTGTCCTAAGTTAAGTTTAAAAAGACGAGTGGAAATGTATGTATTGACAAAGCATAAATAACTGCTCGAACCTCCTTACATTTTCCATGCTCTGTTACCTTCATTGGAGTTAGTAACCATAAGGAATAAATGAGTGATTATTATGTGGGAGCGACTACAGATGTCACGTTTTCAACCGCAATCATTCAACGATAATTTTAGAAAGTGTATTAAGTTATGATCTTCGTAATATCGAACCATAAAAAACATAATTCTAGGTGTGCACTGTCAGGGAGAGGTAAAAAACTTAAAATTTCCAATATGGCAGTTATCAATTCACCTTAACTTCCTGTATCCTTAACCTTGTATTACTTGCGGAACACATAATTTAGTGTGCCTACACAAGACGTGTATATTAAGTTTGTGAATTTTATGTTTGTATACACAATACCTGTAGTGTTGCTCGTGTGTATGTATCATGTGAACTGTATATGGCAGTGACTATACACTCGCTGGGAAGAATTCAGTCGCATGTCAACAAAGCAGTAACATGACAGCCCGGTGTTCTGGCTCCACTCCCTTTCTCACACACACAAACCAGTTAGATTCCCATGTCTGCCAACCTGCTATTAATTGTGGTCATTCATTCATCGGTGCCAGAGTATTGTTACCAACACATTCCCATAAGCAGCGGGCCTTTTCTACTATGTTACGAGGTTTTTTTTAATGCGAAAATAAATTTTTCTTTTCGTTGAAGGGTTTGGCGTACTAATACAGCACCTTGCAATTTGTAAGGTAACATTATTTGCTGCATATGCAAGCTATACAGTGTATAATAAAATTAGCAATTTTTCATAAAGGCTGTTCACGATAAAGTGAGCACTTTTGAAATCAACCTTGGAAAAAAGTCACTACTTTCATATATTTTAACGGGCGCATAAAGTGACATGCGCTCAGTAAAGTTGGTAGCGATGGATGGGAAGTAATTCCGTATCTTGACGTCGAATAAAAAGTGTTAGGTAACCATTTGTGATAATTTAAATTATTTGTTTTGCTATCTGTTTTTTTTTATGTATCGAAGTGTGAAAGTGAGAATATTTGTAAAATATTTTCTTTTCTAATAATTTCAAAGTTTCACTTCACCAACGCATGAATAAAGTGATGAGGCCAGTGATAATGTTAAGATTACATAAGGCGGAAGAATACACAACGTACATACAAGTACATCATAAGCAGGGCTTTCAAAAGTGCTCATTTTACCGTGAACAGCCTATGCCATATTATCCTAATTTTTCGTAGTTAGACCTTCCCCCCTCCGCCCTCATATAATTCCTGCTGTGTGGTGCTCTACTACTATAGGAATGTCGAATGCAAGATTATTTACATTCCTGGTCTTAAGTGGATCTATCAATACACTATTGATAGTGAGATATTTAGGATTTGTTTTGGCCTCTTTTGTTTCAGGAACAACTACAGTCACTGACATGACAAAACGATAAATCATGCCAAAAAAATCGCACATTCAGTTCATCCAGCTCATCTTTGTCCAGTTTCTCTTCACCCACCTCGTATACTTCATCCGATTCATCTGCTGCAGACGATTCGCCCAAAGACGCAGATTACCAATCAGTAAAAGTCTCTAGTCTTCTTACTCTAGTGATTCTGGTGACGACATGGAACCAGAAATGAGTGACAGCCACACAAAAAGGTACCCCGTGTTAGAATAAAAAAAATCCACATACTCTACCAAAGAATTAAGCTCGCAAACGGAAAAGAAATCCTCAGCAGTGAAAGAAAAATATTACAAAAAGACTACGCAACAGTGGTGCAAGTTACACTTCACTGAAAATATTCAAAAATCCTGATGGAACATTGTATAAAGTACCAGTATCAGGGAAGCCAAACAAGTTTTACCTGCTTGTAACAGTGACAAATGTCGTCTACATTGCTCAACAAATATATCGGAAGAACAGCGGCAAAAATATTCAAAGAATATTAGGAAATGGCTGATATCCATAAACAACGAATGTCTATAGCATCTTGCATGACTACCATAAAACCGAAATACAGGTATCAGACAGCTTCGAAAAAGCTACGTGGCTTCAACAGTGCATGCTATTTCATTGTAAACGAGAACAAATTCGTGTCTGCAAACAGTTCTAGACGGCAACTTTGGGAATTGACTCTCGAATAGTCGTGACGGTTGTGAAGAAGCAGGAAGGTTCGGTAATAGGTATCACTGAACCTGAGAAGTGCGGTAAAAATGGCAATCGTGCAACTGTCCTACACGACATGGAAGAAGATGTGCGAGACCACATTAGGTCCATACCAAGAATGGAAAGTCACTCTTATCGATCTAAGTCAACGAAAGAGTACATAAAAGGTGGGAAATACAGAGCCATCCTGCACCGCGATTACTTAACATTGTGCGAAGAGTCAAATAAACCACATGTAAATTATATGATGTATCCAACCATTTTCAAAGAAGAGTGCAACATCTCTTTCCACGTACCAAAGAAAGACCTTTGCGACTTCTGTGAGGACTTCCGAAACGCCAAAGAGGAAACTGTCACACTTCAAGAGCGATACGACAGACATATTGAAAAAAAAGGAACTTCGCAGGCTCGAAAAAGAAAATGATAAAATATGTTCAGACAAAGTGGTAACATCATTTTTATTTACAAGCTACACTTCAATTCCACAAGGCGAGTTCTCATCCTTCTACTATGTATCAAAATTGAATGTGTATAATTTTACTACGTATGAGTTGCAGTCCACCCAAGGAATCTGTTTCGTATGGCATGAAGGTTTAGCAAGCAGAGCTGCTAATGAAATAGGTTCGTTTTTATGGCATCATTTAGAAAATCTAAATGCAAAAGCTACTACCAAACTGGATGTTGTATTTTATAGTGATGTTTGCGTGGGTCAAAACAAAAAGAGATTTATTTTTGCTTTGTACGTGCACGCTATGTCATCGCTAGAAAACATTAACTCAATCACACACAAGTTTTTCATAACGGGACATACCCAAAATTAAGGCGATGCTGTTAATTCTGTAGTTGAGTGTGCAGCATAACGTTTCAAAAGAGCTTCTCCTTTTTATGTACTTGATAATACGTGACCATAATCAAACAGGCAAAGAAGCGTGGGAAAATCTTCGACGTTCACGAGATGTGCTACACTGACTTTTTTGACATGAAGTTTCTGGCTGAAGATTTTGGGGATGAAGGATGTTTTCAGCAATGAAGATGGGGATCGTGTACACATTTCTGGGGTTATTTTTGTCAAGACCACGAAACATAACTGTGGGCATCTTGACTATAATACTTCCTACACGCAAGAAAACTTTCAAACTGCCAAAGTTCTGCGAAATAAACAAACTACAGCTTTCAAAAAAAGGTGTCGTTAAAAAGAGCGTACAAACAAAAAGTGGGCATTGCAGCAAAGAAAAAGGAGAGCTTGCTATCTTTATTCAATAAAAATCAGGTGTGTGTGTAATGCTCCAGTATTACAAAGATTCTTATCAGAATCTGTAAGTTTTTATTTAATGAAAACAATTTTTGTGCAGCATTCATTATTGTACTACCATGACTGGTTTTTGTTAATCATTTTGACATTTTTTTACTGCCACTTAGGATACTCTTCTTTACTTTTAATGTGCACTAATTTGTTGTAATGTTGGGAAAATGTTTTCTTAGGCACTGTATTTTCCCTTATCCTTTAGTTTACTTCATTCTTTAAAACAATGTTTTTTTTTAGTTTTTTTTTTTACAAAAATATACTACTTGCAACATTTACATTTTATTCATTATGATTACGATCATTCTAGTTTTTAAATATTGCATTTGTTGATAAATATACTTAAATAAACACAAATATTGGCCACTACTTCGTCAAATTTGACATAACTCAAACAAAATTAATATATATTTTGTACAAGTGTGCTACATCTCACATTTTTCAAAATTT
This sequence comes from Dryococelus australis, assembly GCA_029891345.1. NCBI lineage: Eukaryota > Metazoa > Arthropoda > Insecta > Phasmatodea > Phasmatidae > Dryococelus > Dryococelus australis. Next base: position 322,865,749 of record CM056993.1, on the reverse strand, counting down.
TCGCAGCATGAAAAAACAATTAAATCGAGAACTACACCAGTATATCGTACAACTATACCTAAAGGTATTACAAACGAGGTTTCAACGTAATATGTCAATTTGTATTTGTATTTGTAATGACAAGAAAATCTTTAGATGCTTCTCCTGAAAAATGTATATTTTTGAGTTATAACCGTCGTGTTCCGGACGAGCGATATGTACACTCAAGAGAAACTGTTCATAAATTTACATCATTGTATGCGCATATTGCGGAAGCAGCAGGGTTAGGTTTAAAAACCCAACATCAATGGTAGTTTTTCTGCATGTAATTAGGAAGAGTCAAATACGTAGATATAGTCCCAACTTTGTAAAGTTACCATTACCACATTTGCACTATAACATGTGGTAAATTTGCTGCACTAATGTATACATAAGTATTTATGTCTGTCCTGGAGATTCGGCTGGAACTACAAGCGGAGTATTTTGCGCCAGAACTTAAAAACTTTAAACAGAAAAAATAGCTAAAAATCAAGATAATTCTCCTCTACTTTACACAAAAGGAAGTACAGTGGAATATGTTTTAGACTATTCACGATAAAGTGAGCACTTTTTGAAGCCCTTTCATTTGGAATAATATTCAATAAATAAATTTTATTGTAGCCTTAATATCCGAGTACGGGGGAATATACACACTGTGGTTATCACTTACATAGCAATATTTATTTTAAGAAGTGGTTAAAGTATAAGAAATGCTAAAAGGTTAAAAATATAACTAGGGCCTCAAAAAAAAGTGCTCGCTTTACCGTGAGCAGTCTATACATGAGAAACTCTCTAAATCACAAAACAAAAACTCTATTTTGTATCCCCTTAAACAGTTTGTGTGCACTTTATACAAGTGTATGTGGCGACGGACGGCGTGTTTACAGCTTCCCTTTACTCCTTTTGGGAATACCGAATCCACAATACACTTTCCATCGCACAAGGCTGATAAACGTAATTTTCAGCTGAGCTCATTTTCCAGCAGGAAATACCCTTGCGCCTTTAGTGTGGTGTGTAATCAAATTGGCGATTCGTTCCAAATTAATTTAATGGCTCTTTTTATTTCGTTTGTGGGAGCAATCTTTTGTCCGACTTATACCCATTCACTCCGAAACCTCACTCTGTATGATGAAAAGGATTTTAAGTTTTTTTCTTTCCCCCATTTACGCCCTAGTTAACTGTCTACAGTGTCTTGTAGTAGGATATATGTATTGAAGTGCAAAAATATATTCAGAACAATCACTGTCACATGTAGCTTCGTTACAGGGTATCCATACAGACAAATAATACAACTGAGGACTGTCTGTAAAAGCGTTTTTTTCCGGACGAACAGACTGTATTGTTACATATTACAGTTGCGTGACAAGATTTTGTCTACAAAGCGATTCCAAGATTCGTACTGATTCAAAGTTTGACATGATGTACGTATATAAAATTACAGGACTGTGAAATACTAAAACGCACATTAGCAAGTTACAATATTGGTATTACCATTTGCAAATAAACATGTAAATGCGTAAAGTAAGTGCTACAAAATAAATGTTGTATTTTTGTTTCTTTGTTTTTATATAATATTTATTAAAAAGGCAAGCAATTTTTTTAAATTAATGTTTGAAATTATTAATTTGAAAAAATAATCATGAACTACTATATTTCTTAGTGTTGAATTCACCGGATATTAGGCCTCATTTGATAATATAGTCCCTTTGATTATGTTCTATGAGAATGACGAACTTTATATACTTATATTCAAGCATTCATATTTGAAGGCGGTGCCGTGGTCTTAACCGTACATTTCCTCGACGACCTTGTTGCATTAAGAGCAAAACAGATTAACTGCCGATTCTGTCGGAACCGAAATGTGCAACTCGTAGATAGGAAGGAAACGGCAATAACGGATCAGAATGGAATTTCCCGCAAAAGTAATCACCATTATCGTACTTTCAAATTCCTGAAACTCGAACGATTGATTCATGACAGAAGCCACTCGGCTACAATGAAATTTATTTCCATTCCTGCGTTCAAACATGACCTTCAGCAAACGTTATTTCTTACATATAATCATTTTATCATAATCCATTACTAGTTTGTTACATGAATTCTCAAACAAGAATAGGTATTGCTGAAGATAGCTTGCAACGTTAGATTACATTTTATATTAGAATTTCTTTTTCATCCCCTTCTTTTCGTAAATATTTCGGCAATAATGTATAGGGTTTTTATGTACCATTGGTATGCACACAGACTATTTTACACATTCTATACACGAGAAAAGGTAGCCGTAGGGACGACACTGTCAAGCGCATCAAATGTCTCTTGAACTCTACGTGCTAAGCACTGAACTGGGGTTTGTGACGGGATGGAAACCTTCCGACACACGTGACAGGAACACGTCTCTCTCTTCTGTCAGTGGTATTTGTTCAATTTCCATACGAAAATCACGTAGTATCAGCAAAAACACAACCGTCAGGAAGGACAACAGCGGGCAAGTTTTTTGCTGGGTTTGTGAAAGTTCGTCTAACATTAAGTCTCTGTTCTATATTTTTGGACAAAATTTTGTACAAAAATATTTGAAATGCAGTGTTCGAAAGAAAAAAATCCCAAAAGGGGTTATATAAAAATAACGTTTAAAACAGAAAATATTAAAATACAGTTTTAAATTCGGAATGAACAGACCCGTATGGTCATACAAAAATATTCACATTTTACAAAACTTTTCACTTTATATGTGTGTGTGTTTTTACCCTGACGATTTAAGAAATATTAAAAATTAAACACAGTAGCTATCTAAAATGTTTGTTAAAACATAAGTTATATCAGCCAACGCCTCCCCCCTCCCCTCTCTCCATGATCCAACAATAACCGATGAATAATGGAAAACCGGAGAACATATTCAGAGTTTCTAAAACATCGAAAGCGGTCACTTCGTGACGTCACACACGCCATGCAGAGGGGAAGTAGCGATGCATCAAGGAGACAGCACCAGGCATCCGCACTGCATGTGTTCCGACGCAACGTGCCGGCGAGCAGCAATATCGGACAACGGAACCCACTTGAGCCACGACACAAGTAAGTGCGACATGCCCACAGGTCTCCTCCCTCACGTAGCACGTAGCGTGGCGTAGCTCTGCGCGCAATTTTTTTTACGTCTAGGTGTTTTACAACGATGTTTCAACCGTCACAGGATGTAGCACTTCCTTTGTCCTACGTGTAACAACGGGACTTAAAAGAGGCTATGCTATAATTTTACTGGTGAGAAATCTGTATAAAAATTAAATAAAGGGGTCTATGAACGTTCCGCAAACGACATAATAGTGTATAATAGGCCGTTTTGTCTACGCCAAAGGACTTGAAATTGATGCTTTCAGTGTGTGATATTTAATTTACCATATTTAAAAAGTAGTTGAAAGCCTTTACAGTAAATAATTAACTACAAGAATGCAGAACGGCTAAAGTTAAACATATTTGGAATACTTTACCATTTTGCGTTAGGCTTTTCTAGAAGTATGATTATTTAATACCTTTGAGGGTCAGTTTCTGATCTAATATTTGGTTTTAAATTTGTTAAAAACGTTTGGGACATCCGTTAAAGTGAATTTTCTAAACTACAAACAATAAATTAAATAAGATAATAGTATTTATAGACTACTTCTCTTCGGTAAAATACGCCATTCAACGAAAATAATATTCATTCGTACCTATTTTTTAAATACAATCCAAAATATTTTGTAACCTTAAATACAGGGAATATTTCTCCGAATGTAGTCTGCAGAAAATGGAATTTAAGTGTTACTTTATGTAACCCACATCCTTAGACTTCACTGGTTCCAAAGCTTGCGTCGTATCCTTTCCAACCCATTATTGCCGATCTGTTTTCTGTTTGTAAATATTCTGACCATAGCCATTTCCTAAGAACAAAATGAAAGTTACGCCCTAATATTGCCAATTTTGGTAACAAATTACATAATTATATACACCTGCCTAAAAAGCAGCTGCAGTACGAGTACAGCAATTGTGGTATGGTGTATAGCGAGGTATAGGACATTCACGGTAAAGTGGGCACTTTTTGAAGCTGTTTCATCAGATATAATAACCAATAAGTACATTTCGTTGTGGCTTCAGAGTTTTGGTTTTGGGTATAGTGAATGTATACACTGTGTTTATTACTCGCAGGGCAGGGTTTACATTAACAAGTGGTGGAACGATATAAATTGGTTGAAAGAAAAAATAAACTAGGGCTTCAGAAGTGCTCACTTTACCATGAACGACCTATACCCTTCTGTATCTCGACAGTTAACGCACGTTTTGTCCCTTAGGATTTGTTTCCGGATTTGTTTTCACAGGGTTCGAAAATTAATACTGCTGCACATTATCTTAGTTATAGGCTATTCACGGTAAAATAAGCACTTTTGAAAGCTCTCTCATTTAGAATAATAGTCAATAAATATTTATTTTATTTTATCCTTGATATCTTCCGAGTGCGGTGGACGATACACAATGTGCTTATCACTTAACTGTAAATACTTAATTTAAAAAGGTGATTAGATGATAAAAAATGGTTAAAAGGAAAAAGTAACTAGGGCCTCAAAAGTGCTCACTTTACCATGAGTAACCTATAGGCACATTACAAAACAGACAATAAAAACACCACTGTTATTGAAAACACGATTCTACGCATACGGAGAAATCATGTCACTGCCACTGAAAATGTACATTCACGCCATAATCAACGCACTAGTTGCTCAAGATGGCAGAAACCTATAGCGACGACTTGGGTCACGCTCAGTTCGCTATGAACACCGAGTATATAAATTAAAGTAACTCAGATATTCTTTATGACCCGGTTCGTGTTCATCATGTGTGTGTTCTATATGAGAATCATTCTCGGCGTATAAACGTGTATAAGACGGCGATATTTTATTTCGTGTCGGGTGCATAACGCCTTCAGCTAAATGGATTTGCAAGAGTTAAGAAGAATCGCATGTAATTTATTGTATTTATTTAAGACGATTTTAAATCTAAACTTTTGGTTTCCTTTGCATATTTACAAAGTGCATATATCCAAACAATGTTATCTACTTAATAAATCATTACTTCACCAAAATGAAGTTAATTTGTAGCCGTCTCAGATTAGCTGAACGAAAAACGAGTCCATTCACTTCGAACCACACTTTTATGTACACGGTCTGTGCTGACATCTGTTACACAGAATTTATTGTGAACCAATTCTAAATAAACTTCTCAGTAAAGCCGTTATAGGTATATAGCCAAAAAAGTTAACGTAAAGTGTAGTAGCCAGTTGCATTTCGGTACAACGTTATGCTCCCAATTTTCCAAAAAGCCTGTTCTGCAATGATACAGAATGAGAAACGGCACGTATCACGGACGAAACGTGAAACTCTAAAGAGTTCTGTCTACAATGGAACGCGTGCGGACACCTACATACAAACGGAAAAGTAATGGCTTTGGCACAATAGGCGGTTGTTGGTGGTGGTGGTTGTTGGTGGTGGTGGCGGTTGTTGATGGTTTTCGGTTGGTGTGCGATGTGCACCGTAGTACAAGTCAGTGTTAGCGTTGGTGTAAACTGTTTCACGGCTGTGTCAACAGACATGAGTTAATTCTTAACAACGGTGTATCAATTATTTTAATTTGCTATTTTTGGAATATAAATTTTTAGAGTTAAGTACACAAAACTTTTACTACTGAAATTTTAACTAATTTATAAAATTAATGCTAAAGTAAGCCGTAAGTTATTTCATTTTTATAAGCATTAATTGTGCTGAATTGATATAATAATCACATAACTAACTCAAAATATGTATTCTGCATCGTGCAATCGCTTCAAAAAGGCTGCAAATACTGTAAGCCCTGGCTATGTTAGCTTGTCTTATTTTATGTAGGGAAATAATATTAGCTTTGATTGCCATAATTGATGTTCTGATATCAGTGCTTAAGATGATAACATGCAAACTAAGTAGTAGGGGCGTAGTGGTTTCAGATACAAATGGATGCCGCCTTTTTGATTGACCTAATTAATTTGATATCAAAGGGTTAATTAGATTGATAGAAAGGGTTAAACACATTGAAAGGGTTAATCTAAATTGAAAGGGTTAAATTAACAGACAGGGTTAAATTTAACGAAATAGTAAAATGTATTGAAAGGTTTAATTTTTTAATTTTTTAAAAATTTTTTTTTGTGTGTGTGGTGCAAGAATGTGCTAACGGTATCTCTTTCTTTCTTTTTGTGGGGAGGAGCTCTGGTGCTCGATGAGGTGTGGCATGTTGGACATGGTGTGTGTGTATATGTGTGCATGTGTGTGTATATATATATATATGTGTGCATGTGTGTGTGTATATATATATATGTGTGCATGTGTGTGTGTATATATATATATGTGTGTGTGTGTGTGTGTGTGGTGAGTTTTGTGCAAGAGCAGTCTAAGTGTAATTTTTTTTTGGTTTGGTAGTAATATTGCTTGCATACTGTGTTGGTAGATAGGCGACTTTGAAGGATAGCATCATTCCAAATGCAATTAAACATTAGAGAATTTCAGAGTATATAAACAATTTCTACATATGAATAAATTACACAAATAGAATCGCAAATTTCAAACGACCACAATTACATGAATAACAAGTGCAATTAGTCTACCCCGAGCAGTATGTTAGAAATATAATTTACACGAGAATTATAACGAATGAACACAACTACGTGACTATCACAATTATGCGAGTGTGCAGTATGGAATAAACTAATGAAGTCCCTATAAATTAAACAGCGAACGAACACAATAACAAGATATGACACTACTACTTGATACCTCTCGCACATACCTTACACGTTCGTCTGCCTGTAACACTGGTGAGGAACTTTAGAATCGTAATCCACATGTAAAAAGAAATAAATTGATTAACATGTGTAAAAAATGAAAATGTTTAATATACATCCATTAGCTCAGTGAAGCACTGACTTGGATATAGGACTTTCGTCAACTTATAACCTGTGCTTGATTATATACTGAGGTGAAAATAAAATAACCTCTAATAAACACAATAACACGAAAATGACTAAACAGGTAATGAAATCGCACCAGGAGCTCCCCAAAAACACATCCGTCTGCCTCGGAGGTCCGTCAACGAATGAATCGAGCTCAAATCGAGAGCCTGACTATATATACGTGGAACACATTCAGAGCCTGACAAGAGACTAAGGTTATATCTACTTGGAAATAGATGTGAATATGATTTACATGACAATAGGATAAAAATATGTTTATGGCGCACATACTAATATATAAATTAGACTAGTTGAATTAATAAACATGTAATGAAATAGTACAAGGAGCTCTCCCAATACACACCCAACCACCTCGGAGATCAGTCAATGAATGACTGGATCACATGACATGCGCCTGCTTATAAGCTGTTGTATACAAGTGGAGCGCGACTGAGTTGAAATTTATAACTTACGGAACCTATTTCCCTATCAAACTTTAATTAACGATTTTATTACACTATTCGTCCTACAACTACATCAATGAAAGTTTCACTATTAGTGATAGATTATAATTATAATTTTTAAGAAGTTTTCCAATTATGTTTTCTGATATTGTGTAAAGTACGACTATGTTTTTTTCACCAGCAAACATCTTTGTGTTGATTCTTTAGTTGCAGCAGTTGTAATCTTGCAGATGTGGGAAAATATTCTAATTTTAAAGGTTGTTTGAACTCTCCAAGTCGTGAGACAGCGGAGAAACATTGTGTTGTGATGTTAAGGGTTCTTTCTACCTGGCCCTGAAAAGGATCTGTGTGTAACTTTCAGTTTTTTCAAATTCCCAAGGGCTCTTCAAGTTGACCAGAGGTTCAGCAAAGTTTTCTCGAGATATCTAAGCCTGTTCCTTCCATTTCAAAAATAATTCATTCAGACATGATGTTTCTCTCCATCATTTTATGTAAGTTCTCCTTAGCTCTTCAGACTGTGTTTTAATTGAAATGTTAGTTTTCTCCCTCAAAGTTATCAAGAAACTTGTAAATTTTTTTGCGATAGTTAGCAAACAGATAACCTATCTTTAAAATCTTTAAAGAATATTTAAAACATTTAATATACAGACATATACAAGTACTTCATCTTCACACTCATCCAATCTCCAATCATTCACAAAGTAGTGACATGGGGGAAAATTTCATACTAATAAATAACAGTTCACATTATTCAATTTTTTACATATAAAATTTTTATTAAAAAGGCTTTTATTTTTTCAAAAATCATCCTTAAGAGCTAACATATTTATAACAATAACACAAAATAAAAACTCACACTAAAAAATATTTTCAATCATAGTTTTTTTACAAACATACACAAAAACATTTTTGACATATCTTAAAAAAGAAACATTCACATTATGGACTAAATTACCAAACATTTTAACAAAAACAAGACATTTAATCAATGACCTTTTATAATTTAAACTACCAAACATTTAATCAAAGTGATTTACATTTAAACCTACTAGTAAGACTACTACTAGAACTACTACAGCTACTATTAATACTACTGTTACAAAAATCTTCTTACACTGATTAAAAGATAAAAAAAAATTTTCCAAAAATGATTAACAACATATTTACAAATATATTACAGCAATCTGAAGATCGACTCTTTTTACCTAAAACTATGGGTATATACATAATATTTACAGACTCTTGAAGAGCTCAATAAGATGTTAAATGAGGAGCATTCTTTCTTTGTGTCCAATTCAGGTTATTTCCACACACACACACGCCGATGACAGGGTGTAACACACTCATACATGCACAGTTTCCACTAGATAATTTGTCACACTCTTACTTTCTTCTTATTATTAATATGTATAGAAGATAGTTGTATTCTTGATACAGATAGGCCTTACAGATAGGCAAACAGGGAGCAGCAGCAATGAATGGTGACACAATACATGTTGTAGATATTTGTAGACGTTGTGGGCAGCAATAGTTAGCTGTAAAGTTGGTTGTGGAACAGGAGGTGAGTGTGCTGGTGTTGGCAGATGGACATCATCGATGGTGTAGTGGAGATAATTATGGTGTCGTGGGTGGGCTGCATTTATTGTGGTGCCGAAACTATTGTATGGAGAAAAATTTTAAAAACATACTTAGATATTCTGTAGTGCGCCCAAGGTAAGATTCATATTCAATCTGCCTTAAAGTACTGCTTATCATCCATACCTGACAACACTACCTTGGTTATGCATTTGGTGTAGACTTGATGAGCACGCAAATGGAACTGATACTGGGTCCCCAAATCCCATGTGCAATTTTCGAGGCAATCTCGAAAATCCTTGTACCTGAGTAACTTTAACATGGTAGGTTTTACACCCTTCACCTTACATATACATTGTTCATTCCCAACAGTGTATGTGTAAAGCTTACGACATAAACTCACAAACTGTGAGATGATGCGACCAGCACATTCATATATTATCACCCTTTGTTCTTGTGAGGAAATCCTTGCGGGTTATTGCACGCATAGTTGGATGTAACAAACTGTGCCTTTAAATATGGGGTAATTAATACATATCCTCACAAGCAACAGAATATACCAAGGAATTGGTGTAACAATAAAGGAGGTGAAAGGCTGGCGCAGAAATTTTGTGCGCATGTACTGATAATGAAATTGGTAGATTGTTAATTTAGAAATATCAAGAATGGCAACACCAGTGTACAAAGGTTTGTTGAACACAACAGAACAGTTTAGCATCTCGACAAGGACCAAGTTTTCATGGATAATCTGCCTGGCCTGGAATGTAGGACATCCTATCAGCTCTGCAGCCCCATAGATTGTGTCATACCTCGAAACGACTCTTATGTCCCTTTCCCAGCGGACATTCTGCAAGGTTTTTCCATAAACTGAATTCTTCATCAATTTGAAAAATTATTCCTCAAATTTGTGCGCAGCCTGGGTACGCTTCTCAACATTAAACTAGATGTATGAAGCCATCGAAGCATTCTGCTCAAAGCACAAAACGCGATGAATAGAGTCATGTTTGGTCCCATACATCAAATACTGCCTCAGTGTTTTCCAGTGTATAACACATTTCTTCCGTGGTGCGAATGTTAAAAGAAGTTTCTCGAGCGAGCCGTTCGGGGTATGCCATTTTCTGGAGCCAAAAGCAGATCACATAGTGTATCATGACACTCCTCCTGAAAAAATAGATCAACTTCCACGAAAAAAACAAGTGTTACTGCCATTCACAGTGTTTGAAAAATCGCATATTGAAAACGCGTCTGCCTCAACCCACTCAAAATTGTTACTCAGAAACTGGGACCGCATCACGTGACTGTACAACCAGTTAAAATCGAAATAACATATATATTTAGATGCCACACTGGGGCCGTAGTCCTCACCCTGGGATCATAATACTCACCCATGTAAATGTTGTTGCCTTCAGCACACCTTCTTGAAACCTGGGTAATGCTGCCCCTAACCCCGTGTTCAACAAAAAGATACACTTCAGGATCAGTCAACAGCTCTAGCCGCGCATCTGTCATCAACAATAAAGCGTCCCATGCAAGAGAGGGAGCTGTGATGTACATGGTGGGGTTAAGACTGTAATGAGCCAAACATAGGGTCCTGAAATTTTCAAAAACATCTGCCAGCAAACAAGTGCCCACATCTAAGTAGTGAAGGCATACTGCAGCAAGATAAAGGAGTTAAATGTTTCCCATGCAGCTTGGGTGTAAGTGTAATCCTCATAGCTAATGCGTTAGCCTCTCATCACATTATGAAATGCATCCTTCAGTGGGAGTGACTTGAACATCAGACTGTCTGGCAACTTAATGTCATACGGAAAAACTCCCTTCTGTTTTGCCAATTCGAATTCGGTGTCGTCTGGAAACATCGAGAGGGTGATACTCAATTGCTCAGATAGCAAATTACCTGCCAAAGTTTCCAGAGAGGTACTCATGAATTAGAATTAACCAATAAATCATAACTTGAAATATTGTGCCTTTCCATTGAAATCAATCCCATTGGGAATTTGTTTTATAGTACATTTGTATTTTTCAAGGTCATTCCAATCACTCGAATTTGACCTGGGTTTTCGATTACCATGGTTCCATCGGGTTGTGGTATGTGATGTTCAGCCAAAGGCTTTTGGGGAGTCTGAAATTTAAGTTGCACATATTATGTGTGTGATCTTTGATTTCGCCTGTCAGATGGTCATGATCAACCACAAAAACATGTGTGCCGAGTATTTCTTTACAAATGTGACAACATTTCTGATCCGCCAACCTACCTTCATCAGCAGCGGTGTTTTTTTTACTTCATCGGAACAACTCATGCTGTATATTCCTGCAACCCACTTTGTAAGTTCAACTAATTTATCAGCTAATTTGGTACATACAATCAGCACCCACATTTCAAAATAGTTAGATAAATTTGGATTGTATGAGGAGACCAACAAAATGCTACAAGCATATGGAACATGTTGGTTGCTGGTAGTTGTATTACTGATTTCATCATTAGGCAAGCAAGTGGACATGGGTTTCAGACAACTTGCTACGTCGCAATAGGCGACGAAATCTAATCTCTGCTGTTTGCTGTAATCTATAAATTCTAAGTTCTTATCGTTCCCAGTAGGGAAAGTACTGCATCCAGGCTTTTATTGCTGGCAAAGAATACTATGACTTGCAAGTTTCTCCTCACTTCTGAAATAATGAAGACAGCACTCGCAAACATGTTTTTCACAATTCATCTTACTCAGCTGACTACCAACCAGACGGGACATATTTCTAACACAGACAAAATGCAAATGAGCGGCATTTCCTTTCGTGCGAATTGACAAAATATTTACATGTTTGTCATGATGCACAGCAGAAATACACATAGGTACTATAAACCAACCCTTATCATAAGTTTCATCAATTATATTGCTATCTTTGTCTGCCACACAGTAGACATTGATAGAAATAGAATTGTTCTCCTCAAACTTGCGAATATCCTATGAGTACAGGTGTCGACAGATCTATGATATTCAAAACCTCGCAAGGTTTAGGATATGAAGAGGACTGACTGAAATTTTGTGTGACTGGAAACAAATATGCTAATATGGCATTGTGGAAATACAATCCCTCTGGGCAGTGTACATCGAAACAAGCAAGACAATAGGAAATAAACTTTGGTAGTTTAGTTTGCGCAGCACCAACGGCGAATAGGCGATATTAGCTCAAATTTACATCCATCTGTATCAGAATTTGCAGACTCCAGCCAGATCCACGCACACTAAACTCCTCAAGTTTGTGAGATAAAGAATGATATCATCATATATCAACTCACATTGGATGAATGTATGACAGGGAGTGCTTTGCTTTGAAAATAAAAGGTTCCTATAGCACCTGCTATGGTAACAAACTCTAATAGACCGGGGCGATGCCATTATCAAGCTAAATAAAGGGATCTTACACCTCAGGAAAAAAGAAGAAAAGTCTGCATCACTATTAAGCGTATTGTTAAGTATCTGCACTTCATTTAGTCTTCCCATGAACTCCATAGCCATGAGTTCATATGACAGTTCTGGCAAAGGTCCACTGAGGTTACGGAATCGGAAAACTGCTCCCTTGGTGAAATATTTCTAATCGACCCAAAAGTCGCTTGTGAAACGGTTTGAGCACTCTCTAAATTACAAGAATCTTCAGTGTCTAATAGAAATAAATCATCATTTAAAAGAACAACCTTCTCATGTTTGGGGGGGAAGCGTACACATTTTGACCTTTTGGTGTTGATAATCTCTCTGTAAGTGAATCCATGCTCGAATTGCTTAAGTAGAGATCATCTTCCAATAGATTAACTTGTGTCTGTTTAGGCGAAGGGACACTGTCTCGACAACTTGCTGTAGGCTGTCTTTCCGTCTGTGATTCAGAATCTGAATCGCTTACATAAAGATCTTCAGGCAAGATGTCAATACTGGATCGCTTATGCTCACCCATTTTACCTAACTAAAAGTTTCGTTAGTTTCCCTGCTACAATGCCTATAACACCACAATAAACTACACTAAAGTGTCTTGTCATTCTGGAAAAAACATAGAAAAGTAAGAACACTTTATTCCTTCATCATGTCATAGCTGTAATTAATAGTAACATGAACACTGTATTGTTTAGTATAAATAAAATTACTTTTGAGTGAACTTGAATTTATTTAGGAAAATCAGTAGACTATAGCGACGTGTTTTTAACAAAATATATGGCTATGAGTCATTCTAAAGTCTTCTGTACAAAGTCAGGTAGTGGACGTCCAAGAACTGAGTGTGTTTGGGGATTGAGCAATACTTAGGTCTCAAGAGCCAATGAGAGTGAATAGTGGGGATATGGAGCAGCGTGAAAGACAGTGTGTTGACTGGGAGTTTTGGCCCACTCGCTGCAGGGAAGAGAAAGGTCAGTAAGGTATCGCAGACCATGTTGTGTGCCACCATACAGGTGCACTCCTGCCTGACAACTTCCCCTTACCACCACTATCGTGTGGAGCCTGGGATTGTCCTGCGCGTATGCACTCCAGTGGAAGGGATACTAGGCACTTCTCCTCCGGCCATGCCAGTCCGTCAACTTCTCTCAATGGCGCGTATCACTGGTCTGCAGCACACCTTCACTATACAATTCACTGTAACCCAGGACCTGTCTCACGTGTTTTTCACAAATTTTAAAGCAAGCGGACTGTATTTACAACATAACATAAAATTTTAAGCCCAGTTAAAAAACTTCCCAACTTAAATCTGCATTTTGAAAAAGACTTAGTTACTCGACACCGTCAAAATCATTTACACCATCAAATAAACATTTATGAATACTATACTGTAAAATTTTTATGAATAATATACTGTAAACAATGTAATGAATATTACACTAAAAATACATTCTAGGGTATATTATCAAAAATACATTCTAAGGTACACTGTAAAAATCATTTACATAATTTTTTTTATAATAAATGTTATGTAAATGTATTAGCAAGGGGGCAACACACTGGATATTATTAATACTAACTAAACAAACACTCTTAAACCTAACTGTAAAAAAAACTACTACTCAACTCTTTCTCTCTCACACATATGCATTTATCCAACATCTTTCAAATTAAATGTCTTAAAATTAACTTAAATACCAACTCCACCCAATCACATACACATCAAAAACATTTCATTCATTAGAAGTACTCAAGGTTCATTTATCAATCTTTCAATCATCCTACTCCAGGGAACTCACACAGAACAAGCTTCGGAGCTGAGATTATGCACCTCATGAATACTCGAGGCATATCCAGCATAGTTCTACCTTGTTTTAGCTGTTCCACAGTTCATACGACAGTCATAACCAAAACCCACCCTTAAATTTCCTTTTAAATATTTGCCAACAACTGAACTAAAATTTTATGAAATCACAATTTTCCTCTGCACTCACACTCGCAGCCATTCACTTATTTTCCTCTGAGTACTTTGTATTTTTATTCAAGATGACAAATATATTTACGAGTATTTAACTGTATAGAGGGGGCCTGAATTCGAGATATTGTGTCGACCTTCTGTCCATAGTGCAATACTATGGCGGTCATTCAGTAACTCCATCTAAACTCTGTTAAATTTCCTCTAAAATATTTGCCAACAACTGAACTAAAATTTTATGAAAAAACAATTTTCCCCTCCACTCATACTACAGTCATGCACACACACACACATTGGACTTATCATTAACTAAGACTAAATGTAATCAAACAACATTTTAACAAATTATTAACCAAAAAAATATATATCACACTCAGAATAATTTTTATGTAATTTTCATTCAAATTACAATTTGCTATGAAAGCTACTTAATCCCTTATAAAACATTAAAAAGTTTAAATAAATTCATTCTAATTGTAAAGACTTGTACGATTTATCAAAAATTTAATTCAGTTTGTTAAAAGCTGTAATGATTTGTTAAAAGTTTAACGAAATTCATTCAAATTCAAAAGATTGGTTAAACTATGTTTAGAAAAATTCATTCAAGTTTTAACAATTAATTTAAATGTTTATGTAATAATATCTATCAAATTCTAAAAACTTGTTTAATGGTTTTAAAGAAACATCACTCAGTTTGTTCAAAAAGTTTAACAATTAATTAAAATGATTAATGATTTTAATAAAAGTTCTTTCTAGTTTTAACAATTGATTAAAATGTTTTACAATTTTAAGAAAAGTTTGTGGGAAATCGGTGAAAGATTAAACGTGGTCAAAATGAAACAATATTTTAAAAATTTTTACGAAAAGTTTTGACAAAATAGTGCAAAAGAATTTAAAAACCCGAAATTATCCACTTACTTTAACTCTCGTAGCGAAGCTATGTTTTGAACGAGACTTGAAACCAAGGATAAGTTGGTTGAGCATTTGCCCTCTCAGGCAGGTGGAAGTTTGGGCTTTCTACTCCAGCAGACATGGTCAGCTGAATTTCCAAGAAAGTGGGCGAATTCCCCAGCGGGCGGTAGAACTGGAAGTAAGGCTGAAGTGATAAGTTTCTTCACCGCACAACCCCATCATATCAGGTCCTTGCAGAGCTAAACGAACCGGTGGCCTTGAATAATCAAGACTAGGCAGCTTGGACTGATTCACTGGCTGTCCGAGTGTGAGAGGGTGGGAGATGTTACATCCATGAAGATCAATCAGCAAATGGCGGGTTGGGGGTTTGGCAGCCCTATTTATACCTTACATCCATCAGTCCCTTGTCGAAAACATCGCTATTGTCTAACTGGCTATAAATATGTATTAAACATATATATTATGAATTAGAAACATTTTAAAAACATTTTTAAGCAAATTTAACCCATTTAAATGGATTTTACAATAGTTTTTTAATTCAGCTAGAATATGTTAGAATTCAATGTGTATTTGTCCTGTTTTAAGCCATTAAATTTGAATTATGTATTTATTGAATAATATAATACACAAACAATTGTAATTCCAATACGAACTTTTCACAATACGAGGTGAAATGAATTTAATGCTATGTTTTTACACCCTTAACACCAACAAACAATTATCAAGCCTTTGTATATATATTTTGTTGATTACATGTTTCATTCGTTACTCCTTTTTATTTAATAGTGTTACAATAAAACATACCCATCACTGAAAGTCACAAACTAGATTACGTTCGTAAATGATCTAATCGGGAATCGAACCCAGAAACGTTGTATTATCCAACATGACCTAACCGGGAGTCGAACCCAGCTTATATCAAACATGCCTTATCCAGGATTCGAAACCAGAGCCTCCTGATTACTGATTACTCTATAATTCATTTGATGTATTTAAAATGATATGTAAAAATAGCATTAATCAGGTTTCTCACCATACAACTTTGTCAGATTCATATATATATATATATATATATATATATATATATATATATATATATATATATATATAATATATATTAGTTGTATAGTAATTTTTGGTGATCTAGTAGTTTGTTTGCTATCTTATTTTTTATTTACAGCACTATTTCATGTTAATGCGAAATACTTTTAATATAAAATTTGATAATCTGTCTCTCTCTCTATGCTGAGAAAATATAGTTACTTTTCTCTCCCCCTCTCTCTGTCTAGAAAAGAAATTTCTTAGGAAAACAAGTTCACTTTTAATAAGGAATAGGTTAAATAAAAGTAACAAAAATCATTTTACAAGATAAATTCATTGACAAAATACATACAAACATATTTTATTATTATCATTATTTCAATAAAACAAAAGATACGATGTTTCAAAACACATAAGTAACTATAGGACGTCCCAAAACATTATCACACACACAGCATCAAACAAGTAGAGAAGGATCCAGAAATTTATGGGGAATACTAACAAATACAGTATTACACAATTGTTTAAAAAATACAGGTAGGGTCAAAAATTCATGTACAACAGTATCAAGTACAAGTTTATTCAAAATATATACATGCTTTCAAGGAGGGGGCATTTCTTATGCCCTGGTTTTAACCTGTCTGTACTCACATAACTTTATAATTGTTTGCATGTAAAACAATGCTTTTAAGCAAGTCTACAAAGGATTCAACATAATGTGAATGCACATCTTCAATACTAGATGGAAGAGGTGTGGTTGCAGTCATATAAAACACTGAACATTTCTTGTTATCACTGCATTGAATTAGTTTGTGGCTCTTTTCGTCTCCACAAGGAAAATATATTACTTTAAAATGAAAAATAGTGTCGCAAGTTCCCATAAATTCTCGCCAAATGCTGATACACCATAGTGCATAAGTTATGTTGGAATTTCCTTTTTTGACACTTATGTATTGATTTGCTAAATGAAAATATGCCATGTTGATACTATGACAACCAAAACTCAACTGAGAAGATTTAGCAAGGAACAATGTATGTATATTGATAAATTCATTCTATAAATTTGCAAGTTGAAATGTGTTTTAGGGGTAAATTTAATTTTTGCTAATTTTATTGCTTGATGCACATAACATTTTGACGAATCGCACCCAGAATGAGATGTATAACCAAACTTGTTTTGCTATATGATAAAAAGTATGGAGATTATCATCATATTCTTCGAAATACTGATAGGGCAAAACAGTGTCTATATTATAAACAAGATATTTCAAACATTTTTCTTCCTCACAATATGATGTCACAATGTGTTCACCTTTAAGATTATGCTTATGATCTACTCTGTGCAGTCGGTACTAGTTTACAAGACATTCAGAACTAGTGCAGTTAGTTAAAGTGGAATTATAACTAATTGGTACACTATGTGCTGTAAAAGCTTGAGAGAAATACATACATCTGAAATGAATGTCTGACTCACATATTTCCTCAACAACAATATTTCAATATGCTATGCTATAAGTTACAGAATACAAACCTTTAGTAAAAACACATACATGTATTTAATTACAACATTATTCTGAATTAACCACTTCACACGCATATCAATTACACATGGACGGAAAACTATTCCTTCTTGTTCGAAAATAAAGTTGTGTATGTCCCTGTCGCAGGTCTCCTTCCAACGATCGGTGATTCCCCGGTGAGGTGTGGTGAGCTGGTAGGTGATTACTCTGTTTCCCCGTTCCTCTTCTATCTCCTCACCAAGACTGGCAATCATCAAATTTTCTAACTTTGTTGGCAAGTCACTGTCGGGGTGAAGATATCTCACAGCACAATCATTGCATGCTATTCTTTCACCAAAGTGAATGCCAAGACTGTTGTCGAAAGTGTAACACCAATGTTCCATATTGTTGCAGACATGAACTTGTAGAATACCATCGTGCAGTTTAAAGAAAACTCTTCTGTATCCAATTCGCAGGACCTCATATGTCTGTAAGGTTGAAGATTCTATCCATGACTGACAATTTAATTCTGAATTATCTCCTTTATATAGCTGTTGTAACATCATTTTTTTCTAATTTTTAACTGTTCATGCATTAACACACTTTAAAATTCCACATACCACAGGAAGAAGTTAATTCTTAGTCACCAATATATGTGAAATGTTTGTTGTTGCATTGTTCTGTCCAAACTGTAGTAAGAGAACAGCAACTACACTCCTTCTGCATTATTTATTTTATTATCTTGTAGGACTTGTGTTTAATGATGTATCCACTTTGAGGTTCAAATTCTAGTTTACTGTCATTGCAAGGTAGTTTGCTGTCAGTATGTAAATTATATAAAGGACAATTACATACATCGAAAACTTTAAAAGTTTCTGTTAAATTTATTATCAAAAAACACAAATGTTCATCTCCATTGCACATCTATATCTGTAGTGGACTAGCTCCCTCTTCAATTCTAAACTACACTCACCTGAATCCTGGAGTAACACTGGCATAAGGAAGTGATGAGTCGAACCTCTCCATCATAACTGAAGCTGTGGTGTACGATTCTCTCTCTTTATATAGTCACATGTTCAAGTTTTTGGCAAAATTAGTTCAACGACAACTTTGTTATATCAAATTAACAAACACAAGCATTAATGTTCCATACCTCACAGTCCCACATTCCACATTGTGCTATTAAAAGTCCGTACTACCTTGTATTTGCACGATGTGTTCCTTATTATTAGATGTTTCAGTCCATAAGGTGTGGCTGTCGTAAAATTCTCTAATAAATTTATATTTTATTTGATGAAAACACGGTTCTTTGATTTTTAAAACATAGGTTACAAGAAGAACAGGGCAGTTCGCTGTCAGGCCACACATTAAAAACTGGACAGTTTTCTTCTTTCTAACACAACACTCATTCTGTATATATGCTTTTTCCGAAACTTTTTGTGAAATTCCAGTGTTCATCCCTGTTGCACATCTGTGTTTGGAAGTATATGTTATCTAGAGACTGGTACCATACTTTCTTGTGTTGGATTTCTCCTTTATTTTTTGAAATCTTAGGCTATCTGGTACTGACCATTTATACGAAAATTATTATCTCTACACATAGGTAGGATGATGGTATTAACATTTTCTTAAAGTTTGGCTTTTACATTGTGAACAGAATTTTTTTTCCTCAGTGATTTGTATTATAGCATTTGACTATTGAATTAATACTCGAACAGTCGTAATATCTTCTGATATTTATTATCTCTGCATTGGTTAAACTTTTTAGAATTTCCTTCTTCCGTTTTCCAAGCATGTATATGGGATAGTCTTCGAGTAGCACATCATTTACATATTGAAAACGTTTTTCGTAAGCTATGTCACCAGAGTCCCATTTCAGGTAATGTATATTGTAAGTCTGTTCCCTAAACATCATTATAACTTCAGGTTTTAAACTGTACCAAGTCATTGGAGATTTAAAGCATAATACTTTAGAGACATTAGCATTGGTTGCATAAGAAATAGCAAGCTCCTTAATTACAAAGGAGTTGTCTTAGTAGTTTTCGAAACCCTGAATGAAGCACATATTTTTTAGGCTATTTCTTTATACACTATTTACAAAAAAGTCTCTCATAAAAAAGTATCAATTGATTAATAAACTGACAGTGCTCGCCTCGGAATCTACTTCATCGACTCCTGAATCGTCAATTACAACATCTGGAATGATTCTAGCTTCAAGTATCTGTTCCAGCCTGTGCAACATACAATCCCTCTGCAAATGTTGCATGTTCCCATTAATAGCAAAGGCAGGCATGCCATAAGGACAGTCTTCACATGGCAAAGAGGATACAATATCCTCATCAGCTTGTAAATGTTCATCAAGGACTGGATATGCCAGTTTTATTTTGTGACCCGCAAAAGAAATTACAAAATCTTTCGGCAGCATTTGCAGTTGGGAGCAGTCCAAACTCAATGTTTTCCCCTTCCCATTAGCTAAAATCGCATTGAACGTATCAACACATTCAGGGTTACAATTGTAACAGCAGTGACCTTGATGTATTGTACCTGTTGCGAGCTGTTGCAGAGATGAAATCCCTTGTAGATCTAGATGTGTGTTGAAGTTGGAGTAAACACCTGTTGTTGTAATAGACACCTGTTGTCGTAGTGGATATCTGGAGTTGTAGTAGATGCCTGCTGTAGACTTCTGGAGCTGTAGTAGTCGAATATAGTTTTAGTGGAAGCCTGCAGCTATAGTGGATGCCTGGCACCATAGTAAATGTCTAAGTCTCACTAGTGCTAATGATGTGCACATGCACGCATACACACACGAAGTGACCTTAGCAGACAGAGACTTAACACTGCAGAAAAAATTAATTTATCCCTCATATAGTAAACTGATTCAAAATAGCTGCCATTTTTCTTTAAATTTACGTTAAATTTGCCCTTTTAGGAATATCAGTTTAATACATAATGAAATTTAACAGATTTCAGCTTCAATATCAGCTATTTAAAGCTGGATAAGTGTTATTTCAGTATTATCAAGTCTAAAATTTACTTTCTAGGGGAAAACTATTTGTAAATAAGTTATATATATATACACATTTTATGCTAGAAATTTAGAAGTGGGAAAACTGCACATAAAAATATGCACAAATATATAAAAAAAACATATTGAAAGTAAAAATACATTTCGAAAAAGTTTGTTGTATGTATGTTTTAAATGTGTGAAAATAAAATTTAACTTGAATATTTGCTTACATGTAATAATGGTGTTCTAAGTATTAACTTGTGTAAGTGTAAAGATGAGTGTTTGTCAGCACTTAAAAAATACGTCTTATAGCAGTGTTGGTATGAAAATTAATCATTTATTAGTTAAATATTTGCTGGATAAACCAGAATAATGTTTGCTGGAAATATGAAAAACTTTTGGTGTAAAATGGTTTCAATATTAATTGAATTTATTGTGTATTAAAGACATTTGCGACATATTTATCTAGTGATGAGGAAAAATAAAGTTTTATCGCCGGGACTTGTGAAATTTTTTATTTCGCTGGGAATTCGCCAAGCTCCGGCATCTCGGAAGTAATGTTCCAGCGAAAATAGTTTGTTTTGAGGAGGGGAGAGGGGCAGGCGGCTAGCCCAGGTCAGTTCAAAACCCACTGCTGCCCGTAGGGAGAGAATCGCTTTGATCTTGAAGCAAGCCTCTGTTCCTCAGCGAGGCAGCACACTGGGGGGTGAAGGGCCAGCATTTCTACGGAAACAAGTTCTGGGCTGACAGTGAAGGGAGGAGGTGTGTGGCCTTGAACCAACAGCGGGGTGCAGCACCCTCCGAGGACAGGGGCAGTCATCCGAAAAACGATTTCTGGCCTTGAGGAGGGCAGGTTTTGCGAAGCACAACATTGGAAGAGGCAGTTCTTGGCTTGTGTAGGCGGAGGGGGTGTTTGCCAATAAAAAGGTTGTTGCAGTGTTGAATCGATACCAGGGTGTGTGGCCCAGAGCTTTGGAAATGGCGAAAACGAACTCTGCATTGGCGGGGGACCGGGCTGTGTGGATATAGCATCTCTCTGAAAACATGTTCTTGGCCATTGTAAGGGGAGGGGGTGGTTGGCCTTGAACAGGAGCGATGCAGAGGCTTCTCGCTGGTTTCCGCCATCTTAGTTCTTCGCCAACCCTCATGCTGCATAAGTGCGACACTGGAACTCTCGACTTCACAGGCCTTCGGAGTGTGATAGCTGCGATTCTCATTAAGCGATATTGTATGCTCTGGGGTTCAGATCTCGTTCACAGTCTTCATAAACATTAGTACGAAATATTTTTTAGAAGTCTTTAATTTATTGAGATAAAATATAAATTTTCATGTGATAGTGCATTTATCGTGTAAACACCGTTTCTGTGTTCGGTAGGCGAAACTTCGTAGCATTTTCAACTCACATTTTTGTTACCAAATGCTGTGAACTTCACAGACTTGACGGAAAAAATTGTAGTATGTCCGTTATGTTTAAATAATTCACTTTTATACATTCATGTAGTTGTAGGAAGAATAGTGTAATCAAGTTGTTAATAGTAGCTTGGTAGGGAAATAGGATTTGTCAGTCATAAATTTCAACTCAGCAGTGCTACACACACGTGCACGTACGTGCCCACATGTGCACACACACACGCACATATATATAACAGTTTATAAGCTGGTGCATGTTATACGATCAAGTCATTCAGTGATTGACCTACGAGTTGGAAGGATGTATTTTGGGAGAGCTGCTTGTACAATTTCATTTCGTGTTTTTTAATTCAACTAGTCTTATTTATATATTAGTATGTGCATCATAAACATAACTTTTATCCATTTGTAATATAAATCGTATTCACATCTATTTCCGAGTAGCTATAACCTTAGTTTCTTGTCAGCCTCCGAATGCGCTCCACGTGTATGTAGTCAGGCTCTCAAGGTAAGCTCAACTCATTCATTGACCGACCTCCGAGGCAGACAGAAGTGTTTTGGGGAGTTCCTGGTGCGATTCCATTACCTGTTTAATCATTTTCATGTACTTGTGTTCGTTAGCAGTTTTTTTTATTTTTTATTTTCACCTCAGTCTATAATCAAACGTAGGTTATAAGTTGATGTATCTCAGTAATTTCTTCACTGAGCAAATGGAGGTGTATTAAACGTTTTCTTTTTTTACTCATATCAATAAATTAATTTCTTTTTATGTGTGAATTACATTTCTAAAGTTCCTCACCAGTCTCACAGACAGATGGACGTGTAAGGTATGTGCGAGAGGCATCAAGTAGTATAGTCACATGTCATGTTATTGTGGTTATTAGCTGTTTAATTTATAGGCACATTTTTTGCTTTGTTAATTCCATACTGCACACTCGCATAATTGTGATAGTCACATAGTTGTGTTCGTTCGTTATACTTTTCTCGTGTACAGTATATTTCTAACATACTGCTCGGGGTAGACTAATTCATCTCTTTACATTTAAGACACTTGGAGAGTCACATAATTGCACTTTTTATTTATGTAGTTGTAATTATTTTAAATTTGCGATTCGGTGGGTGTAATTTATTCGTACCTAGAAATCGTTTCAACACACTGAAATGTTCTAATGTCTACGATCAATATCACTACTGAACAAAAAAAAAATACACTTAGATCACTCTTGAACAAAACTCACCACATATACATACCCCATCCCCAACACGCTACATCTCATTGAGTGTCAGAGCTCGAAGGGTGAGGCCATACCAGAGCTCCTACCCACAATAAGAAAGAAAGAAATACCCTTAGCACACTCTTGCATTAAACACACACAAACAATTAATTAATTAACTCTTTCAATAAATTTTCCATTTCATTAATTTAACAATTTCAATTTGATTAACCCTTTCAATTTGATTAACACTTTCAATTTGATTAACCCTTACAATCAGTTTAATCGACCCTTTGATATCAAATTAATTAGGACATTCAAAAAAAGCGACATCCCTTTGTAACTGAAACCCCTACGCCCTTACTACTAAAGTATATGTGAGAAACTGTTTTGGAAAGCCTTCGCAGATGGTAGTTAAATATTAGTTTTAACTTTATCCTTGCATTTTGAATGTCTAGAAGTATTTTATCCTTGCATTTTGAATGTCTAGAAGCATTTTTTTCCTTGGTAAAGAATCAACAAGCCAGGTTGGCATTGACAACGGCGATTTTAATAGGAAAAAATGATCGACCGATAGGGTTCTTCTAAAAAATATTCTACGTATGGAGGTAGCATAAGCATAAGGTTATACGTAAATGTTGACTAGAAGAGAAAAAAATATTGAAATAAGCCTTTGTACTTCACTACAATTCATCAATCCAAAATAGAGGAAGATTTAATGCTGCATCGTTAAGGTGCTAATATAACCTGTATGAATTATAAGGAGTCAACTACGTGGATGCGATGTTGCCCGCACGTCGTCAGGGGACCCAGGCCTGAGCCAGCATAGCATCCAAATATGGAGTTCAACGTCCGTTGCCCCGGCGAGGAGAGGTATTATGAGTGAAAGGAGACAGTCATGGAGTTCGATCAGCAACGACAAATCTACAACGAAGCACATGGGACGAGAGTCGACACCAGGACTACAGTACCAGTAAGAGGCCGAAGATGACCAGTTCCTGCTGACGAGGGGCGTGATCCGTTTTAGTAGCAGGTCGTTCCAGGAGCAGTCACCAGAGGAGTATAGCGGTTATAGACACTATTTCAGTGGTGTATCGTCCAGAGCTAAGTCCAGCGCATTCAATCATGTAAATTAGTGATGCATGAACACTGACAGTAGGAAAATCATAATGAAACATCTAAGTTATGGGTGGATCCGGTGCGCATAGTGTGTCTGTGTTGCATGCCTTTGCTGGTGTGGTAGATAAATGTAAGATTTACTAATTTTTCTGATACGTACATACAGTTGCCAATATTATGTTTGGTAACGATAATTCATATTCGAAACATACCAAGGACAGTCATTACAAATACAATATGCAGATTCAATCTTACAAATAATAAATCCCAATCATAATTGTTTATTGTTTGTCGAATCATGTTAAGGGTGATTATTTCAATCAACTAGTGGTCTTATTAATCCAATTCTTCATTTATTTTTTTCTTTATTTGATATATCTGCACCTTGGTCTGGTAAAGTCTTTAATTAAGAATAAAAATTGAAAGTAGCATGCTTTTGAAGTAATTCTTTTGGACCCATACTGAGTGATATTTTAATGGAGGATTATGCAAATTCAGCTGCATAAGTAAAAATTAATTGGTCAAGTCATAGGTTCCTGGATCAGTTCCTACAAAGAGGAAACATGTTATGTAATCGCGCATAATCTAATTAAGCTAGCCGGAGCATTACATAACTGACATTTGTCAGTATTCCTTTATTTTTATTTAGGCATATTACAACACTCATTATCAAAAATATTGATCACGCTGAAGGTGTCATACCAGAGACATGTAAATGTATACAAGTACAGGACATGATATTGTATATACAGAATACATCAACATATTGAATCACACCCAGCATGAATTTCAAGGGACCAGCACTTACATGATGCATTTAGTATGGTTTTGGACCACCCGTAGCATGTTGACAAGCTGCAATATGGTCAGGCAAGGAGGCATACAAACGTCGGATCTTGTCCTGAGGAAGATCCATCCCGCAGCTGACGCAACTGACCCTCCAAATCCGACGTAGTTAGCACTGACTGAAGTTGCCGTCCCAAATGTTCTCGACGTCTCGATGTACGAGAGATATGGGGACCTTGCTGGCCAAGGATGAATGTTGACATCACGAAGGCAGGCCTGACATACCCGTGCTGTGTGAGGCCGGCTATTATTCAGCTGGAACATGGGATTGTCAAGCTACACCAGGAAGAGAAGCGCACATGGTGGCAGAATTTTCTGAAAGTATCGCCGCACGCGGTCAGGGTTCCTCCAGTGAATAGCACCTCACACCATGACACCTCACGTTGGAGCGGTGGTACACCACTCTACAGCGAAGTGTGGATAACAGCGCTGACCAGGAAGTCCCCAGACTCGTATTGGGCGGTTGTCTGTAACGAGGCAGAACAGTGATTCTTTGCTGAACAAACCTCGTTGCCGATCCACAAGCTACAGTGCTGGCCATTCCACGCAGTTCACATATGCTCGACGATGCTCAGATCGTAAGGGACGACGCGAAGACAGATCCCGCTCTGCTAGCCACCTGGATATAGTACTGCAATACACAGGCGTATCCTCATATGCCATGACATGTCCCTTGATGCAACGCCCGTGAAGGTCTTACAGCCTATCGCGCTATGAAACTATCCTTCCTGTTCGTATGGCAGTTCGCCGGGATCGTCCCGAGCCTTCAAGACGGGCGTGTGTACCCTCCTGTTCACACTGAGTCCAACAACAACTCAAAGTGTAGGTAAAACGGTCCAAGTGGCGAGCAATACGCCAAAATATTCAACCTGCCTCACGAAGGCCGACAATGCGGCCTCTCTTAAACCCACCCAGCTGGGATAAGACTTGCATAATGAGCCGTCGGGGCATAATGTCTGTTCACTGAACTTGACTCTGTGGTTCACACTACTCACGCTGCCACTAAGGCCTTATTCGGTGTTTTGCAGCTATGAAAGTTGGAGGGACATGTGTAGCCCCTAGTGGCACATCCGCACAGGTAAATCAAAATAAACGCAAATGGGACACATATCTGGCTATGGCGATTCTGTGTGGCAACCTTTTCGTTGAACTCGCGCGATTCGTTCTTGGTGCTCGATTTTTTTTTTCGAAATGAGTGTACAATAAATGCGTATGATTTTATATACCTCTCGTGTTATTGCACTTGGTATTATTATTATTATTAAGGGGCCAGTATGCTTGGTGCTTTTCCCGCGTTCGAGGCCCACAAGCACAAGAGCTGTAAGGGCTACACTGCCACTCGCTACAAGTGCGCCATCACCTCTACGTGCAGGGCTCTGAACTGACGTGCGGTGTACTCGTCGTGCTGAGCGTACCTATGGGACTTTAAACGGCAACCCTATAAATTTTTTGATGGAAAGTCTGTAGTAAGGTTCATTGCATGTCCCTAGAGTACTTTTGTGTGTCTATAATGCGTATATTTTGAACTACGGGGCTTTGAAAAAATAGTTTTTAACCATATTGGAGTGCTCTGAAATGGTGTTTATAATATGCGGGACGTTTTAAAAGTAATCAACAGGCATGTTATTTTCGTAGTTCAGCACGCTGGACGCACGTTTCATGTTTCCGTAAAAAAAATCTTGGGTTTCAAATATACTGCAACGCAGTTCGACCGCCAGGCAGGCGGGTCCCTTAAATACTGTTGGTTACTGAGTAACAAAATGTGTTATCAATTCCATATCAATATTTTTATTTCCATTATTATTATTTCTGCCATTTTAGAGATGCTCCAATGTCATTCGTTCAGAAATATATAAATACTCTGGTCGGTTGGTGGTAAAAGTATAATGAATTCCAACTCGCTACCATACCAACCCAACCACACCATCACCAACCACCAACCACGAGTTGAAATGATTTTAGGACCAACCACCAACCTGAAATTGTGCCATCTCACATATACTACACTGTCCTTCAACAGCCGCCAATACCAACTACCAACACCAAGCAGTTATTGTGCCACGGTATTAAAAAAAGAGATGGCCAAATCCGAGCACTTACGTATTCGTAAATCAGTGTAGTGTAGCCAATGTGAAACGAGTATTTCATCCTATATTGTTCGTTTTCATCATCATTGAAGACTGCTTTGTCAAATAATACAGGAGTGATATGTTTGTCCGATAGTATAAAATACAGATATTCTTACCCGCTGTACGTAAAGGTGTTTTCATCTATAAAATAATTAGGTATTTTAGTGCGGCCTAAAACATGATATGGAACAAAAACATTATAGAAGAACTGCACTGGATTATTGACTGTTAATTAGCCGAAATTGTGTAAGACGCTATCCACAATATTTTCTAAATATTAAAATCGACATTTGTTAGGATGGATTGCTAAAATATGAATAAAGTTTTGAAAAGTGAATACGAAATGACTATTATTTACAAGCATTTATATATTTTTACAAGCTTTCATTTAACTTCACCTGTATGTGTGTACGGCATGAGTCTGTGCGGTGTCTGTCCGGTGCCCACCGAATCACTAGCATCACGATATAATTTGGTGGGATAGTTGTCGATTACTGGTGGCGTGTAGAATTTCAGTGCCGAGGAAAAGTCCTCATTTACTCATGATTGTGTGGGTAATAAAAAACCATCCAAACTTTGAAACACAAGTATAAATTCAAATTATAGACCGCGTGTGTGTATGTAAAATACCATTTGAAGATTCCGATCTGCGCGAGCTCGTATTGAAATGTCAAATACATAGACACACGCACACACACACGTGTAAGATGAATAATGAATAATCGGCATGGTTCAACTTCCCGCCAAAAGAGTGCACTGAAACTCACCTGATTGCAAGCGATGTCGATGACAAGACGAGTCTGTGAATGTATAAATAGTCTACCTATACAATAAAAATAAATAGGCGAGACTAACAAGTGAAAAATAAACTAACTCTTAAAAACCTTTTAAAACCAAGTTTCTATTTATAAATGAACTAAAAAGATAAAAATAATAAGTAGTTACAGAATTTGGAGAACGTTTAAGACATGGTCGAACAGCCGTAATAATCTTTATTACAAAAAGTACTTTTGCATTAATTTCTATTTGGTTTATAAAAACTTGGTGCGAATAATTAACAGCCTTACGCAAGATGCTTACGTATCTATAAGGGGCAAAAATAAAATAAAATTCCATTGTCAATACACCCGCCCTAGTAAAAGTACTTAGTTATGTTGTTAACTA
The DNA here is from genome assembly GCA_029891345.1 of Dryococelus australis. Classification (NCBI taxonomy): domain Eukaryota; kingdom Metazoa; phylum Arthropoda; class Insecta; order Phasmatodea; family Phasmatidae; genus Dryococelus; species Dryococelus australis. The sequence continues at coordinate 322,836,963 of CM056993.1, read as the reverse complement.
TTCGAAAGATATCCCTCAAAATAAGTTTATTTATTTTACGATCTAAGATTTTTTTTGTATACACATGACTGTTTATTTAAAAAATTTTAAGTTTGTTTTAAAAAGTATTAATGCAACATTTGTATTCCAAGCATCGGTAAAGTGCTAGTTATAATGTCACCTCCAATCTTTAACCTAATCTGGTTAGCTTGTTTATTTTTAATACTTATTTATTGGACTATGAGAAAACCATGACAGTGAGATTTCACTTTGCAGAAGTTTATTTTATTGTGGGGTTCTACGGGTTGTAAAACCAAGAAGGAGGGTTTCCATTGTTAAAAAGGAACTCTTCATTTTGGTCTGCATTCTTGATCTGACTGCCTGTAAATGCAGTGGTTGAAAAGTTTCATTTAAAGTACACCCAGACCATCTACCTAAAGTTAGTCAGATGCGGGAGAGACATCTGAGGTAATTAAACCAGAGCAGGCAGAATGAAGATGCCTGACAGCGCTTGGATAGATTATTGGAGTGATTTTATTAATTAAATTAATAAGATGGCTAAGCTAACTAGCCAAGCTGATAGAAATTCACTTCAAGCTACCGCTGAAATTGTAATACATTAATTTCGATTAATGATAAAATCACTGCCGAAAGAAATTTTCTGTTTCAACTATATTTAATTCTGGTGAATTACATTAATATGCACTCAGTAGCCCATTCGATAATGAATCATCTACTGGCCTGCTAGTGGAAGTTCTTGTTAATGAGAGAAAATGAAACATAAATCAGCGTTAAGTTGATAACTAGTTTATTTAACCTATAGTATACTAATTGTTTGAAACTAGATCTATATTTTAATTTACTGCATGATTCAGAGATGGAAATTAATGTAGGTAGGGCTTTGCTTTCAAGAAACGTACATGTATATAATTTGTATTACTGGTAGCATTAAGTTTGTTCATGTTGTTTTTTGTAATGTTCGCAGTTATGTATTGTTTCTTTATTTACATACCATATTTAGACACTAGAAAAAGTAATGAAGTTTGGAACTGAATTATTCTTTCCTGTGTAGATAGGAATAGTATTAATATTCATTAGACTATGGTTAATAGAAGTCTGGTAGATGGACAGAAGTTTGATCTAAGGTAAAGATCGACAGTAATTTTACTTACATTCGAGAAGTGATTCCAGATTGTTTTTTTTTTACAGACATTGGTAAGTGTGACTTGGTATACGAAAATTTGAAGAGTACTGAAAGGTGATATTGAAGGCAATTTCTTATTATTATTTATTGTTGAAAATTTTCTTGTGTACGAGTAGGTGCAACCAGAGATCCCCAGGTCTCAAATGCCAATTTTAACTCAATACTCCACCGTATTATTTATCATCAACACCACGGGTTTAAAAGGTTTTTACAGTTAACTTTTTCTGTTTACATAAATACATATGTAAGGCTTTGGGTTTACTACTAAGAAATATTAAACTATATATAAATATATATATATAACTGTTTGCATGTTACAAAGTATATATCGATCATTTGGAATGTAAGATTTAATTTATATTTTATAGGATGCGATATATTAAATTTCCAAGCACCGTAGGAAGGCTCAAATATACCTCGATTAGTTTGAATGTTACATTTCCATTCTCTAAGGCATTTAAGACGGGGCAGCGGTGTTGCAGTGGCTAGGGTGCTCGCCTCCCACCACAGCGATCCGGGTTCGATTTTCGCATGTGCGAATCGTGCTGGACGATGCCGCTTGCCAGTGAGTTTCCTCGGGGTACTCCCGTTTCCCCCGCCGTTGCATTCCAGCACCGCTCCGTCCTAGGATCTCATTTCGTGTCACGTTCAGGGATGACGGGCACCTACGGGTCCCAGCTGGAAAGCCTGTCACTCGGTGTGTTGTCTCGCCCTGGATTCCCTCCCTACTAGAGGGTTTTTAGAACACACCTGTTATTTGGATTCTCGTGTTTAACAAATACAATTCACTAGAAAAATGTAATGAAATAGTGTCTACAAATACACGAATTTCTATTCTAAATGCGAGCGCTATTGCCAACACTCGTAAACATCCTTCAACAATTATTTTTCTCAACTAGCTTCACCTCGTCTGAGTGTCTTCGACTAACTGTGAAAAATTCGGCCTCGCATTTCTTCCTTTTTCTTGTATACACTGGCGAGCTCTTGGAATCAATCCGCTGAGGCCCATGCGGGTGTCGCTGTGACCGTGCGGGCTGCTCTCTATTTATTTATTTATTTATTTATTTATTTATTTATTTCTCTCTCTCTCTCTCTCTCTCTCTCTCTCTCTCTCTCTTCCTCTTCACGCTGTCACATCCACCTGAGTTTAGTTCTACACCCACAACCCCAGGCTAAGCACGTTTGGATCCACTCCCTGCAGGATACAGCGGACTCTTTAAATTTGTCTCGTGAATTAACCACTACCGTGATAGCTGAATATTAAGGTGGCCACAAAATAACCATTAAGCAGAAAGCGATAACCTTTCAAATTAAGAGTGTACACGGCTGTCATATTACTGAATAAGTTCAACACATTAAAGCGCATATTAAAAGTGAGTTATTTAAATTCATAATAGATCAGTGTTTATTTAATCCAATTTTTGTTGTTGAACTATTGAAACTAATATAAAAGTTAGTGTTTTGAAATCAAAGTTAAAACATATGTTAATTTTTATGGAAGTTTCCCTGTAATTGGTTAAAAACTTATGACTAAAGAATTGGTCTTCCTAATCTCTGAATGATCCTTCTGTGAAATTATGCATTAAGAAGCAGTAAATCAATTGTGCACGTTTTGGTCTCAGCCAAGGCAATTGTGAAAATTTGTTAAGTGCTCCACACGTTGATGGGTCACATTTCAGCAATATATCTGCATTTCCACACCGGGCAGTTGTAATTTTTTATTCTCATAATTTGTCCTGAGGATGTTTAATTATAAACTTTTAATGCACATTGTGAGACACAGATGAGCTAAGAGGGGTTGTACTGCCAAATATAAGACTTTTAATTCGTTGGCAATTAATACACTAAATTAAAGAGGAAACACTGAGTTGAAATACTTAGAGATCTCCTCCATAAACCTTTCGTTGATAGGTAGCTTTTGTTCCAGTTCTACGAGCAAATGTAGTAATAGTTAAACTAAAGCAGAATGTGTAATGTGACATCGATCGAACGAATCTCAAAGGGTATATATGCAGATCGAGGCAAATAAAACACACTAGACATTCCGCCAGGGAGCATTTCTTCCTTGCTGACGTAACTTTTCATTTCTTTTTTATTACTCTTTATACTCATTTCTTCCTTGCCTTTTCTAGTAAAATCAAATAAAGTTGATACTCCACTTTTCTCTAAGAAAGCCAGGATAGTACTCTCCTTATGCATACAGCAAAGTCATTTTTCAGAAGCGACAATGACTTGGCACAATATGCGCTTTGGGTGGTCTGGCGACTAAATATTGTTTCAAACAGGTGACCTCTGTAATCAAGACGTTACCATTTACAGATCATTAATTGTAAAGAGCTTTTTAACGTCCCCCGGTTTTATGGTTGAAAGCTTGGCAGGGGACCGCTTTTATAACTTTATAACCTAACTTAGATTAACATCCATGCCTTACCCTAGAATCGAACCCAGAGCCTCCTGTACTGCAAATCATTCGAATTCAAACAATTGAAGGAGCGGTTGTGTTCAATTTTAAAAAATTAATTTATTATGTAAATTTCGTTCGGACCAAAGTTTAAAAAAAAAAAAAAAAAAAAAAAAAAAAAAAAAAAAAAAAAAAAAAACTATTAAAGTCAACATTATCCGCTATAAAACATGTCTGGAGAAAGTCTGCAGCAGTAGCTTTAAAGATTCTTTATTGTTCGTATCTTGAAATTACCTGTTTTTCTTTCGGCTTGAATAAAACTGCATAAATAGGGGCCACGGAGACACTCGCACGCGACTCGTGTTATATTTAGTAAAAATTCTTGTTCCAGGTAGAAATATAACATACATATATAGAATTGTGTGTGTGTATAACACAAATTAAGAGAAGCAAACAAACGTCCAGTATCGTTTTAAAAAAAGCTACCCCCGAACTGAGCAATAAATATTGTAATCAAAGCACTAGTTCAAAATTAGATGTTGCGTGAATTTTGAAACTCTCGAGCGGGGGTGGTGGCCGAGTTTGCTACAGTGGCTAGACCACTCGTTTCACGCCTAGGAGAACCGAGCTCGATTCCCGTCGGGGTCGCTCCGGATTTTTCGCACGTGGGAATCGTGCCGGACTACGCTGGTCGGCGGGTTTTCTCGGGGATCTCCCCAATCTCCTCGCATTCCGGCGCTGGCCCACGCCCAGCTGTCTTCAACCTCATCGGTTCTCAAGACGGCGTTGTCCAGAGCCGCAATCTATCCAGGGGTGGGTGGGGAGACGTCGTGATGAACCCAGCCCATCACGCGAGCCGCCCACAGCCCGGACACTCGACCGCTGGTCATACGGCGCTGGTGGCCGGGGATAATGGCCCCGTGAGTGCAGCTGTGCGCCGGCCGAGCCCTAAATCACCGGCTGAGAGCCCGGGCTTAGCCCAGCCCGCAAAGGATATTTCACCTCGCGTCAGACGACTTGGCCGTCTTGCGCCGGAGAACGTGGCGTCCCCCTCAGCCATGCCTCTTAACGTCCGCCCTCGCTAGTGGTATTATCCCTGCTCACCTTCGTCGTCGAGCGCCGCAAGATGGCAGGGGTAGTTTGATGTGTGCGCTGTCACACTCCCATGCCGACCCACGTAGCTCTTCAAGTTTCTCTTTGACGGTCAATTCAGAGTCCTAAAATCGCAGATAATTTTACCAGACGTATGTAATTCTTTTAGCACACCCCAATTAGTATAGCCTTTTCGCGGTTTATTAACACATTTGGAACCAAACCTTTGAAAAAAAATCAACCCATGTATGACGCGTTTGGTTGTTTCCTAAACGTGCAATGTATCACAAGCGTTTCATACTTGTGTTAACATAAAAGTACGTTACCTCCAGTTGAATTGAACTTCTTGTATTTTGTCCATAGATCATTATATCTCATTTGTAAATAACATGAATAAAAATAGGAGGAAAATAGGTGTATTGGTAATATCTATAGGTTATTCACGGTAAAATTAGCACTTTTGAAAGCCCTGCTTAAGATCTACTTGTATGCACGTTGTGTATTACTCCGCCCTATTAAAATTAACATTGCTATGGGCCTCGTCACTTTATTCGTGCGTCGGCCAAGTGAAACTGTAAAATTATTAGAAAATGAAATACCCTACAAATCTGATAATTTTTACACTTATAAGCATTAAAAAAGCAGAAAGCGAAATAAATAATTTTAAATTATCACAAATCGTTACCTAACACTTTTTATTCGATGTGAAGATAAAGAACTACTTTCCATCCTTCGTTACCAATTTTACTGGGCGAATGTCACTGAGTGCGCCCATTAAAATATATGCATGCAGTTGTTTCTTCAGCCCAACTATTATTTTTGTTTTCGATTATCGTGATATACTATAAAAATCAGAGTGTAATATGTTCAGGTACTGGCGAAAACAGCACATTAAATTTTGTTGGATGCGCAGCTACGGAATTCTAAAATGTGAACATAGACATTTTTGCACCCTATTGAAGGCCAGCCAGAGTAATAATAGTGTTAGGATAGCGGCGCTAAGTTATAATGAACAATGTCTTGGCGCCATACAGTATATATGCGGTAGACGAAGTTTCGTCTACTTCGCATGTTCTTAACACTGACATAACAAATGCAATTATCAAAATCACATGGACTGACGTACGTGATTTTTTCTTAAATTTTAATTTCAACAGACTTACGCTTTCGTACGAATAAAATATTTTTTTACTAACATGAATATATTCTAGTTGCATCAAAACTATGTTCGTGGAAGTATACAAACCTCCTTGTGATGAGACAGGCTGCGAGCGCAGTGTCTCCCCATTACGACAACGAGCGACCTTTGAGTGCTGCTCTGTTTTTTGAAGTTATCTATGAGCTGCGGGCTAACCACTGTGTTGTTTGTTTGTACATACCAGCGAGCATAACAAGTAGAGAGTTTCAACTAGACAGTATAACGAGAGAACATTATCATATTCATGTGTAAGCCGAAGTAGGTTCTACGGCACTGCCAACGTTATAACACATATCAAATTACATATTCTCACTTTGTTAGGTGGTTGGCAATATAGATGACCAGGCCATAATTTTTTTAAATATATTGTAACAGTCCTATGTTTTCCGGATAATAAACTATCGATGCGTCGCTTGTTCACAGTTATTTCATATTACATACGTATTTCAACTTGAAATTTAACATCCGAATGGCAAACAGTTTTAATTTAGACACAGAGATTGGATTCACGTAGTGTTGTAGTTACTCCCAACGAGTGAAAAAATTGGGTTTGGCTGTGTTGGGGACACGGCCGTTTTGTATTGCATGTATGTGTCTAAGTTGAAGCGCTCGGATGCCTTGATGTTTATTTTACGTTCCCGACACCGCCTCACTCGATCATATGAGGTTTTGTGTGTATCACTGGTTTGCCTTTGAGGTATTCTTTCCAACCGTATACGATTTTTGTATTTCGACTTGGATTTTTTACGAGTATAGTCCGACATTGCGTTAAGTTTTCTTAATATTTTACATTAAAGGGATACAAATTCAACATAACCACGCCATACAAATGTTTTATGCACGCATTCGATTGATCTTGACGATAGCTGTCGATTGAAACTTAAACGAGCGTCGTAGCTTCACCCTAGTTCAAAGTTATACTACGCCGAAGTTATGAAACGCGGCGAAACGAATTTTTGGTGTAACAACTTTTATAAAATGCCAAACTTTAAAAACTAAATAATTATTTTTAAGATAGGCATAGATTTTGTTCTAAATAGTTAGTGAAACAAGAAGTGAGGTTAGAATTTGTGTATTTTTAAAACCAGTACACGGATTTGTTAGTAAGTACGAGTAGTATATCCAAGTCATTAACTTTCAGTCACCATTATTTGAGGGGAGTGGAGATATTTGGGTGGCTCTTAACATCCAGGTACTGGCTGTTAAGAGCCAATGAGGTTGAAGCGAAGTGGGTATGGAGCAGTGCTGGAATTCAAGGGCGGGGTAAACAGGAGATCCCCGAGAAAACCCGCCGCCCAGTGTTTCCCCACATGCGAAAATCTGGGAGTGACTCCGCCGGGAATCGAACCCGGTCGCCTAGGTGGGAGGCGAGTAGTCTAACCACTAAGCCACCGTGACCCTCGTCAATTTGGAAACGATATGAAAGTTCGTAAGACACGTGGGTGGTCAAAAGCCTGAGAACTGACAAAAAATAAAATTATTGAAAGATTTCGGAGAATTTTAATTTGCGATCTTTAGTATATAAATAAAACCCAATTTCGTAAGAGACTGGACAATATTAAAAACATGAGAAACATTTCAACTTCACATTCTCTTAAGAACATCTATTAAAATGCAGTTTAACTTTATAAAACAGACTTAACATATCAAAACAAGTCTACTCCGGTATTGGGTGCAGTAGTTCTATTTCACGATCAAGATACGCTAGTTCTGGCGTACACACACATTAAAATGCTAACTTCTTTCAGTCTGAAAAGTAACATACTGATCACCATTCTCTTATATTTTCGTGAATTTTAGTGTTTTCTACCAGAGACTGAAATTCGTACGACTCTGTGAACAAATATATATATATATATATATATATATATATATATATATATATATATATATATATATATATATATATATATATATATATATATATATATATTTCACTTGTTGTAAATGTTTCATTCACAGCAGACTAGCAGGAAAATAACTATCGTATAGGAATTATGGAAGACAGAATTTAGGATGAAACGGTGCTCAGTAATATAAAACTGTCTGTGCGAGAAAGTATAAAATACCGTCTACAACATGCTCGATGACTAGCTGGTAACATAATTATCTATATAGTCCCCACCAGTTTGTTCATTGTAAGCCGCTAACTCGACTACAAAATAATCACACTTATCACTACGGCAACATAACTTTTTCTCGGAGGTATCACTGGATGTGCATCAGCCAGCCCGATGATTATAGGTATAGCTTGTTCACTATAAAGTGAGCATTTCTGAATGCCCTTCTTGAGATCTATATTTTCCCTTATTTCGTATCCTTCCGAGATGCGTGAAATTCACATTGACGTGGGCCTTAATACTTTATTCATAAGTCAGTCAAGTGATAATGTGAAATTATTAGGAGCATAAATATGTTACACGCCGAACCATACTCTAATTTCTATAATGCAAAAATCCACAAACTCTTGTTGCTGTGAATTTAAACATCATATTCTCCAAACCAACGTCAATAATTTTAACTATATTACTTAATTCGGTGCCAACTTAACTGGGAGTCTGCGTGTCAGCGTGTGCGGTAGCATATTCGCCGTTAACGGGCGGTGATAATTTTCAAAGGTTGATTTTTAAAACGCTCACTTGCTCATGAACAGCCTCTACGTGAATTTCACACATTTTATTTCGCACCAGCGTAGACTTCGCAGTTATTGCAAGCTCGGGCCACAAAGTTCTATTTATTGGCTGCTGCCATGGTGGTAGGGTTGATTTTTATTCGACTACACTGCACGCGATGCAGTCACGACATTTCGCCATATTTATTTTATTGGCTGAAGGGCCGTCCAGGGCGTGTACAAACCATAGGCCCCGACTTAATGTTTCCATAAGGGGAACAAGTCTGAAGCTTTTTGTGAAAGTATCCATGTCAATTGAAATTAATTTTTTTTCTCTCTCTCTCTCTCTCTCTCTCTCTCTCTAACCACACCCCTGTTCTTCCTCTTTGTCATACTGTACGTTGTATATTTGTGCATGTGGTTACGCACGTACGTAACACTTGTTTAATAAAGGGCAATGTTTTGAATATTTAAACACAATAATCTCTACTGAAGTATTGCTGTTTTCGGTTAAGTAAGACGTATAAAAATTACATTTTGAAAATAATGAGGCAAGCAGTTTAAAATAAATTATAAATACTTATTACATACTGAAGTAGCGACAAACGACTGTTTATCAACACAAGAGGGCAACGCCTCTGCTGGCTAAAGAGTGGAGAGGCGACGCCCCCCCCCCCCCCCCCCCCCCTAACTATGCCTCTCTGTACTCAGCGCCTATGGTACAAATACAAACAACTGTGGTTCAGTCAAGAATGGAACATACGAACGAATATACATTGCTGGAGTCTAACCTGTCACCGATAGAAATTGCGAAATCCCCGTGAGTCTACCGATGATAGACACATTTATGAGCGCCGAGACGATGGCATAAGAGATTCGCAGCCCACTATAAATTTGGAGGTCCCATCGCCTTTACGTGCGTAACCGTATATCGTAAAACCTAAATTTAATAACCCCCATAACACCCCCCCCCCCCACACACACACACACACATAACTTGAGCAGGCACAAATCCGAGCGGAAAGCGTGTTTCGCGCGTCGTAGAAGTAGCGTCTACGGCGCGGTTTCGCAAATTCAATCTGCAAGGTCTCGCCTCACTTCCTCTACCCGTAAAGTGCCCGAGTGCAGCCTGATGGAGCAGCCACGAGGATAAACGTCGTATTCACTACGGAAAATACCGCCCTCATCTCCCACTCATGTCGCAGAGGCATGCGTGTGTCTTAATTCGATTGCAGTTCTCTCTACGGTTTTTCTACACTGAGATAAAAAAAACAATATGTAAAACTTCAAAGTGACATTTCGATAAATTATATTAGTTTACAATATTCGTATTTACTAGTGTCAAAGATGAATAATTGTAATTAAACTTTTGGCGTATATTGATAAACTGCGTGTTAACACCACTTACTGCCATGAGTGCTGTGGTACTTGTAGACATTAAGTCTGACTGTGTTTCCAATTGCTTATGTGAAACATTCTCAATGACAAATAAACAAAACAATAAGATAGTTGTAACTAAATTTTAGAGATCAGTAAAATTCACGGCCGTTAAAATCTGGAGAAGGAAGGATGGCAGAATTTCAAGTACCTGTTAATGGGTGAACGATAGATTACTTTACTGTAAATTTAAATCGAAAGTTCATATATATGTATATATATATATATATATATATATATAGTCCCCCATACTGCCTGCTCTCAGAAAGATAGATATCGAACCAGGTGTTTTTAAATTAGTCTTTGCATAGAGGAAATTATTTTTCTTGAACACTAGTCTGATTATTTTGCTCGAAAGCGAACATAAAAAGATTAATAGAATTGTGAGCCTATTTTGATGAAGGTATACATAAATTGCTTAAACCGTTTGAGCTAAAACGCAACAAAAAAAACTTTTCAAGCGTCATACCCAAAAGGTTTGAAATCGTAATTAAGATGCTACTACTTGTGCATCGTATCACACCAATTACTATAATTTGCATTACATTTTACTTCAATTGAATTTGTACTAGTATGGTTTAAAGTAATTTTATATCCACTAGGGTGAATATATATATATATTTTTTAAGTTAGCTTCACAGAACGTTCTCGTAAGAAACTATTTGTTGCATAGCGTGTAGGAATAGTTTACAAGAAATATAAATCTTTGTGGAAGTATTGGAAATAAGAGCAGCATACATACTTCCCAACCTGACTGGCTGTTAAAACTGCAACAACGAGAGGGATGTGAGCGATCACAACCAGACTTGTTGGACAGAATACCCGTCATACTCAGGTGACATGATTACTCTTTCAGCTCGTTGTGGCATACAGAATATGAGGAACCGCTGCTAAACAGTGCTGCTTCGATGCGTGCCCGAAGTTCACCTGTGATGCCCGCGTGGCCTGTGGCAAGCCAGTCTTCGTCCGACCATGGACAACTCGTGGGAGGTCTGGAGAACGCGCAGGCCAAGAAAGCAATGCGATATGGTGGTCTTCCACGAACAGTCGGACGATGTGCGACACATATGGTAGAACATTGTTCCGTTGATACAAGGTCCCAGGTTTGCCCTGAAGATAGGGGGCAACAACAGGCTCAAAATCACCCGCGATGTAACGGTTGCTGGTCAGCGTACAAGCTATGCGAGCCAGGCGACAGCGAGGACGGAAATCTAATGACATCCCCATTGGCGTGTGGTGAAGTGTTGCAAGGTAAGCTGGTGTTTGCTCCGTGCTGTACACATCGGCGCATGCAGTAGGAACCAGTAACCAGAGTTGAGCCGGGAGAAATATTGCGGCCACTCACGAGAGAGCGGCAAGGCACGCATTACACACTTACTGTGACGTCAACTGCACTACTACGTCTAAGTGGGCGATATGTAAACTAGTGAACGACTATTTATAGTGTGGTGACTTAGGGTTCTTTAATGTATGTGAAAATAAATGGAGAGAGATTTATATTTATATGTGTAATTATTATGCAACATGTAGGCAGGGTTTACAAATAAACAAGTGAATGTGTAGGTGACAGAACACTCACTGCAAAATACTAAAAATCACCGCAAAAACATCAACAGACTTACAAATTACCAGCATGTTTCCTTGTATCCAGGCTTATCTCCGCCTCCACACAGCTTATACATATGTAATACTTTAAATATTTGCTGGAAAATAATAAGGAAACTAACTACAAGTATATCAATCAAAGAAGTCCAAGAGTGAAATGGAATTTAATGCAAAACAAAATCTTCTCAATTTAAATAATGTTTCCAACTTTACATTGTAACCACAGAATATTTACAAATACCACGCAGTAACTGGAATAGAATATTAAATTTAAAACGCTGCATGTCTGTCAAAAATGGCAATTATGTGTGTGTGCGCTTGGCAACCATAATTAAAGTCTTTGTAGCTTTTAAAATTCCGTACCAAATTTAAAAAGTTTTAATTTGCAGAAAGTTTGGTTAATGTTCAAATAGTAACCCACTCACACGTTACATTTTACAAGAAATCTGCCTACGCGTCTACACTGAATAAAATGTTTCTGGCTAGCAATATCAAAATTCGGTAGAGTAAAATACGAGTTCTTATTTTCAGGCACTGTGTGATCAGCAAGAAAGTGTTGGATTAAATGTGTAGTTAACAGGAAACGTCTTTAGCACTCCACCGCTGGACCAACGGTCACTTAGTATGGCAGTGATAAGATACCTTATATTTCTGCGTTATACTTAAAGTTGCAAAACTCCTAAGCCCTCTTCAGACAGTTTTAAAACACTCTGTCGGCCATTTACGTAAGACGGAGCAAATTCGTCGGGGTCAAACTCACTTTTAAATTATAATTTTTCACTGTTCAGACGGAGCTCACGTCTACCTGACCTGTTACGTTAGCGACCCATTTCAAACAAGATGGAGACCAGAACATTCTTTCAACAACTCAATTTGGCGTTACCTGATTGGAATTTACCTGTGTGATATAGGGCTTATATCGGCGTGCATTCCTTATGATTACAATCAATACGTTGTTACCAGCCATTACCAACTTACGCAATTAACATGTAGCTCAAAACTTAACACTATGAAAATAAATACGTAATATTGAATATATGAATAATAACCTCTCAACTGCTGCGTGTACGATAGTAAATATGTAAAATAAAATAAAAATAAAATTACTGAATAATAAATTTATATGTAGAACACATCACAACAATAGCATTTCTATAAAATAAACAGACGTGTACTCGTATGCTATCTTTCCATACTACTGTAAGGCTTAGCACTACTAATTAGATGCTCTACATACTGAGGCACAGAGCGAAACACAGCTTAGCTTGGAAAAGTTCACCACACGCCGCTGGACACCCCATACCATAACTCCAGTTTCTGGGCCAGTATGACAGTACGTAATGCAGGACTCTGCCAGGAGTTCTCTACCGTGACATCCGAGACTAATATTTGCCAGTGACATCACGACTAGTTGGCCAACATACGTGGCCAACATGACTGGCACCTTGGTTAGTTTCGCATGTGGTGCGTAGTGTTTTTATAAAAACTATAGGTTAAATGGTAATAACCCAATACTGTTTTTAACTTTTGTGTTCCTCGGTGTCTTGTAAATAGCCTTGATAGGCTATTTGGGCGTCTTTTAGTTCCCTGACCATGAAGAAAGACTAAATGCCTTGTTGAACGCTATTTCGCAAGATTAATTCGTACGTGCAAAATATTAATATGTAAGTAGATGTTTACCAACTTTATAGCTTCCAGAATAAAAAGTTACATTATCATAATTTTTATTATTGAAGTTTGTGTATGTGTGCACTAGTATTACAGGCTGTCCACGGTAACGTGATACCTTTTGGAGCCTTAGCTAATTTTTATTTTCGGCCATTTACTTATCCTTCAGCCAACTTTTTTAAATAAATATTGGCATGTACATAATAAACACAGTTTTTACATTTCAACGCACTTGTAAGTTAACTTCTATGGCTAAAACACACACATATACATATATACACACACACAACACACACACACATATATATATATATATATATATATATATATATATATATATATATATATATATATTATAACACACACACATATATACATATATATACGTATACACATATATAAATACTTATATATACAAACATATATACACACACACATATATACACACACATTATATATATATATTATACTGTCATTCCAAATGTGAGGGCGTTCGAAAGTGCTCACTTTACCGTGATAGCCTTCAATGTTAGCTGTTTAACCCTACAACGGTGCTTAATTTCACGCACCTGACGTACATGCATTTTTGCAGTATTTTGTTTAAAAATAACACATTTCAGATTCACAAATTTACTGAGACAATTTCAACTTTTTTATTAGTAATTTTTGTAAGTAATTTCAAACAACACAAATATTTTACGAAATATAAAGCATAGTGAGCTTCACTCCAAAGAGGTTATGTATACAGAACCTTCCCAATTAGTTAATCAATATAAGGTAATATATTTATTACGCAAAGAACAATTATTAAATGGCTTGGGGAATGTATCAATAAATAATACTTCTGAATAATTTCTCCGTTGTTTACAAATGGAAATATATTAAACGCAACGAAAATTAAGAAATAGTTTAAAATTGGTTGATTTATTCAGAGAATGTAATTATTAAGTAAACTAATAATTCTGACCATCTTTCTTGACGTGTTTACAAAAGATAGCACAGTGAAAGCAACAAAAATTCTGCATTTCGCACTGTCCACTTTAATTTTACGCACTACTTCACATTCAAAAATAATGTTTTGCTGCGACTGTATTGCCTTCCGCCAATGACGTCACATTGAGATTGTACGGTACCGCCAGACACAAGAGCTATGTCGATGGAAGGTGTCCCACTTCCGTATAAGTTTGATTGATTTCAAAGTTCCTTGCCAGAAACGGACACTATACATACATAAAAATTAGAAACAATCTTTTTTTAATTCCTTTGATGCAATAAATTCTTTTCAAGAAAACTTATTTCCGACATGTACTATTGATGTTACGTTACGATTCATCAACTTAATTTTAGAAGTGTTAAACTGTCAGATATTCAGTACTAAATCTTCTTTTGCTCTTTTCAAATTTTTGACCCAAGCCTATTGCAGTGCATATTACTTCCTTGTTCTTCCCAGATCTCTTCTTCCGTGTGGACTGTATTAAGAAACTACAGCTGGAAAATATCATTTGACATTATTTACAAGTGTTCACGCCATCTTGTGTTGTTGTTGACATCTTCTCGAGAACTGGCATAAAGATTGCCTCTACTTTCCTTTTTATCTCAGACAGTACAACCTAAAATACTATCCCTGACAATTTCGAAACAATGCCTGAATTATAACCTAGTCTCTTTCTTGAGCCACTATATATTCATTTGTTCTTGATGACTGGTATCCCTGTTGTATCACGGAACTTTAGACATGTGTATTTACGTGCTTTATTTATCATATTTCTGTAAGTTAACATATTCATGTTGTTCTAAACATGCCAATTTCATACATATACATGCATACACATACGTACATATATACATACGTATATATATACATACCTATATACACATACGTATATATACACATACGTATATATATATAATTACTTATGTACACATACGTATACTCATACATATATACATACATACATATATATATACATACATATATGTATATGTATGTACATTGCATGTATATATACATGCACATACATATATACCTGCGCATACATATATACATATACACACATATATGCATATATACATATATATATATATACATATACGCATATATACACATATACGCATATATACATATACGCATATATACATATACGCACATATACACATACGCACATATACACATATACGCATATATACACATATACGCATATATACACATATACGCATATATACATATACGCATATATACATATACGCATATATACATATACGCATATATACATAAGTATAAACACATATACGCATATATACATAAGTATAAACACATATACGCATATATACATATATGTATACACATATACGCATATATATGTATATACACATATATACATACACATATATGTGTATACACATATACGCACATGTACACATATACGCACATGTACACATAAATGTGTATAACACAATTACGCACATGTACACATAAATGTGTATAACACATATACGCACATGTACACATAAATGTGTATACACATAAACGCGCATATACACATATATGTGTATACACATAAACGCGCATGTACACATATATGTGTATACACATATACGCACATGTACATATATATGTGTATACACATATACGCACATGTACACATATACGCGCATGTACACATATATGTATATACACATATACGCATATATACATATGTATATATACGCATATATACTTATACATATACGTATATATACATATCCGTATAAATATACATATATGTATAAAATCACATATACATATATGTATAAATACACATATACATATATGTATAAATACACATATACATATATGTATAAATACACATATACATATATGTATAAATACACATGTATAAATACACATATACACATATGTATAAATACACATATACATGTATAAATACACACATACATGTATAAATACACACATACATGTATAAATACACACATATATATGTATAAACACACATATATATACATAAATACACATATATATATATAAATACACATATATATATATATATCTTTTACATACACAATCCAAAAGAATTGTAGAAAACAACCAATTCCTTGTAAACAAAATTATTAAGTGGCTATGATGGCATTCGTTGTAGGTTATTAAAGCAATATGCTTTTGTATTCAGTGTTCCATTAAGCCATATTTGTAATGCTATCGTCAATACAGCATTGTTTGTAGACAGACTCAAATGGACTATGGTAAGTAACACCAATGTTTAAGAAAGGTGTCAAGACCGAAATAACCAATTATACACCTAACTCACCTACCTCCTTTTTCAAAAGTAACTCAAAAACTAATTTACAAGAAATAGTTGTAACATTTTGAGAATCACAACATATTATTAAATTTCAGTTAGGCTTTAGGAAAAATGCCTCGACTAAGGATGGAATTTTCAAACAATTTACATTATTAACGCACTTGATAAAAAGATGAAATCTAATGAACTAGAATATAGCAAATCCGGGACCTGGCGCACCCCACTTTTCCCGGAAATTTCCGCCAAAAGTACAAGAAAAATGCAACAATAACTATTTCCCGTTATTTTTCACTAAAGTACAAGAAAAAATTAAAAACCCAAAATCTTAAATTCGATGAAAAAACTATCAAAACCAAGCAAATTTAAACTAAAATCAAGAAAATGTCTCGTTTTTAAGCTACTTTTTCGTGTTTCCAGAAACGACAATTTTCAATTAAAAAAAAAAAAATTAAGCTCAAAATCAAGCAAATTTACCAATATTTCACAAAATGCCCGTGCAGAATTTTTCATACTATAAACACAAGTAATTTTAGTCGAAATTCAAGCAATTTTTCCCCAAAATCAAACAAATTCACCATTTTTCCAAAACAGGCGTTCGGATTTTTCATTCGCAAAAACAAGTAAATTTAAGTTAAAAAGCAATGTTATGCTAAATTCACGTGAGATATTGTCTTATTATTCGTTACAGTTTTTATTCGAAGCTCTACTCATTTTTTAAAAAGTCTTCTATTTGCTCTAGATTTTCACCAATTTCTTGAAGTTCATATTTATCGTCAATTTTATATAATATTGATAATTGTAAGCTTTGTAAATTTGAATGAAATTTGCGAACAAAATTTTTAAGATCTTCGTATCCATTATCTAATCTGTAGGCAGGCAGGCATGAATCACTACCATCACCTTTTAGAATGTTAGTCAAACTGGATGGAAACAAAGGCGATTTTATTTATAAAGAAAATTTATTATTAAATATTAAGAGAAAGGAAAAACTCATTTAGAATTATGAAAATGATTTTTTATTTGATCAAATAGTACATCTATATTTCTAAAAATTCTCAAAACTTTTAAATGTAACCACTCAACTGAGTATAAAATATTGTATTAAAATATCGAAACATTTTGTTGATTCTTCCATTTAACAATATTAAAATTTTATAAATCTTCAGTAATTCTTTCTTTCAAATAATCATAAGTAAGATTTCTTTTACTAATTAGAACAACATTACAAACTTTACCTGCTTTACCTTTCCATTAAAATCAACACTAATTTTTGTATTTGTCTTTTTCTTTAACTACAATAGTTTTTCTATATAAACAGTCTATAACATATAATGGTCTTCACCCCAAAATGAATAGTAATTAATATCACTATCAAAGTTTGCAATTGGTTTATAATAAAGTTCATTATTTCTATAGTTAGTATCTGGTTTGGTTTTTGAATTTCTAAAATCATTATAAGCAAGAAATTGTTTAAGACAAACACCGTTTTTAATGTCTAGATTCCAGTTTTCTTTAGGAAAAATTTCATTTCTACCATTTTTAACATAACTATTTTTCAGAATACATTGATCTATCATAGTAGTGTGTTTATGTTGTTGATCATGATTTCTTCTATTAAGTTGAAAACATACAATTACAAAATCAGGCATATCAAATTTTAAATTATTAAACTGATCTTTTATATCAAAGCTAAAAACAGTTGTTCCAGCAGGGAATTCTTTTTCTAAAAATTGTCAATAATCAAAACTAATAGGTATTTCTCGATCTTTGTATATTTTTTCTTTAAGTGCAATGACATGGTTAGATTCATATTCAACAATAGGCCACATAATGTATAATTTTTGAATGATAAATTTACAATGATCAGAACGATGTTTCGTATCTTTATCTAAAGTTCCATAAAGAAATAAACAGTTGTTATCAATTGATTTACGAAAAAAAGTAATTTTATAACCACCTTTCCAATAAACCTCATTGTTATCACAAATAAAGGCAAATAAATATATCAGTGGATATCATATTTCATTTGTTTTATCAGTAGAAACAGTTTTAACCTCTTTTGTTATAGTACTAGAAACAGATTTATCTCGATATAGATTATCAACACCAGTAAATTCTAAATAATTTTGTTCACTTCGTGATCGTAATAAAGCATCCATCATTGTTGATGTTATACCTGGATTATCAACAGATTAAATCATATTTCCATGTTTTGAAATTTCTACTTTAGAAAACTGAAAAGGAAAAAATAAGAAACATAAATATTACTTGATTCATCATCATTTGCCTCCGCCCCAACTGTATATCTCTTTAGTAGACTAAATTGCTCATAAATATAAGCATAATTTGGAAAAGGAAAGCCCATCTACTAGAGGAATATCAAATTAAATTATATTATTTTAAACATTTAAATTCCCCCTAGTTTGATCAGTTGGGGGAAAAGTTTGGCTCTTGAAAATCTCAATACTTTTTTAAAACATCTATAAGAAAAATATTTATATATAAATGGCGAAATCAAAGGGAGTTTCTCGAGTTAAATTACTCTTTGAAAGATATAAAACACAAAAAGAATCATGAAAAAGAATATGAAAAAATAAGAACAACCATTAATTAACTAATTACGATACATCGGCAAAAATATAGATAAAGTGTAGAAAATATAAATTTAACAAAACTAGTTCCTGTTGCAGTTAAAAAATTTAGATTATCCACCTACTCCTGAAGAAACATCATTCGAAAAAGAATTATTTCCTAAAGATAGATCTCCAAATTAGGGTATAATGCCATTGAAAGACTCAACTATTAGACTCGGAAAATATATTTCTGGAGGTATTAATAACATAAAAGGAAAATACGGTTTACGAGGAGAGTGCCAAAATTTCAAAATTGGTGATGCACAAGTAGAGAGAGATGGCGATACACTATTTGTCAAGGATAAAGAATATGAATTAACAGAAGTACTTTCTAAATTGTTAACACAAAGTAGCCATAAAGAACTTGCAGGTAAATACAATGATAATGACCTTAAAAATTACGCAGAAATTGTTTTATTAACCAATGCTGTATTTCAAAAATATATTCCTAATAAGAAAAGGAATAATTCAAGTTCAAGTATTGGTTGAAAGTATAATAATTTTATTAATCCAATTTACGAAAAATATGTACAAAAATTAACATTCAAAATCAGCAGGAAACACCCCAGAAAGAATGATTTCTCCAAGAACTCCTAGACCTGAAGGAATAAAAAATACAATAAATTTACAAAAGAATATGTCTGGATGGATGATGTTAGAAAATTGGTTGATAGATTATTAGTTATTCATGGTGAAGAAAATGCTGGAAATAAAAATTATTACAATGAAAAATTAGGCATAATTAATATGTTAAACAATAACTTTTCGGATTTTGTTATAAACAATCCAAAAAGAATTCATTATCTAATAATAGTTTTAATGTAATTCCAAAATCATTTTGGAATTCTGAACACCATGGCAAATGTATTATGAATTGGGTATTAAACAATTGAAATTTGCCCGAAATGCATTTGCTGGCTATAATTATTGTGGACCATTTACAAAATTAAATGAAAGGTTGGAAAGAGGCAACAGTGGAATAAATAAATTAGATGAAGCATGAAAATATCCCGATAATGCATATAGAGACCACAAAGAAATTATATTAAATAAAGATACTCCAATTGCAGAAAAAATTACATCTGCTGCTGTTTCCCCAACTATGTTTAAAAAAAGAAAATTAGGTTGGGGCATTTAAATGTTTTATTGATTATATATTTTATTTTTACTTATAAATGAAGATAACAAATATAACTTTCGATATTCCCTTTGAGGAATTAAAAGATTTGGATATAGATACATCTTTAACAAAATATAAAATTGGGAGAAGAAAAAAAAAAGAAGGCAAAAGTTTCAAATTATCTTTATCACTACCAACAGTCAAAAAGATGGCCACAGAAAAATCTGGACGTTGTTCACACCATGGAGGAATTATTCCTATTATACTCACTGCTTTAGGTACACTTGGCACCTTAGTTGGAGGTGCTAGTGCAATTTATAATTCTGTTGAACAAACAAGATATAATAAAAAAGAATTAGAAGGAAAACAGACACACAATTTGGCAATGGAAAATAAAGTAGGAATTGGTATAGTTGTAAAAAAGAAGGGAAGACCAAAAAAATTTGAATATATACCCACTATCTAATATCGATATTAAAAATGTGTAAAAATTAAATAAAAAAATTTCACAAATATTTATATGATTGAAGAATTATCAAAAAGGATGCACAAAAAAGAATGTGCTGTGAATAATTTTAACATTTCTACAAATCTGGAAACTCATTGGGTTTGTAATTTTAAAGAAATTGATGGTGTTTACTGTTTTGATTCATTTGGAGGTAATATTCCTATTAATATAACTAATTATTTCAAAAACAGAAATGTTTATTAGAATGATGATCGAATTCAGAATTTTAATTCAGTTATTTGTGGATATCTATTTTTGATCGTATACTTTTTTCGAAAGATTTTAAGTTTAACTATCTAATTTCTTCGTTATTAAATTACATATATATATTTGAAACCATCAGTCAAATCTTTAAATAAAATTGTTGACACTAGTGCTTCATCTTTTTAAAAAAAATGTTGATTTAAAATACAAAACCGTTGCTTCTAAAACAAATGTACATTCACAATGCAATTTAGGTGTTTCTGACATATAATGTAAACTAAGCACTTGCTTTGATTATATAAAATTTTATGTTTCTTTTTTAGGACCTAGAATTGTTAATATAGATGATCCTAGAGACACTAAATACACAGTCGACAAAATATTTTTTAATAAACAAATAGCTGATTATGCTTCAAAAGAAGTTATATATTTTCAGTTCAATAATACTATTGCGGAGAATATAAAACGAATAAATTATGCAAAGCAGGTACAAAAAGGAAGTATATATTTAAAAAAAACTATTGTTTCTGACTACACTTTAAGAAAAGATGTCGAATCAAGACACAATACTAGTGTTTCTGATTTAAAAACATATGTAGATTCAAAATACAATACTATTGTTTCTGCTTTACATGATCAACTTAGTAAAGTTTTTGTTTATACAACAGATTATGTTTATATTCAAAATTGTAGAATTACTAATATGGCTGATCCTGTAGATGGGAAAGATGCTGTCAATAAGAGATATTTCGATAAAAAAAACTCACAAAATGCAAAATTTAAAATCAGTTTTGAATTATTGTGATGCACTTGTTAAGTTGGAGATTGAAAAATGCAAGGAAGAAAAATTATATATATATTTTATTTACCTGCAAAGTGGAATAAAATTAAAAATTATTTTCACTTAGATAATAAAATTTTTCTTTACTTTTTCGATGGATTGTAATGTTTATAAAATAATTACTGTTAATCCCAATTTACCTGATGATACTGTGACTGCTATTAAGGGATCTCAAAAAATGGATTACAGTAAGCCTTTTGATGTTAACATAGGTGATATTTTAACTTTTAAAATAAATAAAAAACTAAAATATCTGAATATGATAATGGTTTGATGACTACAATAGGAATATTCATAATATATAAAGATTATTTTTATTCTTATTAAATGGAGAATACTTTGTGCTTGAAGTGTAAAAAGTCACTAAAATAATAATATAACAATTGAAAATAGTAAAAATTTACAATTAGTTCAGAAAAGTATATGCTCGATATGTAAAATTCTAAAAAATCAACACTTATAAAAAAAATTGCTCAATGTAAGAGAAGGAATGACCAATGAATTATAGAAAACTGTATTAAAAAATGTTCCTATGAGAAAAGTAATTATTTATAGCATTAATGTTTTATGGCAAATCGATCTTCTTGAGATGGATACTGGGAATTTAAAAAGCTATACCACATGTAAATAATGGATATTAATATATTATGACAATTATTTATGTTTTCTCAAAATATGCATTTGCTATACCAATTAAAGAAAAAACAGCCAGGAATGTAGCAATTGCTTTAGAATCTATATTGGTTAAAAGAAAACCACATAATATTCAAAGTGATAATGGATACGAATTATTTAATAAAATATTTAATGTAGTTATGCATAAATATAACATCAATCACTATTCTACATTTAGTGAACTTAAAGCCAGTGTTGTAAAAAGATATAATTGTACAATGAAGAATAGAATTTGGAAGAAATTTCCTTTAAATGGCAATTACAAATTGGTAAATATTTATGATGATTTAGTTACAGAATACAACAATACCAAACATAAAACCATTGGTATGAAAACAATTGAAGTTGATAAGAACATACCAAAAAAATGCAAACAAATTTTGTAGACATGATTACTGAACCAAAATGCAAAGTTTATGCGATATTGTCAGTGTAAGCAAGAGTAAACAAATCTTTGAAAAGGGCTATACAGCTAATTAGACAACAGAATTATTTACCATTTTTGAGGTTTTAAATAATGATGTACCGACTTACAAACTGAAAGACGACAAATGAGAAGAAATATAGGGTAGATTTTATGAATACAAAATAATGAAAACTGACTATCCAAATGAATATTTGGTTGAAAAAGTCTTAAATACTAAATATGATAAAATTTATGTTAAATGGCTGTGTCTTGATAACTTGCATAACTCTTGGATTAATAAACAGATGTTTTGTGAATGTGAATATTTTTCTGTAAGAATCAATTGTGCAGGATAATTAATCACAGTTGAGCAGGATCATTAATCATGCAAGATCACAATCATGCAGGGTCAAAATCATGCAGAATCACATTTGTTCAAGATCATTATTCATGCAGGATAACATTTGTGCAGGATCACAGACATGCAGGATCATGATCATGAAGTCTTATCATTTCAAACACAACATAAAAATATGTTTTAACACTTGTTTAACATATATAAAACATGTTCAACATTTGCTCAACATTCATTCATCATTCATTCATTGTTTGTTCATTGATTCTTTGTTCATTGTTTTTTCATCATTCATTCAATATTTATACATTTGTTCATCATTCGTTCAATGTTTATTCAACATTTGTTCATCATTCGTTCAATGCACATTTTACCTATGACAAGCTTTTTATTTTAAAAAATTTCAAAAGGTTTACAAGCAACTTAATGCTGCACCAGGGACTGCATGTTTCAGGTTTACAGGTAAGTTAATACCTCGCCAGTGACCTAATTTTTTCCAGCCTTAATTAGCACCACCAAAACTCCATTTGGTGAAACCCCTTATTCACCACAGGCCGGTCATTTTATTAGTGGAGAAGTGATGGGTTTTTAATTTTTTTATTTCTTATGTGGTACCCCTTCTCATATAGTGAGGTGCCATATGCTATATGAGAACACTCCAGCTTATATGTCTGTCTTTTTACGAGTGTAGTATGGATAGCATTTTTTTTACTGAAGCTTGAAGTACCACTTTTATTTTTATGAATGCTAATACATTGCTGTATTAGCAAGAGCAATGAAATTTTTTTGGCTCGAATTTTGAATGATTTGGTGTTAATCTAATAGTATAAATATGGTTCCTCATATTCACACTATTAAATTATCTGCTCAAAACAGGGATCGAATCTATGACATTCACATTTGAAATCAAATGCTTGCCACTGAGCCACCGTGACAAGACGAACGAGGCAATGATTTTACTGCATCTTGTGGTGAGTTATTCTCGCCATAAGTAGATAACTTCATATCACGAGTTGCACCACTGACTGTTTGCTAAACCACAACTAGATAACAGCACTGTTGTGATAAACATCTTCCTGTGGTGGCAAGAGTGTGCTGAAGTGCCTCTTCAGGAAGTAGATAAAGAATTCTCCTTTTCAAGATAAACTATACAGAGTTACATTATAAAATGTTGGATTTGGTCTCTGTTCATTTTTCTACTTAAATCTACTGTAATGAACCTATAATCTTCATTCCAGCAATTTCAACAGATATCTATAAATTTCTCATAAGACATCCCCACCAACAAAATCATTATATACATGTTTTAAATTTGTGTCATCTTGTCTAAATATACATAGAAAATTTGCATTATCTCTTACTAATTGTTTAGGTACTTTTGAACAAGTCTGTGCCAAATAAAATACATCAATATTTTTATGTCTTCCCATAATAAAATATTTGTATATAACACCCTGGTTTTCTAAAATAACAAAACCAAAAAAACAATTAGAGATTTGTCTTCACACACTGATCTAAAGGAATCATTTAATGATTATTATTTAAAAAGTATACCATTTTTTCTTTAAGTCAAAATATTTTAAATACCTCATCAAAATAATTGTGTACATCAATATATTTATGTTGGTTTCAACTTTTTGAGCAACTGAACAATTTATTAAAATTTAGCCATCCTAGCTTATGAATAAAATTAATCATCAAGTTAGTTTTGACAATTACTAGGCCCAACAATTAAGCATCTTGTGTTATCAGGTCATAATTCACCATTCTTCTTATTTTTAGAAATTTCTTTGGAAATTTAAACACCAACACCCCAATTAACATTTTAAATTAAATATGATAGTTTTTGTAATAAATGATTATAAAGTGTTTAAGTTAACAAATAATAGTGTTCTAAAGAAAAAACTTCATTATATCATCTATAGTGAAAAATCAATAGCTTTAATTAGCTTTTATGCAACATTTTTAACTTCTAATATAGACAACAATAATATAACAATTGAAAAAATAAGTCCTGTTGTTGATAAAAATGAAGTTTTTGCTATTACTGAAGGATAATATGGTATTGAATTTTTAAAGGAAACTATGAATTCAATTGACCCATTTTCGACAAAATAACTTTGAATTAACAGCATACAATGCGAGAAACAGAATATAAATTATATCTAAGTTTGATATTAAACTTGATGATCGATCATCTGATATGCTTAGTTTTGAGAGAAATATGCTATACAAAGTTGTTGTAAGTACTAAGCTACCTAATTTAAATTCATTTTAAACAATAAATGTTCACTGTAATTTAACATATGGATTATTTGTTAAATATGTCGAATCTAATCATTGAGAAACTTATATAATTGCTAGTTTTTCACCAAAAACTATGTTTGGCTTTAGAGAACATGTTAGCTATGGGCCTGCATTTATGATTTTTTATAGAATAAATAATGAGCAGTTTAATTACATAGATTTAGAAATTTGGGATGAAAATTGTAAACTGATTGATTTTGATGGTTCTGATATTGATATTGTTTTGGAAATTAAAGATGTTTAAAATATAATATAGAAATATTAAATATAAAAATTAATTTAAAATTATACATTTTGATACCCATATGGTAATGTATCTATTTTTTTAGTATAGTCCTTTTGTCATCATAAGGGCTTAATGCAATATTATTAACTTCTACTGTAATATCATGCTTTTCGCACCTTCTTTAATTCATTGTTCTGTGTTCTATTTTCTCTTTAAACATACAATTCTCATAGTCCCCAAATGTAATTATCTTGTTAACAACACACTTCTTTACACCTTTTGAACTTTTATTTTCTTTATTATCTACTCTATACGCATACATTTTTTCTCTTAATGCAACAAATTCTTTCATTATTTTCCCAATACATTCGTCTTCATCTTACCTATAACTTTCTTATTTATTTGTGGCAAGTTATAGGTATTGTCATTTGCATAATCACTTGTATAAAATTCTTCTATCATCGATTTCATATCTTCATAAAAATTTTCCATTTTTATATTATAAATGCGTGAATCAGTTGCTTGATAGCCCATTTATATTTTATCACCGTATTTTGGATTCATTACTTTATAATGAGAGTCATACAAAAATTCTTTTATGTCTAAAATTGGCATGCCAACACGAATAGTCTCATTAAATTTTATACCTGTTTTATTCATATGTATGGCAGCAAGATTCTTATTAAACATAGTACTTCTTTTCAAATTTGGTTTTGCTACTAATTTTTCACATTTTTCCGCATCTGATATTAATCTTATACCCACAGTGTTTCTTATATTTTACATTTTACAAAGTTCAGCATTATTCATTTACTTATAAAAAAATCTCTAAGTCATTTTTAGCATTAGTTCTCATTTATGTATTTATATCTATATACTTCTTCCACCAATCAGACTATCATACATTAATATTATATGTATTTCAGCAAATTTAAACTATTATTTAAACACTGTATCAAATTACGATAGTGTAGTACATACTTTTGTTTATTAAGTAAAGTTGTTAACAATCGGGATTGTTTTGTTCCTGGCATCGCCTTATTTTTTGGGCAAAATGATAGATCTCTATGTAAATTATGTAGTTCTTGTGGATACTATAAATCACCTTCTAATATACAATCATACTCACAATCATCCTCCAAATCTAATATTTTTTTACTCCAGTAATCTAAATCAGATAACGTATAATAAACCCAGTAAATATTGCGACATTGCCCATTCATATATATTATTAGCATCGAGATATGCTAAACAGTTGTCACTTTATTTGGATTAAAATCTTCTAAATGTTTTTGTTAGTTTTTAACATATCACTTACACCATTACGACATTCCACCTCTACTTAATTTTTCATTCATGAAAATCATATCATAGTTATGTAATAAATCTAGTGGTTGTTTAGTCATATTCAACATTCCATCCCAAGATAATTATGGTGCTGTAAAATGCCATACAGGACCTAATTCATATGCATTTATTCACGTATTTCTGAAATTTTCAAACACATCTGATAACATTAATACGTCACTTTTTAAATATAAGTCATGATATTAAATTAATTCCATACACTTTTTGCATGTTCATAATCATCGCCAGTTATATCAATTCACTTAATTTTATTATTTCCATTTTAATTTTAATTCTATTATTTTTATTTGTAATTTGAATTTTATTATTTTTATTTGTAATTTGAATTTTATTATTATTTTTGTTTCAATTTTAGTCAAAATAATTTTTTTATTATTTTTTCTTTAAAATAAACACAAAAATGAATTGCTGCTTAACAGGTTAAACTATTCATCTGAACTGACTAAACTATATGACCTAGAAAAAATAGAAAGTATGGTGCCACCGAAATTCAATTATACGAATCTAAATTTGGGAAAAAATTAATTGTACTCTAGGTGGTAAACATAAAATTACTTTACTAGATCGTTATGTAAATATACTTGATAAAAATGCTTTGAAATGAATACATGATAAACAAATTTTTATAATGTATAAAGATTGAAAAGAAACGAAAGGTGGAAAATCTATGCACGATATACAATTTTCTTAAAAATGTAATTATTTTATTATTTTTAATCTATCAATTACCTTTTTTAATATTTCATCTGATTTTTGGCCAAAATATGCTTATTTTTAGTTTAAATTTGCTTGTTTTAGAGAATAAAAATCCGAATCCCTATTTTCTAACAATTGTAAATTTGCTTGATTTTGGGGTAATATTGATTGATTTTAAATGAAAATTGCTTGTTTTTATAGTATGGAAATTTCTGCATGGCCATTTTGTGAAATATTGGAAAATTTGCTTGATTTTCGATGAAAATTTCTTGTTTTTTAAATAGAAAATTGTCGTTTCTGAAAACACGAAAAAGTAGCTTGAAAATGAGAAATTCGCTTGATTTTAGCTTAAATTTGCTTGATTTTAGCTTAAATTTGCTTGATTTGATCATTTTTATCATCGAAGTTCAGATTTTGGGTTTCCAATTTTTTCTCGTACTTTCGTTAAAATAACGAGAAATTGTTCATGTTACTTTTTCTTGTACTTTTGGTGGAAATTGCCGGAAAAAGTGCGCTGCGCTAGAACCCGCATTATACATATACTTGGAATCTTTTGCGACGTCACTAAATTATTTAACTGTGTAAATCACAACATACTTAATGGAAAATTAAAGTTTTATGGAGTCTCAAACACACCCGATATACTAATAATAATAAGCTCATACCTTGCAAATAGACAACGACTGAAGTTGATCAAAGAAAAACTACTACATTCTATTCTGAACCAGGAAAAATCTTTTTCTAATATATATAAATGTCCTCCCATGTGCCTCAACCCCCGACACTGCTCCAATTTAATTTGCACATGGTACTACCATCTTAGCCTCTGGAGACTCTGTAAATGATCTTATGCAAAAAAAAAACAGACAACGTTTACAGAGATGAATGCATGGTCTACTGCAAACAAATTAAATCTCAACCTAGATAAAACATATATTATGAATTTCCTCACAAAAAATAGAAAAACACTAATTCATATGTTCGCAGTAACACGCGCACAATTAATGAATCAGCAGAGTTTAAGTTTCTTGGTTTAAAAGTACGAAGTGTTGCAGAGGTCTTGAACAAAAATACAACAAAAAATGGTATATTTCGCATATTTTCATTCCATCATGTGTTACAGTATAATTTTTTGGGGTAATTCCACTGACAGTAAAAAAGTGTTTCACGTGCAAAAGAGTGCTGTACGAATATCCAATGTGCAAAAGAAAGATTCATGTATACCTGTTTTCAAGATCTCAGAGATTTTATTGTATTGTATTGTATTGTATTGTAAAGTGCTTTGTAAAGTCCCCAAGTTTTATACTTGAAAGCTTAGCAGGGGACGACTTACAGACTAACTTATAACCTAACTTAAGTTAGGTTCCTTGCCCGGGATTCGAACCCAGAGCCTCCCGCACCCCAGATCGGTGTCTCACCAACCGACTGCGCCATGAGAGGTCGGCTCTCAGAGATTTTAAAATTTGTATGCGAGTACATGTTTTCAGTACTCATGTGTGTTCAAAAAGTCATTTATTTCAGAAAAAATGAGTCATTTCATAAGCATGACACTAGAATAAAAAAAACTTGCACATGGCTTCAGTTAACTTAAAACTAGTCCAGGACGGGCCGTCCTACCTTGGCAGCCAACTTTTCAATAAATTATCACACCACCTTCAAAAAATATGCTACTTTAACCAAAAAATCTCTAAAAAAACAGCTGAAAAAATCGTTTCTTGAATCTACATTTTATAGCGTAGATGAATATCTAAATTACAAAAATTCAGATATTACTCTACAACATTTCATTGTACACTTTTCTTGTTCCGGTTTCCTCGGTCCCCTTTTTTTCCGTTTCAGTAAAACTATGACGCCCTACAGAATGTTGGAAGAAGTTTAGTGACATTATGAAGAAAATATATGATGTGTGTACGTGCATTCTGACCTATACGTGTTTAGGTAAATGTAGTTTATATATAGAAGTTCAGTCATAAAATTTGGCGCGCATGACGAAATAAAAAGTGCGATAATTTTAATGGCGCACTTCCAGTATTATACGAAAGGCCTACAATAATTTACCTCTCTGTATCTGAATCAGTGAGAAATTTACTGTTTAAACCCAGCAACAGAACTTGACTTATCCAACAGTCACTTCAGTTAATTTAACAAGTAAATTAGTGAAAAAATGACGGCTTCCCTTCACTTATTGATTTAGAGACACTTTCCACTGATTCATCAACCATTTTATTCACTGTTTCTCAGCGATTTTTTTTCTTTTTTACTGTTGGATCAGTCAAACTTCTATCAAATGAAATAACGCATAAACTAATGAAAAAAAATTTCTAATGCGAGTTTCGCGTTTTATAGCACCATTTTACGAGGCAACATGAACATTCGTTCTTTCAATCGTATTTTACGTCTTTCTTTTCGTTTTCAAGTAATCATTATAGTGCTTGGCTTGAAACTATAAACTGCTTTAAATGTGAAGCGAGTTCATTCATACACACTCTTTGTTTTAACATCCCTAATGTTACCTATCACTCAAACTAAAAACGAAAAGAAAGGGCATATAATGTAATGAAACATACTTCCGATCGTAAATAGAAACATATATTTTTCCTTTTGCAGTAAATGCTGGTTTGGTAGCCCGACTCGTAAGGTAATGGTTAATAAGCGGAATACTGTCAGGTCAAATCCTGACTACGTAATGTTTTACTTCTTTGGCATTATAATAACGTGAAATTGGATAATATAAACAGTAACTATCGGAAACCTGTGTATTTCTCGTAATGGCTTAGCTAAATTAATTTTAAAAAAATTATTTTATTCGCCACACGTAGTTAACAGTTACTTATTAAAACAGTGAGATATATTTCACTGTAACAATTACTGGTTTTCCACCAATTTTTAGCGGAGCCATTTTCACTGATTCAAGTACCGTAGTTGAATTTCGCTGCAAATAGTGGTTTTCCACTTATGATTTAGAGTGCAATACAAGCGTTGAAGCTGACATATGAGCTGCCAGAAAAGATCGCTGCATAGCTGAATTACTGGAAGGTAACATCCGCAGCCGGGCCATTCCCGGATTTTTGCATATGGGAGTCGTGCCGGATGATGCCGCTGGTCGACGAGTTTCTTCGGGGATATCCCGTTCCCCCGCTCTTTAATTCCGACGATGCTCCATACCCACCTCTATTACCCTCATCGGCTTTCAAGACCTCGCTGTTAAGAGCTGCCCAAATCTCTTCACTCACTCAAAGGTAAGTAAAAATAATTAAAAATAACTACATTAATCATAAGACAAATGCCTGTATACCCTTCGTTTTTTTTTAAAATAAACTTATTATGCCGAATAACGATAAAAACATCGAAATAGCAGCCATAATCTCGTAAGTTGATAGTTATAAAAATTGTAATTACAAATATATATATATATATATATATATATATATATTCTGACTACGATATAAACATAACTTTTTTGCACTTGCTTGACAAAAATAATTGGTTTGAAATGTTGCTAGACTTAACTACTCAAAGTCAGACTATACAAGAAGAATAAGGACTGCTTAGCAATAGTGTGGCTCCCAAAAATACTTTTTAGGGAGAATTATTTATTGAAAAAAGTTGTGCTGAAAAGTGTTCAACTGCGTTTAGTCAGTGACAACATTGTGGGCACTCGGTGGGACGACATGTAATGACGCACATGCAGGAATCAACAATTGGAAACAACCCCGTGCCCCTCCCTCCCTCACCCCTTCAATTCCATCCTGACACAGCCACAGTGCTCCCCGCACATCGGCAGAGTCGCAGTTAAATGGGTCTTTGAGTGGCGACATTGGGTGGCCAGCCCGATCACCCGATCTTACCCCTTGCGACTTCGTTCTGTGGGGTTACCTCAAATCAAGAGTGTACAGGGATCGTCCGCGGACGATTGAAGATTTGAAGGAAGCAATATGACAAGAAATCGCCGCCATTCCACAACAGATCACCAGGAAGGTTACGCGACACTTCAGAGAACGACTACAACAATGTGTCAACCATGAGGGTCGTCACTTATGTTCAAAACCACCTGACCCAAAACTATATTGTATGTACTTTTCATTACAGTTGTTACTTTTCGTGTATCGCTAGCCATTATATTCTAATATGGTTTTCAAATGTGGTCATTATTTCTGCCGCACTTTGTACTATTGCTGTTATCAAGAGAGTAGAGTCATTGCATTGTACTGCATTCACCTGCATTACTTTTAACATAACTTATGGCGTTGAATGTAAAGATAACGTAACTTTATCAGTTATAAAGTGACAATAATTAAAGAGTCTTTTATATCGAACGGCTAGTCGTTCGCTGCATTTACGTCCCAGTCACTAAAGGAATATTTTTAAAGACTTAATTTTGTACCCCTTATGGTTAGGTAACCAAAGGAGAGTAACAATATGTAATACTACAAGATAAATTGTGACGCCTCACACGAAAAATTTACGTCTTTTTGAGAATAGAGTTGCTTGAAAAAAAAATTATTACTTATCATCACGGAAAAATTGCAATTTACCAGCCCGAAAACTTGTGAGGAAGACATGGTCTTTACCACATACCTGCTGTTTGTACCTGTTATGCCGCAGCCCGGGGAGGGATGCTGCATTCGACATCGCTGTCCCTTGGGTGGACTTCAGCAGCAGTTCGGAGCATCGATATTTCACCAGCTCGCTTCACGCACGTCTAGCTGGCGCGAGGCAGCTAGGTGCTGTTGAGCGCATGCCAGCAGCGATTCGACGAACTATGCCTGTGTCGTGAGCCGTCAGCTAGCCGATAAGCGGGCTGCCTTGTTTTCGCACGCTTGTGACACAATTTCCTGCAATCTGCTTGAACGTCGCGAGTTTTGTGGCGTGTGATCACTTGTGCGCCCCATACATGGACATGTTTCAGCTTCAAATCAAATTATTGGACAGCAATAAAGTTACCCCTATAAGGAGCAATGCTTACCATCAACAGACATTTTCTTAAAAGGCCATCTATTTTCCCGTTGGCCTGTGGTATTGAAAACCCCTCCAAGGGGAAATGATTTGTGTTTTGTATTTAAAGTGAGTGCAATCTCTGTCTCGGGGTCGGATTGCCACTGCCCCAAAAGAAGATCACCCAGCCAGTTAAGTAATGTACTACAAGTAAAGTTCTCTGCACTGCCCTTATGGCAAAAATGAAGCAGGCACATTTAGTTTCCTGAGTTAGGAGTCAGGAGCCATGTTGGCAAGAAAATTTTTAAAATGACTTAAAACTTTGAGAATATTTTTCAGATCACATAAGTAACACTTGGCATAATTTTAATATGGTCTTTTAAGATTGCTAGTCATGCGCCAAGCCAAGTACCATTTTTAATGGGGAGTTTTGCGATTCCCAGAAATTTTTACGTGACAGTTGAAGTCTTATCCAGCTGTAAAATTTTAAACATATTTTTGCTGGAATTTTGCTAGTACTACTTTTGGAGGCATCGTGTTGTTGCCTTCATTTAGAGTTAATTAGGCCATGAATCTTCTTATAAAATATTAAACGGATTTAAATTAAAACTTGGAATTATAAAAGCAAACAAAACAAAAACAATTTTTTGGTTTGCGGTTATGCAACCTAATGTATGCATATCCAGTTATGCAAGTGAACTTTTGCTGTCAGTTTGAATCAAACATAATACATCATGTAATTTTTGGGCATTATTAAATATTATTCGGCCTTTTAGCTATATTATTTGTGTGTGTGTGTAATCTCTGTTCATGTGGCCAGAGAAAGAAAATATTTTGATATTAACAGTAAAAGAATTAGCTTTTTGCTATTCTATTTTTTGGCGTTATGTTAGGTTATCAGGACAAACTATAAGTGTTCCTAAAATAAAAATGGCAAGTGCATTACGCACTGTTGTAGACATACTGGGTGGGTTTCTTTCGGTGTCTTACTATTAATCTTCTCCAATTAATCATGGAGGCTTATAGGTCCATATAGAAAAATATATTTTGGTCAAAGGAAAAATTTAATTTTATCCAGTTTTTTTCTTGAAAATCATTTGCCATTGTATTTATGGAAAATGTAATACTTTTATATGTATTTTCCTTAATGATAGTTAGGTTGGTACTAAGGTATGTGTGTGTTTGAAGTGAATCATCCCAATGGTTGTTATGGCAAACAAAACTTTAACAGAAATGAGAAAAAAAGCAATTCTTAATAAATACTCTTGCACCTACTCATGAATTTTAGTTGTTACAAGTTAGCACTGATTTTAAGTACACTTTTGAAGTAAGGTTTCAAATCTTTTCTGCTTCAACGAGGGTCTTTTCCTGTTCCTTTTGGGAGTTTTTGATCTACGGACATATGATTGTCCATCTTGCCACTTCCTTGGGGGCAAGGGCGTAGTAAAATAACAAGCAAGTAAGAGTTGTCAGGAGAAAATAATATTGTAATATTGTAAAACGTAGATTACTTTGCATCGAGAAAAATATTTCATGAGATAAAATGATGTTAGTGTGACGCAGCCAAATCAATTGTTTGTGTAAGGACAATGAAAGGTTTTCCTGTTGAAATTAAATTGATTTGTTCTGGTTTTGTTGCCCCAAATTGTAAGATTTGGTTGCAGCAAATAAAGGTTAGGTTGACTTCACGTGCATTAAACAGTTTCGGATATTATAATAAGTGAATGCTTAACCAAGATTAGAAGCTGATATCGTATTTCTGCCCGAGGGCTGCACCCTAGCAACATTTGCTGACGAAATTAGAATGTTTATAAATGCATTCAAGTCAAATACTGGACAGCGTAGGTGAATAAATATTCCAAGTTTTATAGCTTTACATTTTAGTTTCCTGTTGAACTTGATTTATTAGGTTTTATACCATTATTAAGCATCAAATAATTAACTAACAGACACTGTTCCTATCCTAATGATCACTAACAAACTTTTGAGCTGTATTTTTTAAAGAATGCAATCATTTGAGTGACCACATGTTTATTGTATGTAAACGTTCTAGTAAAAATAATTTCATAAATTCAATTTGTATATATAATATGTTTTGGAGCAGGAAATAAAAATTCAACCCCCGGCAGATTAAAGAAGGGCACACTCAGATTGGTGTCCTATTTATTTGAGCAGACAGTCAAATATGGAAACTGTAAGGATCACACACTTTACATGTGATTGACTCCTTGAATATACTGCTAAATACTTAAAGTTCATTTGCTTGTGTGAATTGCAGCAAAAAATTACGGCATTCTAAATCACATTAACATTTTTTTCCTTTAGTCAAAACTATTGAATATAAAATAAAAATCAAAAGTGGAAGGCACCACAGTACACTCTGCCAAAACTTTACAGTTTCTTCTTACACAAGTTTGGCTTAAGTCACATACGACAACATTTTGCTACTTGTTTTATAGCATATTTTAGATCAACGTAAAATAAATTTTCAATTCTAGGTACTGAAAATCTTTAGCGTAATTCACGCGTTCAATAATTGAATACATACAGCAGCAAACAAAACAAGTATAATTTTTTCAATCTACTCACGTGGAATTTGTTTGTTTCTGGGTCCATATCGAGCAGAGAATAGTCAGCGATCCGGTCTCCGTTCGCGTCTATGTTCACAACTCCAGTTATACCTGCAACAGAAAATCAACATTGTTATGCATATTTGAGACAAAAATAAGCTTTTGGTGTTTGTTTCAAAAGTTATTTTAAGACCAACAAATAGGTCAAGTAAAGATTGTTCCATCTTAATTAGTTTCACAGCACGAACCCAAACGTAAAAATAACATCACACAGGAGCTGTTTCTGAGTTTTTTTCTTCTAAAAATGTAATTTGTATGGCACGTTAAAAATTACGTAATAAATATATATAAATATTTGGTCCACAAGGTATTATTCCTACAGTATAGTGCTGTTTAATTATTTACAGGGTTTCGCAAGACTCTGCATTGTACGAGGCTGCTGTTAACTAGGAAACGTTAACGTTTTGGTGAAAAACACAATGAAAATGTTTAAGATTATAAAGAAATTGAGGAATTCAATATGATTCCTGATTTATAGCACTGCTAAAATATGTACATACTAAGGAGTGCATCAGTGTACAATCAACGTGATTTCAGGAAATATAAATGCAATGATACTTCAAAGCTTAACCGTAGTTGAAGTCACTGTTTGTATTTAAACACTATAATAAATTTGACCGCCACCAAACTAAAAGTTAAGGTTCATGTTTGATGGCTTTCCAACTATTAATAATTAATATAATTAAGTACATAATTATGTTGGGATGGTACCCACAGGACACGCGGCACTTCTGGATGTAGACCGTAATCATACGCCACCCTTTGAACAGGATGATATAAAACGAGAATGTACGGCGAGAGGCGACTGGATAAAGAGTCTTGGAGATGCGGAATTACCTAGACGGAACCTACAAGCCGTCGGCAACGTGCGCCACGGTACCTACTTGCGAAAATCCGGAACCGAATCTGCCTGCAGATGAACCCCGTTGTGCGAAGCCGGAGTGCTACTCGCAAGTCAACGTCGTCTCCAATGTTATGAACCGAGGGGCAGACTTCTTGACCACCGCGGGCTTTGAATTACAGGGTTAGTAGCTTGGTAGAAGTCAATTTTCAGAAATGCCAATGATTTTATTGTCTGTAGGGTTTGTGCAAAGACTAAGTTTGCCTGAGATCACCCATGGCTAAGGTTACTCCACTAAATGTTAGGAAGGCCAATGTTAGAAGTTTGGCAACCAAACATTTTCGCCACTAGGTAAGCGCTAGTGTCGCATGTGTAGCAGAGTATTTCTTTAATTTTTTTACGTTAAAAACAGTACAATTGTAATAATCATAAATATAATATCACAGAACTTCGTAACTATGTAACATCTCTCTCATTGATGATTCACGTAGCTTGAAATTTTAATTAAAAGTCACCTTTTGGAACACTGCGCTCCTATAGGCGGAAATTTTTCCTCTGCCCAAATTCCCATAAGAAATCACGTTTTGTTCCTAACGTGGTAGAATAAACCTTACCCATGCCATAGTACATTTCTGAATTCTAAATCGCCGGTTCACAGTGTTGCCTACTCTAGAAAGACAGAGTTGGTTTTTATCGTTCGGCAGCACGAGGACCGAGTCACCATTCGGGAGGTTGCAAGTTGCATTACAGCTGGCCGCAGCGTGCATGAATTTCACCTTCTAGCCCTTTTACATAAAACTAATGGTGAAGATCGTAAACATATCACTCAATTACGTTACGGACCTGATTACCCTCGGTTGCCTTGAGGCAAGATTAGTTGATATCGCGCAGGAAGCAATAAATTACCAATGATATTCCTAGAGTCGTATGTCATAAGTTGACATGACTTGTGAAATATTACACCGATCCAAAAGTGATACGTTATTTTGCTCAATAACTTGGAAGGTGTAAAGTGATACACAATTTTGTATTAAGCTAAACGGATATATGTTATAGTCATTGTATGTAAAATATTATACAAAATAAAATTTTTATGGGTCATTAAATCTTCACTCTGCTCTCATGAAAAATTTGCAAAATGTGACATCAGCTTATGCCATACGGGACGGAATTAGT
The DNA here is from genome assembly GCA_029891345.1 of Dryococelus australis. Classification (NCBI taxonomy): domain Eukaryota; kingdom Metazoa; phylum Arthropoda; class Insecta; order Phasmatodea; family Phasmatidae; genus Dryococelus; species Dryococelus australis. The sequence continues at coordinate 322,799,548 of CM056993.1, read as the reverse complement.
CGGGGTGCCAGGTGTGCCCAGTTTCTCAACTCGTTTGCGGGGTCGCACGATTCTGGGGAGTATCGATTATCCGTCAAGGTCAGAGAAGTATGCTCCTGACACGAAGCCGCGCGAAAGAACAGCGGGTGCCACGAATCTGGCTCCGCTTTTTAGGGTTAAGTTCCTAGAGATTAGAGTCGATGAGTTATGTCGACAGTTGTCAAAGTGAGGTGAGGAATATTCCAAGACAGTGCAAGGTGAGGGACGTGGTAGGTGGCTGTGAGCAAGAGTGGTGTCTAGGCGCACGACACACTGTGTCAAAGAGCGACTCTTTTTCCGGTAGCGATGCCTATGTTATAAGTTGTGTGTTGAAACATTATTCTTAGAATAATACAAAAGAATTAATGCGAAATCAAAATTTTCGTTAGTATTTCTAGGATGTAACTTATGCATGTTGTCCCAAATTAATGTTTACACTCTTTGTAAGTGAATAGCAGATAAACCATTAAAGACAGTCTCAAGAAACTGATTGTGTATGACTTTGTAAGGAAGTTGGGTGTGGGCGAATATTAAGAGCCCTTAACGAACGTGCAAAATGTCCTGCTGGTCAAAAAATCCTGAGTGGGGCGCGAACCCAGGGCGAGGCAACACTCTCCGAGTGACAGGCTTTCCAACTGGGACCCGTAGGTGCCCGTCATCCCCGGGCATGACATGAAATGAGACCCTACGATG